>FR990096.1:46394253-47644253 GCA_905404275.2 Hedya salicella
TGAGTAATAAGTAGCACTAAAAATAATCATAGAAATGTCTTCTAAAACTTTAAAAATGGATAATTCTAGACATTAAATAATTGAATATACAAGTTACGCTGCCGAAATTGACAAAATATCCCAAATGTTTTTAAGTAAATAAATTAAGTAGGTAAGTAAGTCTTTTTTTAAAGCACGATACTACGATACAATAGCAAAAAGTAATTTTCGAAAGTTTTGGCTTTACTTTAAAGTGAGCTAGGGATGAAGAGTATGGGAACAGGTCAAGTGAAGGGAGCTTACGCCCGGTAGGTCTGAGGTCCTCGTCATCATTGCACCTTGGCAGCGCCACGCAGCTCATGACGGCGGCGCAGAAGAGCGCCGAGCCGAGCACCGCAAACGGCAGCGTGTACCCGCCCACAGCGTACAGCGCGCCGCCCAGCGTGGGGCCCACGATTAACCCCAGCCCGAAGAACGTCTCCAGAGATGCCTGCAACATGAATGCTCTAAAGCCACGTATTCAGTAAAAAACGACGTTTCTGAGTGCGATGTAGATATTTATATCAACAAAGGTTGTGCCTACATGTTGTGAGAATCCCGTCTGCATCTCTTGCGAAATAGAATCGTTTCGCTTGTCCCCGGCCTCTAGCGAGTAGCACCGAAATAATTTATGCTGTTTCAGAAATACATAGATTTTGTCTCTACAACATGTACCTAGGTTTTGTTTTAGAAACCGTGCTTAAACAATTGTTTTTTGGTTAATATGTAGTTTTAAAGTTCGGTCAGTATGGCTTCAACTAGGGGATTTTAAATAAAGGTTTCAAAGTTATTACGTCTAAGGTTTTCTTGCACTTCGCCCGGAGACGTGTTTTGCCTGATCTTGCGTTTTCTGGAAATGACCTAGCTTGTAAATATATAGCAGGATGAACCAAACACTGCCGCTGTTAATAATAATGGAGGGTGGCTATCTCAAAGATTTTCACAACAAATAGAGCGCGAGTGAACTACTCAGAGTTATTATTATATTCATTTCATTTCTGAGCTCAAATTTCAAAGTAGTTCTAACGACTGTTGCTGGACATTGTTTGCGTGGCCTTTGATTTTGCATTATTGACTGCATTTGTACCATTAATTTCGATACTTTACATACTTAATTTAGGCATTTATGGTTAATATAGTTTTGAACCTATTTTGCTGGCATATTTAAATACATCCGTAAATGTATAATTAACGTGTTCCTTTTATGGAAATGCTAGTAGGTATAATGTGCAAAGTATAGATCGTAGTTATTCCATTAACATAAAAGAATCTCAAGTTCATTAACGGTTTCACTAATAAAAGAAGTGAGATCTAACTGGAAACCAAGTTTTTTGGAAGCTCCTAAATCATCAGCTGTCATGCATGACGTTCTTCCATTGCTTAAAATGATGTGTTATGTTGTTTGCCACACAATAAACTAGAGCGACAGGGTGATATGTGACAAATTCTATTTTTTATTTATTTATACATACAATTCCCTTCAACTATCTACGTCCCGTGGAACTAGTCAAACATTTTGAAAAGTGAATCTGGCATTCAGTGATATTCGGTTACTAGAAGATGGTCTTACAAGGAACGCGAAATTCAAACTTATTATAAATTATTTGGGGGTCAAAATTGGCCCGAAATGGTTCGTGTAATATAAGCATGGCCGGTGTGTTCCGTTTTTGCGTTTCAAAGTTGCTGTGAGTCTGGATAAAATATCTGCCTTTAGGAAATAACGAATGGCAGAAATGTCTGAATGTATGAATAAATGGTCTTTGTACTGACCACATTGTAACGTCTTGAATATAATTAGCACGCATGTACATTATAGTTATCATATTTCGTACTAGCAATGTACTCGTATCAAAGCTGTGATTAATTTTATGAGGGTTCAACAATGAGATAAGTGATTCCGTAAATTCTTGCTGACTGAATTGAGTGTTCATTAGCAAAACTCTAAGCCCAGAAAGTCGGCCGAGCAAAGTTTAAGCAATCGGACCTCGAACGGGGGTTCATCTATCTTTCAACAACTTGATCACCCGTGATGTAGGTTGGTAGGTGGCCCCATTAACTTAGATCTCGACTGCATCTAAGTTGCGCTTCTACCGTAAAGTTTATCCACCGTGTTGACGTAAATATATCTAGTATAAATCAAATAAAAGGAAAGTAAATAGAAACAAAGCCGCGAATAAGAGATAGGCACAAGAAAAAGGCTTCACCGACGAGAGTGTAGCTCTGAAATATATATTGTTAGGATGGATGATAATACTTAGGTAGAAAACGCGAGACCATCTGTCTCTCGTTTTACTTTATCGAGTGAGTACCACGTACAAACATGACAGCGACGTTGTCAGGGAACTCCTTGGCGATGATGGCGAAGGAGGCGGTGAGGAAGGCGGCGTTCCCCATCGCCTCCACCATGCGGATCACGAAGCTCAGCGTGATGAACGGTGCGTGCCCCTCCACTTTGTCTAGCAGCCTGTAAAAAGCACAGACACATTGTTGAAGTTAAAATCGAACATACGAGTATACGACAACATTTTACTTCGCGAAAACTATGCCTGTGTAACTTCGCTCTGAAGTTAAGAGCTATTGTTTAATTGTTCCGGAGTAAAGAGAGCTCACTCTACAAATTTCATGGCAATGATATGTATCACCTCATAGTTAGGTCTAATTTTCATAAATAAACTCGCTGACTGTGCGTAGTACTAACGAAAATGTGTTGCTGTGTTTTTAAAATAGGGAGAGGAAGTCCTGGCAACTGTGTTTTTATTTTATGGCTGTGTTTTTTTCTATATCATGTAGCCACTTTTTATTGAACATGTGTTGTATGCTTATTGGAAAAATACATCGCCTAAAGTATATGGAGACAATCGTGAGTGGTAGTGACCCCGCGGCGAGGTCATGACGTCACGGATATCGCCACGTTCAGCACCCCCGGCTTGACCCCAGTGCGCAGTACCGAAACGAGTCGGCACCAAATTAACATGAGATATCTTGATAATCAAATATGGTTTGTTTACACCCGGGATCTTGGTGACAATTAGTAATATTTATCTTAATGATAGTTATTCCATTTTACATTGATAGGACTCCTGTTTCAGTAATATTTAGTGTACGTAAATTAATCATTTTCATAAAAAAAAAGAATATATAAATAATTTTAAGAAATATTAAAGTTGTATTCCTTATAATAGGTGCGGCAAAACGAAAAGTGAATAATGAAATTTCATACAAAATGGGAGGCCTGCAAAGCGACTTTATTTTGTTTCGATTACCTACGAGGTTCAACGCGCCGATGCATAAGTATGTAGGTATATAAAAAAAAAGGTGGTAATATTTTAAATGTTTCATTTTGTGTTTCGATTTCATTGTTTGTTGTTGATTTCGTATTTTTTTTATATTATTGCGTGTTTGACAAAAACATAACTATACATAACTTAGCGTGAAAAGGAAATGACAGTATCCCTATCCTACATGGCTGGCAATCCCTATTTTCCCAGCCTCTGCAGTAATGTACTATTTACTTGAGGTTTCACCACATTACCAAAATGTTTTATATTTAATTCTTATATTTAATTCTTATATGTAATTTCTTTATTTTCTTGTGGCCGCCTAGTCAGTTGCCTACGTGTACTTTCTGTAAACTATTTTAGATCACAAAATTGAACTTACGAAGCTAAGTGACTTGTACTAATCACTAAGCTTCGCACAAGTTATCAAAAGAACTTTTAGCCCCGTTGCCGGGTCATAACGTAGTCTTTAACCACACGCTCCCTCGGGCAGGCTAATACAGACACAGGAAATTCCAAGAGTTCAGTATTTTTTGTAATGTTATCATTATGACAAGTACTATGTAATCCGTGGTTGTGTTATCTGGCTGGGCAATTGTTATGTTTTACCCAAAGAGGATCGCGCATGTCCCGGTGGTGAGGATGCCGCCGTTGAACAGCAGCTTGGGCCCGAGGCGGTTGAGGTGTGCGCCGTACAGCGGGCTCACCAAGAACACCACCAGCTCGAACACGCCGAATACCAGCCCGTACTCCGTCGCGGTGCAATCCTTCCTCTCCGCCTGCATCAACAACAGCTGATTTATAATATTCTTAATACTGACTGACAGGCGACGAATAGCTGAAACCGGTAGATCTATTCCAATAACATCCTTTTCTAGACAGGAGTTATTTGTAAGGGTAAACTGCACCTGAATCAGGTTCAATGAGGGATATAAGTAAAAGTGTGTGTAAGATCCGTTGGCAATCGGAAAGCCCGTTAGGTATACCACTGGAAAGTAATATCGGGGGTTGGATAATGATTTTCTGAACAATATATTCGTAGAAAACAGGTGAATGTACAGAACGTACGCCTCAAAATTAATCGCTTGAAAAATACCATCCCCATAATACGAGTAGCTATTGTGTGAAAATTAAAACCTAACATACGTGAGGGTACTTACATACATTAGTAGAAAAAGGTTAAGATTCACAATGATGATGCTTTTCAGTCTATTCAGTAGATTCCACCGATAAGAAAAGAGGGGTGTTATAAGTTTTAAGTGTATCTGTATTTGGCATCGTAGCAAGGATTAACCGATTTTAATTTAGATTACTAAGTACTGTCTGCCAGTCGGTCTGGCTGTCCCAGAGCTCTAACTCATAAACTAGGTAGGTAGGTATTAAAAATACAATTATATTATTAAAGGTGGTTCCCGTCGCCGTACAAGAAACATGGTCTGTTCGACGTTTTTTTCGTACACTGATGCGAAACCCGGAGTCTGACTCTAACTTGGCTGGTTTTCTTCTTATTGAATGACGACTTGATCGAGAATATTTTTAGTTAACTATAATTCAATTTAACCATTTGAAGATCATCAGTTTCCTAAATACACTTGTCGATTTAAGGGTTTTTTATTGTTAAATCGTTTATTTGTAATATATTTCCTGCAATTTAGTAAATATTGCCAAAAAAATTGAAGACTTAAGAGTACAAATTATGCGATGGAGAGTATGTGGAGTAAGCGCCTGAAGAGGAAAAACCGCGCGGCGATACATCTCAATGAAGCGTTGCTCTGGAGGTTATTTTATTACGCAGTAAATGAATTAAATGGTTAAATTTGTTATCTTTCATACATTATAACTAGTACATATATATTATGGTCTTTGCTATCTTTACATTTTAAATTAAATTGTACTTTGCCCAGCTCTTGTATAAATGTGAATGTGGTAACTGCAGGAGCAGGTCTACTTTATAACCACAACTTTTAAGTAAACAAACATTGTACATATGTAACAAACAAATACTTAGAATCCATTCGGTATGTTTGGATGTTTTGAGTACAAAGAGTCTCACGTAAACACACATGCGGGTGAAAAGCTCAATCTGCTCATTCTCGGATCGAGAAACCAAAAATTTCCGTCTGTTCCGAAAAATTATGGACCATTGAACCCTAATTTTTAGCGTTGAAGTATGTTGACATACAGCGTGTGTATTGTATATAAACACACATTGTAATAATAAGTGGTGTTAAATTTTTTACCAAAACAGTTTTCTCGAGTAGCAATGTAGTGCCAATACGTCCTACTGGACACGAACTTTAATCAAAAGTTAGAGATGTCAATAATAGTAATATAAGGTGCGTTGGGCTAACACGGAATTATGGGAAAGACTGAAATTTTACCGAAAATGCTCTTAAGAGCGTTGAAATAAAGTCCACCTTTCGAACTTTCCCATACTTCCGTCTTACCCCAACGCACCGTAATATTTAAGTTAATGAGTGAAGGATACTATGACTATCTTTGTATATGACCATATTTGTGGTCCACGTGTTGGTTATATACACGAATGTGATAAATCGCTGAGCAATGTCCCACCCCATGTTATAATATAAAAGCAATTTAAATACAATGAGTAATATATCATACTGGCATTCATTTTCAATTGTGATTTAAAATTACTTGTTGTTTCAATCATTATCTTACGTCAGTATAAATAACAAAAAATCCGGCCGAAACGTACTGCGCACTAAGGGCTCTGTACCATTACTTTACAATAACCATATTTATTAAACATAATATGTGATATTTGTGATATTATAATATTTGACGACCGGTTTGGCTCAGCGGGAGTAACGATGCCTGCGAAGCTGTAGATCCTGGGTTCAAATACCGGTAAGGGCAAATCTTTGTGTGATGAGCACAATTAGTTTCTGAGTATTTGATGTTTTCTATACATATAGGTAAATATATCTATTAAATATATCGTCGTCTAGTACCCGTAACACAAGCCTTATTGAGCTTACCATGGGACTAGTTCGATTTGTGTAAAGAGAGTTTGCGCTTGGTATTTATGGCATCACGTACAAGTGAGGTGCAATAATAACGTTACCGGGTTATCTACCATAAAAACTAGATGTCTACTTACCGAGATCTCGTCTCGCTGGAACAGTCGGACGAACAGACAGACAGAGTCGCACCGGAATAGAACCTTTTTTGGACCACGTATTTACGTATAACATATTACGTTAATATTTAATAATTAGCGCAGGAAAATAACCCAAAGACAAAAAACCAACTTATCTAGTTCTTCTAATACATGTTATATACATGGTGTTAGTAAAATTAAATAAAGCAGTGCCAGCGCAGGGCAACTTGCTATAGTTTAGGAAATAAATAAACATTTTAATTACGTGCATTGTATCCGGTACATTATATCCCAGTCGACAGAATACATAGTTTATGTTACACATAGCTCTAGCGCCACAAGCTATATTTACATAATCTCTGTTGATTCTTTAATTAATAAGTTGCCAGGTATTGCAATTATTCCTATTCTTCTTACGCGTAGACGTGGATCGAACTTGTGGTAGATAGGAAATGTTGATGTACTGACCTCTTGAGGGTAGAACGGTGCCTGCAGCGCTACACATATTGCATTACAAAAGTCTGCTATTGAAATGACCACAATTGTCATCCACTGCCTTCGAGAAAACATGTAACCCATTATTATACGAATAACTAAACAAATGCCTAACAACAGTAACCGGTCCCGAAATTTCTAATCACGCTTTTGTACAAATATTGATTTTCTATATTTTGGAACAATGTCCATGGCTCCTCTATATTATTTCTCAGTGTATATTCACTTCCTTCCACAAATTTATGAATTTATATTCCTTTATAATTAATAAAATATATGGGTAACGTATATGTATCTTGAAGGCGGGTAGGCCACTGACTGTTCTGGATAAGGAGCTGGTTTGATAACCGCGCTGCGGGTGAACTCTCGACCGTATTAGCGCGTTCACCAAACATCACTTCATTAGGGCTCGCTATCTTTCGCTTTTGTTTTCCTAAAGATGCTCATGTATTTTGTAGGAATTCTCTTTATAATAATCAGTAATCGTAAATTTGGTAGCATTTTGGTGCAGCAGTAATGGTAGAGTAATAAATGTACAACAGACAAATACATTGGCACACTTTACAGAGAGATGTACATTACTTACCATATACTTTCAGAGATAGGGTCTCTAGGCGTCAGGAAAAGGAAAAAAAAAATCATAAAAAAATAAAAGTAAAAAAAACCATTATTCTAACTTTAATGAAGATATAGAAAGTTCCCATAATTAAAACATTACATTTATGCCCTTATTATGTTCATTTTTTGCAAAGATTTTTTTGTTCCACTGGTAATTTATAAATTGTTGAAATAGTAAGTAAAAATAAAATAATACCAATGTGAAGCTTTTCTGTGATATTAAAGATGGGTTTCAACGCCATAAAAAATGTAATCAAATGTGATCAATGATCATGCTTGAATAGCGCCATCTACGGCGACCGCATTGGCAAACTTTACTTTCTGGTTTCTGCTAATGCCATTTTATTTAGTTCAATGGGGAAGACTACTGTCAAAATGCCACTGTATTTTTTTTAAATAAGCTAAGTAAATTGTGTGATGTATAAAAAACGTCATTATTGACAATATGATGTACAAATTCCTTACAAATTGACTGCGCTGTGGTCACGCCATCTAGAATTATTCTTGACAAGCCTTCACACTCTGGTATTTTGCTCGTATAAGGGTATAAATAAGAATAAAAAATATTATAAGAAACATTCGCATTGCATCCCAACAACATTAAATAATTTCAATTCGATTAACAAATGAAACAACTATTTAGGTATGTTTATGTTACATTTTAGTCAAACACATCCTAAATGAATAAATAAATTGAAAAAAGATTACCAATTGCAATGAATATATCTATGTACCTATTCTCTATCTATTAATTACAGTATTTCTTTTAACTACAATGAAGAGGCAGCCAGTGAATCAACATATATGCAGATAGAAACATGCATTACACGCTTCCATCTTAAAATACAATAAAATCACTTGGGCACCTACTTTAATAACAATAAAAAAACAACCTGCATGTTTAATGTTGACAGAATAGCACCACTGCAATCCTTTTTTTATTAATTACTTAATACTTCACGGCTCTGCTGTCATTGTCGATAACTTTCTGAAGCCTCTCACTAATGCCGTTTACCGTCTCTGAGGTTTTGGCTTGTGCTCTCGTTGAACGGCTCCCAGTTAAGGACCATTTGCCCCCCATACATTTTCTATCCGATTTAAGTCTGGTCTTTTTGACGGCCAGATAATTGTTGTTATATCACTTTGGAAACCGAGCCAATATGATAAAATTTGGGCTCTGTGCACCGAGCGTTTGTCTTTGATCAGGTATATGGACCCTCGGGATTGGCAACTCGCACAGTTGGCAACATGAATTCACGCAAATATTCCTATTGTATATTACTCTTCATGCGGCCATCGGCTTCTAATATTTCGCCTGGCCCCATTGATGACTTCTAACCCCAATAAGGTACTGTTGTGCTACCGCAAGTTCTGGTAGGTAAAATAAAACATTAGTCATTTGTCTTAATTCCAGCAGCATGTAAGTGTTTGCGCACTGTTTTACTGTCGTTTTAGTGGAAATCAACGGATCTTCTGTGTGCCTTGCCATTATCATTTAAATTATATTAAGTAATATAAATTAGCATGCAATATCGTGTTATACGTAGGAAACCAGTATTAATAGTTTTCTTTGACATCTTAGACAAATGAGTAAACGAAGGCAGATTTGACCGTTATAGTAGATTGTTTGGAGGAGCCATTATGACACAAAGTGATTATGGCTTTTAGCCACGTCTTAAACACTCTGCTTTTCACTACGACTCCGAGAAAATGAAAAAAGAATTAACATTAAAATTGTATTAAAAGTAAAGTTTGAGCAATTCGATAAGAAATTTTGGCCAATCTGAGCAGATTGGTTTGTTTGTTTTTAATTATTCGTAAGTAGTATGTAGCTGGACGCACGTTTCTTTTTCAGTTTCTTAGAAGTTTGTATGAGATTATACGGCTTTCTTTTAAATTGTAGGGGCTAGATGTACACTGGACATCATAATTGCATGGACATTTGTCAGAAAGTTTGCTTTGCAGCGAAACGAGACGCCATCTATCCGGTAACGACATTAGTTTCATAAGATCTTACTAGATGGCGCTGATAACATCAAAATATAAAAAAAAAAATCTCGGTTGAACTTACGATTGCCAACACACACGGCAAGTCACTCTAATATTAAATTTACATTATGGAAAGTATTTTCAGAATCCAGTATTTCTTAATGCACCTTCAGTTAAATATTACTTAGATTCACCGTCATATATAAACCAAAGCCATCGATGATTTTGCTAATTCAAACACAAAATACAAAAAAGGTTTTTTCCTATACCGTGTTCGAGAGGAACCCGGAACATTCGTCGTATAGATCAAGTCATTAAACCCCTTAGCCATCGAGCCATATTCGACATGGATGAAATTTATAACCGTATTTGTAACAATTAATCACCTACGTTTGCAAGGCATGCGTTTAGTGTTAGAGGATAGACTTAAGATTATGAATATACCGTAATAGTTTTTATACAAAGAAACTGTTCGTTCGTTCTCTTGCGGCTGCCGTCCGTTTGATTGTATTTTTGATTGAGTTTTAATATGTATTTAGTTCTTTTATTTTGTAATAATGGGTTCTCGTTGCAATATTGACTTATGTTACAAATAATTACTTTGCATAGTCACGGCAAAAATTTGACAGAAATTGCCACAGAAACCGGTGTAAACGTAAGTATTATTGTTTACATTTCTTTCTAGATTGTTTATATTAGTTATATCTGTATGCTAATTTAATAAAGATTATACATTCCTGAAAATTGTTACAGAGGAAAACAGTTGTGTTATGGGTGCGACAATTCACAGACGAAGGATCATATAGGATCTGCACCGCCAAAGGATCGGTAGACCTCGACTTATAAGCGCACAGCGGCGTCAAAGCATGGTTCAGGAATATGAAGAAAATGGTTTTCCACCAACAACTCATTACACCCGTTTGTTTAACATAGGCGTGGACACTGTTCGCCGTATTCTCCACACAGTGAGGGTTTACATCCTCGCAAGCATGCAGTCAAACCCTTGTTGACTCCACAGCTCAAAGAAGCGAGACTAAAGTTTGCTCTAGAATACTTAAATGCCGATTGAAGTAATGTCATTTTCACTGACGAAAAAACATTTCACTAGTCAACACGGACGTTTTAGCTTGTGGTGTCGAAATAACACGCGTTATAATAACTATCACGTAGTGCCCAATGTGCAATCTGGTCTCATTACAGTGAATATGTGGGGTTGAATGAGCGCGGCTGACCCGGGAGAACTCGTCAGAGTGCCCAGTCGGGCTAATTGCTGATTACGTCAATGTGCTAGAGGAGACCATGATTCAAAATGTGTATCCGGAGGAAGAATTACCCATAATTTCATTTGTGCAGGATAATTGTCTTATACATCGTTCCCAAAGTGTAAGTGAGTGTTTTCGCCGGCGTTATAACATAAATATCATTTCGTGGCCTGCTAGATCACCAGATTTAAATCCCATTGCAAACCTGTGGCTATACCAATTAAGGACAGAAGTAAGTGGAGATAGGGTTACACTGATGTTTATTAATAGTTAAACAGGGCGTGATTGCGTTAAGTATATTTTATTTTTATATTTTTCTATACTATGATAGTAAATAACTACATTTTTATACAACAAAACGGGACTCAAGAACGTATTGTTTTTTTTTGCCGCTATTTTGTGACAGTATTTAACGATATTTTTTCATCACTCAGTCTTTGAATTGTTAAGAAATGATAAGTTAGTAAAACAGTAAAAGGTAAATGTTAGAGTGCGTTCGCCTACAATGATAACCAGACTCAGATTTGTACTTAATTATATTCGCTCATAATACTGTTTTGTTGAAGGGAAGCTTCAATCCTCTTTCCAATTTTGGAAATGAATACTTAAGCTATACCCTCAACAAAATCTTAAGAAGAGATTTTACTTAAATTATAGATTATTAAATTGTGTTATTTATCTTAAATAAATATTGTATAAGAAATAAAGTGTTTTTTTTTTCATTTAAAAGTTGTATTATTTCTAGTTGTAAGTATAGATAGGTAATAATTGGTTGTAAGTAAAAAAAAACCCTACTTTTGAGGAGTGTCATTATAAGAGAACTTGTGACTATTTTTCTTTTACCTTACCTTTTATGAATACACACAGTCAATTGCAAATTTTCGTGTAATAACTATATAATTTAATAACCATACTAATATTGAAACAGTATTTCGATTGCTATAAGTGTAGGTATTCATAGTGAATATTCAGGCAAAGATCCAGGCACAAGCAATGATTATTTTGTTTCAGCCTAGTCTATGTATCAATTGACTATATCTTCATATTATATGATATTATAAAAGATTCTCATCCTTGATGACTTTCAAACAACTAGCAACGCAACTTTTTACGGAAATTTGCATCCAAAGTAGAGTATTTTCCAAAGCAGGATATTCTAAATTTCACCTTGCTTATTATATTTTTTTTATTAAAGTATAGTGGCGCAATATTCATGTCATCGCATATGTTATTGAAGGTTCCCCCTGTTATGGCATAATTTTCTTAGTCATAATTTTGCATGGCATAATCAATGTAGGCTTAATTGACTTTTCGCATTAACTGTTTTGGCATAATCAAGGTTCGCATAGTTTGATAACGCAGATATTAATTTGTCATAATTTGTTTGCGCATATTTTTGTTTGTCCGAATCATATCTACGCATAAAATTAATAGGCATAATTTTATCAGACCGAAAGTTATTTGGTCATAATTTTGATTATGTTTTTGTTAAATATACTTAATGTTAAAAATAAAATTATGTTATTTATATCTTCATATGTTTCATTTTCTTGTGAAATAGGTAATGTTAGCATTTTGCCGCTCCGCTCGCTTCGCTCGCTCCGCTATACAAGGTCATAATAGAAACCTAACCTAACCCACAATTTTCGGTTTTTGACCCATTTAGACGCTCCGCTAAACATGGTCATAATACAAACCTAACCTAACCTACAATTTTCGGTTTATGACTCATTTTGACGCTCCGTTTTAATAATAATAATTAAGTAGCATGTAATAATTTTGCAACTTATGTTTTTGTTAAATATACTTAATATTAAAAATAAAACCATGTTATTTATATCTTTTTGTGTTTCATTTTCTTGTGAAATAGGTAATGTTAGCATTTTTCCGTTGCTATACATGGTCATAATACTAACCTAACCTACAGCTTTCGGTTTTTGACCCATTTTGACGCTCCGCTCGCTCCGCTAAACATGGTCATAATATAAACCAAACCTAACCTATAGTTTTCAGGTTTTGACCCATTTTGATGCTCCGCTTTTTTGCTAGCAGATCGTTTTTGCGAAGGACGGAATTCTAACCTAACCTACTTTTCTGCTAGCAGTTTCCCTTTGCGAGGGATGCAGTTCAAACCTAACTTAACCCGCTTTTCTTGTAGCAATTTAAGTATGCCATGATAGATTCGGACAATAGATAATATGCCAAGTACCATTATGCTAAACCAAATTATTCGTAAACATAATGGGCCTAAACAATAGTATGCGAATACAATTTCGGACAAATACATTTTCGGTAAGTTAGAACTTATGCCAAATAAGGTTTCTGCCACATTACCATTCGTTGAAAACTGAATATGCCAAGTCTGCTATGCTAAAACAGTTTCGTACACACAAAAGTATGCGACATGGAGGGAACACGTTATTGAAGTGTGGATGAAGTTAAGAATGTTTAAAAACCTCGTAGTTTCATGAAGAAACAAAGTGTAAATGGCGGTATATTTGCAATGAGTTCTTGTTGCAGAACAGACTCTGTTCTGTTACGATAGTAACAATAAGCTTGAAAGATAAATTTAAAACAACCTTACTTAAAAAAAAACATTCCGACGAATTGAAAACCTAATTCTTTTTCTGAAAGTCGGTTAAAAAGAAGCGTGTTCCAAAAGTTAAATACAGGTGCCATTTTAATTTCAGTGGAAGCTTTTCTTTAATAGTAATTATATTTCATCCATGTAGTAGATTTTTCTATTACAGAACAATTTTAGTGCTTGTGAGACTTACATATCAACAAACGAAGCATTAAATTCTTTGTTCGTTTTGATAAGAACGCCATCTAGTTTATTTTTTTGTAACCATCATGCAATGCTGAGAGCTATGTGCTCTCAGCATCTTAAGACAGGCAAGCGATTATCGTCTTCGCCATGTCCATGCAATTATGCTGTTGATAGTACTATTTTAGTCTCGCTTCGTGAAGCAAATATGACGTAATTTTTGTGCAGGAGAAGTGAAAAATATATTAATAAATATGAGCTTTAGGTAAGTTTATAATATATTATGAATAAATATATTCAAATTACCGCTAAATGCAATTGACGAGCAAATTCGCTTATTGGCGTGTTGTTTTCAAACAGCACCACTATTTTCGCCTTCAAAAATGTTGTTAATTCAAAATATAAAAATTCAATAAATAGGTAATGTTAACCATGAGTTGTTCCGAGAGCAATAGACGAAGCGTGGATAATAAACGACATTGCCCATTAATGTAATTGCCTACTACCCGCAAAAAGCTTAAATTGTGAATAACTACCCCAGACGACTCGTAAGTATCATATTCATTCAGTTAAAAAAAATATGCATGCTATGCGCCGGTCTGCAATTTTGTCACAGTTATCAATCTGTCCTTTGGTCTAGTGGTAACCGCGCTTGACAATGGATTAGAAGGACGGTGGTTCAAACCCTGACTTGTTGGAGAATGTATTTTGACTTCTTAGTCCATTGAAATAAAACAATTTAACGGATTATATCGCGTATATTATCTCATTTTAGTTCCCGACGTTTCGGAAGCTTTCCAGCTTTCCATGGTCACGGAAGGACTGAGAAAAGATGTATTTTCCTCTGTCAAAGTTACAATTTGTGCAAACTACCCATTTTTTTGAAAAAACACAAATAAAGGTGTACATATATGCCAGATGGGCCTAAGCTGTAAAGACAGTTACACATGTGCCAGAAGGGCTTAATTATTTTATTCTAATAATTTACCAAGCAGCATTTCACAAATGAGGCGTACTGAGGAGAAAAGAAACGCTGCAAAGAAAAACTCCCAGGCTACCTCATTACTAATTAATTATAATATTTAAAAAACAGAGACTATTAAACTACTTTTAAACAGATAAGATATTTTACACCTTAGTCCAGCTTGTGTGGGAATTATTATAAGCGAAATATGCATGTAAACGAAACAAGATGGTGATAAAATAACATTAGTTTAGTGCTGTCACTAAAAATATGATGATTGAAAGAGGTCAAATAATTAGTTTAGTGAGACACGCGCTCGCTCACCAAGTGCTGCCATCGAATATTAAAGAGGCAAAAATTGGTAAAAAAAGTCAATCAAATATGAACATTGACTGTTAAATATAAAACTGCCCTCGAGGCTTACTTGCAGAATGAAGTTTTCAATTTTGAAAAAAAAGAAAGGTTTCAGAAAAATACTAACTACTTTTTATAATTATTGATATTTGTAATATTGTATACGTTTTCAATTGACAATTAAAGAATCGACTTTAATTTTATAAAAATTGATACGTCCGCGATTTATAAGAGATGGAATTCCTTTTAACCCCTGTTTTTTTAATTATATTATCGGTGTTACATAGCTATATTAAAGTAAATCATGCACATTAGTTTGAAATAATAATAAAAAAAGCTAAAACAGGGACAGGCAACGGGGGCTCCAACTCACGCTACCAGTGAGTTTCAGTGTGCGTTCATAGTCACGAATATGCCTGGGTACTTACATATGTGAGGGCACCGACTGTACATGTTTTTTTTAGTGTTAAATAGTTATATTAGTAGCCGCTTATTTTTGCGGTACCAGATTTTGAAACCCGAAATTCATTTGTAATTTACACTTTATATATTTGGCTCTACTCTCTTGTTTGTTTCCAAAACAATCAATTTATTTAATTTATCACCATATTCAATAATAGGAAGGTAGTTAGTTAATGATAATGGCTTACTAGTTATTAAATGTCACTAGTAGAAAAATAATATGAATATGCTTAAGAGATCATTTTATATTGTTTTGTATGATTTTTGCTTATTTACTATGTTATAATTGAATAAAGAAATATAGTATGGGAAGGTTTAGTTTGCAAATAGTTAATCCATACTAATATTATAAATGTGAAAGTGTGTCTGTCTGCCTGTCTGTTACCTCTCCACGCTTAAACCGCTGAACCGATTTGGATGAAATTTGGTATGGAGATAGTTTGAGTCCCGGGGAAGGACATAGGCTCCTGTTTATCCCGGAAAAATACCCTTATCCACGGAATTTAAGGCGGAAGAAGTCGCGGGCAGAAGCTAGTAATAAATAAATCGTAACATTTAATAACTGTGTCACAATTGCAAAGTTGAATAATTGTAAATAATAATTCTTATACGTAGATGGCGTTGTACATATTGGGGCACCATATTACCAAAACTAACTTACTTTGCATTATTTTTCATTACTGGTATATACTCGAAATTACAGTGGTCTCTCATTTCAGTTCCGGTTATTTTGCGATTTAAACATAGGATCCATTGCGATACCTTGCACTCTGTGATGAAACTTTAATAGGTAACACAAATCGAAATAGTCTCACGGTAAGCTCAGTAATGTGTTATGATTACTAGACGACGATATATTTAATAGATCAATTTTATATACATGGAAAACATCCAAGAGCCAGGAAAAATATTTAAGCCAAACACCAATATTTGCCCTTACCGGGATTTGAACCCAGGACAATCAGCTTCGCTTAATATAAAATGCTTTTTTTTGATACTAACATTATATACATAGGTACTTCCGGGTAGAAATATTTGATATTTCATTTTTTTTGTAGAAACCTTAAAATGTTTTTAAAAGAACTTTCGAAATGTGTGCCATTGATATTTGCAGAAAGAAAAAACATTTTCGGTTACACGTATGGAGTGCCCCCTTGTTTTTATTTTATTTTATTATTTAACCATCAAACTAAGGTAGCGGCTTACACAAGACACCTATACTCCAAATGTCATTACTGTACAACTTGTTTTAGAGTAAAATGGCCGTGGCATACGTATAACAAGTATTTATTAAGGTTTATTTATTGTGATTTTTAGGGTTCCGTAGCCGAAATGGCAAAAACAGAACCCGTATAGATTCGCCATGTCCGTCCGTCCACCTGTATGTCACAAGCATTTTATTCTTAAACTACATTATGTATATTGATGAAATTTGGAGTGTAGGTGTCTTGTATAATCGCTACTAGCCTATACCTACAAGAAAGTACTAATTCTAAACAAGAAAAATATATTTTTAATTATACAATTTCAATTTGTTGTTTGCCGTAAATAAATGAATACCTAGCAATGTGACATACTCGTACCTACCCTGTCGGAAGTGTCGGCGTGAGGCGCCCGCCCACCCTCGCCTATTGTAGGGCGCGGGCACACTGCGCAGGGCTGCATGACGTAACTCGGCCCTAGTTATCATGCGGGTGCGGAAAATTCTATAGATTAAAACTGCGATTGCGGCGCGCACATGGAGTTTGTAATTTGTTTGACAGCGAGGTGGGGAGTCCGCGAGGGATGACGAAAATTACGCGAGAATAAAACACATCGTCTCTAGGGCTTTCACTTCAAACAAAATGAGACAAGCGCCCGTCGTCGGCCCGTCCGCGCACACGCCAGCCACCTGCCCAGCGGCGCACTAGCACACGGGATTGTAGTTTTTGTACAGTTGTTAGCAAAAATTATATACAATACGATTTTTTTTATCATAAAAGTGATTTTGTGATCTCAAATTAGTATTGCACCTAAGCATATATTAGAACAATATTTTCGATAATGATCACTACGGGGCGATGCTTGAGGAGCTTGCTGGTGCTGTGCAGCGTGGCTGTCATATGCCGCAACGGGGAGGCGGCAGAAAATGACAACTCTCTCACAATTCGTAAGTTTCCATTTTTTTACAACTATATACCTACTTATTATCTTACTTTGCTAATTTACATAATATGAATCTCTAACATATGTATAATAACAATACATGCGAATGTTTTTTATACTTCCATATAGTCTTTAGATACCACAATTAGTTACCGTGATTTCTTACTTGGCACAATTTCCTTAGTAATGAGCTTTTTGGCTATCGTCATTTGCTGGTGGTGTTCATCAATAGGTACTGTGCGATAACTGTTTCAAAGACTAATTGTTCAACGAATTTTAACTAACTTCCGAAAATCTGGTTTAAGCTTATGATTAAACAATACGAGAATAATTAAATAAATAATAAGTTCTTTTGTTAACTTATATTGGACAAAGTAAAATCACACGAAAATAATTGTTATTTGAATTAAATGTATTGAACTTGTAGAATATAGATTAAGAGCTTAAAAATACAAATAAGTATTTGAAATAATTGCAAGGCTATTGTTTATTCATGTCAAAACCTTACATGAGTCGTGTTCAATTTCTTAATATTTCATTTTTTATATATATATCAATATGCTATATAGTGAGACAATTATATTACACTAAAACTTAATTAATTCATTATATTTAATTTATTACATCAATACTTGATGGATTCTAATACTTGAATCAAACTTTGAATACCGACACAGGTAAACTGGCATAGATAGACACGTTCAGATTATATATTTACTTGGTCAGGTTCAAAGAACCACTTAGGCTTATGGGGCTAAAACTACAAGAGATTATGCACTTTTAGCGTCAATATTATATTAGTGGTCCAAAAGAGGTAGCCTTGTAGTTTTTACGTTGATGCATCTGTATATCTCTTTAAACCCACTCGATAAACGCGAGACACTGGTTGATAGACAAACTGCCTAAGTCGATCGGACTTGGTAAGTCGTACCTTATATTTTCAAAGATATAATTTTCTTAATGCTCACTAAGAGCTCTAATTTATTTTATTGGGTAGGGGCCATAGTAAAAGTATTTATAATCACGCCTTGTTTGAATAATGTTATGTTCAAATTATTCGTCCACTTTATACAAGATTCGTGTATCAGTTATAAGGGAGAACAATAATTAGAGGGAATTTTTTTTCAAAAATCGAACTACGCTTAGTAGGGCTTATACTACTTATAGACGACATATTCATAGGAAATTCCCAAGACTCAGAAACAAATATGTAAACTAGTCTTTACCGGGAACCCAGGACCGTCAGCTTCGCAGCCTTCATCCTTAGCAGTGAGCTAAACTGGTGGTCAAATGTCATGTAAAACATGAAATAAGGTTTTTTTAAGAAATAGTCGGGAGTGA
The DNA here is from genome assembly GCA_905404275.2 of Hedya salicella. NCBI lineage: Eukaryota > Metazoa > Arthropoda > Insecta > Lepidoptera > Tortricidae > Hedya > Hedya salicella. The sequence goes on from FR990096.1 coordinate 46,413,071, forward strand.
AGCGGTTTGCACTGGATCTACTCAGACGCAGAAGTGGGTAAACCATCTCAGAGGCAATTAACATAATAATAGGTAGCTTAGCGTCATACCCTAATTACGAGTCCGTCATCGTGAGGTTACTACGAAAATAATAGTTTCACCAGCGGCGTCTGCGCAACCGCCATGTCAAGGTAGCGTCACAGTTCGCCACTGACCCCACTGATGCGGTTTACACCCTAATTTCGCTTCACTTGAATTGGATTAAGAACTGATTTAATTCTCATTAAAATAACAACAGCCTCCTCCTTTAACGCGAGAATAAAGCAAGGTCTCCATTCATGAATCACTACGGTTTCGAGTAATAGTTTCATTGTCTATGTCCACATTCGATTACCTAAAATTATATTCTGACCTTTACCATTAGTATCCCGATGCAAGTCACGTCTGCAGTGACCATTAATATTTTAAAGAGTCTATACATGAGGCCAGGCAAGGCTGGAAGGGGTCATCTTTTGCCCAGTACATCACCTCAAGCGGTATATTATTCTGATCAGGCCCATTGGCATTGTTCGTTTCGTGGAGAGATTCAGTGTAGTAAACAATTATAACGTGTCATCAATCGTCGCCTATACTCGCTAGGCAGATTAGAACTTAAATAGAACAAAGATTACTGGGGCAAATAAACGTATCATGGAATCGTATAAACCTATATGCTCCTCATTAGCTTAGGCGGCTTTTATTCCTCATCAATTAGGGCTACTACTAGCATGGTATATCTTTATATAGGTATACATAACGAGAAAAGTAAGTATTTAAGTAGACAAAAAAACATTTCCCAAATTTACACTAAGCTACCAACTACTGGCAAAATTATATTTCGACATTTTTTTATTTCACAACCATACTTTCGACGAATTATTGAGTTGTCCCAATCATTGACAGGTAAATTTACATGTTACAAAGGATTATTTTGACAATATTTAGCAACTAAGTTATCTGTAAAACTTACCATTAGTCCAAAATTTTTTGCTAAAATGTATTAAATTACTTGACATATGTTTCTTTTCTTAAAACTAATAACTATTTTTATATATATTAGTTTAGGTAGGTTAAAACCGTAGGTTAGGTTAGGTTTGTATTACGACCAAGCATAGCGGAGCGAGCGAAACGAGCGGAGCCTCAAGATGCTCGTTGCTTGCCCACCCTGCCTGCTTGCATACCGCTTGCTTAGGTACCCCTTTTGTTCGCTTAGTTTTTATTAGCCTATTTTAATTTGGCATCATTGATTTTGCATATTTTTTGTTCGCATAATAATACAGTCGCATAGTAATACTTTGGCCTACTACTTTGATCGGCATATTACGCATTTAGAATAATTTAAGTTGGACTAATTAGTATTCGACTAATATACATTATGCATATTTGGCATATTTTTCATTAATAGTTTCAGCTTATCTATTTCACATTAAGGCAGGTCTAACTTGGGCTAGGATAGGTACGACGATGAGCGAAGCGAGGAGGAGTGTTAGGTTGAACTGAGACTACGACCCTGACGAGCGAGCTGCGGTGGTCTATATTAAGTCTTGCCTTTGTACATTACGATTTCTTATAGGATAATACTTTTATGCATTTGCAGAAATGAAAAATGAACAATTGACACTTCATTATTTAACACATTTTAAATATGTCATGATTACTAATCGAGCATTTGTCAAATGAATTATTGTAAATGATACATTTGTGGAATAACATGTTTGCCGATTAATCATTTGAAGAATCGTTTTATGTAAAACGACATAAGGTTTAGAAAATAGAGGGAAGGGGGCAATTATGCTACTTTCGTAGTGATTATTATAAAAATTAGAAGAACTGTCCACATACGTGATACATATTGATATTTACTAAAACAATCTAAAAAATAGCCAAGTGCTAGTCGGTCTCGCGCACCGGAGGTTCGTACAAAGTTGCAAATTTGAAGGTACTTTTTAAATAGTAGTCCATCACATGGGATCGAGGTGTCAAAATATGAGTATACGTCTGTATACTCTATAACCGGTCGTGGATATCTATGAAAATCCAGTGTTAGCAGAGCTCTGTTCCTCAGCAAAATGTATGCAGTGTGGGGTCATCTTATATTGCTTACTGACTTCTGACTGCTTCTCATTGGTTGTGCTATAAAAGCTACCTTCATAAAAAAATACTAGCTTTTACGACAGCCAAAAGTACCCTATAGTTTTTACTTCCACGGCAATTTGTATGGAAACACCTTTTTATCGAGTAAAATCTTTTGAATCAAGGGATTGCAAACTTCAGTGTTTGATATTAATTTCAGTTTGATATCTTGACGCGTTTCTGAGAAAATGGGTCTTGAGAGACGGAAAACCCGACAGACAGGCGGAAAACAGGGTGATTTACTTGAGCGTTTTAACCGTCTTATTACTCTGCCTCCAATGTTGTCTTATGAGCTGAGGCGCCAGTTTCAGTTGTATTGTAGAAGCCGCGGCTTTTTACAATATTTATCAAAATTAGGTTGATTGCTTATATGAATTGGCCAATATTGAGAACAGGCGGTTAAATGCTCAAATAATCACCCAACAACGTGATCACTTTTTCTCAAAAGAAAAAAAGGCTTTAAAAGGTATGTTAAAATGGCTCTATTGAGACACAAACAAAATAAGAGTATCGATAGTGTTTGATAAATACGAATATATAATATAAGTAACAACGGTGAGATCTTCGATAAGTCAGTTGGGGTTGAAAGAACAGCAGTCACGGAGGCTGATAAAAGTTGTAACAAGCACGACAGTTACAAAATTTTGACAAAATTCTAACAGGATGCTGTGTTGATGATATCATAGGTATCAATATTTTGTCATAATTATAACAGGACTTTCGTCCGCTCGCGGCTTCGTCCGCCTTAGATTCGTCTATCGCGGATAAAAGGTATTTTTCCGGGATAAAAAGTAGCTTATATCTTTCCCCAAAGCTCGATATTTACAATTTAAATGTGAAGCTTATAACCAAGATTTCAAGTTCGTCGCGTAAATAAATATTTACTGTCCATACTGTTCATCCCCTTTTTCGTCCCTAAAAGGGATGAAAGGGACATACATTATAGTCTATGTTCTATTCTGATCCATAAGGTACATAACTGAAAAGATTCATGAAAATTCGTCCAGTAGTTTCTGAGATTAAGTGGAACGTACATACATACTTTCACGTTTTTAATATAGGAAGGTGTAAGGAAGTAAGGATGTGTTGATAATATCATAGCTACCAATATTTTGAAGACATCTGTTTTTCGTATAACAATATGTAAATCAGCATTGAATTTTTTTTTAAATAGGTTTATCGTTCATATTCTGGCTAACACTTAGATTTGTACGTGACGCGATTTCTGGAGGAATGCGGACTATACTCAGTAGTAAAGTAAATGCTTGGCTTTTGTAAATATGCTTGGACCTTGATAAATGACTTGTATGTACAGACAACAGTTTTTTTTTTTCATTCCAAATATGTGCGGCCGGCGTTTATCCGACGTCCGCCGCGGTGTATTTACCCAGTGATGTTGCGTAGCCGCTGAACCAACTCGTAATCGCTCAAACTGACCTTGGCACGAATGAGCTTTAAAATACTCTCATCCCAGGCGACAACAATGCTTAATGCCGCACTTTAACACCACGACACGATTACACTCATTTCAGATTGTAGACTTAGTATGTTGATAATGCACTACATGGGCATGTTCAGATCAGGTCATGAACATCACGAAGATTTGTGCGTTTAATACACATGGATAGATCGTTTAAAAACACATCGGCAATGTGGATTTTTTAATTTGATAGACGCTATCGTCATTGGAATAAAGATCCTGTGAGATTGTTATGCGAAGCACGTCGAGGTAGCCTAGTACTTTAATAGCTAAGTCAGCCGACTTCCCGCCATGAATCTTACTTACCCACTGGGTTCCAATCTATTAATCCAATATATTTTTCGCATCTACTTCTTACAGTTATGTACAAATTTGAACTACATACGTATCTAATAGCTATAACGGATTTATAAGACTAAAAAAGATACTGGTTCAAGGAGATCGTAATTTGTTACCATCTATTGTTATAAAAATTGCGATTAATTGAGTCTTAAGGCGGGTTTACACTTCCATAAGTTAAGTAGCGAGTTAACTTGTCACAAATCATCGTGTGGACGCCGATCGGCGGAAATGTTACACACATTTTGGAGATATTTCTGATGTCATTAGATAGAAGCTCAGTTGCAATAGTAATTTTTGATATAAGTGTGGAAAGTACGTACGTCATTATGCACGAGTTCCGAGGCGTCTTGACCCGAGCCAAAAGGCGAAGAGGAGCATTACTCGGGACAAGTGAAAATTACACTTTCGCACGTGTATCCAACAATGTTATTTAATTCATTTGCGAAAAAATAATAATGAAGCAGAAATTCTATACAAATATCATCAAACCAATGTACAAGTAAAAAAAAAGTAGAAAAAGAAAAAGGCGGCAATAAAAAATACTAATTATTGCAATAGCATCGGTTGTCACCATCAAATCAAAGCCAAATCAAAATAAACTTTTTTGGGATGAGATTTAATGTCACATGGAACTTTATTATTAGACATTTTATTAGTAAACATTATTTTTTACGTTATCTATACTATTATAAATTTGTAAAAATGAATATCTGTACATTGAAGGTATTTTCAAAAAATTGATTGTTACGGACTATTTGGAGGTCACTAAAAGGAAAACTATTTTTTTGAATTTTATGTATGTTTGTATGTTTGTACGTGTCGTTGTGGCTTCGTCACGCAAAATCGGCTAAAGAGATTTCCACAATTTTTGGTACACGGGTAGCTGGGTATCTCCAGATGGTTATAGGATACTTTTTTCCCGACTACGCTGAAGAAAAAACGACGGGTTATGACTTTTTCTCCTCCGCGAACGAAGTTGCGGGCATCTTCTAGTATTTAACAGTTTTGTAAATAAATATTGTTTTTCGTGTAAGAAAGCTAGCGTTCATTCATAGCACTTCATGAACGCGGCGGTCACTCGTAACACTATGTATTAATTATCTATTCTGTGACAATACTATTTTCAGAGCTGTTTAGCTGACGGCCACGCATAATACCATTTCCGGTCATTATTAATAGTAATACTTATTAATCAGCCAACAGTTTTCGAGATTATTAAAATTTTAGGCAACTCTTAAATCGTTCAAATATGCAATTTTATTGGTTTAAATATATCAGATACATAATATATAGGTACATATATACTATGTAGACTTTTAATGTCAAATCCTAATCTATACTATTATAAAGTTGCAAAAATTAAATGTCTGTACATTGCAGATATAAAAAAAAAAATAACGGTCTATTTGGAGGTCAATGAATCGAAAAATATTTTTTTGGATTTGTTTATGTGTCGTTGTGGCTTCATCACGCGAAATCGGCTAAGCAAGTTTCAAATATTTTTGCTACACAGGTGTCCGTAATAGTTAGAGGATACTTTTACCCGACGACGCTGTTGAAAAATGAGGTGTTATGAGTTTTTTTCGTCTGTGAACGAAGCGGGCACCGTTTACTAATATTATAAACGCGAAAATTTCTGCTAATGTACGTATGTACGATCCCTTTAATTATAAAATGTACGAGTCCTGAACGGATTTTATCGGAACTTTCCAGTGATGTAGTCTAGACGTCAGGATAACACATAGCACATGAAAACACAGAAGTAATTGAGCATGCGAACAGTAAATAAAAAAATGAAACAGTAAAAGCTTAGAGAATTGAACCACTGGAAATGACATCCGTTTTTTTACAGAATAAATTGTTCGTCCATTATTAATGGGGGCGAGATAAACACGTACGGAAATAATCTTACATTTAGATACGCACACAGTAAAAAAACACAAACAAAAAAATCTGTCAGTTTATTGTATAAAGCGATCCGCGATTTCACGGGTATTTTGACAGAGGGGAATGTATCTGTAGTAATTAAGTGCTCTAAGAGTAACAGGTACGAGTGCGACAAATCCAACTTTACGCCGATAGCTACAATAAGAACTACGTACGTATTGAGCAACTGTATATTAAAGAGTTATTTTTATGATAGGCTCCTTTCTCCGACAGTAGAATAAAATATGTTAGGCAATGAACTGTGTACAAATAATTAGAATTGTATGTGTATAGATATGGATGCGTTCTCTCAGCCGCCCGGTGGTAGCATCCATCTGCGTCATTTCACAACCAGGGCTCGCGGTGGGGACCCAGCGTTTCGGTTCGGATGACACTATTTTAACGTTGCGTCAAGCGATCTGTATTTATTACATCATTTAGCGCTGAATTTGCACCTCTTTTTGTATTTCGTCTAACTTTAGATAAATCATAACAAATCGGTCGTCAGTTTGAGAAATGAAATAAGAAGTTAAAGAAATTTTTTAGCAATGTAGTTGATAAAACATAACCTTACTTACATAATTTTAGTTTTCATTATTAAAACTACTCGGCATGGGTTGTTAAATAGACGATATATCGATACTGAAGTGTTAATAGATTTGACAAATCGGTATTATGACATAACGAGCATATAACTAGCGATGTATTTGGAAATACTAATGCGTCAAATCTGCATGAAGATGTATGTTATGGGTAGGGTAGTGGATATTTATCATTCTATAAAATTACATTATAAATAGAACATGTACAATTTAATTTACAGATACAAAGAAAATGTGCTAAATTGGAGGATACCAGTTGGAATAGGACATATTAATAAAAAACAAACATAAATCCCAAGTATCAGTATGCAAAACGTTACCGGGTGCTGATATCAACACAGGCCATAATCTCCTTATAAGTAAACTTTTAGAGGTAAAGAAAAATCATACAGTAATAAGCCAAAAAACAATCAGCGATCTCAATTACTTTAAAGATAAAAAAAGAAGCAATAAGTTAGCTCAATATAGTAATATAATGATAAGGTAATTTTGAATAAAGTTATGAATACGGATTTAAGTAATAAAGATAAAAATTTAAACGTGAAATAATATCTGAAATGTAATTAAGAGCACAGCAGAAGAATGGCTAGGGATAAAGAAATAATGGATCTTATGATAGAAAAAAAGAGTGTAAGAAATAGTTCAGACGCAGACAGTATAATTAAATACAAAAGATTAACCAACATGATAACAACTAAATGTAGAAAAAGACTGTGAGACGATAGATTACTTTTATAAAAAAGGGAAATATGGATAAAGCACACAACATAATAAAAAATATAGATAGAAAACATAGATCAAAGAGTAAAGTAATGTAAGACGAAAGTAATACATTAATAATTGACAACAAAAGCATTATGGAACGATGAAAAAGGTACATAGAAGGCTTACTTAAAAAGAATAGAGTCAGCCATAAGTAAAATAACCGAAGAGACTCAAGAGTCAGTAAAAATTAACGGACATACAATATTTTCTTTTACTTTTTTTACCTTGCCGCATCAAAAACGAACTCAAAAGATAGACCAATCAAATTAAATGACACAAGAATTGAACTAGTTGAACGTTTTAAATATTTAGGTAGTATTATTAATAGTAAATCAAGATGTAGTCAAGATATTAGTGCTAGAATAGCTATAGCCAAGCAGGCATTTAGCAATAAAAAAAAACATATACAGATCCAAAATATCTATGAAACCCAGAAAACAGTTTATAAAATCATATGTATGGAATGTAGCATTGTATGGCAGCAAAACGTGAGCCCTGATACAGAAAGATAGGGAGAGGTTGGAGGCGTTTGGGATGCGGTGCTGGACGAGGATGCAAGGCATAAGCTGGGCGGAAAAAATATCAAATGAAGAGGTCTTGAATAGGATAGGAGAGAAAATGACAATACTAACACCAGTAAAAATAAAAGAGGAAATATGATGCCAGGCCATCTACTGAGAAATGATTTTTTCCTCCAAAAGAGGTAGAGGAAGGCCAGACGAAAATACTTTGATCAAATAAAAGAAAACGTTAAAGTCATGTCTTACCAAGAAGTGAAGGAAAAGCCCAAGAAAAAAACGGCTGGCGATTGCTACACCCACAAGAGCGTAGCTCTTAAATTAAAGAAGAAGAGAAAGAAAAGGTAGCTTAGAGATATGCAGCATTATACCTACTGATTTGCATATCTAATGCATGTTTTTGTTGTGCGTGCAATTCATTTGATTTTTTATACTATTAAGGTGGCAAACAAGCATACGACCTGCTAAGCAGTCGTCGTAGCCTATAAACGGTTGTAACGCCAGGGGCATTACGTGTATAAATCTGTTGATTTGCAGTGCAATGAGTATTTTTATTTCCCACTTCAAATTACAATGTATAAATAAGTCCTAATTTGTTGGTTTATTTTGAGAAAACAGGTTAAATTTTGATTTACATAGAAATAAAAACTTGGGTACCTTAACTTAATTGCACTTATATACAGATACTACAAAAAACATAAAAATTCTGTCCACTACGAGTTTACGAGTATATACTCGTACTAGCAAAGATCCTGCTTTAAGAGTCCGCAGTAAGCTCGGCCGAATTTCACCTTCCCATACATACGGAGTTTCGATCTTATTTTAAAACTACGTGTTGGATTGTAACGAAAATTTGCACATACAATGACATGAGGTATATCTAGGCCTGAAACTAGTTTATATGCCCGCAGTTTATAAAACAAACGAAATACAGCAAATCAAGTTTTGTATGAAAAACTTAAATTCGCTGTATTTTTTTTACTATGGTATCTGAAGCTACATATACCTAAACTTATTGTAAGTACAAAGCTAGTCGTTTAAAAATGAGAGCGTAACTACGTTTGTATGGAGAACCGAGCTTACTACGTCGCCGACGGAATATGTATTTCAAATTTCTTGTCTCTACATTCAGCGGCCTAGGATTTTGCGTTGTCTGACAATAGTGAAATCACGACACTTTTAGATAAAATCAGAATAAGTCACCTTATTCTGATTTCCTTAAATAATTAGTAACCTAATTTGCAGGAATCGGAATTCATATTTACAAACGAACATAACACGGGGAAGGAGGCAAATGAAACATTTCTTCTAGCGAAATGCCACAAGTGGGTTTGCAGGTCGCGGTAAGTTAGTCGCTTATGCAACCACTTATGTAACTGCTGACCTTGTGCAACAACCAGCATACGAAATCATTACTCGTTCAAGTTCAACGTTAGGTATTCTTTTATTGACGTTAATGGAAACAGACGCGGTATAAATGTAAGATATCAAAACAATAGGAAATATACCTATTATTTAAAAAACGGAAGCGATCGTACAATACATACTTGTACATTATACACCCATTCCAATAAGTTTAGTATGAAGGAAGATGTTTAGGACTTGGTAGTTGCTATAATCAGTAAGTAATAGAGATGTGTGCTCACGAGTGAGTGATTCATTTGGTTCAGCTCATTCACTCTTTCGCTCACTGCAATGAAGATTCAAATAAATGTGCCGAGCCGGCCGAATCTAACGAAAGAGACGAGGAGTACCAAATAGTATGTATTTTTTTTATATAAAACGTATTCTGTTACCTACCTATACCTAATACGAGTAGGATTAAATTGCCATAAAAACAATGTCCATATAGTTTAACAACAAAATTCAGTGTATCGTTAGATAGGTACTCGCTGTACACGAGCTCGCTCCCACTCCAATGATTGCGAATGAACCAGAAAGAACAAATAAGCAGAGATGCGACTTATTTGAAATACTTTAAAAAAACTGGCCAAAAGCTTGTCGGAACATGCTCAGTGTAAGGTTTCCGCAGCCTTCATACAAAAAAAATCTACTACAGAGTACAACAGATAACAAAAATACGATATGAATAAGTGCACTAGCAAAAAAGCGTAGCTCCACGGCACTTACATCCTTTTGCTGAGAAATACAGTTTTTGGCAATAACTCAAAACGGCATATCCGATCATGTTAAAAAACAATTTGCGTTGAAAGGATTTATTAAGCTATATCTTTGTAATTGTTTAGGTAAATGTATGATTTGGACATACCGTTTAAAAAATAGAGGAGCGGGGGACACAATTTATGCTACTTCGGAGCGATTATATCCAAAAATAGTCACTAAATCAATTTTATTTTATAAAAACCTTAAGTTATTTTTAAAAGAATAAGTATATAAATAAATATTACAGGACAATTTTACACGAATCGAACTAGTCCCATGGTAATGGTGGCTTGTTTTATGGGTACTAGACGACGATAAGGAACAAATATTTATTGGAATGGCCGAAATGTGTACCACACATTGACATTCAAATTTCATCAATATACATCATGTAGTTTTTGAGTAAAATGCATACATACGGACTGACGAACAAATATGACGAAACTATAAGGGTTCCGTTTTTGCCATATTGGCTACGGAACCCAAAAAAGTAAAGAATTAATTGAAATGCTTTATTGAAACTTTATTTCACAATCGAAAGTTGTACGATCATATCGAAAACAATTTTCGTTGAAACTATATTAATTAAGCTTTATCTTTGTAATGTTTACATATTTTTTGGACATACAGTTTAGAAAATAGAGGGGGGGGGGGGGGGCACAATTTAATGCAACTTTCGGAGCGATTATATCCAAAAATAGTCACTAAATCAATTTTACCCTTGTGTCTATAACTTTCAAAATGAACGATTTCCATACAGCGGTTCAACCCCTATTTAACCCGGGTTGAATTTCGAAAAATTCTTTCGTAGTACACGTCCACGTTCCATAAAGAATATACGTACCAAATTTCATGCTTATATCTTTAGCCGTTAAGGCCATGCGTTGTCTATCAATATGGGTCAGTAACGCAAGAGTTTTATAATATGAATACATGCCATAAACGTATTATGTTATGGTCATTTATCAAAATCTGTATACGCAGTTACAAGTTTAAACTTCAAAAATTCCATACCTACGTTATAAATGTAACCGACTGTGCAAAAATCAATTCTCTAGCGTTAGTAGTTTCCGCTGTGCGTTGATGAGTCAGTCAGTCAGGACTTCTTCTTTTATACATATTAATATAGATAGAATATAGAAGAAGATATATAGACGCTACGAAACTTGCGAGTTTGCCCAGTGAAGCGACAAAACGAACGTTATCCGTGGATAGCATTCTTAGATGTCCAGCTAGCCGTTTCAACGTGATGACGCCTCAAAGACACAAACATCTGCGTTATCTATACTAATACAAAGTTGTAAAAATAAAATGTCTGTACATTGAAGATATTTTCAAAAAAATATTGTTACGGACTATTTAGACGTCATTAAAACGAAAAATAGTTTTATTATTTATTTTTGTATGTTTGTATGTGTCGTTGTGGCTTCATCGCGCAAAATCGGCTAAACAAATTTCAACAATTTTTGCTACACGGGTAGCTGTGTATCTTCAGATGGTTATAGGATACTTTTTACCCTACTACGCTGCAGAAAAAATGAGTTTTTTTTACTGAGTTGGCTAAATGGCCAGGGTCGTTTTTTCGTAAACAAGTGCTATTAATAACGCCTCAGTAAACAGAGGCGTTTTTGCTACCGCAAAGCATGCATTTTGTATGGATATAAGCGTTTTTGTTTTTTTGTTTATATTCCTAAAGTATTCTGATATATTACTTATAAATAAAAAATATGGGAATAAAAATTCATCATGATTTATATTGTTAATATCTTATACATTTACTTATTATTTTTAATTTTTCAAAAATAATTTTCTTCGAGTTGGTTGATATAGACTGATAAAGTAAATAAGTTTGTATAAATTTTGTTCTTTGTTTTATTATTATTTTCTCGCAAATTTATTAAAAAACGTTTTGATACACGCGCGGAAATGCCATTTTAACTCGTCCCGAGTATTGCCACTCGCCCTACAACTCGTGGCAAGATCTCTCTCACTCGTGATGTAATAACACTAATAACATATTTTCCGCATTTGCATCAAAATTTGACTTTGTACGTGTATTATTGCTTCACGGGTATTAGGTTCATCCACAGATGGTTATATGATACTTTTTAACCGACTACGCTGAAGAAATAAAGAGAGTTATGGTTTTTGTGTCTTCCGTCGATGAAGTTGCGTACACCTAGTAAAGACATATAATAATACATAATAAACTCCTTGCTTCGGACCGCACAGATAGATGTTACTATAACTAATATTAGCATCAGCAAGATTACTAGATGTTTCGAAACGAATGTCAATCGACAGTCTCTGTGAGTGTCATGAGTTCATGACTTAAAAACGACCCATTTTAAGTCACGGGGATCTGTGACCTAGGGGTTATCCGAGTGCCGATTAGCTATTCCATTCCAGCACATTGTAGTCTGAAGGTCAATGAATTACTTCATCAATATGTCAGGTCGGGCCCGAGTATTGTGTTATGGTAGAATGGTAGATCACCGGCGGCGCACTTCTCGGCTCACCTTGCCACCGCTGACCGCGCTTGCGTCAGCGCATGGCACACTTCGTGCCTTACATAACTCTCCCACGTGTAATCATTTCTTGCGAACAAATTGATTGTTGATTAATACTACTGTTCTCTTGCTAAGTAAGGTGCCTAAATCAGCAGCTTAACAGCCTAATTTCAATAGTTATATGTCGGATTAAGGTGCCAACTATTGGGGCGGTGTCAAGCACTGGGGCATTTACCTTATTACAGGCTGCTACGATGTGCTGGATGCGCATAGTAGTTTATTTGCATTCGATAAGACAGGGAATCCTAGCTTACCAACGGTTTGAAAGTTGTTATTCCTAAATAATCGATTGTTTGATACCTAACATTCCGTTTCATTTCATCTTTACAGCCTGAGTAACTTAAGTGGGACTAACGAAAAACGTCGTAACTGATCGCTCCTCAGGATCAGTCTGTAATCCTTCGATTGCAAAATCATGTCAGTGAAGGTTTTTTTTTAAATAGCATGTAGTGCAACCTGACATTTTGTTTCGAGCAATCTTAATGTTCACTAAAGAGGCATGGCATTTGGATTGCTTTGTATTTAAATTAATCCTGACATAAAACATCTACAGTGAGCGTTTCGTCGATCGATTTTTTGCAATTGGAAATTACATACAACATTATTGATACAATGAATGCATATATAAGTTATTTCTTTTTGTATCCATACTATATTTTTGTCAAAATGGTACCTTAGAACAAATTTCCGTATATCTTACAATATCAGGATGTTTCTATTAGTGTTTTTCCTCATGTTAGTCTGAAAATGAGCGTAGCACCAGCGCCTCTCAATATGTCCGTGGTATAGAAATGCTATCGATATTAAAACAAGCGTAATGCGTGTTGCAGCGGAATACATCCTGCCGTGTAGCCGGAGTGACCCTGCGCTGGACCAGTGCGTGAAGCGGTCGTTCAACCACCTGCGGCCGTACTTGGCGCGGGGGCTGCCCGACCTGGGCGTGCCGGCCGTGGAGCCGCTGCTCATCGACCGGCTGGTGATGGCCAACGACGCGGGGCCTGTGCGCGTCACCGCCGCCTTCACCAACATCACCGTCGTCGGGCCCAGCAACTACACCGTCACTAAGATAAGGTACGCGACGCCTCCATGGCAACCCGTCAACCTATTGGAGGATATAAAGACGCAGTAAATAAACTAGTAGCACTTATATTCTACGTGATTTAATGTTCTCTTGAAAGAGGTAGCCGAAGGCGAACAGAATGGGTAGCGCAGTGCCGCAGAGTTCACTCAATGGGGAATGGATGAAAATTGGTAAGGCAAATGTAGGGTTGCCATCCGTCCTGGTTTCCCCGGATTTGTCCTAGTTTGGAGGCTGTCCGGGGGCCGTCCGGGCGGGTTTTTAAAGTGTGTTCAGGTAAAACTCGGACTCTTTTTGTATTATTGAAAACCTTATTGAACTAAATAAAATCTAACATGTCAGGGGTAAAATGCGATTTCCTCCAAATATTCAGGGTTATTGAAGTTTTTGTCCGGGTTCCGGTAGCAGATGGCAGCCCTAGGCAAATGCAGCATTGATAGTTTCGATTAAAATGGCTGTTAATGTACTGTTATTTTTGCCGTACCGTATAAGGCTGGCATATAGGCCCACCAAAGCCTTTATATCTTTTTATTTTTTTCCAAGCTTAAGAAAAAGCTGCATTTTTTTTGTCACAATAAGGAGGCTTATTGATACCCATAAACAAAATTACAAGAATTTTGAAAATTTTCATCTTATTGGACTGATAGAACCCACAAGCACAGTAATTAAGACAATGTCTGAAATGTTGCTTAACCTGTACTTACCCGAATTTGGGTGCTCATTAAAAACAGGGTTATGAAATCTCAGTTTACGAGATGTCGCAAAATTGATACTTAGCATAGGTTCATTATCACAAAACATATCCATCATTTAGTTATAGGTTTCTCGAAATAATTAAGGAAACATGTTTGTGTGTGTGTAAATACATGTACATATATTCATGATGGACATATTTATTTTAGCTATTTATTAGTATGCTATTGCGAATTCAATCTTCTAGAAATCTGTGCGATGCGAATGTATTGCCCATTTTTTAAGTAGTAGGTAAGTACATTGGTATTTTTCTGACATAGTTTATTAATTGAATAGTTATATAGTCCATGTATCCAGTATAACATTGCGTTGCTGGATATTAGTGTTATTTTCCGCCATTTTTAATGTATGTATATGTATTTGTAATATTTCGGCGTCGCTCCAACGCATCTCATTCATATTTCACACTTTTGGGTCGTGGATGCAATTCTCATGTCTGTAAAGAGTTGCGCAAGCCGAGATCGCGGGTGAGATGCTCGTGGAACGATTGCCAACGAGATCGCGGGTGAGATGCTCGTGGAACGATTGCCAACGCAGGGACTAATCGCGAACGGGCACGCACTGAAGCTATCAGTACGCACGCAACATACCTACTCGTAATTACTTATTACGTTGGGCAGGTGATGTGATTATGAGTATGTTTTGTACGCTTCTTAACCATACATTGCATGTATGACTAGTTTTATGCCATGGTACCTACTAAAAGTAGAAGGTGACCGCGACATCGTTGTAGGATAAACAGTATTTATTTATTTATTTGTACTTTATTGCACAATCGAAAAATGTACAAATGGCGGACTTAATCCAAAAGGCATTCTCTAGCAGTCAACCATTGGGTAGTATCGTATAAGCATCTATGAATCTTCAGTTATTCCTGTGCCAAAATTGGTCCAGCCGTTTTAATGCGATGTATCTAGTCGAGTATGTATCTATCAATGACAAGTAAGTCACGTAACATAGGTAGACGCAAACATACATGCATCCTAAAGTTTTTATTTATATATTTAGTAGTAGGATACTTCTAATAACCTGCTACACTTACGTTTAGTAAAATAACTTTAATGTAGGATACTGTAATATCTTTAATGTGTTTGTACATTAAATTTCAACTTAATTCTATTAGCATTGAAGTATGTACAATAGTAATCGGTAATGCATATATCAGTTTGATCGGCCTTTAACGTCAACAGAGGTCGGTTGACATTGCGTTACTATTCGGGAAGGTATGGTTGTCGATTAGCAATACGTGTCTGGGCGCAGGTCGGACCTGAGCAAGCTGCGCATCGACATGGGGCTGGTGCTGCCGCGCATCGAGATCACGGGCCGCTACGAGGTGTCGGGACAGGTGCTGCTGTTCCCCGTGCGCTCCCAAGGAGACTTCTGGGCTGCATTCAGTGAGAACCGTTTTTTACCTCACTTACATTTCATGTGCTTAGCAAATTCAACATGTTTTGTTCAGTGACATTTAAAAAAAAACTTGCAAACACGGCCTTAACCTAGTGTACCTAACTTGGTTTTTATTCACGCGGTGGAACAAATAAATTAGTAAGTAAGGGTAGCTATTAAAATTGTTTCCACTATAAATTGTTCCAGACGTATACTCTTTCAACTTATTAATAAACCAGCCAAGAGCATGTCGGATCATACTCAGTGTAGTGTAGGTCAGTAAGATCCGCGGATCAGTAAGGCAATATATAGCAGGAATGCTATAACATGTGCATTAAGTAATTTAATAGTCTTCCTGATGACGTTAAAGTGCTCCAAGGAAACCAGTTTAAGCACAAATTCAACACCTAGCTCCAGTACAGGTGTTTATAGAAACAGCGGTAAACATTATTTGAAACGTAACTGACATTAAAATGTTATAATCAGGCCTCGGAGTATTTTTAGCACGGTAAGACTAAGGAGAAATATGGAGTCTTTGTTAACATTAAAATTAAATTCATACTCATACTCATCCTCATTAATTAAGATCGTCCGAATCGTTTTATAAATACTTAGACTACTTAAATGTAATTAATTCTGTTTACATATATTTAATTAAATGTTATATTATAAAAATGTAATAATATGTATATGTGTATGTTAATATTATTATATTACCCATATTGCAGTGTCATCGCTCCAATATTTTATTTAAGTACTTAACGTACCTACATACTATAATTACTGTTGAGATAAAGAACTATACGTTGTCACTGGCCGCTTTAGATAATGCACTTAATGACATCATATGTCATGTATCAACATATTAAGACGTATTATTTGTTACTTCAATATATTCATTTAAGGCAAATTTCGGAACAAATTGCTGATTTCATTATGACGGATCCACAAATATCTGAAATTTTGCACTGGATTGAACCGTACAAAGATCTTATATACGATCACGAAAAATGTGTAGTAACGTGTGTGTCTTGTGACGTACATCTCACGCAATTAAGACACACTTTTATATAAAAGCATGTCAACAGCATTCTACACAATACAAAATCTCGCCAACATTCTTCGTTTATACAGCGCTGGATAGAACCCTATGAAGAGTTAGAGTATAATACCGATCAAGCAGTTATATACTGCACTGTGTGTGAAAGTTCTAAATAAAGATTGAAAAAGGACAACGTTCTGAAACATGTTAATTCTGACAAGCACCAAAAGAAATGTGGAGCTATAAGCGACTTCTATATTGATTTCTGCTTGTTCCTGGTTACCTGCAACATTCCTTGGAACAGACTTAATCATCCCGAATTCCGAAAATTCATGGAAAAATATTGCTGCCTAATAACGAATAAAAGACTTCCACACGAATCAACTTTAAGAAAATTTTATCTCCAAAAAATTTACACCCCAGTTATGGACAAAATAAGGAACTCATTTAAAGATTATTACCTGTGGCTTTCCGTGGACGAAACAGTAGATGTTATTGGTAATTGCGTTGTCAATGTTATAGTGAAGTCATTACAAGGATCCTCGTGTCGACCCTTCTTACTATCATGTAAGGTATTAGGAAAAGTCAATGGAAACTCGATCGCTGAAGTGGTAGAAAATAGTCTTATGTTTTTGTGGCAAGGTGATTTCGAAGGTAACATTGGCAAATTTTTAATATTTTGCACGGACAGCGCTGCATATATGCTTCTCGCAGGCAAAATTTTAAAACGGAAATTTATCAACATGAAACATGTTACTTGTTTAGCGCATGCACTACATCGTGTTGCTGAACAAATAAGATCAGAACATGAAGGAGTCAACGCCTTAATATCAAATGTAAAAAAGATATTTCTGAAATCGCCACAGAGAACCCGAATATTTAAGACGATGGCCCCTGATGTGCCCCTACCGCCGCGGCCTGTAATAACCAGATGGGGGACATGGTTGAATGCTGCATTTTACTACGCGGATCATTATGAGCAAATAAAAAGTATTGTTTTTGAATTTTCAAGAAAAGAAGCCATCTCAATAGCAAACGCCCAAACCGCATTGATGGATATGAACTTGCCAAACGAGCTTAGTTTTATTAAAGACAATTATCAGGTTATTGTTGAATCTATTACAAAATTACAGTGTACAAATATTAAAGCAAGCGTTTCAAGTGATAGACGACATTACACAATTTTTAACATGTTTCGGCCCTGACACAATTAGAGGTAAATTTGTAAAAGCTCTCGAAAGGAACCCAGATATTAATGAAATACGAACGATGGCAAGCTCACAACAATTTGGGGAAGTTCTAAAACATGCTACTTTAACTTCAGTCGATGTGGAAAGATCTTTTTCGTGTCATAAGTGGATTTTTGACCAACATAGAACATGTTTCACTCCAGAGAACATGGAAAAAGTCTCAATTATTTACACATTTTACAACTGGACTGATGAAATGAACAACGTACACGTACCATGTGAAGATTTTGAAGAACTTATTCCTATAGCTACGTGTTCTATGTATATTGATTGTTAATTCTATGGGGTTGTTTACCTTCATATTATTTGTTACTCGTCAATGAAGATGGTGGTGTATTTTTTATAGCTATTATTTATTTTATTAATAAAATTAATGAGGATGAGTATGAGTATGAATTTAATTTTAATGTTAACAAAGACTCCATAGCTTTCCTTAGTCTTATCGTGCTAAAAATACTCCGAGGCCTGGTTATAATTCTAATTTATGACGATATTTTAATGTTAATTCTATTTTTATAATGTTATAAATTTGTATTGTCTTTATGTAACGTTATTATTATCGAATTATAAATAGTGTAGCTGATTGTAATTATAATATAATTATTAATTAATATAGCGCGCTCAAATATTTGCACGCCTGCTTGCAGATTGAGAAAATTGGAAATACTTAAAAATAGTTAAAATATTATAAGACCTAATAACACTGTGTTCTAGGAAACAAATTATTTGACTTGATTGATTTGTAGAGTTCCGCAGCCTTTACTACAAAAAAGAACTACAGATGGAAAATAATGCGTTGTAAAATGATGAAATTGAAATAATGAAATTTAAAGTACTCGTACACCAACAAAAGAGCGTATCTTCATGACACTTAATTTATTTTCTTTAGGAGCGCAGTTTTTCAGCAATAAGTCAAAAACTTTATTTCTGATCACGTTGAAAACAATTTTCCTTAAAACTATTTATTAAACGTTACTTTCGTATTTTTTAACGTACAGTTTATAAGATAAAAGAGGCAACTTTAGGAGCGATTATTTCGGAAAATATTAACATGTAAAAAAAATATATTACTTACAGTAAATTATTTTTAAAAGAACAGTAATGTATCAGATTCTGTTGCATGTATGGAGTGCACCCCCTAGAAATATTTACTTCTATTATTATTTAACTACCAAACTAAGTAGCGGCAAATACAAGACACCTGTACCATTTCATTATTTAATGTTTATTGCACAAAAGAAAAACTTATCGTACAAAAAGGCGGACTTAATGCCATAGTGCATTCTCTACCAGTCAACCTTGACGCGAAGCAGATAAATTCTTGTAGTTTTTGAGTAAAATGCCTGAGACATACGGACGGACGGACATGACGAATCTATACGGGTTCCGTTTTTCAAGCTGAGTTTGGGCACTAGACGATCCAGAGATCGGAGATTTTTAAAATACTTTTATTAGGAATATTTGGAAATTCCACACGGGGGCTTCCTAAGGTCATTTCCTCGTGACAGGAAGTGTTTTATATAGTAGCTGTACTGGTCCAAACATATATACCTATTTAGTATCCTGTGGGACTTTGCTGAACAAGCTCGACATGCCATGTTACAGTCGACGTGGCCGCCATCGCGAAGGTGTTCGGCAAGGAGGTCGAGCGGGACAACGTCAAGTACATGGCGGCCGATCGGCTGCTGGTGGACTTCAAGCTGCGCAACTCCCGCTTCAAGGTGCGCGACACCGTGAACCACGGAAGCGTCATTGGTGAGCTCCTCTACTTACCTAGATGCCTATCCTGCAGGGATCGAATACCGGCATTCGTTCCGTACAAAATAACCGGTATTCCAATTTTACTATCTCGCTTATTATGAAATGTTTGTACCTCAATAAGGTAAATTCATGGTTAATAATGATTACCTAAATACTATTTAACAAACATTTTTAAATATCTACAGATTGGTTCGATATTTCACGTTAAATTAATACCGGTAACGATCCCTGTTATCCTGTAAAGTTAATGTTTCTGCCTGTTGGATTGACTCCATTGTGAGCTGCCAATTCCGACATTATGATAGAAGAAATAAAACAACTACAATGTTAGGCGCTATTGGTGCCGCGCCGGCAAATAATTACAAGTGTAAACATTACTCATAGGAAAAACTACTAGGTAACAGTTGTAATAGTAATTTCTAAATAATAGTCCATTAAAAGCCGGTTATAGCAATAGCCAACGTTAACGTAACCATAGATATGATTGTAAAGTTCATCAAATTTAATTTAGTGCCACTTGGATTCGTTTTAAGTGCTATTTAAAATATTCATCGCCATGTATTCATCGCCATCTATACCTACAACTGAATGAACATTATGATTAGGGAGGTGAACCAAATTAAGAAAAATAATAAGTACATTACTCCAGATGCCGGGAAATTTAAATTCGTGGATGATTATAATTATAAAGGACGAGTACAGTGTTTTTCTCCAAAAATGCGAGGAAATAATACATGCTACGCAAGTATTTATTAGGTACATATTTTTATTTTTTATTTTATTTATTTGGAACATCAACAGCATTACAGAAAAAAACACAATGCTTAAAGCTAATACTTAAAGCCAATAACAGATGTTCACAGCATAACGGTTAACGAGCCATAAAAAGGAGGTAATGGTACTAATGGTTTAAGATTGCAACCTCGCATTGTATAAAGACCATATATATAAATTCGAGAAAGATGAGACACCCAAAACAAGACAAAACACAAAGTATACACCCCGTGGGTATGTGTGTGTGTGTTTGTGTGTGTATGTGTATGTATATGAAGTCATGTATAAATAAATAGGTTTGTATACGTAAATTATAAGCATGTTTGTTATAAGTACCTATGCAACTCCGCGCTGCCACGTCATCCACCTTGCAAAATAAATATTCGAACGCGGTTTCTCAGTACTAATTTGGAACAGTCAAATAGATCAACAGTATTAAAACTTGAATTGTATTCCCTCGGAATACGTACAATTGGGGAATTTTGAGCGTACCTAGTATGGACCTTGGGAAGATTAAAAAGTCGACGCTGGGAGTGCCGTGTTCTAAAGGTTGGCACTGAGAAACCAATTTCGGCAAGGAGTGAGGAGCCATCAATACGACCAGACAGAATATCATATAGTATAGTGACGTCAAGCAAAAGGCGCTGGTCCTCCAAACTCATTAAGTGGTGGCGGCTGCACATGGATTCGTAGTTTGCATCCCATTTTTTGACTTTATAATTTAAATGACGTACAAATGACCGCTGAAGTTTTTCGATTTTTTCTTTGTGTGTCACATAATGGAGGCACCATATGCAACTCGCGTTTTCCAAAATACTCCTGACATAGGCAAAGTATACAACTTTAATGCAGCTGGCGTCGTGAAAGTCACTACACACCCTAAAAACAAAACCCAGATTACGATAACCTCTAGTAACTATTTTGTCAATATGTTGATCAAAAGTTAATTTTGTGTCCAGTGTCACACCTAGGTCCTGTACTGTATTTACTCTTTGAATAAACTCACCCCCTATATGGTACTGACGTAATATTGGAGAGCGACTATGTGTAAAAGAGATTTGAACGCATTTATTTACGTTAACATTTATCCTGTTAGTATTATAGTAGATTGATAATCGATCCAAATCAGCTTGAATTTTGTCGCAGTCTCTCTCTTGATTTATATCAGCAAAAACCTTTGTAGTGGAAGTTAGAATGCTGAAATACCGCGTAAATGTCGTATAAATAAACATTATACAGCAAAGGGCCCAGATGCGAGCCCTGGGGGACACCAGATAGAACGCTTACGTAGTCCAATCTGCAGCCACCAAGCTCAACAGCCTGCCGCCTATTAAAAATCACCACGAAGTCCCAGCCAGAATAGCTTGCGAAGCAGGATGACGTGATCAACACGGTCAAAAACTTTTTCGAAATCCGTATAGATCACGTCCACCTGCCTCCCCCTCTCCATCCTTCGAAGAACAAAGTTAGTAAACTCGATAAGATTTGAAACCGTAGAACGACCCCGCAAAAAACCGTGCTGTTGAGGCGGAATGCCTTTATTTAAGACGTTGTACATATTTGTTAAGACAATTTTTTCTAAAGTTTTACCAAATTGATTTAAAATGGAAATTGGGCGAAAGTTAATTATTTATGCTTTGGGTCCTTTTTTGTAAATGGGTACAATAAGGGCTTCATTCCATTTTAAAGGAAACAAACCTTCAGCTAGAGAGCGGTTAAATAGTAAGGACAGAGGCAACCCTAAGCTCGCAGCACACTCCCTGATGAATAACGGTGGTATCCTATCGCTGCCTGCACCACCATTGGGATCTAGCTTTAACAGCAGTTTTATAACTTCCTTAGGTGATACGTTTATAGTAGAAATAATGTCATCACTGTCGCAGAACGGTGGTGCAAGTGGAGTTTCAGGATAAACGTCGAGTGGTTTACTAAATACTGACCTAAAGAATTTATTAAAACTCTCACAAACTTCCTGATTGTTGCTGACGGTCTCACCCAAGTATTCAAAAGACTTCAGATAGGCAGATCCACCGCGACGAGCTTTGACAAATGACCAAAGTTGTTTAGGATTATGTTTAATATTAGTCTGCACCGAATCAATGTACTGGTTCCAACATGTTTCTTGTAATTTCTTTTGGCGTTTACGTAGAAGCGAAAAACTATCATAATCCAACGGGTTCCCAATTTTTTTCCATTTATAGTGCATTTTTTTTCATTGATTATTTTTATTAAACTACTTGTGCACCAAATCGGATAACGGCTATTACTGCTACGGGTGTCTACAGGTACGTGGGCACTAATTGAACTATTAACGATGCTGTAAAATGAATCAAGTGCAATATTAAGAGAGTAAGCAGAAAGAGAAGAACGCTCGTCGTTTATAGTATCATAGTTAGCCTTTCGAAACCTAAGTCTGGGCTTAACGATTTCTTTTAGGGGCGCCGAAAATATTTCAGTAATAATTATTTCGAGAGGAGTGTGATAAGGGTCCGCGTTACCAAGGGGAAAGTTCGATTTTTCTACTTCAACAGGGCAATTTGAGAATATCAGGTCAAAATATTATTACTTGAATTTTTATTCATATTATATTGCTCAAAAGATGACAGATACAACCCCTCAACAAAATTGGTAGCTGATGTCTGTACCTCGATTGCGCCACGCCGCGCGTACTTAGAAGGAGAATCGTTATACCACTGTATGTGTGGAAGATTAAAATCGCCGGCAATCAAAAAATCAGAATTTAATTCTAACGAGAAAACGTTTCTAAATACGGAATTTAAGTTATTGATATGGTTAGCAAATCCAACTCCAGGCGGTGCGTATGCTAAGCATACGTGTAAGTCGCGAGTAGCGGGTGGGAGGGCGCACCAAAGCGCGCGCGCAGCGCCGCTACCGGGATTGTAACCCACAGGCACTCGAGCCCGGGCCGCAGCCATTCAGACCGCGCGCGCAGCGCCGCTACCGGGATTGTAACCCACAGGCACTCGAGCCCGGGCCGCAGCCATTCAGACCGCGCGCGCAGCGCCGCTACCGGGATTGTAACCCACAGGCACTCGAGCCCGGGCCGCAGCCATTCAGACCGCGCGCGCAGCGCCGCTACCGGGATTGTAACCCACAGGCACTCGAGCCCGGGCCGCAGCCATTCAGACCACGCGCGCAGCGCCGCTACCGGGATTGTAACCCACAGGCACTCGAGCCCGGGCCGCAGCCATTCAGACCGCGCGCGCAGCGCCGCTACCGGGATTGTAACCCACAGGCACTCGAGCCCGGGCCGCAGCCATTCAGACCGCGCGCGCAGCGCCGCTACCGGGATTGTAACCCACAGGCACTCGAGCCCGGGCCGCAGCCATTCAGACCGCGCGCGCAGCGCCGCTACCGGGATTGTAACCCACAGGCACTCGAGCCCGGGCCGCAGCCATTCAGACCGCGCGCGCAGCGCCGCTACCGGGATTGTAACCCACAGGCACTCGAGCCCGGGCCGCAGCCATTCAGACCGCGCGCGCAGCGCCGCTACCGGGATTGTAACCCACAGGCACTCGAGCCCGGGCCGCAGCCATTCAGACCACGCGCGCAGCGCCGCTACCGGGATTGTAACCCACAGGCACTCGAGCCCGGGCCGCAGCCATTCAGACCGCGCGCGCAGCGCCGCTACCGGGATTGTAACCCACAGGCACTCGAGCCCGGGCCGCAGCCATTCAGACCGCGCGCGCAGCGCCGCTACCGGGATTGTAACCCACAGGCACTCGAGCCCGGGCCGCAGCCATTCAGACCGCGCGCGCAGCGCCGCTACCGGGATTGTAACCCACAGGCACTCGAGCCCGGGCCGCAGCCATTCAGACCGCGCGCGCAGCGCCGCTACCGGGATTGTAACCCACAGGCACTCGAGCCCGGGCCGCAGCCATTCAGACCGCGCGCGCAGCGCCGCTACCGGGATTGTAACCCACAGGCACTCGAGCCCGGGCCGCAGCCATTCAGACCGCGCGCGCAGCGCCGCTACCGGGATTGTAACCCACAGGCACTCGAGCCCGGGCCGCAGCCATTCAGACCGCGCGCGCAGCGCCGCTACCGGGATTGTAACCCACAGGCACTCGAGCCCGGGCCGCAGCCATTCAGACCGCGCGCGCAGCGCCGCTACCGGGATTGTAACCCACAGGCACTCGAGCCCGGGCCGCAGCCATTCAGACCGCGCGCGCAGCGCCGCTACCGGGATTGTAACCCACAGGCACTCGAGCCCGGGCCGCAGCCATTCAGACCGCGCGCGCAGCGCCGCTACCGGGATTGTAACCCACAGGCACTCGAGCCCGGGCCGCAGCCATTCAGACCGCGCGCGCAGCGCCGCTACCGGGATTGTAACCCACAGGCACTCGAGCCCGGGCCGCAGCCATTCAGACCGCGCGCGCAGCGCCGCTACCGGGATTGTAACCCACAGGCACTCGAGCCCGGGCCGCAGCCATTCAGACCGCGCGCGCGCGTCTAATGTACGCAGTACAAAAATCAACACGCCCCTGCCATCTGATTTACCGCTAAGCAGCCGGTCCCGGTAAATATTATATCGCGTATTTTATCTAATTTTAGTTCCCGACGATTCGGAAGCTCACGCCAAGCCATGGTCACGGGTGGAAAATGATACGCGATATTAGCCATTAAATTGTTTTATTTCAATTATTTAAATATTTGTTAGTTTTTTTTTAATTACTGACATTCAAAAACGAACAGTAGTGGGACCGAGATATACGAGCGCAACAAACGCAGAGAACAATTGAAGCTATTGTTGTTTTTAACCGACTTCAAAAAAGGAGGGGGTTCACAATTCGGTTGTATTTTTTTATTTTATTTTTATCCGTCATTTACACGACGATTTGGAAAATTTTTGTTCATGAGAAGGTATATCCAAATTGGTCCCATAAAATTTTGGTGAAGATCTGATGCCGGGATCCATGAAGAATCGAAGGAATTCCTCGAATATTATGAGCACATCTATGGCGATTTCGGTATTTATTACAGTAGTATAAGCATTTACATTTGAAAATCGCCATTTAGTGAAGAGAAACCGTTGATGAAGACACAAGCCATCAGTTACCACTGAGGCCTCTACCAGTGTTATTTGATTCGCAGATCGCAAGTCGATTTGGAAAATTATTTTTTCGGTTACGAGTAGGAATCTCCAAGTTGGTCCCATAAAATTTTGGTGAAGATCTGATGATGAAATCGATAAGGAATTCCTCAAATTTTATGGGCACATCTATGGCGATTTCGGTGTTCATTAAAGTAGAACAAGCATTTACACTCGAAAAACATCATTTGGTGAAGAGAAACTGATGATGAAGACACAAGCCACTAGTCACTAATTAGGCCTCAACCAGTGTTATTTAATTCACTAAGCGCAATATAATTCTTTATCATATTTTGCTTAGAGGCAGAAGTTGGTTAAGACCAGGGTAGCAAAGTGGAGCTGATAGTGGAAAACCAGAGAACTCCTCAACGGTTAACGGTCCTGATTCTGAAATAGCAACGTTCAGCTGAAGGTCGTGAGCAATTGACATTAGAATGCATTATGGCTGTAAGTGCCGTATAAAAGTCGTAGAAGTCATAAAAGTCGTGTATTATGTGTGGCTTCGATCGTCAGAAGGCAGATTTCGTAGTCTTGTTATTTCCGTTAACGATCTCTCATCATGTGGTCGATTAAATAATTTGTTGGTGTCCAAATCTAACAACGCTATGCCTTCCAAAGTTTTGACAAGGCTTAGTGCAATATATATTTGCACTTTAGCGAAATTATTTTTACCAAGGTCTATCACAGCTTTCTCGAGGTTGGTATCTTGTAGGCATCTGATGATGGGATCCCAGGGAAATCGAGGGCAACCCTCAAATTTTATGGGCACTGGTAATGTTTGTCATATATTTTTTTAAGCTATTTAAGTATTTGCATATGGTAATCATCATCTCATCAAGCTGAGCTGATGACGAAGGTACAACTCCTTAACGGTTAAGAGTTGGAGCATAATTCTTAATAAAATACATGTATTATAGGTAGGTACGTTAAGACTGTTAATCATATTCTTTATAGTCTTTGAGGTAGTCTCCTTATCGCCAAGTCAGGATCTGATGATGGAATCCCAGGGAAATTGGGAGAAACCCTCAAATATTACTAACTAAGCACTAACAATGTTTTGGATATATTTTTATAAAGTTATTCAGTTATTTTCGTGTGGTTGTCATCAATTAATGATGCTGAGCTGATGATGGAAGGTACAAGTCTTTATTAACGGTCAAGAGTTGCGAGATAATTCTTTAAATATTATGGGTAAGATGTTACTCTTTGTCGTATTCTTATTTAACCAGCAAGCTACTGGACTTAACCATTTTGTCTTAGCCAATTCTTATAATTTAGATTTTTATTTACAATCTAATCCTCCTCAATCTTCACATTCTGGGCTCTAAAAATACTTTATATCACTAAAATCCATCACTAAAAAGCAAAAAATATTTTTTTTATGTAAAAAAAGAAACGACTTCAAAATAAACTAAACAGCCAAAAATAATCTTTTATGTACGGTATGGATCACATTTGAATCACCTTTTGAAGTCGGTGCCAAACCTGAAGTTTACGTTCTTTATTCAACCAAAATACGAATGACTATAACTAAATATACAGGTAGGTAATAACTAAAGGCTCGCCGCCGCGGTTCTTGCGTGAAATCTGTGTTAATAGTAATAAATGAATGGTTTGGCACCGACTTCAAAACGTGATTCAAATGTGAACCGTACCGTACATAAAATATTATTTTTGGCTTTTTAGTTTATTTTGAAGTCGGTTCTTTTTTTAAATATTTTTTTTTATTAATAATCACAGTTATGGATTCGTGACCAGTGGGCAATTGGCTTTACGGTTACTTTGGTATTATTCGTGAATTTCAAATAAATAGGTACCTGAACCTGATTTGTTTGTTTATTTCAGGTGAAGCTATGAACCAATTCCTGAACAACAATGCAGCGGAAATCATTGAGGAGATGCGACCTGCGGCCTGTGTGTCAATCGCTAAGCACTTCCAGGCCTTCCTCAACGCCGCCTTCACCAAGGTGCCCATCTCCGTGTGGCTCAAACCTTAGACTCGCCTCGTCCGAGACAAAACTTCAAGCCGAACTAATTCATTCGATTTGAAAGTTTTGATGTTGCGACTGATTGTTGGCCCAGTTATCGGCTTTAAAGATACATGGTGTCTGATCTATACACTTAGTAACTTATACTATATATTGTATTCTGTAAGCGTCCAAAGTGCAAATTGCATAATATATCGCAAATTATTTTCGTATATATTAAACAGCTATCATCAGGGCTTTTGAGAAACCTGTCAGTAATTTAAAAATTTACGCTGTTTTTTTAATGTTACGAAGACCTTATATTTTCTCTAACTGAAATAGTAGATTATCAACCAAGGGTTGGGAAAGTGACTAATTTCAGCCGAAATATTCGTTAGAGGGTGAAAGGGGTAATTTTACCCCAGATAAACACTTTACTTTTCATTTCGACTGTGAGGTAAGTAAAATACTACACGCACATTTTATAAAACAGGTATACTATTAAACCTATACATCGAAATAAATTTGTCGTTTAATTTATAGTTGAGTTTTCATATTACAATACCTTAGAGTACAATCGTACTAACTGATTGAGAAAAATGCTTGTAATTAGTACGTTAGTGCACAAATACATATAGGTGAAATTCCATGGCCAAAAATACTGTAATTAGTACGAGTGTGAACTAAGGTATCGATATGATAAGCTTATATTTTAATAATATGAGGTAACTCAATTATCTTCGACTCCGTGGCTAATCGAAACGATACAAAAAATGTTCTCCACCGTAAGGATGAAAAAGCAATTTTCCACCCGGCTATCTTACCGTTGAAAATGTAATACTCGTATGTCGAACAGGAGACATTGAAAATATGTTATTGCCGTACTACTAGGCACTTACAAGTCCAAAAATGATTAATCTGTCTTCTGTCTGCCAGCATCTCAGCGGACCTTACCTAACTACCTGTGAAGCGGACCACCTTTGTCAGCTTTAATATTAAAGTTCCTCTATTTGAGGTGACGGACAGCCGATTAAACGGAGGAATCGATCGACGTGCTCACACTGCACAAATAAAATGTATGATACGTGCGTACGTGTGGTTAATTACGTATTGTTTTATTTTGTACAAAGAGCAATGATATCACCAGTTAACAGCATCTATCATCGCCGCATGTGACAAGGTGTACCTATGTATGTTAAATGTTGAATTACAAAGAAAACAGATTTTTATGTGAAGTGGTGTTCGAAAAGAAAATCAAAGCCGTTTTTTCATGTTCATACTTATTGTAGAACAGTGATGGTTTCGATTTTTTTTTAACGACGAAGTTTGTGTGGTGACTTTGGTTTTTAAGATTTATTTATTAAAGTAACCCAGTGTGTACTTAGATATATAGATGTAATAAATAGTTATAAGAATTGTATTATCGATTGATCTTAGTCCTAAAGTTAAGGAGTTAGGTGCATGTTTCTCAGTTGTAGCTAAAACAACAAATAAACGAAAACAAATATGAGATTTGTCTACACAATTTATTTCATATACTTTAACACTAACTTCTCAGTCAATAAATACTTATGGCCTAAATCTTAAGCTTATCAAAATAATATGCTTAAATTCAATACGAACAGTACTGTATTAAATTCAAATTCAAATATTTTATTTTCAGACCATGTCCATAGTGTTAATATACATTTGCTTATCCTATGTTAGTTAAATGTAGTGATATTATTAAAATATATTATTATATTATATTATACACAGAGCCTCTTGCTCTCATGTGCACTGAGTCCCAGTGTTTCCAAAACCAATTTATTAAGGACGTGAAATTAAACTTGAAGTTCCACATATTTGTTTTATTTTATTTTATTAATGTGCAGGTCCTCTATAAAACTAATGATTAGTCTCATACAGTACCTACATACATAGTAGATTATGTACTTACGGCTGGAACGGCAGTTTCATAAGTTTTAAATATGTATTGGTAAAAATTTAAATTATTTGTTCGTGAAATACGTACAAATATTTTGAAACTTGTTAACGCCGAATCTACTATGTTTTAATAATCGATTGCTTATATTACTTAATGCTGTTACTGCGCTTACAGATTGCCCTCAAACCAAGCTTAAAAAAGTCGGTTGTTGGTAGGCCGTATCTGGCGTCAGTATAAGGGTAGTATCGAGATTTGTTCTTTTCATTTCTCGGGTTCAGAGTGCCTTATAGGTACATTGCCCTTAAATCTCCGTTTGAATATGCTTACAACTTGGACCAAGATTTACAATAGCAAAAACATCATGTTCTTTAGGACACAGAAGTTCTTTTACCGAGCTATTTAATAAGGTGGCGCAGTAGAGATGTCAGAGGTCGAGCACGTCGTCCGCGCGGAGCATCCCGAATGCGTGGTCGGCGATGGGCTTGAGGAAGTCCCGCAGAGCCTCCTCCATCGGCGTCTGCAGCTCCTCCGCCAGCTTCTGCCAGTTCTCGTTCAGGAACTTGTTCATGGCGTGTCCTGCAACACAGACAAACGTCACGTTATGTTCAACAGAAATGCGTAGCATTGCCAAGCTACTTCAGTAATAATTCCTTATGGTATCTATTTTGAATCTACATTTTAAAAAAATGCGCTCATATTGACATATAGTAGATGTTCCATGGGCTGACATTTTCTTAGCAGAGCGATGGGAAGTAGGTGTCACGCGAACTAAGGTGGTAATATATAATGAATGATAACGTGAAATATGTCTGGACAATTTACATGCTTTACCGTAATGCTGGGTAATGAAACACTATGACAGGGAACTTAATGACGAAGGGCGACATTTAAGGCATTAACTATGATTATTGTGCAGTAGACTTAATAAGACATTTGTATTTAATGAATAGATACATGGACTTTTTCACCATATTGCATTTTAATTAGGTCGGAGAGTGGGTATATGTAGTCGAATGTTTTGTAATTTGTTGCTTTAAAGAATAAAGACAAATAAATGCGTCCAATCACACGAACTAGTCGCAAGTATGTTGCCATACGTAGGACAAACATGCTAGCGAAGCGACGTGTATGCTATATACGCTTCAATAATGATACATCATATCTGTAGTTAATCTGATAACATACCTAACTCCCCGTCTCCACCGAACAGGTTATCCAGCTGGAGAGACGCGTCTCCGATGTGGAACTTGACCTGGAGGTCTTCGCAGGTGAGAGCGTCGGCTGCAGCGAGCCGCGGCGCGCGGCCCAGCGTGAGCGACACCACCGCGTCGATATCCCCTACACAAGACAGGCACATTGTCATGCCTTGCACCCACCATACCATTGCGAACTACGGTCTACAATGTCAAATGAAACTGCTCACTTAAACACTAATTAACCACGTAAGCTACTGTGACCTAATTGTTGACAGTGCGTTTGTAACTCTACATATATTTCGAAAATGTATACCAATATCCCTACTATTTAATATCTCAAAAGTAGCTGATGTAATCTGAAATTCATAGGGCCACAGACGCTTAAGTAGGTATATTTTGGGTTTCCTTGGTATAATAGCAGTAGGTACCAAATTACTATATCAATATTAGTCATCGCAAAATTTGTAATGTCTACAGCGGCTTAAATAAATGAGTATTAGATACAGAGAACGGGAAGTTAAGGAACGTCCGATCATTGTTGTACGCTTGTTTGAGAAAATTTATAGATTTTACCGTATTTTCCGGAGAACTGTCCTTCTCCTTCAATGGGCAGCATGAGCAGCTGGCCCGACAGCTTGTAGTTACCCTTTATCCGTAACTCGGGGATGTACAGCGTCGAAACCACTGTGTGTTTCTTGGAGTCCACCCTAACAAATAAAGACAACAGGTAAGTTACTTAGATTGAGTACGATATAATCTGTCTTTCTGTCTGTAACCTCTTCACGCTTAAATCGCTGAACCGATTTGATTGAAATTTGGTGTGAAGATAGTTTAAGTTCAGGGGAAAGACATAGACTACTTGTTATAGCCGGAAAAAAAACCCTTATCCTAATTTAAGGCGAACGAAGTCGCGGGCTGTATATGTAGTGACAATGACTACTCGGATTTGATGTGTCTCCTTGAAAGTTCAAGTTAATACGACCTTCTAAATTGTAGAATATTGTGACCCTGGTTGGTATCCCTGGGTGCTATTGTACACGGACCAATTAAGGATATAAACATAGTTTTTGTGAACAGTGACTCAGAGTTAAAACTGAACGTAATAGATGTGAGGAGGTGTTGTTGTGTTATTTAACTTGAAGTTGGGAGACAAGTTTGCGTTGCTCACGCTGTGTGTATTATGTAAGGCATTGGGTTAAGTTAAGTTTGTTGTGTGTACACATACTGGACGTCCTTGACGCGCATGGTGGAAGGTCCGCGCACGGTGACGTCAGTATAGGAGGAGGTGACGGTGAGCGGGCCCGCCGCCTGCTGCACCGACAGCGCGCCCACCACCAGTGGCTCGCACGCCGGCACGCCGTACTCCGCGACACCTGCACGATATAACATCAAAATAAACAGATACTGGATATAAGTTACGTTGACAGGTAAAAGTGTAATGGATTAGAAATATTTACCTGTTGCTAGTTGTGGTATGTAGGCGTTGAGAGCATCTCGCAGGCAGCGTCCGAGAGCCCTCTCCTCCCGCGGGCACACGAACCCCCCGACTGAAACGCATAATCACAAACTGATGACGATTCATAAATTATAAATTCCAATTTAGAGTTATTAAACACTTAACATATCGCTATCGATATTTGTCGTTAAGCTATTTTATAGTTGTCTTACAGTTCACTAAGCCTTTGTCCAATCCTGCGAAAACCGTACTGACTGTGCTTAACAGACATATTATTTTCCACATTTTAATATAAATTTAATTTTAAAAGGAAGGACTTATTCGTTCTACGGTAATAAATAATTAAGGCAACGTGATGATAAATCATGATATTTATCTTTGAATTAGGAGCAGTTTAGTAATCATTTCATTATGGAAGCACTATCACATGATCTTATGAAATGATAACCTCATCACGTTTGATGTTCTGTAATAAAATAGATTAATTTATTCTCTCAAATGTTTAAAACTATTTCATCACTATTTTAATCAAGCAATATTAAAATAATGATAAATGTAGGTAGTACTTTAATAACTGTGAAGAATAACCGAATTTGTGAAGAACACACGCTCTTCACAAAATCGGGTGCCGAAGAAATGCGCATTGTAACTGCTCCTAACTGAACATAAATAGGTGTCTGATGCTTTTACAAAACCAAATAGTTTATGTGAACTTGTACAGTCTGTATAGGAAACCTGAATTTTGTAGGTTAATCGTGTGCAGTCTTTTTTCAGAAATTACATGACACAAAAAAGGTTTATTGATGTTCATTTGCAATTTTAAGTTAGCCAAATACTTAATTCATGCATAGAAACACCGATATATCATGCAGCAACAATAGCCATCTCTATTTTCATGATCTCTCATAAGGTTCTAGAAAGTACTAGTACAACATTGAATTTCCGTAATCTATGTAACGTACTTGGGTGAATCACTTTTGGACCCACACTTTTGCCGTTCTGGTGTTACCAAATATATCTCTGCACTTAACAATCTGGCTTCGCGATGATATTACCTGCTTATTTGGATTAACAGACGGGAAATTTAACGTTTTGACGTACAACATAAAAAATAACATTTATTTCAAGGCATTATCTAATAATGACGTTTTAATGTTGTGAAAAGATTAGTGTGACCCAAAAGTTGATTCACCTATTTATTATTGTCGCCTCCATCAATCTGTGCCAGTGAGTCGTCCAACTTGCAACGGCCGCCAACCTTTGGTATTAGTACTTTGCTGGAATAATTGTAATGAGAATGAGTCACCGGCAGGGCGACGAAACCGAAGCCGTCGGCTCGGCGTCGGCGTGCAACTCTCGCTCTATTTGTTTACTTGTGCTGCAGTAAGTGTGCCAGCGCGCGACGTTACGTCACCGACCGTTACGTTATGTCGCACTGCCTGCGCTAAAAACGTCTCATTCCGATTCATTCTTGCATGATGCACCGAACTACTTAACCCTGGTACATTACATCGTGGGGAGTGCGACATTTCTGACGGTTCATTGCTTATAGTAAATTATTTGGCACAGCTTCTGTCCATTTAACTGAAAACTTTGGTAATAGTGCGTAACGCCTATGCCTTTAAATACAATGAATTTACTTTCTTGCAAGGACCATTAAAACGAGAGGACTGTCAGTTCCCATACTTTGGATCGTGTTCCGATCGCAAGAAAATATTCTGGCAAAAACTAGATGGCGCCTAAAAACTAAACATTTAACGATGTTATAATTGAATAAAGAAACATAGTAAAGTAACAATTAGTTCGCAAATAGCTAGTAATAAATACATGGTAACATTTAAAAACTGTGTCACGCTTGCAAAGTTGGATAATTGTAAAAAAATATTCTCATCTATGTACGATGGCGTTGTACAAATCGGGGAACGGCTTTTTGTATGGAGATGGTCACTCTTCTTGTTTTTATGGTCCTCGCCTTCTACTTAGATACCGTAGGGATTTATAGGTAGGTAACGTTATGGACATATCATTTGGTCATCTGTAATTTATATACTGGTTTATATTTGCTCAATTATTTCAATGCATCTTTAATAAAAAAAAGGATTGACCAATATACCTTTTAATTTTGAGGATTGGTAAAAAATGCATACAGGGGAACTAACTCGGTTACAAAAGTACGACTATTTCCTACAGGTCTTTACCTGGACACGGTCGTGTCATTCTTACGTTACGGCTGTTAACTTGTACCAATTTCGGTGTACTTCAAAGATACACAGTATTCATTTTCAACTCTTTGACTTTGACTCACTTCAACCCAGGCCTTTTCAGGCCAAAAAAGGAGGAGGTTCTCAATTCGTCTGGACCTTTTTTTTTCGGATAGAGGTTCCCTTTAAGAGAAAATAAAGCTGGTTTTGTAATAATGTCACGGGTACCTTATATTTTTAATTAGATTTCATTACGTAATAATGTAGTAAATAAGTGATAGTACATAATAGTATTTTATGAAACTGTTGTATAATAGGGGTCCAAAACAGCGAGTGGCGTGAGTTGGGATGAGAGCCTTGGCGAGCATCGCAAGTAAAGACGCCTCGAGTGTTTTTTGACCCAATTATACAACGTTGCAAACAGTTTTTCTACGACTAAAGGGCCATTCATTAATTCGTAAGGACAATCGCAAGTATCGCAAATGAAGACGACGACCGAATCATACAACGTTGTATATAGTCTTTGGGTTTTAAACTGAGCGAATCGGCCATTGTGTTCTTTAAGCCGATTAGCTCAGTTTAAAACAAAAGTCTATATACAATAGTTTTTCTACATTCATTATAAAGTTGTTCATATTATAAAGTTGTATAAATGAAATGTCTGTAAATTGAAGACATTCTCAAAAAATTGATTGTTGTACATATCGGGGAACGGCTTTTTGTATGGAGATGGTCACTCTTCTTGTTTTTATGGTCCTCGCCTTCTACTTAGATACCGTAGGGATTTATAGGTAGGTAACGTTATGGACATATCATTTGGTCATCTGTAATTTATATACTGGTTTATATTTGCTCAATTATTTCAATGCATCTTTAATAAAAAAAAGGATTGACCAATATACCTTTTACCACATTATATATAATTAAAACATTACTTCATGTTTACATTTTATACTTGTACTTACTTGCTGTTTTGTGGCTGCAATTAAATCATATAAGGTTCCATGCGAATTGAATTAATTTGGTAGGAAATAAAATAAAATAATAAAATATCCATATCGGTGTTTTTTTTCTTTTATCATCCCAATGGAGATGAATTATCTCAACATTAATCTTTAAACATAAAATTACCATTTAAAGGCATACTTTTTATTATTAAATAAAATAAAATGAGGGTAACATTTTTAATAAATAACGTAATTAACGTTTTAATAAATACAAATTAAACAAATATAAATTATATTGCAACAGTAAGCGATACCTACTTACATACTCTTGTACATCTAAGGAGGATCAATAAAGTTTTTTTACAATTTGTTTGTGCTGTAGTTAGTCCCAAGATCTAATTACAATAAAGCCACAAAAGTTTCCACTGGACCGAGGTGAATGCGTACGGATCCCGAATAAGGTGAGCGCACCCAAAATGGTGGATATCAATTATTTGTGTTGAACTGAAATGATCGGGTAGATCAGGTATTTTATCCCGGCAACTTGTTCACCCTAACGCCGAATGAGATAATAGTAAGTGGATGCTCTAATTGGGGAAGACGGAGTCGGCCGGCATGTGCTTGAGGAACTTGTTGGCGACGTCTTCCAGCACCATGGCCAGGGCTGTCTCCAGCGCCGGCTGTACCTCGCCCGCGATCTCCGCCGAGTGCATGCGCGCTATGTGCTCCGTTATCATCTCTGAAAACGACAATCTTCCATAAAGCCGGCCATACATGTTACGTTTTAACGGATACATCTACTCGATAAAAGCGTATATTACAAACTTCAAGTATTTAACTTGAACTAGGGAGGTGGTATACGGACGCATTACAACAAGTCAGTTTATAGGTACTATTAATTGTCAGAGTGCCTGTTTGTTTATAGATTAATGATTTTATCGTATGCATCCATATAGGAATCATTTCCATATAGTATGTTCTGCGTGTTTTCCTCAAGTCCCGCTAAAAGTGCATTAAAAACAGTTGGTAACTATACGGCTAGCCATCTCCTACTGCTAGATGCTCTAAGATTGAAATTGACCTGTAAGCCAGCAAAACGAGCAAGATTATAAAACATCAATTATTTCGAATGACACCAATCGGCAGCTATTATATCACATTCGTCCCTTACACGTAGCTACGATATGCTGCATGGCTGGCTTAAGGGCGAGTTGCGTCAAAAACTTTAACGGACTGGTAAACGTATTTCGTTAGCATCTAACATCACATAGAGAAATGTCAAATACCTACCGATTTCATGACCATAAGATCAACGCCGACTTATGATTCCATTACAATAGTGCTCCCTCTGATAATAACACTAATGATGAAAAAGTACACGTGTTTTTATACAAAAATTAGTAAAATCAGTAAAAGGTAAAAAATAAGGAAATTTAGTTCATTAAATTAACCTTTTGCAACTTGATCCTTACAATATATACAATTAATGTGGTGGAGGTGGTTTTTATTTTTTTTATAAAAATGATTTATTTGTCGTTTTATAGTCAATCGTTCAGTAAATGAACATTTCGCGATTATTTAAAAAAGCCCAGACACTACTAGGATATATTATTTTATTACGGAGATCTGGTGCCTACCTACCTGCTCCATCATCAGTTCGATGGTATCATTCTCATTAGTAGCGTTTAAGATTGTGACATTAAGTTGCTTAGCTAACTTAATCGTGATATCTTATCGCCACCCCTAAATCACATATAATTCAGGAGTTCCAGTGGCTTTCTGTGGTCTTCTTCATGAGCTCCACTTTATTTATGACTAAGTATATAATAGAAACAAAAATAGTAATGTAGCTTACATTCATTGTTTAATAGAAATTCTATGCGGCTTTTATTAAAGAAAAAAAGGATCTAAAAACCAGTGTCCAAGTCGAATTGTGGTCATCAACAACACTTGTTGACTCATTAGGCTCGAAGCAGAACTGTCAGCATATAGCTATGTCGTGTGGCTTTCCCCAGTAATGCCCCCTTTTACGTCGGCAGAATTCGTAACCGGAATAGTAAAAAAAAACGAGTAATATATTCTGCTCATAAAACTCATATCCATATATTTAATTTTATCTGAAACATTATTTCCTTACAAATAGGAGAACCTTAAAAACTGCTCTGACTAGTCTAAACCTTTTGTATCGGGGTGAGGATTTGAGATTTGCCCTCCATTTTCCTGGAATCCCATCATCAGATCCTAACTTGGTGACAATGGGACCACCTCAGTAGTAACCTTTTTAAAGTAAAAACATAATTTTGAGGATTGGTAAAAAATGCATACAGGAGAACTAACTCGGTTACAAAAGTACGACTATTTCCTACAGGTCTTTTACCTGGACACGGTCGTGTCATTCTTACGTTACGGCTGTTAACTTGTACCAATTTCGGTGTACTTCAAAGATACACAGTATACATTTTCAACTCTTTGACTTTGACTCACTTCAACCCAGACCTTTTCAGGCCAAAAAAGGAGGAGGTTCTCAATTCGTCTGGACCTTTTTTTTTCGGATAGAGGTTCCCTTTAAGAGAAAATAAAGCTGGTTTTGTAATAATGTCACGGGTACCTTATATTTTTAATTAGATTTCATTACGTAATAATGTAGTAAATAAGTGATAGTACATAATAGTATTTTATGAAACTGTTGTATAATAGGGGTCCAAAACAGCGAGTGGCGTGAGTTGGGATGAGAGCCTTGGCGAGCATCGCAAGTAAAGACGCCTCGAGTGTTTTTTGACCCAATTATACAACGTTGCAAACAGTTTTTCTACGACTAAAGGGCCATTCATTAATTCGTAAGGACAATCGCAAGTATCGCAAATGAAGACGACGACCGAATCATACAACGTTGTATATAGTCTTTGGTTTTTAAACTGAGCGAATCGGCCATTGTGTTCTTTAAGCCGATTAGCTCAGTTTAAAACAAAAGTCTATATACAATAGTTTTTCTACATTCATTATAAAGTTGTTCATATTATAAAGTTGTATAAATGAAATGTCTGTAAATTGAAGACATTTCCAAAAAATTGATTGTTGCGGACTATTTGGAGAAACAGATTTCCACAATTTTTGATTCACGGGTAGCTGGGTAGTTTTACCCGACTACGCTGAAGAAAAACGACGGGTTTTGACTATTTCTTCTGCGCGAACGAAGCTGTGGGCATCTACTAGTTTATTCATAAATTTAGCGCCACGAAGAAAATTAAAAAACGAGCTGTCAATATCTATGGCTTTCTTATTTTTTTAATTCGCGTATACTATTCGCCAGTGACGAAAACATGGTATGATTTGGAAAAAAAATAGGCGATAAGATATGTGTACGTATAGTTTGGCAAAAAAGTCTTGAAACTAAAAAGTGGCAAAACTGTAGTGTCGTTTTTCTTACATCGATTTTTACCGGATGACACTACAGTGTTGCCACTTTTTAATTTCAAGACTTTTTTGCCTGACTATAAATTATACAAATGCTTTTTTTAAGTTGGCAGCAATGCTTCGTTATTATTTTTTAATTTAAAACTGTATGTATTCGGCTGTTTGTTAAGGTGGTAATATAAATTATTTCAAATAACATTCGTTTGAGAATCACTGAATATAAATTATTAGATTGAAATGTTGTACTCTGTGGCACCAAGGAATACGTTGAAAGTGACATTTTAACACGTTTAGCAGGTGCGTTTTTGGGAAATAGACTATAGAATTTTACAAGTCTTAAGTAATGCATGTCTTTATATTAGAGTTGGTAACCATTTAAACGACAGAAAAAAGTACAGGAGTAGAAAAAATAATTTATGGTGTCTGTTGTTTCCGACCATTTGTAATTATAATTTGACGATTAAGTAATTATGTATTTGGAGATTTAGATGTTTTCTATCAGATGATAGACGTCCGAGCCATTTCTATTACCGGCACATTATATGGAGTTGATGCTACTAGACCTACATTTGGTCTCTCAGTTTGCCCGATGTTGGTACTATGTTCGTTCGCTACTCACCCATTTCTCCGGTGGTGGAGTGCGGTTCCATGAGGTCGGCGTCCAGCGGGCCAGAGCAGCGCAGGCGCACGGCCGCGTCCCGGATCACTATGCGCTTGTGCACGCGCGCGCCCACCGCCTCCATCGCGGCTGAGCACGCGGCTGTAACATCGGGAACAGTGTCTCTTACGAGATATGCCCATAGCGAGAAAGATTTGTACGGGAACCGATTTCAATCGAAGGCTACTACAACGAACTCAATTACTGTTTGTACGTTTTATAGATTAGAGGATATTAACCTACCTATATGATAAAGTAACTACTAATTATATAAATAGAGAAATTCACAAGTAGGTAAAATAAAAAGTTTACTATTGGAACCCTTATGCTTCTACATAATTTATTAATATATTATGGCAGGAGATATTATAAATGAAACATTTTATTTTTATATTTATCACCGCTGTAAGAATTAATGTGCAGTGAAAAGCCAACCCTACTCTGAATGATATATACTAACGAGTACTTACTACGTTCACATATAGTATACTTACTAAAATTGACAGACATTTTCCCGGTAGATTCAACAGGAAGCATTTGAAATTCTCCAAGTATTACGTATTCGCTGAACATAGTCAAAAGAGGCAAGCTTATATTCGTGGTGACCTTCATTTCTTCTGGGTAAACACTGCAACAGAGAGTCATCACATCTTAATTCAATCTCACAACACCGAGGCACGATTACAGCTGACCGGCCTCAGGTGCTCCAAAATCGCTTTACACTCATCATCATCACCATAATAATGCCAATGTATGCAATATATTAATGCCATGAATACATTATTTGTAGGTAGGTACGGATATCTTCGCTATACAAGATTGGTTATAATTGCAGGTCCGAGATGCCATCGCCTATGGCGCAGCGGCTTCATCAGCCGTTAAAACAAGACAAAAACTTGGTAAACTTGATTCGTTAAACCACTATTACCAACTAACGGAGCATAAGAATTATAACTCGGAACAATACAATACAAATCGACTTTTGACATACAGGAAAATTGTATCCATAATTATATTTTGAACCTAATTATTTTTGAAACATTCTACTCAACTCACTCCAATTTATTGAAAGAATAATCAGTCAGTCCGTGCAACGTGACATCGGAGAGCCAGGCGTCATATTTAAAGTTCTTGGCGGGTACGTGGTGTTGGCGCAGGCGGATGCTGGGCACGCGCAGCGGCTCGAGTGGCTGCACGCCGAGCGCGGGCACGCCGCGCGCCAGCACGCTGCGCGCCTGCGTCGCCACGCGCTCGATGCACTTGCTGACGGCCGGGTCGCTGTAGTGGCACTCCGCTGATGAATTAAACGAATACAAATTACTCCCCCACGGGGCAAAGCCATACATAAAACGGGTCGTTTTATGATAAATCGCGTCTAACATGACACTGGGTTTTTGTAAGAGTTTGGCACAACGTTTATTGGATGTAGTACCCCGCATAAGGTTAACCACAACTCTCTAATTATTGAAAGTATTTTAAATAAGTACTAGTCAGAAGTGCGGAAAAACATGTTGATTGCATTAGCGAGATTTTGAAACGATCGAGATCTTGTTCAAGATCAAGATCGGTTCAAGTCCATGGATGTTATGAACAAAATTTAAAGATAGTAACAACATTGAAAATAAATTAATGGGTCAATTTCGCCAAATGAGCATTTTTGTCTAATTTCCATGGAATTTTGAAATACCAATATTACACAGAAAATTTAATGCTGATAATTTGATAAAAAAAATAATAAACACAAATTTCCTGACGGGGTAACTATATTCATATAACTACAAAAGTTATTTAATGAAAAATCTAGTAGATATTAATATTTAAAAAGGATCAGTAATGCGAATCTCTATGTAACGACAAAATACCTATATGATTTAGTACACAAGGTGTTTAGAAACCGATATTAAGAAAAAAAGTAAGATCACGTTATTCACCACCATGAAGTGAATAGCGTATGTGTTAAGTGATAGCAAATATACAAAACAAGAGTAACTATTTATGTATTTATTTTTTGAGAGCCAAATCAGTCATGAATATTTTAACATTATGACATTACAAAAACAGAAGATTCTTTATTCGAATCTATTATTTAAAATAAACGGTCAGGATATAAAAAAGGTAGTTATACACGAGCCACCTCACAATACTAACGTACAGTTTTTAGTAGGAATCTTCAATCAACTCAAAAGTCGATTCCGGACAGGGCACGGAGTCTTAATTTGAGCCTTTAGGTATTTTTAAATGTATTTTAAAGACAAATTAATGTGTGAATTCGTTTTGATCTCGACGGGGAAACATGTATTCTTCGTGAAAAAAAAAATAATGGAACGTATTATCTGATGCTACCCTACGATTTTCAGCTCAGACACAGAAAAATGAGAGCTCAGAAATTGACCCTAATTTTGACGGTGGAAAATAAGGTCGTACCATGGTGGAGCCCAGCGGAAGTTAAGCGTCTCATCTCACGCCATAACTTACGCCCGCTGACTAAATGACAATTTATTATGTTCGTGAAATATCCGTGAAAACATGTCATTTTTGATAAGTATTCCATCCACGACTGTGAGAAAGGGCTCTTCGATAATTCGCACCTATTTAGGACAATAATTAACAGACTTGAAAAAAGAGGCGGTTCGTGTTCTACTGAATTATTTATTTTTCCATGTACCTATGTTCACTGATTTCTTTCTCCCTGAGTTCAAATTCCCGTCACTCCTTAAGATAACTTTTGAAAGACATCAATATATTAACCGAAGCGTCCCAGTATATTTATGAGGATATTATTTATATTACTAAGAACCTAGATTCTTTCACTAAGAATTCAGATATCCACAATTTTGATACTTACTCGAAATCGTAAAGTAACCAATTTTTTCGTAGGCGAATATATTCATTTTTACATTAAGTTTTACCAAATGATGCTTTAACCTTTTGCAGATCTCATAATGTACTTAATTGGCAAAGGCATATTATAGGGTAGAGGCCTATTTAACAGACAAAAATGCATGGCCCAGAACAAAAATCATATAACTATTTTTTTTCCGGGACACAGTTCTTATCAGAAGGCATAATCATATTAACGTACGTAAGTTGTTTAAAAAAAAACCATCGTTTGCTTTTTTATTCTAACATACTTTTCCTTTTATAAGATTTGATATTTTATTTTTTGGAAAACTACGCATAGAGTTTATTATAAGAAGATTAAATTTAAGAATAATGCTATTTATTACAGGAAAATGAGATCCATATCAATGTTACATACATACAAGTAGAATAAAATAAAAATGTAAAAATAAAAAGTAAGAACTGGAACCGAAATACATTCACTTCTCATTCTTGTCACGGTGCACGGTCAACCAGCACTTCAACATTTGGCAGTCCAGCTCGGTCAAGGTTCTGAGAATCTCATACGGTTGCTGAAGGACGCTATACGCGACCTCACTATTGGCAAAAAAATCTGGAACACGGGCTTCTGCGAACATGCTTGATGCACTACAGTACCGAGGTAGTTTCATCAGGATGCGAAAAGCATCACTGTAATTCACCCTGATGGTACTCATAGCACTTCTCGCGTAGTACTATGAGTACCATCTAACTACAAATATTGTTAATTATACGCGCTATTAAGAAAAATATTGACTTTGAATTTGTTTCGGCTTTCTTCTCCACAGTGGTCTCATCTTGGCGGTGTTCTGCCTTTTCGCAGAACTATTTTTGGCTGAATTACATTTGCCAACTAACGTTTCGCCGACTTTTCACTTTGACAACTAACGATTACCAAATTTTTGTATGACAACTTTTCACTTCGCAGAATTATTGTAAAGCAGATTATTATTATGCCTCTAAACTTTTTGCAGACTAATCATTAGTCAAATCTTTTACTTGGTCGAACAACTTTTGGACGATTAACGTTTCGTTGATGGAACAGTTCCCTTTTCATACATTAGGCAAGTTACAAATAAGAAAAAGATACATACCAATGCTTACATATTTTTTAGTTAGCTGAAACTCTGGCAAGGAAGAGTAACTGCGACAAAATGGAATATGGGTCAAAACCCAAAAACTGTAGGTTAGGTTAGGTTTGTTTTATGACCATGGATAGCGGAGCGAGCGAAGCGAGCGGAGCGTCAGATTGCTTGCTTGCATGAAGGTAATATTAAAATGCTTGCAAGTATTACAAAAAAAAACATATTATACAGATATTTAATAAAACATACCACAAGGCAATTGGCAAGTATAAACACTTATCGCTAATGAGTCAATGTATTCATACTTACCTACATTATTGTCATAAAAATAAGTGAGCGGTAGCGCTTACCCACGATGTATTAATAAAACGGAGTTGCTAAACGAAAGGCTACTCAATAAAACATTTGGTAAAGAATAAACAACTAAGTGTATATTATGCCAACTAAAACATTCTGCTACATGAAAGGTGGCATTTTAAAAATTTACGTAATAAAACATAGACCAAAAGTTGAGTTGGTAACGGTGAGGTTGGCAAATTGATAAGTTGGGAAATGAAAGGTCGGCGAAATAAAATTCCGCGAAACGGGAGTTGGGAAGTGATAATCGGCGTAACAATTTTCTGCGAAAAATAAGAGAACCCCTCTTGGCAAATGCCGT
Organism: Hedya salicella; assembly: GCA_905404275.2. Taxonomy (NCBI): domain Eukaryota; kingdom Metazoa; phylum Arthropoda; class Insecta; order Lepidoptera; family Tortricidae; genus Hedya; species Hedya salicella. Next base: position 46,457,134 of record FR990096.1, read on the forward strand.
GGAGTCAGACTTATAAAAGTGCCCTTGCGGCCTACCCACAATATAAAGATCATTATTCCATTATTTATCTCTCTGTCACTTGCTTACCGCATTTTGAAATTCTTTAATTATTCGAAAGATTATATACTCCTGAGGTATTCAAAAACAAGTCAAGTGTTTTTTATTCCCGCCAAAATACTTTACTCAAGATTTATTTTCTAAGCTGTTCAGGTAAATGTTTTTGCCGCCAAATCTAAACATGATTTTAATTATTAAAAAACCGGCCAAGAGCATGTTGAATCATGCTCAGTATAGGGTTCCGCAGCCTTACATACAGTAAAATGCACTACAGATGAACAAAATACGATATAAAAAAGTGTACTAGCAAAGGATCGTATCTCCTCGGCACTTACGTCCTTAAGCTGAGAAGCGCAGTTTTTTGGCAATAACTCAAAAGCGGCTCGACCGCTTTTATTCAATACAGTTTTCATTGAAATAAGGCCTCATTTTCATTAATTTTTCCAATATTTTTTAGAGTTCCGGAGCGAATGTTTACAAAATTGCAGACTTTATCAAAAAATAAGGTTTGGTGACTCGTATTATTTTTAAAATACCTATTCAACGTTACCCCACACATTAGTGTTGGAACGAAAAAAGAATTCACCCCCACTTTAGGAAAGGTACCCGAAAAAAACTCATTTTACTAGTTTTTTTTCTAACACTTTGTTGGCGTGATACATACATAACAGAAACCAAATAATTTACTTTTACCGGGACATGGTTCTTATAAGTTGGCATATCAAACGTATGTAAGTTGTTTTAAATAAAAAATCTATTTTTTTTTTACTTTTATAAGTTTTGATATGTTTTCTTGGAGAACTACGCATTGGGTGTATATACTCAAAACATATATTTAGGATAGGCTAAGTACAAATATTGTAATAGATATAAGAGTTATTTCGAAAAAATGACTGACTGTTGAGTTTGTTTTGGCTTTCTTCTCTTCAGTGGTCTCCTCTTGGGAAACGCCGTAGAGTCAGACTTGTAAAAGTGCCCTTGTGGCCTACTTACAAAATAAAGATCATTATTTCATTATTTCATATACTCATACCAAGTTTTAGCTTTCTAGTACTAATGATCGCGGAGCTAAGCCGCGGACGGACAGATCCGATACAGACGGACAGACGGGGTTCCCTCTGTTTTGCCATAATTTTTTTAGTCATAATTTTACTTTTTTTTCGCATAAACTGTTTTGGCATAATCAAGGTTGGCGTAGTTTGATAACGCAGATATTAATTTGTCATGATTTGTTTGCCCATATTTTTGGTTGTCCGAATCATGTCTATGCATAAAATTAATAGGCATATTTTTATCAGACCGAAAATTATTTGGCCATAATTTTGCAACTTATGTTTTTGTAAATATAGGTACTTAATGTTAAAAATACAACCATGTTATTTATATCTTCATATGTTTAATTTTCTTGTGAAATAGGTAATGTTAGCATTTTGCCGCATCGCTCGCTCCGCTATACATGGTCATAATACAAACCTAACCTAACCTATAGTTTTTGGTTTTTGACCCATTTTGACGCTCCGCTTTTCTGCTAGCGGATTGTTTTTGCGAAGGAAGCAATTCTAACCTAACCCAAACTTCTTTTCTGCTAGCAGTTCCTCTATGCGAGGGATGCAGTTCTAACCTAACTTAACCCGCTTTTCTTGTAGCAATTTAAGTATGCCAAAATAGATTCGGACAATAGATAATATGCCAAGTACCATTATGCTAAATCAAATTATTAATATAATCGGCCTAAATAATAATATGCGAATACAATTTCTGACAAATACATTTTCAGTAAGTTAGAACTTATGCCAAATAAGGTTTCTGCCACATTACCATTCGTCGAAAACTGAATATGCCAAGTCTGTTATTCTAAAACAGTTTCGGACAAACAAAAGTATGCGACATAGAGGAAACCCGACAGACGAACATGGCGAAACTATGAGGATTCCTAGTTGATTACGGAATCCTAAAAATACAATACCTTATTAATTGGTTACTTTAATAAAGTATGAACAATAAACGTGATACCTTGTTATTTTATTGAATACCAAATTTACTCTAATTCATTACTCTTGTTAAATAAGAAATGAAAACATATGTTTTTCGTGCTGTATGATTTTTTTTATTGTCCTCCAATTTGAAATTAGAACGAATCTTGAACAAGTACAAAGAAGTACTTCGCGTTCTATTATCACGAAGATAGGAACGACATTTCCTTGGATTTATAAGAAAATTCAATTTACATACTCTCTCGGCTAGTCGGCAAATGAATAGTAAATCAGTTAAACATTTACTATTCATTTACCGTTAGTTGTCGTTTGCCATTAGGTAAAGCTAAAGACGATCGCTGGTGATCATGGTCAGTTTGGAACAAAAACCTTAGCATACAGGTATCTCGACTCACATAAAGGGTTACTTTGATCCTTGTCACTTTCCACCGTGTCGTTGTGGGTCGCCAGCACCGCCGCGCGCCTCCCGCTAGCGCTAGCTGCACACGCACACATAATTAAAACGAACTTTATTGATGTCAAACTCATTTTTAATTTTATACGAGGTATCGTTTGTGATTCTAGACTTCATCTAAGGCTCGCACAGAAGGATTCTGTATTTATAAAAGAAGAAAACTAGTTTACAGTACAGTATGCCATATGTGGAAAGGATTCAACCTCGCTATTAAGGTCTAATGCTACTCGATGTAAATAAATCATCAATGAGTAAAATACCAAACTCATTCGATCAGTGTCTTGGTACCCTGACTTGAACTGGTATCAATCGATGTAAAATGAAAAGGAACCACCCGCGACTATATATTAAGTTTTCGAGGTTACTCCAGGAATTCTTGCACATGGTTACCTACTCACGAAAATAACAAAAATCATGTTTATGGGAAATGTTTTATATTTATGCGAGTACCAAGGGAGCCAGGGAGTAGTAAGTACTTACGTCGTGAACCAGACGCAGATACAGGATTTATTTTCTGGTGGTAAGAGGCGCAATTTTTGTGACTCGTCATTTTGAAATTGGCCAAAATAATGTGCATATATTTCGACAGTTCTTCTAAAACACTTTGAGGTTTCTAAAAAAAATATGATTTAGTGAATATTTTCCGAAATATTCGCTCCGAAAGTAGCAAAAATCGTGTCACCCCCCTCTTTTTTCTAAACGGTATGTTCAGAAAATATGAAAAAAATTACAAATATAAAGCCTAATAAATACTTCCAATGAAAATTGTTTTTAACATTATCGGACATGCCGTTTTTAAGTTATTGCCAAAAAACTGCGCTTCTCAGCAAACGGACCTAAGTGCCGGGGAGATACGCTCTTTTGATAGTGTTTCTTTCCATATCGTATTTTTTTCATCTGTAGTGCATTTTTTTGTATAAATGGCTGCGGAATTCTTCATGGGCGAGTCTGACTCGCACTTGGCCGCTTTTTTTTAAACCCTGCACACGTCGGCATGCGACCAACTTAAAATTCAGACATCAAGTGATGTCGGTATCTTTGAGTTCGATGATTTTAGTTAGGTTTTATAATTAATGTAGGATGAGTGTAGGTAGGTACCAGTAATAAACCAATTACCATTTACTACCCACATGAGCATGAAGACCCACCAATCTTATTACATTGAGTTAATTGGCAAACTATAACTGCACGGTCTATTACATTCGCACTCAAGACATGTTAAGAAGAATGAATGAAGTAGGGAGGTACCTACGTAGGATTTAACGTGGCAGTTGTAGTTGTTTTAATCACGTTGTAAAGTAATCATGGTCATTAATAAAGTAGTAATAACTGTGGAAAGCAATACATTGGCCGCGATTTTTCAAAGCGAATTCAAGACCACAATTAAAAAGGCCTGAAAAGGTAGGGTTTCGTGATGCCTATGCACCTCATAGTACCAATATGCAATAGTGAATGCAAAATGTTACCCAAATTTATTTAAGATTTATTTAAGTGTATGTGGGAAATTGGGTAACCCAATTTCCCACATACACTTAAATAAATCATTTCATTTCATCATTTCATTAAATACGTTTTCTTTATTTACGCGATGCGCTATCATCTACACTATTATAAAGTTGTAAAAATGAAATGTCTGTACATTGAGGATATTTTCATAAAAATATGTGATACGGACTATTTGAAGACCACTGAGTCGAAAAATATTTTTTTGGATTCTTTGTATGTTCGTATGTGTTCTTGTGGCTTCATCGCGCCAATTCGGCTAAACCGATTTCAACTATTTATTGGTACACGGGTAGCTGGGTATCTCCAGATGGTTATAGGATGCTTTTTGTCCGACTACCCTGTCGAAAAAAAGAGAGGTTATGACTTTTTCTACTCCGCGAACGAAGTTACGGGCGTCTTCTAGTATATATATATATATATATGTATATATATTTAATTTTTTTGTATATTTGTATGTGTAGTTGTGACTTCACGCCAAATCGGCTAAACGGATTTCAACTATTTTTGGTGGACGGGTAGCTAGGTATCTCAAGATGGTTATAGAATACTTTTTTTTACCCGACAATTGTGAACAAAAAAATAGGGTTATGATTTTTTTTCTCCTCCGCGGACGAAGTATGCGGGCACCTTTAGTAACAAATAAAATAAGTATTCTTATACTAATCGTTTTTTTATTATACACATAAGTTAAAATCTAAAAAGCAGGTACACAAGAACTCTTTGGTGTCCATAAGCGGACAAAGAAATTGTCACAAGGATAATACAAATGTATACATTCAGTCACATTCACTTACAGTGCTACTTTGTAAATATTGCAGTCGCGCACGGGCAGTTACAAAATGTCGTTTAACGTTGTACAACATATTCGACAACTATTACACTTTTGAGACTTGTATTAGGAACGTAATATAATGAAATATTTTAAAACTGCCGTGCGGTGTTCCGCGCCCTTGGTTAACAAGTTAAACGGCGGGCGCGGGGTCGTCTTCTAGGAGGACCTCGTGGAGCGGGATCTTGCCGAGCACCTTGTTGAGGAAGGCCTTCAAGATGGCGGCGCTGGTCTCGTCGATCAGCGGGCTCAGGATGTCCAGCACCACGCCCGGGCTGGCGTTAAAGAAGTTCGCGGCGGACGACGCTACCGAAACAGGTACAAATCAGTATAGTTTCAAAAGCAACGCCTGTACAGAAAAAATGTATCTCCACCATTATCGCTAACAATACTGTATGGGATCGCCTTATTCTATGCACACTTTTAGTTTTTTCCAACTCTACCTTCGGGTATCAAGGACTATCGACTGGAGAGAGTGGAGAGTGATTAAGTGTGTTTAACACTGAATTGTCTCTGAATGATTACTAGTGATGGGCAAGACTCTGACTTACTCCTTTACTTATGTATATTATTAAGCTCTATACTATTATAAAGTTGTTTAAGCTGAATTAATTACGAATTAGTTTAAGTTACATTTTAGCAACAAAATAATTTATAATTTTTCTATTTCGTTATTTCGTGAAAAAATTGAAAATGTTGAGCTATTTTTAGAGTATATAATCACAGTCTTGTTTATGCAAATACATGAAAGAAATAAATACAAGTTTTTATGCAAAAATAATGAAAATTACAAATGTGAGTGTCTTCCACTGGCGTCTCCTCCATTCCCACCGGGTTGCCCAAGGAAAGGCTCATAACCACCTTTTTCTTTAAATATGAGTAAATGTATACGCTTCGGCTTCCCTTGTAATTTTCTTGAGGCCACGACTCTGGTACCTTCCTACTATTTGCACAAACTGACACACTAGTGTGAAATATGGTCAACACATCTAGTTGATCACATAAGTCATATAACTAAATCAAACGTTCACTCCTACCACAATATTTTTTGCAAATACGATTAAATGATTTGTATGAAAAGTAAAGCCAAAAAATGCATCGTTATTTTAACAACAGACTTGTCTTCTAGTATATGATTTGAGTTTATTTGAATACATGATGTATTGTTATTAGTATTCCATGACAGTAACTGCATCAAATTTCGTCAAACATGATTGTCACTGGGAGGTATATCGTCCAAGGTAAGTTATTATCATAATTCGATTCGACTAGTTTTGATTACAGCATTGACTTACATTAATCATTATGTATGTGAAATAAGTGTTACGCTTGTTTTCTTAACGGGGTTACTGAATAATTTTCCGATCGGCATGCCTGCAATACCAACACTGTAAATTAAAATCCACCAAATAAACTGTATATTTCGTAATAATGCTACCTATGTTAGGTACGAACATATGGATACGGTATTTTTCAAAGCATTTACCTGCCAAAGGTCTCTCAGTGTCGTCGAAGGCCACCTGCCCGTGGCCGATCTTCACACGTGTGATAATCTTGTCAGCTTGCAGGTAGCGCACTCCTTCCCTCTCCACAACTTTGGCCGCACCCTTTGCGATAACGGATATTCCAGCTGCAAACAATTGAGCAGGCGTAATACAATCATCTTGTGCGGCGTTACATCTTTCTCTTGTATACAAATACGGAGGAGCTTGTGCAATCAAGCATTTAAACAAATGTTTGCACTCAAAACGAGAACAGGCAACGAGGAAAACTTCAAACAGTTCTTTGTCGCTTGTTATTTTGTTTTAGATTCCATTGACTGACACACTGAACAACTAAGAAGTAGGTATCCAGGTCCTTAATTATTAACCCAAGTCATGTTTTAGTGAAGCGACTAGGTACTTAATGTCATACTTTATTCAATTACGCTTTACTGGCCCTTTGTCTGGGAGACATTATCCTCATTATCGAGTACTTGACATTCCGATCTCGAGCAAGCGACAGCATAAGCATTATGAGATGCAAAGAGACCGTGTGTGTTGGTTTCCTAAGATTATTCTTGTATAATTAATTTGCCATTTAGCCGCAATGTTTCTGAAACATATTATTAGCTGTCATAATAATATTCGCAATGCAACCTATTGTCGCAATGTGGCCCACGGCAACATTGCATGATGAATATCGGATCAGTCTTCCGGGTGTATATTATCTGTGTTTCAGTACAATACATTGTTTCGATTTATCAAGAACATGTATCACAATGAAGTTCGACGAATTATACTATCGTGTGAATGTAAAAAATCACACAACTAATGTTGGCAAAAAGGCACAACTATGCGTTTGTGTTCTTTGCTAACTTTAAAGTGAAAGAAGGGAGCAAGTTTAAAGTGAAAGATTTGGACGTGCACCAACCTCTATTTTATTAAAGCATGACTTATGCAATTGTGTTCTTTCCTGAGTTCAAACTGCTATAATCTAAAGAACTAGTAGATTTTCAACTGTACCAACCTCTATTAAATTTCAAATAGCAGGAATAGTATGTAATAGAGCGCAAGGAATTCACACCAGATCCAGACTGATCAAGCGCTAGGTCCGCCGTTGCTAGCAGGGTTTATCGAAGCGTTTCAACCTAACCTTAGCATGTAGTGCCTAACTTTAGCACACGTGGCTGGGCGAAACAAAATAAAGACATAATAATTGAGTGCCGAGGGAGGACTCACTAAAGTTGCCGCGCAGCTTGCCCTTGCCGTCGATGTCCAGCACGAGCAGGCGCGAGCCGCGCACGTCATAGTCCGCCGTGACGGCCAGCCGCGGCAGTGACAGCTTCACCTCTGCCGCGTACTTGTTGTTCAGGTTCAACCTGCAAATTCAACACCAACATCATTACATTAACAAGTCAATCGGGAGATAGTGTAACATCAAGCCAGATATACCGACTATATCTAATGACTTGTTCCTTTACATAATAAAGTTAACTTTTCCAATTGTAACAATCATTAAGCAAGTCGATCGTTTAAATGTATTTCTGCTGAGGAACAAAATTCTACATTCACTTAGAATATGTGAACTTTGGTTTAGGCCCTAGAGGTCCATAAAAACAAGAGGTAACTTAATTTTGAGATTAGTCCCGCCTGATAACTTGCAAATTTCAACTATCGATACTTGATCCTTACTTGATAATGACAACTTACTTGAGCTTGTCAATAGCGAAGTCGGCGCCGCCGACGGCGCGCATGTTCTTGACTACGGCCTTGAGGCGCAGGTTGGGCTGTGTGCGGTCTAGCTTGAGTGTGGGCACCACGAACGGCTCCAGTGGCGGGATGTTCACCTCGGGGATGCCGGCCGCCAGCTGCGGCCGCATCGCCTCCACCCCCTGCAGAATGCACTTGTTGATCTCCGGGTCACTCTTTTTGCATTGCGGGAAGTAGTCAGCTGTGGGCAAGCAATTCATTAGCGGTGGGTCACTTCTTAACATCAGCTCAGAGGATGGTTCCTATAGTAATCACATTAATTGATAATATCTGTGGTTGGTAGTTGAATCTTTGTCTATTTTTACTATAACACAGTATTGCGTTTAATTTACTATATGAGACAATAATTGTTGTTTTGTAAGCACACATGTTTAATTAATTCACAAGATGTCGTGGATTAATACTCGTATGTAATCATTAGTTAAGTATGATGAACCGGTTAACGAAACGAAAATTGGTGATCATCGCTACTTTACTAGATTTCATTGTTAAATTAGATGTTCTATGTAGAAAAACACTTTAGTATGTGGTAAGTAAAGGTCGTCGAAATTACTTAGGTGAAGAAAAGTAAATGTTTCATGGTGACCCGGTGGCAGGCGCCGCTCCCGGAGAGGTGAGCGGAAACACCTTGGGCTCGTTGCATTTCCTCAATATAATATACGTACCTACAACCGCATTCATCATAATGACGCTGCCTTTGAGGTTATCAGGAAAATTGTCTATTATAAAGTAAAGGTTAACGTCTGAGAAGTAAGGTTTTTTAATATTGGGAGCATAAATACACAAATAAATTTATACACTGAATAGTTGAATACATTCGCCTCTGCGCATTGACATGCACATATACAGACACATTAAATTAAAAGAGGGATTTATTAACATACTCAATTAAGTTGTATTATGACTTACGCGTAACTTTCCCTTGTGATGTAGCCACGCAGACCGCCAAAACCAAGAACACCTTCATTTTCGTTCGAGTGAGTGTCAGTGGTCTCCTTGTATACTAAGTTTGTTTGCGAAGTTTGCATCGATTGGGTGTCAGTTGGTAAATGTGCGTCTACGCCGAAATTTCTGTTATTTGTAGCGAGAGGGAGCGGCGCGGGCGGCGACCCTGCGTTGCGCCATGCGCGCCGCGCGGGTGCCGTCGCGAGCGCACACCACCCGAGGACTCGCGCCGACGATTCATGCCTACAATCTATAAGAAATTTTACTGTCATGTCTACTAGTATTAATATGTGGTCATTTTTTTCGTTTTAGTAAATGTACTTGACTAATTTTAGTACCTAACATTTTCTCGTTTTCGTAACCCCAACACAACAACAAATTGCGTTACGGTTCCTCCACGATAACGCGCGAATAATGGCGCGGCGAGCGAATACTCTCTTCATTGCGCAGTCGAGACGCTCACCGCAAAACGCCAAGCTTTTAGCACAAAATCAAACGTAACGACTTAAGTACGATTCTCCACTTGACGGAGAACTAATGTATAATATGAATATGATTAAGATTATTTTCGGTTAAACTTGTATCATTCCGCGCAATCGGATTGACGCTGAAATTGATCCGGTTATATAACCGCGTTAAGAATTATCTCATTGCAGATACTTCTCGATTAGTGAAGTAGAACTGTGCTGCAATATCCGACGCGCAGCGTAGTCGACATGGCGGAGATTCGACTGGTCCGCGGTCACCTAACAGGAAACATTACTACATGGATCTGCACGCGAGCAACCTGCTGCCGCTAGGTCAACCCGTAGCGAAACTACGAGTAGGTAAGTTTAATACAAATCCTCGTCCATATTACACATAAGTGCTTCTGTTGGATATTGATATTTTATTGATTTGCCCTTCACCTAATCTCGTACCAATGAAACTTTATTATACCGGTTCTTCTGTCCGTTACAGAATGATAACAACAGATAATGTTTTACCGGTATCATTTTAAAGGTTTGAATTTTTCAAAAAAAGGGGGGACCAATGTATGAAAAACCACACTCGCAGTCCAGCATATAAATGCCTGCACTCTGCAAAGGGGTGCTACTCTTCACTGGTCTAAGGTATTGAGAAACCTTCTTCAACGACTCGCAATATGTTTTTATGGACGCACGCTTCAAGATGTTTTCGTCCGATCTTGTCTGTGACCCCTTTCACATATGGTGATACGGCAGGTTTACGCTCGACAGTTGGATTCTTCATACTGGGTTTCTGCTTGGAATGTGGTCTCTTGTACTCGTTGACTCGAAGCGCACGTTTGACATGCTGCAACTCAGCAGTCAGATGTTGATCGTCGGAGATTCGCCTGGCTCTCTGAAAAAAATATTTACCCACTGTAGCAAGTTGACTGGGATGATGGTTAGATTTGCCATTCAAATAACTATCAGTGTGCGTAAGTTTCCTATATACAGTATGACCTAGGTAGCTGACCTATGCCCTCACAATCACATAGGTCACACTGTTCTGTCAGTGGGTAAATCTTTCCACGGAAATCACGGTATCCACCTTGCAAACTGGCAATGGCTCTAACAGAATCCGGACTCAGTCTGAAAGAAAAATGGACTTCCGATTGGCAGTCAAAGACAAATGGACCTATTAGTAGCCTTATCTCGCCCGGTGTGACAATGAAGGGGTTCGACCTCCCGCGTCACGAATGGTGCAAACTCAACCGACTGCGCACTGGGTGCGGCCGCAGCGCACATTTCCAACATCTTTGCGGCTGGATCGATTCGCCCAGCTGCGACTGTGGCGCCGTATCTCAAACTGTCCATCACATAATACAGGAATGCCCCCTCAGAGCCTACCCTGGAAACCCCGAAGACCTTGTATTCTTCACAACAGACGCGGTGAAATGGCTAAGAACCTTGGATATCAAATTGTGACTTACTTGTTGTATACTTCGATTGATTTAAATAAACTGTTTATGCCATACGATTAAATAAAAAATAACTTTTTGTTAACTCTGATATTTATATTCCGAAGAATTATAAAGAGATAATTGCTTTGAAACCAATATGACACGTTAGTACCTGTTTGCGTACCTGGATGGCGTTAGTTGTAAACGCTTTTACGTTCTTAATTTTAATGAGCCACTGAAGAAGGGTTTCGCCAAATTAACTCTAAGTTTAGAAGAGGGGGGAATGATATCAACATATTTAATTGAATAATTATTTAATAATTACAACAAAATTAAACGACAATAAATGAATTGCCACACATTGCACATTGTCATCTTCCAGCCAAGTCCGAGTCGAACTCGCGCACCGAGGGTTCCGTACAAAATATACGCTACAACCGGCCGTATCTATGAATATCCAGTGTTAGCAGATCCCTACTCCTAAGCAAAATGTACGCGATGTTCGATCATTTTATATTGGCTACTGATATAAACAGACAGACATATAATCATACTGTTTTTAATATTTGCTGTTATAGCTGGAACAGAAATACATCATCTGTGAAAATTTCAACTGTCTATCACGGTTATCACGCAGTGGACAGGCAGACAGACGGATAGACGAACGGACGGACGGATGGACGGACAGACGGACGGATGAACGGACAGACAGACAGACGGATAGCGAAGGCTTAGTAATAGAGTCCGTTTTACCCTTTGAGTACGGAACCCTAAAAATGACTTTACATAGTTATGGAGTGGTAAAATCAATACACGAATCAACACAGGAAAAGTCCTGACTGACTGACATATCATAAAGATATTAGGCAGGATTGTGTAGCATTACTGTGGCTGTTAAATTTGTTCATAGGCAGTTGTTTTCTAGATCTAAAAGATGATGATTGTGGGTTGAGAGTGAGTGGGTGTCAAATGTCTTCTTTACGCCGATGACCTGGTATCTGTAACCTGGTATCGTGCCCCAAAATCAGCTATTTTGGGTAAATAGTCCATGGAAATTAGGGCACGGGAATCGGAAATAGTAATAAAAAAATCGCCAAAAATTTAATTAACATTTTAAGAAAATGTTACGTTATCGTTTGTATAAAGATACCAAAGGGTTTTATGAAGCGTACACTCATTATAACGAATAGCTATGCCGGAAATATAATTTATAAGGGTCATCGAAATTGCAGAAGATTTGTCGCCCACCCGGCATTAAGGTTCGATAAAAAACCGTATGCTTCGCCAGATAGTCGACAACTGACTGCATAGGTAAGGCAGGACAGGACGGGGATCAAATGCGGACGATGGCTATCGGGGCCCTTTGAATTTTGACGAAAAAAATTTACCCTCGCGCTCGGACAGAATTTAAACATCGATCATGAGTTATTCACCACCATGAAGTGAATAGCGTATGTGATCAGTAATAGCAAATATCATCTAGTTTAACTTTTTGATAAGAAATCAGTCATACTAACGTACAGTTTTTGGTAAGAATTTTCAATCAACTCAAAAGTCGATTCCGGACAGGGCACGGAGGCTTAATTTGAGCTTTTAGGTATTATAAAAACGTATTTAATGTATGTAATGTATTTTAAAAACAAATTAATCTGTGAATTCGTTTTGATCTCGACGGGGAAACATGTATTTTTTGTGAAAAAAAATTAATGGAACGTTTTATCTCAGACAAAGAAAATTGCGAGCTCAGAAATTGACCCAAAACAATATCACTTTTTTACAAAAGCCAATAATCATTCTTTAAATATGTTCTAATGCACGCAATATACAAGGCGTCCCACGGCCATGCCACATGGAGGGAAAGTACCTTAAATATTGTAGATGGAACATTTTACTGAAAGAAGACATTATTTTAATTTCAAAAACAATTTTAACTGCATTCATAGATTTTTGAATAATTACACGTTTGAATATGCATCATTTTCCTATTATAATTTAAGTGCATGATAAACTATAATAGGAAAATGATGCATATTTCTCAAGTGGGTACATTGATTAGTAATAGGTACTTATGATAATTTCAGTTGTATGTCCTTACGGCAATGTTAGTAGCTCTTCATTAATCTGAACGAAATTCCACATCAAATGTTAAAATTCATGGTCTTCCTTTTATTGCTGACGCTATGTTATTTAGCAAAAAATAATCCTTCTGCTGAACCCTTTCGATCGGTATGATAAAGCTACAGGGTGATTTTTTTTTCGTGTAGCGGGTTCGATTCCCGGTTCAGACGTGTAATTATTCAAAAATCTATGAATGCAGTTAAAATTGTTTTTGAAATTAAAATAATGTCTTCTTTCAGTAAAATGTTCTATCTACAATATTTAAGGTACTTTCCCTCCATGTGGCATGGCCGTGGGACGCCCTGTATATACTATTTTTAACCGACTCCTAAAAAAGGGAGTATGGTTCTCAATTCGAATGAATTTGTTTTAATGTTTGTTACCTCAGAACTCCGACATTTAATAACCGATTTAGAAGATTCTTTTTTTGTTTGAAATGAGGTGCATTCAGGTCCCATATAAATTTAGTGAAAGATGATGGGATCCATGAGGAATTGAAGGAACTCCTCAAATAGTGTAGGCAATATCCTCAAATAATAAATGTCGATGTTTGTATTTTAAGAGATATTAACCAATAATAAGAAAGTGTAAATTGGTGACGTGGAACTGGTGTAAAAGACCACTGAAGGTCACTGGAATTTTCTCAACGATAAGAAATTTACATGTGGCGACGAGATAAATTTCGATTAAAATTGGCGAAACTACTTCATAGTCGCAAATTGACATTGTCCTGATGAGAATGGTACCATCGAATTGAGGTTATGACAATGATGATGGAGCCGGAAGGTAGGCACCGGATCTCTTTAGTAAATTACCGTATTAAATCACGTTTTCGCTGACAAGTCCTATGCGGCATTAACTTTTGTGCCATTAAACAAAAAAACCGCTATTGAGGCGACGCTAAAAAGTTTCCTTTCGTGGGCAAAAAATTAAAAAGATCTTAGTTACGACACGAAAGTTAGACGAATTAGTAAATAGGGAATATGCCGATGTTTCTTCTGACCTTTTGCAACTGATTTGCGGGCATAGGGCGGAAATCATTCCGATGCGTAGAGATGGTGTAATAAATAATGCCCGAGATTCGCTTTTCAAATGTGCCCTTCGTAGGATTCCACCGTCCCTTAAACATTTGTTTGATCAAGACAAGCTTACCTCACACTTTGAGAAGGAAGGAGGTGTTAAGAAGGCCTTCCTTCCTATACCTGCTAAACAAGGTAGCTATATGGTTCTGCCGCGCCGGCAAGAACAAAGAACAAAACTGCTAGCCACCCCTCGCAGGGGTCGGCAATGCGACTTCAGCCCCCGCAGGGCTATGGGCAAATGCCTCCTTCTGCCTGGTATGGTCCCTATACTGCTAATCGTTATACTGCGCCCTCGCAGGGTGGCTACAACTGCAATAATTGTCCTCCCTCGCAGGGTCTTGGACGCAATCACTGTCGGCCTTCGCAAGGCCAATTTGTAACTGAAAACAGACCTGGTTTCAATAGAGATACTTTTCGGGCCCGAGCTGGTAAGCAAAATAACCGAAATGCACAATCTAACACGCGCGGTCGGAAGCGAGGTGGGTCGCCCTCGGTATATGGATCCGACAAGAAACGGAGGTGTTGACTATCACACATTTAGAGCTTGCAAATTTGCAAATTTTTATCATCAATGGCGGGAGATGGGAGCGCCGCCATTTCTTTTAAAAATAATAAGAGGGTATCGAATACCTTCTTTCAAGAAGCTGCCTCTGATCATGCCGGATCTGAACAACGACGCGTTCAGCACCCCAGTCACCTCAGAGTCGATGTCCAAAATCATAAACCAACTAAGAACTTGTGTTAAAAAATGCACGCCTGTCCCCAAGTTTTCTCTCGAAAAAGAGACGGCACCCTTCGTCCGATATTTAATTTGAAAGCTTTAAACGAGTACGTAATGACCGATCGTTTTCAACTCATAAATGTGAATCGATTTCCGCATTTCATTCGGCCTCAAGATTGGCTTTGCAAACTGGATCTGTCTCAAGCATATTTTCATCTCATAATAAGGTGTTCACACAAGCGTTTTCTTCGTCTGATATACCAAGGAGAATTTCTTGAAATGACATGCCTTCCTTTTGGCCTCAGCACATCCTCGAAGGTATTCGCGTCTTTCAAACAGGGTAGCTCAAAAAATGAGAGATCAAGGCGTGCGCATTGTCGTGTATCTGGACGATTTTCTCCTGGCTCACCAGGACCCGGAAGTTTTACAGCATCATGTCCAAATGTTACTGAACACCTTGCAGAAACTGGGATGGAAAATCAATTTTGAAAAATCTCAGTTAACCCCCCAAAAGAGCCTTACTTACTTATTATATACTTATTAGGTATATGCTGGAATCCTTGGCTGAACCAAAAATATCTGCCTCAGGACAAAATATCCTTATTGAAAACAAAAATTTTACTCATGTTGGAGTCCTCCCACACAAACCTGAAGGACCTTCAGAGTCTAGTAGGTTTATTGAACTTCGCGAGTTTCATTGTGCCTCTGGGAAGGCTGAACTATCGAGCACTTTTGAACATGCTCATATATGTATGATATGCCAGCATACAGGGTATACCCACTACCAGACAAGGTCAGAGGCAATCTTCGATTTATTTATTTATTTCGATGGTGGTTGATGAACAACCATCAATCTTCCCGAATATTCTTACCTCCAGCCTCTCACTTCCTTACGACAGATGCATCAAGTGAAGCTTGGGGAGCGCAGTTAGACAATGTTCCACTGTCGGGATCATGGCTTGCGACAGAGAGACGGTTACATTCCAACCAGAAGGAGATGTTAGCGGTCCTAATAAGTATTGGAAAGTCATTATCATCACATCCAGAACGGCACCACATTGTTGCAATGCGACAACCGATCAGTGGTCGCCTATCTCCGCAAACAGGGGGGAACCAGGTCCTCCAGTCTCCTGGAGATAACATTAAAAATATTTCGTATTCTAGATCAGAATCAGATAACATTAATGTAATTTTATATCCCGGGCAAATACAATCGCCACGCCGACCATTTGTCACGGCACAAGACGCCCCCCGAGTGGCACTTGCTGCCCCAGTCGACAGAAGTGGTTTTTCGAAAATTCTGAGTCCCGGTTATCGATCTTCTTGCATCGGAGCATTCTCACGTTGTGTCAAATTACGTGTCCCTCGTGATCTTCGAGACAGTCAGGCAATATCGCACGACGCCTTCTCAATGACGTGGAATTACCCATTAGCATGGGTATTTCCACCCCCATATCTAATACCAAGAGTCCTTGCACACATGAACACGGCAAAAGGTCGGAGAGTTTTTTGGAGAGCCGACCTCAAGTGTCGTGCACTAGCGGCACCGTTCACAATACGACACCTGCCTTCGAACCTGCCCCGTCGCTTCGAATCTCGCTCAAAAAATAATCTACTTCAAACGACTTCAAAATTAAAAATACATAAAAACGGACCTCATCCTATGTCAATAAAAAGATTTAATAAACTACCTAACCACATAAAAAACGAGCCCAATAAAAACAAATTTCTCAAATCTTTAAAAACATTTCTTGCAGAACAAGCATACTACACTGTAAACGAATATTTAGAATAATTAAATACTTCTATTAGGTACCTACAATTAAGCACAAATAAATGTCTTCCTCTCTCTCCTCCATTTTAATTAATTTAAATAATCTAATGATGTATTTTTACTGATTTCATAATTTATTTATTTCTTCGTTCCAATAATGTTATTTTTAATGCATGATGATCATAATAATTCGAAATTTATAATAAAATCCAATATTAGTTAAGTATACGTAGTGCAGTGCCCTTACAGGGTTTGTGTTGGAACTACTTAGAAATTTAAGACGTTTGTACACACAAATGCGTTGAATAAATGAATATGAAAATATGAATATGAATATGCCTAATAGCCTAATAGACATGTCGACGGGGTCTCCTCCCCCGGAGGTGCACGAGATGACGCTAGAATTATGGATATGTGGGGGTGGCATGGGAACTTAGCTGACTGGAATATCGATCAAAAACGTTTATTAGAATCTTCCTGGCGAGCTAGTACTCGAAGTGTTTATAAAAGCGTTTGGAATCGTTGGTTAATATGGACAAAAAAACATAAAATCAATCCTTTTTGTCCGGATGGTTCCATTTTAGCAAGATATTTAGCTGAATTGTTTCTAATTGATAAATTATCATATAACACAATTGTGTTACATAAGTCTGCTATTTCGACACTATGTAATGCTGACAGTTCAGGTCAGTTAAGTTCTCATGCGTTAGTAAAGCATGTTTTAAAGTCAATCGCCCTAGAGCAACCCTTAAAGCCAAAACCTCCTGTGTGGGGATGTAGACGTATTGACTTCTTTTTTGGAAAATTACACTGTTGATCAAAATAACGTTTTTGCAGTTTGTAGACATACAGCTATGCTCCTCATTTTATGTTCAGACAGGCGTGTGCATGATCTCAGTTTATTGAGCGTAGATCCAGATCATATAAATGTGTCTGATGATATTATACTATTTCGTCCAGTTTTCGGTTCCAAGACTGACTACTGATTACAGGCAGTCTGGCTGGAAACTATTACATAATCATAATAGTGATAAGTTGAATCCCGTTTTCCGGATTCATCAAACAATTAATCTGCTTAGAAAAAAACGAAACACAGCAAATTGTTTCAATTTGTTTGTTACTATTCCTGGCCAGGCTAAGCCAGCCTCTCGTACTATTATTGCTGGGTGGATTAAGACTGTCCTGGCAGAGGCAGGCATTGTGGCAACACCCGGTAGTATGCGCTCTGCCGTCGCTTGAAAAAACTAGTTTACTAATATACCAATTGATGAAATTTTGGCTAAAGGAAATTGGAGATCAGGCAACACTTTCCATCAATTTTACAGGCGTGAAATAATGTCTGCCTCCGCTAATTCCACGAATAATGTAACAAGTTCAATCCTGTCGACTAAATCACATTTTGATTCACTCTCTCTGTATGATGAAACTAGGTATGAGGTTTCTAATGTTAATCAGATTAAGCTTATCATCTTTTCTATTGGTTTTGTGATGTGATAAATCTGTTGTTGGTTGTTACTTCAATATAGAGCAGTGTTTACACACATCCTTTTTGTTTATTTTATCCATTCAATACTACAGTACTGAAACAAAAGTTACCTAACACATTGGCGTTCGTCACATATCACCAGGCGATAACAAACATGTCTCAATTAAATAAGCTTCGAATAACGGTCAAGTGATTTAATAGCAGCGTTTTAGCTACCCATAAAATGCATATTAAATACTTACCTTATTCGAAGCTTATGGCAATTTCTGCCTGGTGTAATTGAAATCAATGAGCCAGACCGCGCTGCCGGCTTCCAGGCCTCAGGCGCCGCTGCATGGTGGTGGTGACGAAATTGGAGGGGATGTGTGACAGAGAGGGTGATATAAGGGTAGAAAGAAAAGGAAATACGCGGGAAACGGATGTGCCTATCTCAATTAAATAAGCTTCGAATAAGGTAACTATTTAATATGCATTTTATTGGTAGGTAAAACGCTGCTATTTTAAGCCTTGTTTGGGCTTTATCGAATAGTTACGAGATATACTTTTAATATGATATAAATTAACTTTGTGACAAAGAATAAAACAGCCTAAAACAAAACACTAAAAAGAAAAAATAACTGCATAATTTTTAGTACACGATGGCGCCGACTCAAAAATAACATTAATACACTGTATATATTGACTAGAAAATACTCGTAAGTAAATTGAAGAAACTTAATTATGCAGTTATTTTTTATTTTTGTGGTTGTTTTTATTTTTGTTTTTTTTTTTACATACCTACTGGATCGATTGAGTAGAAAGACGGTTACTTGTGAGTAAATCGAAGGTGCTGAAATATAGTGTTTTCTTTTTGGAGTCTGATTAATACTTTCATTGCTAATTTTGTATTTTATGAAAATCGACACGTTAAGCCTCGCTGTCTCCTATTTATGGAAAATCACCAGGCTTATCATATTATAAACACTATAATATAAGCAGACGTTGAAAATTTGGTAGCTTTTTCAGGGCAGGCATCACAGTATTGAGCTATAAAGTGGATAATTCCAATTTACTCGATTAATCATCGTTTATCTTGTTGACCCTAATCAAACATTTCGGTTGTAATTTGCCACATCTATTGGCACTCTACCACGATGCCTGCTGCTACCTAATTTACGATTACGACGATTTTAAATGCCACTCCTAACATTAATTGAAATATTTAATACTTACACTTACTTACGAGTACAAAAAAAACTGCACTCATAATAACCAGGAATTTGCAACCTTCGAAATAAACTCCGGAAACCTATACCAGGGGTCGGCAACGAGCACGTGCGGCTATCGCGAGCCAATTGATTGATTGATTGCGGCTCCCTTGGCTATGAAGCTGCGGCTCGATAGATCAGTTTTTTTTAATCAAATAGCGCTATTTATTGTTGGGAAAAAAATTATTTGTGGCTCTTTAAAAACATAGACATTTTGTAAATACTAATTTTTGACTCTTCCGACTCAAAAGGTTGCCGAACATACAAAGTTTGAGGCCCATACAAGGTGCCCGTGAGGAATCCGAAAGATTTTAAAATAAATGGAGGACCTATAGGAGTTAAAAATGTTGTAGGTTTGACTCAAGTCAAATGAAGAAAAATAAATCTAGTTCTGTCGACTTATGTACATGAAACTTGAATAACTTTGGCTTCTGTATGGAAATTATCCTTTACGTATAATAAAATGATGACTATATTTTTTCCAAAAACGGATAACTTTACTGAGTGGTAGCTGTCACTTTGATTTCTGACAATAGCGACGCGACACTTGATAACATACCTACTGTAACTAACCTAAACCCCCCCTTGTATTTTTTTTATGAAAATTAAGGTCTCAACGGCTTTATACTACGACTAACCCTACCTGTTTTAATGTTTCTACCTGAAGACCCATTAAAACACTAATTATATTTCTGAATGTTTTGTAACCTAAATAAAAAGTATCCTAACTGAATGTTTGTTGTTTTACTCTGTATTAAAAATATATTTATGGCCAAATAGTGTGATTCGTCTAGTGTAGTACCCTAATAACGTTGTAAGTAATAACCACACAGTCTTTTAATTAGGAGAGAATATGGAATCAGAGATAAAATGATGACAGCCCAGATAACTTAAACAATTCTAACAAAGACCCTTTTACAATGTAATATGCAAGGTAATGATGTATATAGCCTAATGGAATAAAAGAGAAGAACATCATTTACCACTAACATAACCTAGATCTCATCAATTAACAACCTGAATATCTTAAATTTAATGACAGTACAGTTTCTCTATGTTATAAATTAATGTCTCCTAGATAACGCTGAAGAAATATGCTTGTAAATGTTAAATATATTTGGTCCTAAGACAGATTAATGTTAAAAGTTACATAGTTTACATTGAATTGCTTAAAGAATATAAAGTAAGTATGTCAAGTCACGTCAAGTCTACAGCTTGTAAGACCGTACAAAAGGTATTGATTTGTGTGGGCCACCTGGCCGGCGCCCCTCCTCCGCGACGACAATCTTCTTCGACATCCAGACTGGGCAGAAGTCTTCCCACACTCAGAATGAGTTTATCATTTTGTCAGTCTTACAGTAGTTTGCAAAACTACAGCTGTTTTTTAAGAGGAATTTGCAAAGGGACCCACTTTTGCTACAAGGTCTCAAATCACTCACATTTTCAAGGATAGATTTAAGCTCTTGTAGGATTACTTTATGAGATATTCTACTTATATAATATATTACGCTTTGCGATGGGCTCTGCCAGCTCACAAATATTGACTCTACCACACTTATACAATGCCAGGACGTTTCTAATGATTGTCAAGTGACACCAATCATATATCGGAGGCCAATTACAATAAGTCCAGTCTGTCTTTGAATATGAGGATTTTCACATATTCAGTAGTCTGTCAGTAATTCAATTGGTAAACGTTTCATGATTAAACGATTTCAAAACAGATAGATCGTAATCTATAGATATTTGATTTGACAAAAGCTCTGTGGCTTCTATAATAGACTAGGAGATTAGAGTATGCGATGTGTTCTCGACTTATAACTCCGAAACCATAGTTTCAATCTCCAGTCTTGAATTAAATGAAAAACGTCAGAGTCTAGCCATCTCGATACCTCCATCTCTCAACGAAATGTAGTCCTCACAACTTAGAGAATTCGACCTGGATTTTAAGATGCGAAATCTTGTTCCGGCTTAGACTGAGACCGTAGTCTTAATCCAAGATCGTTCTCTGTGCGTGGTCTACACTCGCCGAACGATAAAGTCACTTGATAACCAAGGCTCTCTAAAACTGTTCTAAGTTACAAGTTCTTTATAAGTAGGAATAAAATCCTCATTACTGAAACAAAATCATTAGGTATTGTGTCCAAATAATACATCTTCGTCTTAGAGAAATTATTCCCTTCAAATTGTCTATCTGTCATGACATCTTAACATCAAGAGCATCTGAATCTACCTCTGATCGTTCAGAAATATATTCTTAAGTCCATTCATAGAACTACGAATACACTTAAAATTAATAACATAATAGTTGAAGATAAAATTATAATTTGGCGTAATTTATACGAGTATTAATCACATTTACCCTATCTCTGTAAAGTATTGTGAAAAATATAAAAAGTTTAAACATAAGTACGTGGTCCAAACTCTCGAACTTAGAACATTCCTATTTCTGAAATTTAACACAAAAATGTATAAGTTAATAACCCTTAGATTAAAAATAATACACAGTCTTAATATTTCCCTACCTCTGAAAAATACATGAACATTTTATAACTTAATAAGGATTGCTTAAACTAACACACTCGATTCTAAAATAATTATATCTTTCTGCCAAATTTCAACCAGTCTTAAACACAACATATTTGCCTAAGATATTATAGAACGCATTTTAAGGTTAAAATAAATCTCTGAAAATAACACAAGTTAATATT
This sequence comes from Hedya salicella, assembly GCA_905404275.2. Classification (NCBI taxonomy): domain Eukaryota; kingdom Metazoa; phylum Arthropoda; class Insecta; order Lepidoptera; family Tortricidae; genus Hedya; species Hedya salicella. The sequence continues at coordinate 46,479,215 of FR990096.1, forward strand.
ATAGATTAGAACGTAATAAACACTTAGGATTTAATCAGTTTCAAAACCAATCAAATTTGTCTAAGTCAAAACCGAACGTATGCTTAAAGATAATAAATCTGAAAATGACACAAGTTAATATTAAAGATTAGGACGTAATAAACACTTAGGACTTAATCAATTTCAAAACCAATCAAATTTGTCTAAGTCAAAACCGAACGTATGTTTAAAGATAATAAATCTCTGAAAATAACACAAGTCAATATTAAAGATTGAAAATTAAGAAGTTCTCCGTAAATAACACTCAGAGTTTGATCAGCATTAAAACCAATCAAATTTGTCTAAGTTAATTTTAAACGCATTTTTAAAGGGAAAATAGAACTTTGAAAAAAACAAAAGTTATTTAATATACAAATAAGAACATAGAAAGTTTTTAACTTACCCCAAAATCCGGCTATCTTTTTTAATACTTTACCAAAATTTTTATAAGTTCCTTTGTCCTTTTATTTTTAATGTATTTTTGGCCAGGGATTCGCCTTTGGATTATTTATTTCTTCTTGTTGGTTTCCGGGCAGAGTTTCTTCTTGGTTCTGGTACTGTAGACTGAATGTCTCTCCGAAGGGTTTGTATCGGCTTTTATACCCCGAAATTATTTAAATTTCGAATGCATTTTCATTTTTAATTACTTTTCCAAGAAATGCTTAAAATTGATTTCAGAACAACTTGACCTTCGATATTTTTCGTCTATCCTGCCAGTATCATTAGGGGTTCCATAATTATACCGACCCCTTAACGTTTTTAATTATTTTTTATATATTATAATAACGAGCTACTTAGGTATATTATTATCAGTGATCGTTATCAACGTGCTAAATTGGTGGCAAAGTATAGTTGACAAAGAAATAAATACTCAAGTATTTAAAATATTATTATATTTCACAAATTATAACATTTATAGACATATTTACTTTCACTTCTGCAATTATGCTAAATAAACTACTAAAATTTGTTCAACAGATTTTGCCGTCAGTCGTTCACGACGATTGGAAAAAATCAATTTTAAACAACTAAATGACCTTTCGACGCTGACAGAAGTCACGGGAGGGTAATTTAAGCTGTTAAAATATTGCACGCAACTTTTATTGACGCCCGATGTCATTTTGACGTATATTGTTTTAAAAATATTTAGGGCGGAAAAGGTTTTGTACAGTGTAGATTTATTATCTGGAGATGTAATCCTATGTAGGCAAGTATTTGTTTTATAGTGATTGTGTAAAACTAGAAAATAAATAAGTGAATATTCGCTTTTTCTGTCAACCATACACTTTGCCACGAAAATTGCACGTTGATAACGATCACTGATTATTATCTAGTAATTATATTTTTTTTTAACTACATGGGGTTCCAAACAAATACTTTTAGCTAAATTCCCGAGAATGCATGTCTTAAAACTCTCTCGCACTTCCACCCTGGGTTCTGTAGCCTTTTGGAACCCTAAGAAATTGTCCCAAACTGATTTTATAAAAGTAGTTAATCAATAATCATATGATTTTTAAAAATATTAATAATCATATTATGTTAATCAACTTAAAATGACCGTTAAACCGTTAGATAGTTTGCCAAGATTGTATGTTCCGTATATTATCTGTATTTGTCGATTAGAGAAAAAAGAAAATTAAAAAAATATATCAAAACAATAACAAACATTTATAGTGGCTTTTCTATCATGAATCTCTTTTAATATATAAGTTTTTCCAAAAGAACTCTACTTGCTATGAAATTATCTACTACTTCAACTTCCTCGGAGTGCAAAATACCCTTTATTGAAGAAAATAATGATTCATAACAATCGAGCAACCTTCAAAAGTATGAAAAACATTCGACAACCCATTTTACCTTCTTGTATCCTTTATTGAATATGTTTTATTTGAGAAAACTGTTGCATTACGAAAGTTCCTAATTCTGGGATTCCTTCTGACTACAAAATACCTTTTATTAAAGAAAATAATGTTTCTCAACATCCAAGTAACCTATAAATGTATGAAAAACATTTGACAAACTATTTTAGCCTTTTGTATTCTTTAATATATATGTTTTACTTCAAGAAATTCATTCACTATGAAAGTTCCTAACTCTAGATATGTTCCCGCTTACAAAATACTTAGTATTGGAGGAAAATGCGGACACAATATTTTGGACAACCTAGAAAGGTATGTACAATGTATATTAAGACTCTTTTTATCATGAATCTCTTTAGTATATTTCTTTTTTACTTGAAAAGATTTATTCGTTATGACAAATGTTTGATTCTAAATCCCTTTTCAGACTACAACTTATTCTTTATGAGGAAGAGAATCATTTAACCTATAAAGCATGTTCTGGTTTTTTCCACGATCTTTTTTCTTAGCAAAACAAATGCTGTTGTTAATCGTTTAGATAGTAAATTATGAGTCCTCTTGTTATAATTATAATATGTTTTGATTTCAGCAGACAATTCATACAAATGGAAATCTCGACCATCAAGCATCAGCTATGTGGAATCCTAATAACAGGCTTGTTCCCAAAATAAAATAATGCAAGACAATAGTGTATATTATGTTTTAACATATACATCTAGACTCTAAAGCATGAGGTGAGTTAATGACAACACAAAAAAAAATAACAAAGGTACAGTATACATTTCTCAGTTTTATTAAGAGAACGGTGGTATGGAACACTTTCGGACCGTGTCACCGTTTCACTACGTGGCAAAACGTCACAATTAAAAGAACTGAATGTACTTAATCACAAAAAGTAAGCCGGATTTGACTGAGGTTCATAAAGTTCATGTAATATGTTTTGCTTCTAATGACGAAAAAATGAGTGTTTAAAAACTTTCGGGTTCCTCGGGTTGAATTTAAATGTGTTTTGGCACGTGGGTCATAGTCGGTGGATTTGCGTCAGTCTTAGTACTCTTATACCGACGTAAATGACTATCTTGTACCATGTCTGCACTATTTTATCCGCTCAGCGTTACCGTCGCTTGCTTTATCTGCTCAATAATCCGTCGGAACTACTAGGAAGTAGTGATATTGTTGCGAAAACCATAGCGTCATCAATCTTCAAGTAGTGTTTACTGAATGTGTATGAGTTTTTCACAATCTAAATTAAGAACCGAATGGCTCTGTCGTAAGACAGTGGCTTAGTGATCGTGAGGTCGGCGGTTCTAATCCCAGCATGGGCGAGCTTTTTGCTAGTTTTCTTCAGATGTTTGGATTTTAGTAAGTGAGAGAGAACATTCCGTGCCATAGAAGTTTAAAGGACAAATGTATGGGATTCGAATATGCTAGAACCTTCGACACAGCCCAATTTACTAGAAAGACGACGCTACTCAAAACTAACGAAAAACTTAAAGAATAACGAAAATATGACGATAAAAAGTGACAAAAGACGAGCGAAATTAACTGGTATAAAAGACGACGACGGTGGAGCACACGGCAGTTGAGTTTCCGTGTTTCTGTGAGCACGGACGCGCAGTCGCACTACCATCCGCGCGCCGCCGGGGCGACCTCAGCCCCCGGCGGTAAAGTGTGTTAACATCCTGCACCTCTCACTGGCTGAGAAGAAAAATCGGACTCATCACGGAGTGAAGAACGAAGGCACCGCGGGCTGTGATACTCCTTGGGCCTTCCGGACTCCAGCTCTTACAGCAGCGGCATTCATTTTGCCGCCCTCGTCACGGCGAGGCGGGTCGAGCGACTACGCTCCCCGGGCAGGAGAGGGTCTGCGGATGACTCGAGGGGCCTTGCTTCCCGCCAGTGCTGGACCTTCCTTCACTTCACCACCGGATTAGACGGACAACCACGAACTCGTCCAAACGAGGTCTCAACGTCACTACAATGAAGATCGAAGATGCCGCGAGGGGAGATCGCTGCCTGGACTTCCTCCATACCTCTCTTTCGTCGCGGCCGAGTGCCGTCCACGCCGGGTTGAGATACGTTCTCCCTGGGGCGGAAGAGGGCTCTGCAGGTGGCTCGGAAGGCGCTCACTCTTCGCCAGAGCTTCACCATCACCCACATCAGAGTAGCCGCGATGGGCGATCCGCGATGGAGCTCCTGCACTTCTTCGTGTCGCGGCTCAGCCTTCCACGCCGGGTCGAGATACGTTCTCCCCGGGGCGTGAAGGAGGCGTGAGACCTCCGGCGCCGGCTCGCCCTTCGCCTGCACTCAAGAAAAGTTCAAAACAGCTGGCCGCAGCCAGCTTTATCAAACCGGCGGGACTCAAAAGCCCTGTAAGCCATCCGGCGGACAGGCGCCTGCCATCGGCGTTTTCTTCCGGCGCGTCCTTCATAGGAGTGATGCGCCTACTTCAGAAACTCAAAAATGGCCCTCCACGGGCCAAAAGAAATCACAGGAGACAATAAAAAAAAGAACAAAAAAAACACACGGCAGTCTTAAAGTGGTAAGCGAAGGAGAAACAAGTGGAAAGAAGAGGAAGTTAAAAGTGAAGTGATAAAAGTGAAGTAGTGTAAGTGAACTAGAAGGTGTTCAGTGTCAGTGACTCAGTGTGTGATATACACGGTGCGAAGTCTAGTATCCGTACCGGGACGCGTTTAGCAGTGAATCCCTGCAACTGTAAGTCGCAAATAAACTAACGTGCAACTTTCAAGGTGTTTTAATTCTATCCTATACCCCACGCTCGTAACATTTGGTGTCAGAATAGGGATAGAGAATGAATATGCCTCTGATGGAACGTGACGACAAGAAGGGACCCACAACGCGCAGTCAGGCGGGTGCCGCGACTTCCGGTCAAGGGGCTACTAAAAGGACAGCGCCTGGACAGGCCACACCACAGGTCGAGGTGGCCCAAGGAGCTAGCTCAGCGACGGGTCAAGGTAAACTAGCGGCGATGATGTCAGCACTTAAGCTAATGATAGACGAACAGGCTCGCCGCCAAGAGGAACAGGCTCGCCGCCAGGAGGAACAGGCTCGCCGCCAAGAGGAACAGCTGGCTCCCTTGCAAGAGGAACAGGCTCGCCGCCAAGAGGAACAGGCTCGCCGCCAGGAGGAACAGACTCGCCGCCAGGAGGAACAGCTGGCTTGCTGTCAAGAGGAACAGGCTCGCCGCCAAGAGGAACAGGCTCGCCGCCAGGAGGAACAGCTGGCTCGCTGCCTCCAAGAGCAACAAGCAGAACAGGCCCGCCGCCAGGAGGGACAGACCAAGCTGATTATCAAGGATGTATTGGTAGCCTTGGAGCAGCAGCTCGGCCAGGCACGGGAACAAATCCAAGAGCATGACCACCGCATAACGAAGCTTGCTGGGGAGATGGATAACTTTAAAGTAGAAATAGCCAATTTAAAGACCAAAGGCGTCATTGGAGTACCTACTGTTTCGACATCGGTGGAGAAGTTTAAGGTACCTCCGTTTGATGGTCGTTCGTCCTGGGCTGCTTACAGGCTACAGTTCGAAAAAGTTGTTGAGGTTAACGGATGGAGTTATGAACAAGCGGCGACGGCTTTGACTCTGGGACTTCGAGACCAGGCTTTTTATCAGTACTGGAGGCGGTGGGTCAAGGCGCAACCTACGAACGACTGTTGGAGGCCTTAGAGACGCGATATGTCGACAAACATCTAGAGCACGCCTATCGAGCTCAGCTGAAGGATCGCAAGCAGCGCCACGGGGAAAACTTGCAGCAGTGGGCGAGATGGTGCAGTGAGGGCTGCAGTGCGGTTAGGTCATCGTGCTTTTCTGAAAGAAGCTCTGGCCCATGCATTGGAGGCAGAAGTCGTGCGTTAAGACCTGGGAACACGTCGGCTGACGCAAGTTGCAGTACCCGTACAAACGTCGGCGGGGCGGGCTTATGGTCCGCGATGCTATGAGTGCAGTGAACGCGGGCACTTCCGATTCAGATGTCCGAAGTTAAACCGGCCAGAAGAAGCTCAAGGGGATGACGCGGCGGCAGTTAGGTCTTCGAGGATCATGTTTTGCCAAGCTTCGGAAGGGAATAGTCTAATCGTTCCGGGACGTGTTAACGGAAAACTATGTCACTTAACGATAGACACAGGAGCATCTCGGACAGTTATCCGAACGGGGCTACTGCATGTAAAGGACAAGTATGAAGGTAACCTGCAACTCACAACGGCTACTGGTCAGCGCATACCTGTCAGGGGGGAGAAGAAAGTAGCTATCAGGATCGGAGACAAACTTTATTGGCAAGTAACGGTTGTGGCCGATATTATGGATGACTGCATCATTGATTTGGATTTTCTGAAAAATCATCAGCGTAATATCGACGTGCAACATGGCGTGTTGAGGTGTGACGATGAGCAAGTTTCAATGGAGGGCGGTAATTCTGGCAAGGTATACAGCCAGAGTGATGTGAAACTTCTTCCAAAGTACACGTCAAGTAACAGTGTGTATATCGTCTAGTGCTACCCATGGCCATACTATATTATAAGCTTTACTTAGTTAGAGACTATGACATGTCTTGTAACATTGTCCCTTACTTAACTTAAGAAACCGCCGAATTCATACAGTTTTAAATTAAAAAATAATAATGTACGTAAATGCATTTCTACCAACTTAAAAAAAAACACTCTTTACAATTTACGTAGACACATTTTATCGCTTATTTTTTTTCAAATCATAACATATTTTCACTACTAGCAAGTATACGCGAATTTAAAAATTAAGAAAGCCATAGATATAGACAGCTCGCTTTTTAATTTTCTACGAGTACGCGGCGCTAAATTTTATTCATCTTTAAAATTGTTGGTTGTTGTCTTGTTTGAAGTTGTTGAAAGTGACAAAAATGGAGGAATACGTGCCTAATTGTACTCCCGAAGAAATTTGTGTCGTGGCGCAAGAGGTAAGTATCAAACAATTTGCTGCCAGAAAAATCTCGGCGCAAATATAAATATTTAACGTTTTTGTGTTTTATTAAAGATGCTTAGGGCTCACTCATTAATTACGTATGGATCCCTCGGGGTTTGAAAAATCTGTCGTAATTCATGAATCGTCCCTTAGCTGTAGAAAAACTATTGTATGTAGACATTATTGTATTTAAACTGAGCTAATCGGCTTAAAGAATACAATGGCCGATTCGCTCAGTTTAAAAACCAAAGACTATATACAACGTTGTATAATTTGGTCAAAAAACACTCGTGGCGTCTTTACTTGCGATGCACCTTGTGATGCGCGCCGTGTCCAGGATTACCGACTTCTGTATTTAACTAACTCTTGTTCCAGCTATCTAGCCAGAGTCCCTGAAGATGTTGGTCGAGACTCTTCGCTATACCGTATTTGAATTTTAATTCATTATTATATCACGTATACTATGATTGTATTTTACTTACCTTTAAATAGGTAGTTAACAAGCTAGATAGTGAAATGTGGTGGGACATAAATGAGTATAACTATTAGGTAAAATTCACTTTTTAATTAACCTTTATAAAAATGTACAAAATTATCAATTATACCTTTAAATTTCTATAATTGTTTTTTTATAGAGATATACTCGTAGGAGATTCTATAAAAGTGTGAGGATAAATGTTTCGAAAAATAAATGAACCCCCAGCGATTTGTGGCCGATTGTAATAATACTAACTGCGTTAAAATTGATTACCGAGAAATGAACACAAAATATACCGAAAAAACTATTTTGCACACATAATAATTTAGTGTAAGATGTCTATGTACCTAACTTAGTACCTAGGGCCGGTTTCTCAAAAGCTTGTAACTTGTATTACAAGCTGAAGTGTTTTTTTAAATTGATATTGTTAGAAAGAAATTTCCGCTTGTAATACAAGTTACAAGCGATTATGAAACGGGCCCCATATATTAATATCTGTAAGACAAAGAGGCATCTAACTACGAGCAATCACATACTATTTAGTATGTCGTGCATACGAGACAAATCAAGTTCATTCTTAAGGTCCCGTAGCCAAAATGGCATAAACGTAGCTACTAAGGGTGCCGGACGGACGGACGGACGGACATGAATATTATACTAAGCCTTAGTATAATATCATCATGTCCGTCCGTCCGTTCGTCCGTCAGTATCCGTATCGTTCAGGCATGTTTCCTCAAATCCTATAAGATGTGATACTGATAACGAATATTTTAAGTATCCTATATAAACCGCTACTTAGTTTTGTAGTTAAATAACAAAAATTAATTGGTTCTAGGGGTGGCACTCCCGATATACGTAACAGAAGCCGATTTATCTTTTCAAGATACGTCATGTTGTGGCACACATTTCGACAGTTTTTGAAGTGAAAACTTCTTTAGCGGCGCTGTGCATTTTTTGTGATGGGGAAAATGTTAAACTCGCTTAATAAGACACGTGACCTGATCGAAAAACTGTTACAATGTCATTGATAATGCACATAATAAATGCACAACGTTAGTATTCAAGTTTTCACTTCTGCCGTCTGCACTCCCTAAGTGCAACTCGTTGTTTTTTTTAAATCACTAAGCTTTCTTAATGTATCTTGATTAAATGAATATTTTCGGATATGATCGCTCCTAAAGTAGCGTAGATTGTGTGGTAACGCTACATAAATCATTTCAACGTAGATTATTTTCAACATCTTTTTGAGTTATGGCCGAAAAACTGCGCTTCTCAACAAAAGCAAGTAAATTCTACTCGCTACAAAACTCTTAAATATTTGCCTCTTTTTAATTTAAGTTTTGTTAAAATTGTGAAAATATGTGTAAGATGTAGCTTAATATTGAAAGTGACATTTGTGTAAAATGTGGCCTTTCAACTAGAGCTAAGCTACGTAGCTAAGCAGTGGGAAAAAATCCACCAATAGGATTATTTAGCATCCATCGACGCAGCTCGGTATGGGTAGAATGTTCCTGGCACATACCTTAGCTGCACAGCTCTAGTACCCAACAATAGGATTACTTAGCATCGATCCGCGCAGCTCGTTATAGGTAGAATGTTCCTGGCACACCGCTTAGCTGTACAGCTCTAGTACCCAAAAATAGGATTACTTAGCATCGATCCGCGCAGCTCGGTATAGGTAGAATGTTCCTGGCACACCGCTTAGCTGTACAGCTCTAGTACCCAACAATAGGATTACTTAGCATCGATCCGCGCAGCTCGGTATAGGTAGAATGTTCCTGGCACACCGCTTAGCTGTACAGCTCTAGTACCCAACAATAGGATTACTTAGCATCGATCCGCGCAGCTCGTTATAGGTAGAATGTTCCTGGCACACCGCTTAGCTGTACAGCTCTAGTACCCAACAATAGGATTACTTAGCATCGATCCGCGCAGCTCGGGATAGGTAGAATGTTCCTGGCACACCGCTTAGCTGTACAGCTCTAGTACCCAACAATAGGATTACTTAGCATCGATCCGCGCAGCTCGGTATAGGTAGAATGTTCCTGGCACATACCTTAGCTGCACAGCTCTAGTACCCAACAATAGGATTACTTAGCATCGATCCGCGCAGCTCGTTATAGGTAGAATGTTCCTGGCACACCGCTTAGCTGTACAGCTCTAGTACCCAAAAATAGGATTACTTAGCATCGATCCGCGCAGCTCGGTATAGGTAGAATGTTCCTGGCACACCGCTTAGCTGTACAGCTCTAGTACCCAACAATAGGATTACTAAGCATCGATCCGCGCAGCTCGGTATAGGTAGAATGTTCCTGGCACACCGCTTAGCTGTACAGCTCTAGTACCCAACAATAGGATTACTTAGCATCGATCCGCGCAGCTCGTTATAGGTAGAATGTTCCTGGCACACCGCTTAGCTGTACAGCTCTAGTACCCAACAATAGGATTACTTAGCATCGATCCGCGCAGCTCGGGATAGGTAGAATGTTCCTGGCACACCGCTTAGCTGCACAGCTCTAGTACCCAACAATAGGATTACTTAGCATCGATCCGCGCAGCTCGGTATAGGTAGAATGTTCCTCGCACACCGCTTAGCTGCACAGCTCTAGTACCCAACAATAGGATTACTTAGCATCGATCCGCGCAGCTCGGTATAGGTAGAATGTTCCTGGCACATACCTTAGCTGCACAGCTCTAGTACCCAACAATAGGATTACTTAGCATCGATCCGCGCAGCTCGTTATAGGTAGAATGTTCCTGGCACACCGCTTAGCTGTACAGCTCTAGTACCCAAAAATAGGATTACTTAGCATCGATCCGCGCAGCTCGGTATAGGTAGAATGTTCCTGGCACACCGCTTAGCTGTACAGCTCTAGTACCCAACAATAGGATTACTTAGCATCGATCCGCGCAGCTCGGTATAGGTAGAATGTTCCTGGCACACCGCTTAGCTGCACAGCTGTAGTACCCAACAATAGGATTACTTAGCATCGATCCGCGCAGCTCGGTATAGGTAGAATGTTCCTGGCACATACCTTAGCTGCACAGCTCTAGTACCCAACAATAGGGTTACTTAGCATCGATCCGCGCAGCTCGGTATAGGTAGAATGTTCCTCGCACACCGCTTAGCTGCACAGCTCTAGTACCCAACAATAGGATTACTTAGCATCGATCCGCGCAGCTCGGTATAGGTAGAATGTTCCTGGCACATACCTTAGCTGCACAGCTCTAGTACCCAACAATAGGATTACTTAGCATCGATCCGCGCAGCTCGTTATAGGTAGAATGTTCCTGGCACACCGCTTAGCTGTACAGCTCTAGTACCCAACAATAGGATTACTTAGCATCGATCCGCGCAGCTCGGTATAGGTAGAATGTTCCTGGCACACCGCTTAGCTGCACAGCTCTAGTACCCAACAATAGGATTACTTAGCATCGATCCGCGCAGCTCGGTATAGGTAGAATGTTCCTGGCACATACCTTAGCTGCACAGCTCTAGTACCCAACAATAGGATTACTTAGCATCGATCCGCGCAGCTCGGTATAGGTAGAATGTTCCTCTCACACCGCTTAGCTGCACAGCTCTAGTACCCAACAATAGGATTACTTAGCATCGATCCGCGCAGCTCGGTATAGGTAGAATGTTCCTGGCACATACCTTAGCTGCACAGCTCTAGTACCCAACAATAGGATTACTTAGCATCGATCCGCGCAGCTCGTTATAGGTAGAATGTTCCTGGCACACCGCTTAGCTGTACAGCTCTAGTACCCAAAAATAGGATTACTTAGCATCGATCCGCGCAGCTCGGTATAGGTAGAATGTTCCTGGCACACCGCTTAGCTGTACAGCTCTAGTACCCAACAATAGGATTACTTAGCATCGATCCGCGCAGCTCGGTATAGGTAGAATGTTCCTGGCACACCGCTTAGCTGTACAGCTCTAGTACCCAACAATAGGATTACTTAGCATCGATCCGCGCAGCTCGTTATAGGTAGAATGTTCCTGGCACACCGCTTAGCTGTACAGCTCTAGTACCCAACAATAGGATTACTTAGCATCGATCCGCGCAGCTCGGGATAGGTAGAATGTTCCTGGCACACCGCTTAGCTGCACAGCTCTAGTACCCAACAATAGGATTACTTAGCATCGATCCGCGCAGCTCGGTATAGGTAGAATGTTCCTGGCACACCGCTTAGCTGCACAGCTCTAGTACCCAACAATAGGATTACTTAGCATCGATCCGCGCAGCTCGGTATAGGTAGAATGTTCCTGGCACACCGCTTAGCTGCACAGCTCTAGTACCCAACAATAGGATTACTTAGCATCGATCCGCGCAGCTCGGTATAGGTAGAATGTTCCTGGCACACCGCTTAGCTGTACAGCTCTAGTACCCAACAATAGGATTACTTAGCATCGATCCGCGCAGCTCGGTATAGGTAGAATGTTCCTGGCACACCGCTTAGCTGTACAGCTCTAGTACCCAACAATAGGATTACTTAGCATCGATCCGCGCAGCTCGTTATAGGTAGAATGTTCCTGGCACACCGCTTAGCTGTACAGCTCTAGTACCCAACAATAGGATTACTTAGCATCGATCCGCGCAGCTCGGGATAGGTAGAATGTTCCTGGCACACCGCTTAGCTGCACAGCTCTAGTACCCAACAATAGGATTACTTAGCATCGATCCGCGCAGCTCGGTATAGGTAGAATGTTCCTCGCACACCGCTTAGCTGCACAGCTCTAGTACCCAACAATAGGATTACTTAGCATCGATCCGCGCAGCTCGGTATAGGTAGAATGTTCCTGGCACACCGCTTAGCTGCACAGCTCTAGTACCCAACAATAGGATTACTTAGCATCGATCCGCGCAGCTCGGTATAGGTAGAATGTTCCTGGCACACCGCTTAGCTGTATAGCTCTAGTACCCAACAATAGGATTACTTAGCATCGATCCGCGCAGCTCGGTATAGGTAGAATGTTCCTGGCACACCGCTTAGCTGCACAGCTCTAGTACCCAACAATAGGATTACTTAGCATCGATCCGCGCAGCTCGGTATAGGTAGAATGTTCCTGGCACACCGCTTAGCTGCACAGCTCTAGTACCCAACAATAGGATTACTTAGCATCGATCCGCGCAGCTCGGTATAGGTAGAATGTTCCTGGCACACCGCTTAGCTGCACAGCTCTAGTACCCAACAATAGGATTACTTAGCATCGATCCGCGCAGCTCGGTATAGGTAGAATGTTCCTGGCACACCGCTTAGCTGCACAGCTCTAGTACCCAACAATAGGATTACTTAGCATCGATCCGCGCAGCTCGGTATAGGTAGAATGTTCCTGGCACACCGCTTAGCTGTACAGCTCTAGTACCCAACAATAGGATTACTTAGCATCGATCCGCGCAGCTCGGTATAGGTAGAATGTTCCTGGCACACCGCTTAGCTGTACAGCTCTAGTACCCAACAATAGGATTACTTAGCATCGATCCGCGCAGCTCGTTATAGGTAGAATGTTCCTGGCACACCGCTTAGCTGTACAGCTCTAGTACCCAACAATAGGATTACTTAGCATCGATCCGCGCAGCTCGGGATAGGTAGAATGTTCCTGGCACACCGCTTAGCTGCACAGCTCTAGTACCCAACAATAGGATTACTTAGCATCGATCCGCGCAGCTCGGTATAGGTAGAATGTTCCTGGCACACCGCTTAGCTGCACAGCTCTAGTACCCAACAATAGGATTACTTAGCATCGATCCGCGCAGCTCGGTATAGGTAGAATGTTCCTGGCACACCGCTTAGCTGCACAGCTCTAGTACCCAACAATAGGATTACTTAGCATCGATCCGCGCAGCTCGGTATAGGTAGAATGTTCCTGGCACACCGCTTAGCTGTACAGCTCTAGTACCCAACAATAGGATTACTTAGCATCGATCCGCGCAGCTCGGTATAGGTAGAATGTTCCTGGCACACCGCTTAGCTGCACAGCTCTAGTACCCAACAATAGGATTATTTCGCATCGATCGGCGCACCGCGGCTTTGGTAAATTTTTCCTCGCACACCGCTTAGTTGCTTAGCTCTAGTGGAAAGGCATCCTTATGGTTCATAAAATTCAACGATTTTCCAAAATATCTCATGAAAAAGTTGATTAATCATAGATTAAAGTTCCTACTTAACTAATCTTAATGTATCAGTTTTATAAATCTACATACATATTCAATCAAAATCAAATAGTTTAATCGTTTAATTTGATTTAATACGAAGCTATCCTTACTTTGGGTCCAAACCTATGAAACAAATAATTTCAGATTCAGTTTTGGGTCATTGAGTCATGTTGCCACTATAGTTCTCTTTCATCCAACCAAATTATAAATAAGTAAGTAGGTATTCACACATTTAAATGAAGGCATACAAAAACCTATTTAAGTAATGATACATGGCATGTTTTATATCGTAGCTAACAAAAGTGGCGGTCCGGTCGTCAGGGGAACAACTCCTTGTAAGTGAACTTGGAGGTGATTTTGTTGGCCATCTCTGTGAAGAGATCCGCCAGACTGCGCTCCAGCACGGGGCTGATCTCCTGCAGGAACAGCTGCGAGTTGTCGTTGATGACGCGGTTGGTGGCCGGGCCCAGCACCGGGTCGCCGTCGAACAGGTTGGTGAGGTAGATGGAGGACTCGCCCACGCGCAGCTTCACCTTGAACGGGTCGAACTTAAGGTACTCCTCCTCGCCGCGCTTCTCCTTGTGACCGCGCATCGTCACATTGCACGCGTAGTCCTCTGCAATTGTTACCAAATTAAATTTGTTATTTAGTTGACATCATTTCCATTACCTAACATGTTAAATAAGAGACATTTAACTAAATATAAAAAGTCATTTAATGTGGCATATTCATTAATTGTTTTCGTGTGCAATTTAAGGATACTATGGGAATTATTATCTTTTAATGTAACGAACAGTAGGGGAAATTTAAACACGTACCTTTTTCACTCTTGTCACAATGACAATGACGACTAAAATGTACTATCTACTTGACTTTCTATTGAGTGAATATTTTTGAAAATAATCGCTCCGAAAGTAGCATAAACTGTGTTTCCTTCCCCTCTATTTTCTACTGTACGTCCAAACACTAGTCCCATGCTCAGTGGGCTTGTGACTGCTAGGCGACGATATATTTAGAAACATATACATAAAAAACATTCAAGACTCAGGAACAAATATTGATGCACATATAACAAGTATTTACCATTACCGGGATTTGAACCCAGGACTTCGCAGGCAACGCGTCACTCCGGCTGTGCTAAACCGGTCGTACATTTATCTGAGTTATTTTTTATTAATTAGAATACGATACGACGACCGGTTTGGCTCAGTGGGAGTAACGTTGCCTGCGAAGCTGAGGTCCAGGGTTCAAATCCCGGTAAGGGCAAATATTTGTGTGATGAGCATAAATATTTGTTCCTGAGTCGATTTCTTCTATGTATATAAGTAATAATATATCTATTAAATATAGCGTCGTCTAGTACCCATAACACAAGCCTTATTGAGCTTACCATGGGGCTAGTTCGATTTGTGTAAAATTGTCCCGTAATATTTGTTTGTTTATTTGTTGTTTGAATAAGCAATAAATGCCGATGTCGTATATTTAACTAACTTTATACATATACATAATAACTCACGGACTGAATATAATTAGATTGTCGTGCGGCATCCGCATCATGCCTATTGGATTGGTTCACAGCCACCGGAGCGTACATGGGAGCATGGTGGTACTCACTGAAGGTGCCCGTGATGTTGCCCCGGCCCTGCAGCCGCAGCAGCAAGACCTGGATGTCCATCTTGTACTTCCCGTGGAAGTCCAGCTTCGGCAGTAAAAGCTTGAAATCGAACCGGTTTTTGTTCAGATCAGATCTAAAACAGTACACAAAAAGCATGGTTATGTATTTTTCCATTTAATATGTAGATACGGAAGCCTGTTTATTGGTCAGTTGGATCGCCTTATTTCAGGCAACGGGCAATAGAGCAACGGATTCGCGTTATTTTTCAAATCTATGACACAGAATTGGCTTTGCATTACTGCGTTGGTTGCGGATCGACCTTCAATTTGTCAATGAAATAAAATATTCAGGTTCTAGTTAGTATACTTGACTGAATACAAATCAGTGAGTATGTAGTCACTATAAATCCAATTATGGAAATCACGTACTAGACTAAACTGAGCTAGTATTTAATCTGCAGTTTTATATGTATGCAGTACCTTGCCATGAAAGTATTTTAAAAAATATACCTACTCAATTAACGAGAAAGTCATGCAGCAGGTATTTTATTCATAACAATACCCTCTACAGATTTAATCTGTTCAAATCCCTACCCTATTTAAAGCCATCCTAAAATTACCCTAAAACAACCTGATTGTAGTCCAAAATTTATCCAGCCACTTATGGTTACCATATAATGTTTTATCGATGAGCGCATAAATAATAAGATATCTAGGTGATCTTATTATTTATGCGCTCATCGATAAAACATTTTGCTGTGGTCAGTATTTTGAGCAAAACCTCCAATGATGGTTAATTACATTTTTTTCCTGCCGGACCATAGTCCAAGGAACAAAAGAAAGCATTCATCCTTTGGCCGAAGAATGATCTGGCAGTCTGCTGTACTTTCATATATTTTTATTTAGAAAACAAATTTATTAGCGTCTGCCTGGGCTCCACGGCCCAAATTAGGTGTGTTAATCTGGTTATCTGGTTAAAATGTTGCTATCGATACCATGTACATTTCATGTATGTCCCCCAGATTATTACTGCTAGCACACAAATCCATTTCACTCTGCTGAGTGGAACGGATGATGATTTTATAAACGTTTATTGCCGTGAACAGGCAAGTAAATTTTAATGTAATAGTTTGAAATGACTGACTTGAGTTGTTGTATGATGAAGTTGCTGGGCCCGCGGACCTTGACGTCGTTGACGACGGCGGTGAGCTTGGCGCCCTGCGGGCCGCGCGCCAGCGCAATCTGCCCCAGGCTCAGCGGCTCGATGCCCGGCACTTCCAGCTCGGGGATACCCTGCACACCAACACTCCATACACTATCTCTGTACAATGCTACCATCGTATTTACCGGCATAGACAAAGCACAAGGCAGTGACCCATATTTTCTACGGCGATAAATAAACACGATCATAAGATGTGTAGGTATATAAAATCCATAACTATTATTACCTATCCTTTACCTAACCTTGAGAGTTGGTGTTTTTAAACCATTCAGCACAATTTTATGAACTTGGAAGACAAACTTTCTTCGGTGCGTCACCTTTTTATTAGAAGATGACGCTTTAACCCTTTATGTCGCAAAATGAAAACAAAACCCACAATTCATGCCGTTCCATAGACTTAAAAACTCTAATAAAATAAAAAATAAAAAAAATGGTCAAAAATTATGTATATTCGGATATACAGTATGAAATAAAGGGTAAAGGCAAAAAATTATCCACGTTCCAAGTTCCATCTAAATCGTTATTTAGAACCATTTCCGAGAAACCAATCACGTACTTATGAGTATATTGATTCCAGAATTGCTCGTTTAAACTAATTGGATTACTGTATACACTTGTTAACTACTTACTAATAAATATTACGGGACAATTAAATAAAATTAAGTAATGTTTGTCGAATTATGAGATAACATCAAAAAGGTCGAGGCACATCAAATATTTACCTTCGTTTGCAGGTAGGCTAGGTACTATTTTAAATCTATTGTGAAACGGAGTTGACAATGACATACTTTCCAATATGCTGATAGAGGCAACAATTTCATACCTCGCTTTTATAAGCACCAGGTGTAAATGTCTACTACAAAATACAATACTCGTAGAATACGATACATTACAAATTACGATGAAGTTGAATTTAACTCGGCATTCGTCAACTTGTATCGGAACAGATCTGACTGAAGTAAACATTATACAAAATATATTGATCCAAATTCACAGAAATAAGTAACATGCACCTTCCAAACAGCAATATACATCATCTGTTAAAGTGACGTTTATTAGATAAATCTATGAAAAAACAGATATGACTTGATGTAATAGTTAAATGTCATAAATAAAATAATGAAAAACATTCAAACATAAATAACAAATAATGGCTTTAACTTACTTCGTTTACCTACCTACTGATTTATGTACATACCGATTTTAAAGGTTCCTTTATATTCGTCCGTCCGTCCGTATGTCACAGGTATTTTACTCGAAAACTACAAGAGGTACATTGATGAAATATGGAGCATAGGTGTCTTATGAAGGCCGCAACTTAGTTTGATAGTTAAATAATGAAACAAATATACGGACGGACGGACATGACGAAACTATAAGGGTTCCTTTTTTGCTATTTTGGCTACGGAACCCTTAATAGTCTTATCTGTGGCCCCGCTCCGCTCAGTGTTCTGGTAATATTTTATGGCAGCGAGGGTTTGTGGCCGGATCAAGCGCCTGAGCTAGACAATACTATCAGTTTCTTGTGCAACAAAAATGTTGAAATTTTTACGTGTATGTAGCATCTATCTGATGATAATGATAATGTTAATTAATGTGGCTATCGAAATAAAATAAAATAAAGGGACAGGTATAGAACTTGGTAAGGACTGTAATTATTTAAACAATTGTTGATTTTTTTAATTGGTTCTATCTGTACATATGTAACGCCTGCCCGATCATATAATGATAATGTTAAGTTACATAGTATTCATATTTTAACTTTGTTGATAGGTATTTCAAATTATTGACTGTAAGGTGTAACATAATATTTAAATTCCTCTGAAATCTGAAACCAAGCTATTGATATTTATTAGTTTTAAAAGATATTTACTTTTTTCTTGTTGATTTTTTCAACTAGTAGGTATATGAGTGTTGTGTCATTCATGTTCTGAGACAGACATTTACTTATTGGTTCATTTATTTAATCTCGTTGCCTTTATTTAACAATTGCTGTGACTTCGAAAACGTTCTGTCTATTTACACGTTACACATAATTACGCTATGAATATGAATGATAGAGATGTAGTAACTTTTGTACATTTCATTTTTTTTGAGTGAAAATGTTAGCTATGTTCCTTTTTAGGGTTCCGTACCAAAAACAAATACCATCTTGTAATACCATCCCCCCTCTCCCCCCTTTATCTCCGAAGTTTACCAAACGAAAATCTGGAATTTTCTGGAATTCACGCCATAGATACCAGAGACAAACTTAATTCAGGCGGGAAGTTAAGTCGGAATAAGTGAAAGTTTGTGCGGAACACTCGGTGCGCGAGATGGAATCGCACTTGACCGACCGGTTTTATAGTATTAAATAAGCGACCGTTTTATTAATTTTCTCATTCGATTATTACTGATTAAATAATGATTACCAATTCTGGTTTTATTTGGCACTTTATCGAATCACAACAACATTAAGTAAAAAATCATGAATTCCGGAACCAGTTCAATTCTCAGAATTCAGGCCTATATCGGAAACCAATTCCGGAATTGTAAAGAAGTCCGATATTGCATGCCCTAACGTGCACGTCTGTCATCTTGATTTCTGGATATGGCAAGGTTAACCGCATTACAATAATAGCTTCCTACTACAGAATTAATTTTCCATCTGCGTCTCAGCAGCAGAAAATGGCAGCATTACCAATAAATGTGTATAATTCGCCGAACTGTTTACGAACGTGCGCAATTCACATGTACATGTTATGGCTGGAATGATTGGGCGTGCGGTGCGGTTACGGTCACACGAGGCCCTGTAAATTACTCGCCAGCCGGCGCCTTGGCGCCCCGCATCGGCCATGGGCACCGGCTGTCTTAAAGATGACCTAAGGCAGCCTAAAAATAGCGATAGTATTATATCTGCAAAAAAATAGCGATAGTATTATATCTGCAAAAAAATAGCGATAGTATTATATCTGCAAAAAAATAGCGATAGTATTATATCTGCAAAAAAATAGCGATAGTATTATATCTGCAAAAAAATAGCGATAGTATTATATCTGCAAAAAAACATTCTTGTAACTAGTTTTTATTGCCGACGTACTTTTCTTTGAACTCCTCAAGTACCCGTTGAGGCGATTGTATAAGAGCGCAACATCTTGGGTTATTTTGTAGTGTACTTGCGAAGAGCAACGGTGCGGTGTATCGCGGGGAAGCGGGCGGCGTGGGCCGCCGACGCCAACTCGCCTAGTTGGCGTTCTTAAACTTTCAGGACAGGCGCGTACATGTTTTTGATTGAGCGAATGATTTTGTTATATTACAATGTTGCGTAACTGTTCCATGTACGGATGTACATCGGCCACATTAAATAAGGATTTAAGATTTAATAGATTTCCCCGTAGTGCGAGTTAAGATTTCTTGTAATTACGTAAGTACCTAACTATAAGTATAACCTATGCTGGAACGTATGTCGTCTAGTAAGCACTATTATATTGGAGTAGCTTGGCTCGACATTGATATTGCGATGGCATAGAAACCGAATTTTTTGGTAGTTTGGATTGCGTTCCGGGTAAAGCGCATTTTGTTTTTTTTTTGTTATGAAGTATACTAAGTTTTTATAGCAAGTTAGGTACAATTAATTATTAATTAGTGGGTATGGAATTATTATACGAAACAGCATTTACGCGCGATTTAGTAACTTTAGTGTCGTTAGTTCATACGGGCCTAAGTTCCTTTATGTTTTAACTTTGTAGGTACCTACCCGCGTCAGCTCTAGTCATTGAACCTTTACCGAGCGATATTTAGGTAGTTATTGATTAATGAAACATTGTATCCATACTAAAATTATAAATGTGTGATTGTTATCTCTTCACGCTTAAAACGCTGTAGGTACCGATAAGAATGAAATTTTGTATTGAGATAGTTTGAGTCCAGGGGAAGGACATAGGCTAGTGGCTACTTACTAGCTTCTGCCCGCGACTTCGTCCGTCTTAAATTTGTTTATCGCGGATAAAGGTACTTTTCCGGGATAAAAAGTAGCCTATGTCCTCCCCTGGACTCAAACTATCTCGATACCAAATTTCATTCCATACGGTTCACCGGTTTAAGCGTGAAGAGGTAACAGATAGACTAGACAGACAGACTTTCACATTTATAATACTAGCTTCTGCCCGCGACTTCGTCCGCCTTAAATTCTTTTATCGCGGATAAAGGTATTTTTGGGATAAAAACTAGCCTCTGTCAAATTTCATCCAAATCGGTTCAGCGGTTAAGCGTGAAGAGGTAACAGACAGACACACACACTTTCGCATTTATAATATTAGTATGGATTAGTATGGATGTAAAGTGTCAGTGTGAATGAATGTTAATCTTTATGTTCTTCACAATTCATTTTTGTCTTTTAATGTAACATATCATAGTCTGTTTTTGTTTATAACTAGAAGGTGCCTGCAACTTCGTTAACGTAGTCGGGTAATAAGTATCCTATAACCATCGTGGATGCCCAGCCCAAATACTAAAAATAGTTCAAATACGTGTAGCTGCTTTAATGTAATGAAGCGGCAACGACACACATATTTATGGTCTAGTTGTTCATACGCATGCGATTAAATTACATAGTTATATTTAATAATAGAAAACTTTAATAAAATTCCGCGTAAATATATCTGGTCGTGCAACATCTGTAAATACATACCAGCTAATTGTTACGTACCTACTTGTAAATAAATCGTTGCATAATAATGATGTTTATCTTCTATTTTGTGACCACCCTAGCACATCCGTGCGTGGCAGCGTTAGTAGGTACTTACACGAGCGGTGGCGTCGCCCGAGATCAAAGGCGTCTCACTACTATAGGGAATATATTGTAATACCGAGTGGTCAGGGTCATAATATTATAGTGTCACCTGTACATGTAACTTACATGTAGGAATGCCAAATTTTAGCTTAATCGGAAGCTGCGAAGTCGGTGGTAAAATTTTACTAGCATGGTTTGCTAACCTATATGCATATCTACTTACTTAACTGACTTAGTTACATGTGGACCTAATAAAAAACTTCTAAAAGTCGGACTCCAAATTAAGGTAGCGTGCAACGTAGGTTACAAATGTCGTCGGTTTTGGTTATGTTTTACCGCCAAAACTGTTTACTGGAAGCCAATTTCCAGGCTCAGCTTTGTGTAAGGCTAGCTATCAAAATCAAGGGCCAGTACGTACATCATTCACCAGCGGTTTGCCGACGATATATTTTTCAAAGCTGAGAGTAGTGACTCATGATAAGTCATTAAAACTGGCTTGAAGAGGATAGGTCAGGCTAGGCCTCCTTACCAGCAATCGGATTTAGTGGGAGGGTTGCGATCCAAACCCACGGCCGGAAAAGCCGTTCGTGGTCACTTGGAGTAGGGTGGGGACGCGGTGGGCTAGGGGATGACTTAAACTGGTTCAGCCCGATTCAAGGCGTGGGAGATAGAAATAATCGGGCATAGAGAAGTGAGCACAGGGGAGAGAATGAGACTATATATAGACTGGTCGCGCCCGCCGGCGGGGTTGACGCTAAAACCTCATCTGGGGATTTTGTAGTAGCCACGCTTTCGGTGGTTGCTGTGACATGGGGTAACATTGTAACATAAGCTCATGGTTTCTGAACACGTTCATAAGAGTTTATTGTTAAGGTTGGCAACCTCGTACGAAATACATTATGAACGCAATCAGAAACAAACTCCTTATAACTTAAAATTTCATTCGGAAACAGACTCCTTATAACTTAAAAACAAATGAAGAATGTTACCCCTAATCAAAGTAATCCCACCCCAATCGACGATAGATCCTCTGAAGAATCGGGAGTCGTCAAAAGGCAGTCGGCTGCCTTCCTAACTAGAAGGTGCCTATCTCTCCATATATTTTATAGAACCATAGATAGTGAGATTTTTTTTGTGCTGGTGATAACGTAGGTACACATGTCTCGCTATTTTGAATGACCTGAAGAGGCTTAATACAAAAGACTAAGGTACATAAGCGGTGGCTACACATAAGTCATAATGGAAGGAACGCAAGTTTTGTAAAGTAAGTCAGCTTATATTTAGAGACATTGTGCTTATGGTTCATCGGATTACGCATGTTCCTGACAAAAAGGGCACAGCTGCGAGCGCGCTCGATGTGAGAAATTAAGTTTCCTGTAAAGGGTACACAGAAAAAAAACCCGAACGGATGAAAATTGTTTCCACCAGTGCGTACCATGTGCAATGGTTGCAGCAACAATTTTAATTTAATGACTGCTCCATTATTGAAGATATCACAAACGTTGTATATTGCTGTCAATTTTAAAATTGATTGTCTCAAATAAGATGTTTGTATGCGATCGACAAAATAAATGAATTGCGCTAAACAAGTTCATTATAAGTTTAATCAAGTTAGAATTAACTTGTGATTGAAACAAATATCAGTTTTGGTAGAATTCAACATTTTCTCCGTTTGTTTTGCTGTTACTATACAATGCGACCTACCCCTGATTGTCTAACGCGTTTGACGCTCGCAATCGGAATCAAGTGTCATGATTTTGTATGGGCTATGACAGTTGATTCCGATACCAAGTGTAAAAATTACGTTAAGGTTAACCGGTTAAGGTCAACTAAGTATAATGTTCAAATGATTGATCATTTTAAGTCGTACTACTGCATGTTTGTTCATATTGTGATTATATTAACAAATTTTCAATCCAGCTACAAACCCATTTGATAAGGCTCATATTTTTTTCAGTATAGCCTGCAGGTTACTTACTTACCTTATTATCAGTAGCGAAATAGTGGACTGCCGGCCAAGTTGTTATACATCTAGAGATACGACGCCGACAATCCCTGTTCGCGCCGAGGCTTGTATAGTGCTTTTCTCAAATAAATCCAAGGAAATAATACAAATTAGGTTTAATGGCTTCCGTCCATTAAAACAATTTTGCCAGCGACAAGATTTAAAGGCAAGGTACGGTTTTATATTTTAAAAAAAACGATTCATGTCGCCCGGCTGGGCATCATGTGGCTGACAGTGCATATAAAAACGTAGTATTTCGGCTTCTTTAAATAGCAAGATGAGCATTCTGGGATAAAGTTAACATCGTCAAAATTGACCTTTTCTAAAGGCCTTCCATCGGTACGATTTAGCCGACGAGTTGGTTCATTCGTACCATCAGGATTTAAATCGCATCTATGAAGCATTTCGTATGTAAACTGTTTAATTTAGTTATTAATACAAATTATTTACTGTCACACATTTAAATTCATCTGGTAAAATCAAAAAATAGTTGGTCGTTTAAATTGTACCTATGCCATTAAGCAATGGTACGATTGAAACGACCAGGATTTTTTTTGAAATAACGAATATAATAATATAACCATAAAATTTGGCTATATCTAAGAACCACCCAATAAACCCATTTGTATTTTATAGTTGAATACTATTTATTGCGCATTTTTAAATTACCTTGATCATCAATGATGTCGTTACACAATAACACTAAAGATTACCTACATCAAGTCAGACGAAAATCATTTTTCTGCTCTATCACTTTCATGCTTAGTTATATGCTATTTTGGATTCAGGTTATAGATGGTGATACCAACGGAGCAGTATTTGGTGCCCCCGAGTGTAAATAAAAAGATTGTTTTATAGGAAATCTCACAGTGGTACGATTTAACCAACGGTACGATATCGCCGACTCTCCCCTACAATTCAATTCAATTTTTGGTTGTTTTGCTCCATCGATACTGTCGATGATTCCGCCAATGTCAAGGTTAAAGAAGGCAAACTCTCCCCTATATATTAAAATTAGGAATGACATTAGTCTCGTACCAGCTTTATGTCATTAGGCCTTAGTCTTAAGACAGACGTTGAATAGAAACCATCAAACCCGTACCTGCTCCTTTTTATTTTATACCACCAACTCCTACACCCCACAGTACTACGCTCGATGATCTTTGTAGAGCCTCCAAGCGAGTTGATCTAAAAGTGAACATGAACAAAACGAAAATCATATTAATGACGACGAATTGGACATTTCGGTGTCAGGGATCTCAATATTTTTCAGCAATAACAAAACTGATTCTTTATTTCATTGACTTTATTATGTCAGTTGAACAATATCAAAGAAACCTGTTTTAAAATAGACATTTTCATTTTACAGTCTCACTAGAATCTGGAATCCTCTAAATTTTCTTCGTACATTAGTCTACATAAACACTTGCATATGCCAGGCAGATTTTTTAAAATTGTTTATAGTTTTTAATTGAAATGAAAAAAAGTAGTTTTGTCGTTTACGACTTTATGGCATAAGCCAACGCGCATGCGTATTTGAATGCAATCAGTCCCCTCTCCGTCCGCTGCGGACAATTGTCAGAGACGAGTGTGTGCCAGTCAAGCTACCGCGCGTCAACGATTGTTGTGGTAAATTTAACGATACCGTGATATTTTATCATGAAAACTTAAAACGGATTGGATTTTCTAAAAGAAAATGGGCAACTTGTCTTTTTTAGCAATATAAAAATATGACTAAGAAAAACTGAGTAATCGTCATATTCATCAACAAAATTCGACATTGGCAGCGTGCACATATAACACCGTGAAAACTGTTGTCTATGGGCAACTAGCGTAATGTAACATTTAGGTACGTCAAAACTGGAATATCGAAAGAAAAGAGTCGCATCACTTATATATGATATTTAAATCAATATTTATTAAAACAAAAAAGTTAAAAATAATATCTAAATAAACCTTTACATTAAATACTGTCTTTTTTGTAATGTTTTAGTTATGTGTCAGGAGAGTTACGTATTCGACGTACCATATTATATCATGGGGTTTGAAATTAGAATGTCATGCCTTTAATAGATCAAAGGCATCATATACTTTAACCAAGACATTTCTCGTCCATCTTTACACATCCATACCGCTCTCGCACGTCCACTTAAATAATAACAAAATGAATGGAGAATGCAGCACGTGTCAGTTGCGTCATCTCAGTTACAGGAACAAGCACATTTTTGAAGCGCGCACGATGCACCTGGCGCAGCTTTATCGCCGACAACGAGAAACAAAGGTCTACGTGCCCCGCCGGCGTTCGCTCCTTCGTAACACCTATCAATCAGCCGCTGTGACAACGGTTCTATCAAATCACAAATGTGTATAAAAGTGAATGCCATAGTTTGTCAATGATTCTTTAGTCAAAATGTCGTGCCATCGAGCATTCATCTTATTGGCCTTTGGTTGCACACTACAGGTAGGTGCATTGTGTCAACACTAAAAGTGTGAATGTTCGAGAGCTTAACTTATAATATAAAACCCGTTATTTACCTAATTATTTAATGTCTAATAAATTTTGTATGTATGCCGATTGTTTTTGCAGTGCAGCTTCATCGAAAACCGGAGCAGTCAACAGCAAGTACCATATCTTGAAACACTTCTACGGTTACTGGCACTCAGAAACCAAAGAAACCAAAACAACTGCTCTTCTCGACAGTCAACTACGTATTCGCCGGTACCTTACCCGTACGGTAAATCTAGCTATCAAGATTATTCCCTTAATATTGCTCAAGCAAAACCTATATCCGGTGTTGGCCCAGAGTACCAAATCAGACTACCTCTGTACATGGGCCGGCCGGTAAAAACCAATATTGTTTTAGAACTACCTTTGTCTATGTTTACCACAAAAAATTCGAAACCTAGCAGTGCATCTTCAACTTCTGACACTGACTACTGTGACGAGGAAGATGATTATGAAGATTCTATTGGATATGATGATATGGAAGATGATTATACTCCAACCTCGTCAGGAGATGCAACTACTGATTCATCTTCAAACCAAGATTCTGACAAAGATATTTGTCAACCAGCTGAAAAAACATCGGAGACTAATTCAAAGGCAGGTACCACCACTTCGCCAGAAAATACTGCAACAAATTTGGCATCTGTATGTGAAGAAACGGCACCAACCGAAAATAGCACGTCTAAGACTAAGGAAGATGTAAGCAACATCCCAGATAGCTCGTCATCTAGTTGTGTAGAAACTGAACCAAAGGATGGCAGTGACGCGTCTGGTACATCTAATAAAGAAAACAATCAAAATACAAGTCAAGTAACTTCAGAAAGTTCGTCACCTGAAAGTGTTGAAACAACACTATCATCAGAAGACAGTAAATCGGGATCAAAAGAGGAACAAACCACATCCAAAAATATTGAGACGGGGAAGGCTTCTGAACCAAGTACCGATATGGAGCCAGCAGACAACGATGACACAACATCAACCCAAGATGATACTTGCTCAACTGTTGACACGGCACCGCTAAATCCGGCCGAGACAGAAAAGACCCCGTCTCAACCTCAAGAAACAGCAACCACATCTACAACAACAACTACTACAGCTGCTGAAATGATTGAGGGCAATCCAGGTGGTGCGCCAGCCAGCGCCGAGCCAGTCACCGAGTCAGCAGCGCCGTCATCAGTATCATCAGTCGGTGCCGCTGGTGACAACAGTGCGGACACCGCGACATCTTCGGCAGCTACATCCGCAGCATCGACGACCTAGTCTTTCATTAATGGCGGTATTCTTCATACGATGCTTTTTGGTTGGTACACTGTCGCCAAGTATGTATTTTGCTTTTGCGAATGTTATTTTGTTTTAAGTTTAAAACTAAAATGCTGTCATCAAAATAGATACTTTCAGAAAAATCTACCACCGTAGACCGTAGAATATAGGCAGTTTTCATTTACATATATGTGAGTAGATTTTATTATATATTAATAAATTGTATAAGTACTCGTAAGTAAGGAAGCAGATGAAATTATAACTTGTAATGTATCACTACCATAACGTATTACTTAGTCAAAAACCCGACCGTGTTTCTAGCGATCACCCATGTACCTACATATTTCGCACTGTAAATAAAATAGAGTAAAGTGACAAAGAGCAGTACAACGCTTGTATGGTCGGGGAATGAAAAGCTTCGTCACTTTTTGACTCTATGTGATGGTATTAAGGTACAAAAGTGACGAACTTTCTCATTCTGCGACTGTACATGAGCAGCACTTGTACTTGTGTGTGTACTGTGCTGACACGACCACTTAACTAAACGTTACCTTTGATATTTTCGGGCGCAACTCATCTACAGAGTTCATGATGCACTTATCGACGTTCGGATCGTTGCGCTGACATATTTTTATGTAAGACGCTGAAACAAATATATTAATATAAATTATCAAGATTATTAAACAATTAATAACCAGAATTATTATACTACTACTAGGTATAATCATTAGGGTCGATCGCACATGTATGGAGAAATATAAAAAAACTTATTATAATTTTTTGTTATCATATCAAAAAAAAATCTGTTGAGCTATAGGCAAGATTTTAAATTTGTTTTGTACTAGAAGTTAATCTTTAAGTTAATTTTGGAGATTTTGAAATCTCCGTACTACATAAGGACTATGATGTTTTATTTCATTACTAGCTTCTGCCCGCGACTTCGTCCGCCTTAAATTCGTTTATCGCGGATAAGGGTATTTTTCCGGCGAAAAAAGTAGCCTATGTCCTTCCGCGCGACTCAAACTATCTCCATACCAAATTTCATCCAAATCGGTTCAGCGGTTTAAGCGTGAAGAGATAACAGACAGACAGATAGACAGACAGACAGACAGACAGACAGACAGACAGACAGACAGACAGACAGACAGACAGACACACTTTTGCATTTACAATATTAGTATGGATAGTATGGATATCTAATTTTTGTCTAGTAATGAAATTGCCAACAATGAAATAAAAAAAAATTATAAACATATATATTATTGAAACCAAAAGGCAACTTTTGTAACTATTATATGAATGTATCATAAAATATTCTGCCTAGGATTATGATTTATATTATAAATACGAATAAGTTTCTCAGTGCTTCTCTGCTCGCCTGTATCACCAATCTGTTCAGTTGTTATTGTTGCGTTTCTAGCTTTGAACTACTCGTATCTATTTTTTTCGAGCTTAGTACTATGGACAAAGGTCGCTCCTTCCCTATTCTTTATTTACATAAAGTATTCAACCATCCCACCATCTCCTCTGTCTGCCCCTGGTGTTAACTTGTGTTATTATGTATATATTCTGTGTACTATCAACAGCATAATTGCATGGACATGGCAAAGACGATAATCGCTTGGCTGTCTTAAGATGCTGAGAGCACATAGCTCTCAGCATTGCATGATGGTTACAAAAAAATAAACTAGATGGCGTTCTTATCAAAACGAACAAAGAATTTAATGCATTGTTTGTTGATATGTAAGTCTCACAAGCACTTAAATTGTTCTGTAATAGAATAATCTACTACATGGATGAAATATAATTACTATTAAAGAAAAGCTTCCACTGAAATTAAAATGGCACCTGTATTTAACTTTTGTAACACGCTTCTTTTTAACGGATTTCCAGAAAAAGGAGGAGGTTTTTAATTCGTCGGAATGTTTTTTTTTTAGGTAAGGTTGTTTTTTTAATTTATCTTTCAAGCATATTGTTACTATCGTAACAGAACAGAGTCTGTTCTGCAACAAGAACTCATTGCAAATATACCGCCATTTACACTTTGTTTCTTCATGAAACTACGAGGTTTTTAATCATAATTAACTTCATAACAATAACATATGCGATGACATGAATATTACGGCACTATACTTTAATTTAAAATAATATAATAAGTAAGGTGGAACTTTAGAATACTCTCCTTTGAAAGTACTCTACTTTGAATGCAAATTTCAGTAAATAGTTGCGTTGCTAGTTGTTTGAAAGTCATCAAGGATGAAAATCTATTATAATATCATATAATATGAAGAGATAGTCAATTGATACATTGACTAGGCTGAAACAAAATAATCATTGTTTGTGCCTGGATCTTTGCCTGAATATTGACTATAAATACCTACACTCGTAGCAATCGAAATACTGATTCAATATTAGTATGGTTATTAAATTATATAGTTATTACAAGAAAATTTACAATTGACTGTGTGTATTCATAAAAGGTAAGGTAAAAGAAAAATTGTCACAAGTTCTCTTATAATGACACTCCTAGTAGGTAGTAGGGTTTTTATTTTTTAATTACAACCAATTAATAACTATATATACTTACAACTAGAAATAATACAACTTTGAAATGAAAAAAAATTACTTTATTTTTTACACAATATTTATTTAAGATAAAGAACACAATTAATTAATCTATAATTTAAGTAAAATCTCTTAAGATTTAGTTTAGGGTATAGCTTAAGTATTCATTTCCAAAATTGGAAAGAGGATTGAAGCTTCCCTTCAACAAAACAGTATTATAAGCGAATACAATTAATTACAAATCTGAGACTGGTTATGATTGTAGGCGAACGCACTTTAACATTTACCTTTTACTGTTTTACTAACTTATCATTTCTTAACAATTCCAAGATTGAGTGATGAAAAAAATATCGTGAAATACTGTCACAAAATTGCGTATATGCAAAAAAAACAATACGTGATTGAGTCCCGTTTTGTAGTATAAAAATGTAGTTATTTACTATCATAGTATAGAAAAATATAAAAATAAAATATACTTAACGCAATGACGCCCTGTTTAACTACTAATAAACTAAGTGTAACCCTATCTCCACTTACTTCTGTCCTCAATTGGTATAGCCACAGGTTTTCAATGGGATTTAAATCTGGTGATCTAGCAGGCCACGAAATTATATTTATGTTATAACGCCGGCGAAAACACTCACTCACACTTTGGGAACGATGTATAAGACAATTATCCTGCACAAAAGAAATTATGGGTAATTCTTCCTCCGGATACACATTTCGAATCATGGTCTCCTCTAGCACATTGACGTAATCAGCAATTAGCCCGACTGGGCACTCTGACGAGATCTCCCGGGTCAGCCGCGCTCATCCAACTCCACATATTCACTGTAATGCGACCAGATTGCACATTGGGCACTACGTGATCGTTATTATAACGCGTATTATTTCGACGCCACAAGCTAAAACGTCCGTTTTGACTAGTGAAACATTTTTTCGTTAGTGAGAATGACATTACTTCAATCGGCATTTAAGTATTCTCGAGCAAACTTTAGTCTCGCTTCTTAGAGCTTTGGATTCAGCAAGGGTTTGACTGCATGCTTGCGAGGATGTAAGCCCTCACTGTGTGGAGAACACGGCGAACAGTGTCCACGCCTATATTAAATAAATGGGTGTAATGGGTTGTTGGTGGAAAACCATTTTCTTCATATTCCTGGACCATGCTTTGATGCCGCTGTGCGCTTATAAGTCGAGGTCTACCGATACTTTGGCGGTGCAGATCCTATATGATCCTTCCTCTGTAAATTGTCGCACCCATAACACAACTGTTTTCCTCTGTAACAATTTTCAGAAATGTATAGTCATTAATAAATTAGCATACAGATATAACTAATATAAGCAATCTAGAAAGAAATGTAAACAATAATTCTTACGCTTACACCGATTACTGTGGCAATTTGTGTCAAATTTTTGCCTTGACTATGCAAAGTAATTATTTATAACATTGTGGCTAAGTCAATTTTGCAACGAGAACCCCTTATTACAAAATAAAAGAACTAAATACATACTAAAACTCAATCAAAAATACAATCGAACGGACGGCAGCCGCAAGGGATCGAACGAACAGTTTCTTTGTATAAAAACTATTACGGTAGATTCATATTCTTAAGTCTACCCTCTAAATATGTTTGGTTACTTTTATATAATTGTTGCACTATTCAACATGTGACTTAATTATAAATATTTATTTGTTTAAATAAAAATGTTTTGTTTAAGCAGCTCTTAATTAATTTCAGTAAAAAATAAATTAAAAAAAACTATTAACACTAAACGCATGCTTTGCAAACGTAGGTGATTAGTTATTACAAATACAGTTATAAATTTCATCCATGTTGAATATGGCTTGATGGCTAAGGGGTTTAATGAGTTGATCAATACGACGAATGTTCCGGGTTCAAATCCTCTCGAACACGGTGTAGGAAAAACGCGCTTTTGTATTTTGTATTTAAATTAGCAAAATCATCGATGGCTTTTGTTATATATGACGGTGAATCTAAGTAATATTTAATTGAAGGTGCAGTGCATTCAAAAATACTGGATTCTGAAAATACGTTCCATAATGTAAATTGAATATTTGAGTGACTTGCCGTGTGTGTTTGGCAATCGTAAGTTCAGCCGCGATTTTTTTTTTATATTTTGATGTTATCTACGCCATCTAGTAAGATCTTGTGAAACCAATGTCGTTACCGGATAGATGGCGTCTCGTTTCGCTGCAAAGCAAACTTTCTGACAAATGTCCATGCCATTATTTATGCTGTCCAGTGGACCATGACTCAAAAACTTAAAACACGTCTCTATATGGATTTCAGTTAGGATGCCCGTTTTGATTAGGGCCTCCATATCTACTTATGTTGTGTCAGACCCTGTCGTGGGTTGCTCTGTGTTATATCAAATTTAGATGAATGCTGTAGATACCTTTGTAACTAAATAAAAATAATAATCATCAGGCAGGTGCATTGCGGCCATTCCTATTTTGCAAATAGAACGAACGATCTTAAATACGTGCACATATTTACAAACCCAAGCCATGTTTCTACTTCTAGTAAGTGTTCTGGCTGAACCTAGCGAGCGCATGCGTTCTTATGACAATAAGGTTATGCCAAAGGATACTACAAAAATACTCAGTTTATTCAATCAATCAAAAAAATATGCTTTTATTCAGGTAGGCCTAGGTACAAGCACTTTCGAATAGTAAGTTAGAAAGAAAGAAAAAAAACTTACATTGAGAGAAGTGTTTGCTGGGAGACATACAATACGATCCAACATTTGCTGCAAGGATTAGGGAAAACCCAGAAAAACCTAATCAGATCATTAAACTCCAGTATATGTTATTGATAAAATCATCATTTTAAAAAAATGAAATAATTAATAAGATAGATCCTTAAAGGATTGTCAATAAAAAAGAAAAAAATATAAATGTGTCTAGAATAAAATTCAAAATGTCAGAGTATAAACAATTAAAATTAAGATAATAATAATACCTCAATAGGTATTCGTTAAAATAATTATACATGTACCTATACGACGCTATAATTTACATTAATCCCACGCGGCTTTATCATTCGTGTAGTCTTGTGTTGTTTCACAATATTTTTAAATTTACCAATAGACAACTCACTTATGCTGTTAGGATTCTTTATAACTAGTATTTATTTCTGCGAAGTATTCACCATCAACACATACACTATTCCATTCGTCGAAACTACCTGCAAAACAACCTCCGTCCGTAGTCGGGTAAAAAGTATCCTATAATCATCTGGAGATACCGAACTATCCGTGTACCAAAAATAGTTGAAATCCGTTTAGCCGATTTGGCGTGATGAACCCACAACGACACATACATAAACATACAAAAAATATTTTTTTTTTCGATTCAGTGTCCTACAATTAGCCCGTTACAATACTTTTTTTGAAAATATATTCAATGTACCTACAGATATTTCATTTTTATAACTTTATATATATTAGGTACTAGCTTCTGCCCGCGACTTCGTCCGTCTTAAATTCGTTCGTGTATCGCGAATAAGGGTATTTTGCCTGGATAAAAAGTAGTATATGTCCTTCCCTGGGACTCAAACTATCTCTCCCATAAATCTCTTCAGTGGTAGAGGTAACATACATATAGACAGGCAGACACACTTTCACATTTATAATATTAGTATGGATGTATAAATGTTGTGCTTGCTTGTAATTGAGTAAATATAAGTAGGTACTCTAATATGATAAATATATTGGCAAACCTAATAAAATATCGGTTGTCTCTAAAGTCGGTTTACGGACGATAATTTTACGTGATAACGAGGAAGAGAGATATTTAGATGCGTTACAAGCCGAACGCTCGGCTCGTGATCGTGACAATGAGCGGAACGTGACACTTTTACGTGCGTTCATCGATTAATAAGACGTTATCACTCCGCGGTCACCACCTTTACCGTCTATCATATTTATTTTCGACGAAAGGCTCTTCCAACACGATAGCACTCGTTGTCACATAACGTGCTATAAAAAGGTACGTGTCCTACTTGACGCCGCTAGTATAGCATTGGACTTGCATAGTGTTTACTGTCATTGCCGCATAAATCGTACTCGATATGACAATTATGACGATACTGCCATAAGTTCTAAATATTCCATACAAAACTGAAGTATCAAACAGACGTGACTTACTGTCCGCGAAGGTAAAATACCTATATTTAAATAGCGAACTAGGCGATATAGGCCAAATTGGGGCCAAACTTGGCACGGAGAAGTAAAAAGCATACGTGTTGTAGATATTCATAGTGAAGAATCTGATTTCCACCGGTTCGCTTAACTTGGTATTTTTCTACCGTATAGTACTACCGAAAGACATCCAAACTGGCTCCGACTAATCTGCCTTTTAAAATTTTGAATTCAGTTTCAAATGGTCCCAAGTAGCTCAGAAGTGCTGTATAGTAGCTGAATCACTGTCCACAAAAGAATCCTAAGCTGTACAAGCCTGCTGAATAAGAGCGTTAGTGGCGCCTCTTCAGCTGATATAACTCTGATTTGGGCACAAATTAAACAGCTATTAGCTGAATAACTGCAGCTATTAGCGTTATATCAGCATTATTTGAGTATTATTAAAGGTAGCAATCACCCCAAGAGCTGAACATTGACTGATTATTAGAGTATGTGTTACCTATTATTCAGCACAATGGCTGGTTTATAGAGTCTGTGTGGCCTATTTTTCAGCACAAAGTAAACACCAGGAACTTTTTAACGTTCCTATGGAGTTGAAAATTCACAAGTGGAAAAATTGTGAATAAGCTTAACATCTACTTATTTTTTATTTTGACAAATAAGTTTGCGTGTACCATTTTGTGACAGCAGTGTTTGTGGTGAAGTAAGTAAATGCTTATTGAAATAAAACAATTTAACGGATTATATCGCGTATATTATCTCTTTTTAGTTCCCGACGTTTCGGAAGCTTTCCAGCTTTCCATGGTCACGGGAGGACGGGAGGAGTCCTCCCGTGACCATGGAAAGCTGGAAAGCTTCCGAAACGTCGGGAACTAAAATGAGATAATATACGCGATATAATCCGTTAAATTGTTTTATTTCAATGAGTAATAATCGCGGAAACAGAAGAAAATATTAAGTAAATGCTTATTTCGCTAAGTACAACCTTCATTTAATCTCCATGTACGTAAAATTCGAATGGGAAAGAGAATTTATTGTTAAATACTATATGAATATAGACGAAAATTTTCACGCGCTTTCAAAATATCACTGTTTCTTTGAAAATAAGAGTATAAAAATAGGTTAATGCTACATATAAAAAAATCTGTATATTTTGCATTAGTAATTTGACAATATGCTGTTTAATTATAAAATCTTTTTTTTCTAAATTCAGTTGTTATTTTCATTGTATAAACAGAAATGAATTGTTAATATATTATATTACGGTTAAATTATAGGCAAAAAATGGAAGACAAGCAATGTGCACTGTATTAACCACGACTAAATGGTATCCGCTCGTAGTTCATAAGGCAGTAATGAGCTGAAACGAGTAATTCTGGTGAGAAACAAGTCAGCTGTAGATTGATTTAAAGGTTAAAAACGGGTAACATGTACGCAAATATTGTATTCAGTGAACCACTAAACTCTCTGTAGGAATTTTAGGGATCCGATTCCACGACATATCACAATTCTAGCGGCGATTAACTGATATACATAGAGGGCGCTGAAAAAATAAGTCTTCCAGATCTTATTTAACTGCATTAGCAGATTAATTACCGACGCTAGTACAATTATTCAGCTCTAACCGGGCTAATGGGTTACATGTGATCTTATTTATAGCAGTTTGCTGTATTTTAGCACTATATAGGTTCACCCATAGTGATCATGTGGGCTTTATAAGTGCTATTATAAGACTGCGTGTAACAAGCTGATTAACACTATGAAAGTTCAACTTTATGCAGCAAGACGCATTATATAATTGATAATTGAAGCCACTGAATAACTGGTAGCATTATAGTAGTTCACATGTTCTGGCTTAAAATGCAAACGTTTTAAGGGTACACTCGTGGCCTTCAATTCAGAATATAGCTTAGTTTAAGGCCACAAAAATACTCAATTGCAGCTTACAGTACTATTGATTGCTATTAGCTGTATAATACTCAACTATTTACCTATATTAACGCTTGCAACATTAGTGTTGTCTCTGTGACCCACAATAACGTCATTATACAGTCGAAAGGGTAATTGTCAGCTATTGCAGTTAGAGTGCACTCTAATAAGTCTTCATAAATGCTAAAGCTACCGATGTGGACCTTGTGTGGTACCCTATAATGTAGTTTTGTGCTACTTGGGGTATTAGGTTAATTTAGCCCTCTCAGCCAAAACTATATTTTAAGACTATAAAAGTAAGATTCCTTCCTAATAGTAATATATCTACAACATATTCCAAGTTCTAATAAATATTTTGTAAGATATTAGTTATTATTATTATCTTTATTTCGTTTTAGTCTTAAGTTAGGCATTTTACATTATGAATACTCTTTCATAAAAAGTAAAATACAGAAAGCAAATACAAAATATAAACACATTATAAAAAATCTAACCTAGGGTGCCGCCGGGAGCGGGGCATAGCTCAAGCTACCGGTGGTTAGGGTTAGGGCTATACAGTGAGGAACCTTCTAACAATGCGGGCCGTGCCCAGGATTCCTGCCTTCTGTATCTGACCCTTGATCTAGCCACCTAGCGAGAGTCTCTTAAGATGTTGGTCGAGACTCTTCGCTATCAGACCGTTTGCCGACAAGACTATAATTTATTATTATTATTACTGCTACGCATCATAATATTTAAAAACTTAGTAAAACAAATAATATGTAATTTAACTAATTATTCTTGATCTTGGGTTCACTTTCTTTAAAGTAAAAGTTTAGCACTTTCTTACTAGTGATAATCTCTGGTGATGTCTTAATGAGATCACGCGGTTTCCTTCATGATTCATATTATCCGAATTGCCCTGGGACTGTGTGACCCCAGAATATTGCTAAACCCTTACCTGGTATGCGGGGATCTGCTGAGAATATTTTATCCCTAGCTGCTCGTGGGAACGCAAATGGCAGCGATGTGGTTCGCAACCCATCAAGTCTCGGTCCCAGCGAGAGCGAAGAGTGGGCTATGGAGAGCCGTCTTGCTACGTTAAATTGTAAGGGGAGGAATTAATGATAAAATAGATGAAGTATGTCAGATGATGGATGCGAGAAATATTGATATTCTGTGTGTGAATAAGACAAAGCGAAAGGGTTGTGACAGCACACATTGAAGAGATTAATGAATGTTGATGAAGCGGCAGTTGTATGCCAGGACCGTAGCATGTGGATGGAGGTAGTCTCTGCCAACCTCGTAATGGGAAAAAGCCGTGATTTTATGTATGTATGTTATCTGAAGGCTAAGGCGAGCGAGTACGCAAACCACAGCTAAGGCTCCCACTTTCGTTGAATGAGAGTAACGGGTCCCACGAAGGAAGCGACGCGAGCGAATTATGTCATCGGCGCGTAACATGGCGATGTAAACACTGACACCGGCCGGACCACCGCATAACGAACCAGGAAAACTGGAAACATATTCTCGGCCGAATGTTCAGCTAACTACTTAAATTGGTGCACAATTGTGTATTGCTTCCGAAACTCGAACAAGTGCCTGCTGTTGACATTGTGGTTTTTCCATGATTGTGTTCCTAGACCGTGAAATATCTATACTATTATAAAGTTGTAAAAATGAAATGTCTGTGTATAAAAGATATTTTCAAAAAAAATATTGTTACTAAAACGAAATTTTTTTTTGTTTTTCTTTTGGATTTTTTTGTATGTTTGTATATGTCGTAGTGGCTTCATCACGCAAAATCAGCTAAACAGATTTCCACAATTTTTGTATCACGGGTAGCTGGGTATCTCCAGATGGTTATAGGATACTTATTACCCGACTACGCTGAAGAAAAAACGACGGGTTATCTCCTACCTCTCCTCCGCGAACGAAGTCGCGGTCATCTTCTAGTGTATAATATTTACGGGATCGTCGCGCGTGAAACATTTTATCTTTTATTAGATAATTACTGACCATTTTTATACAAAAAGTACTAAATAAATAAAGACCCGAGATTGCCTAACCTCCAGGCTTTTGTAGTAAAGTGTTTTATGCAGAAATGAAATACGGTGTATAAAATGAGCGGTGTGTCTTGTCTCATGGTTAAATGGTAGACTCTTTGAATTAATTTAGTTCAGATTAAAAACTGTCCACGTCGCTCATCGTGCCGTGTTTGACTGCCTTACTTGTTCTGAGTCTGAGCGTTATTTCACCTATGAGTAAATACTCTGTGCTCTTTAAAATTAGATTGTTTGCGAAGGAACAGATAAGACGTACGCAATACGAGTGTGCATATGTATGTACTCGTACTTGGCGTGTTGCAAGTTCGTACACGTTTTAGACGTACTATGTATAAGGAATGCAATCGGTTAACCGATTTGTATGAAATAACCGTCGGTTTCGGTTAAAACCCGGTTTTTTCCCATACTAAAAATAACCGATTACATTGTCTAACTATGTATCATAGAGTTGGCGCGTTGGTAACATAGCAATTAGAAATACAAGTTGGAAACTCAATATTTAAAATGATTAACTTATCAGGTTCAGATATGAAATTCATGCACTCAATCGATTTACATCACCATATCATATTGGTAATCTATACATCCAGTAGTTTAAGTAATATTATATGCGTACCGTTATTCCGGGTTCCCATGACGTCCAAGGAATCATTATTGAATTCAATTCAATTCAAAATATTTATTTCAGACCATGTCACTATGGACATGTTAGTTACAAGAAACTTATAAAATTATATACCGTATCAAGAATAAAAAATGGTGTGATCCTGTTCTTAAATAAAGTAGTTATTTTTCACAAAAATGTTATAACATATATTTATTTGAATTAAATCCACGACAAACAAAATAAACAGTACCTACTCTGATTATAAATTATTTACTTATGTGCATTATTATTATTATTATTTATGTGTATTTTCCGTAACAAAATTGTTAATATTAATTTGTTTATAAATTATAAAGCGTTTATCAGTTATCTGGGGTCGTTAGACTAAGCTCATGTCATAACGTATATAAAAGCATTAGTATAATCAATTCGCGCAGAATTGCATCATAGAGGTGTACCGAGTTTGGAACTGGGATATTTCTATGCGATGGTCTGTTGAAGAGATAATACAGCACGCCCTACAAACGCCACGAAATTTCTTGTGTGTCGCTTATCTCTACATAGACGACATGATAATATGCGAAGACATCAAATAAACACAACAGCTGCATAATATATGAAATGAAACCACAACAATAACAACTGAAATATTTAGTTTGCAATAAATACTTACGTATTTCTGCCGCTACAAAATGCAGGACAACCAGCAGGATGGTTGTTGGCAACATGTCGATCGTCAGTCGGCTGATGGTGTAGGAGCCGAGTCCCAGAGCCGGCGGCGTGCCGAGAGTGTTCCGCGGTCTCAGCCAGCCAGCTCGCGTCGACGGCCGGCACTGCGAACGACGCGCCGCCCGACACCCACCTCTCTACCACTCAACCAAAGGACGCGCGTGATTGTCCAACCGCCCTTCTATTCTGGATTCGAGTCGACTCTCGAGTCTTTAGCGCTACTCTGCTCACAGTTTAATGAGTGTGAGCAAGATACTGATAAACTTTACGTACTTCCCGATCGAAGGCTGTTCTACCGAGAATCAGCAGGTAAGATTGACGTGTTCCGTCGGTTGCGCCAGGCCGCGGAGGGAACTACGCGTCCGCGGTCATCCTGGATGTGCGGCGCAAGCTCTTCCGATCTCGACACGTGACGGCATTGCGCGGCTTCCGTGCGGTCCGATTAATTATCCGACTATTTGCAATTGTCCCACCAAACTACATAAGTAGGTACCTAAGGCATAACGTTTTGGATGATTTTCATACAAGATTCAATCGTCATTTTCTTCGACTGCCTATACCACAGAATAAAGTACAGGAGGCTCTCCGTTTTGATCTTAGCGAAGTTTGCGAGCAAGGGGGCTCGTTGCGCGTGAGCGAGTGAGTTAGCAATTTTGGCAACCATTGCGCCGTTCCATTCACGAAGAGAACGTTTGCTTCTTACACCCGATGCGAGTTAATGTATACCAACTTCCTCAGTACTGTAGCCGGTGTTAGGTAGATACTGTTTACTGCATGGCAAATCGCGCAAAAAATCGTGTGATCTTAAGTTAAGAGGTACCTACGAACGATGTCCATTATATATATATCGACAATTTTCTTGGAAATATAAGAAAAATAATGTTAGTATATCTTAATTAATCACATTATAGTTTATAGACAGTCAATTATGTTAAATTCATAAGTTCTTGCATCAGTAACTTTATGTAGATCCAAGTCCATTCACAGTTCAGTTTGTACAGTTAGTTCAGGACTTTCATAAATTAATATAAATAATGATAGCAATTTTATAAATAAAACACTTAACAAGTTTATTTCGTTTACAAATCAGATGATAAATTTTGCCCCCTATAATTCGGGTTTCCTCCCCTGACATTTTATAATCTTAAAAATATACTTAATTATATTTGGATATTAATCCCACCAAAAACATAAATGTAAAAAAGGAGAGCCAAGTTCAATACAAAAATTATCCATATGCTTCGCCGCAAAAAGAATGGAGATCTAAATGAGTGCCAAGTTCTATGCAAAATTCAAATATGTATTTATAGGAACAAAATATCGTTATGAACAAGTATTAAACTCAAATCTAACCTACTTTAAGATCTTACATTTTTAAATAACAGCAATTGTTAAAGGTATCCAATAAAGCAAATAAATAGAGTTTAATACTTATTCATAATGTTATTTTGTTCCTATAAACACATATTTGAATTTTGCATAGAACTTGGTAATAAGTTAATAATAATAGTACATGAAAGATAACAGTACTTGCATTCAAATCTTAACTTGTACACACTGAACTCCCATTAGATTAAATACTGCACATTAGTGCTCCATCTATACTATTATAAACTTGTAAAAATTAAATGTCTGGATATTAAAGAAATTTTCAAAAAAATATATAAATAACACGCGGGCAATCTTACACAAATCGACTTAGTCACAAACTAAGCAAAGCTTGTACTATGGCTACTAGGCGACGATATACATAATATATAGATAAAATATAATACTTACACACATATAAATAATTGAAACGAGTATTTGGAGGTCACTAAATCGAAGTATATTTTTTGGATTTTTTGTATATTTGTACGTGTTGTTGTGGCGTCATGAACACGCCAAATCGGCTAAACAGATTTCAACTATTTTTGGTACACGGGGAGCTGAGTATATCTAGATGGTCTCAACTTTTTATCCGACTACGCTAAAGAAAAAAAGAGGGGTTATGACTTTTTCTCCTCCGCTAACGAAGTTGCGGACAGCTTCTAGTCTTAAAAGTCCCCAGTAAGCTCGGTTCTCCATACAAACGTAGTTACGCTCACATTTTATAACGCTAGCTAGCTAGTTTGCTCTGAAACTTTTAACTTGGAATAAGTAAAGGTATATGCAGGCCTGTAATTAGTTTATGTAGCTACAGATACCATAGTAAAAAAAAGCGGTGAATAGTAAGCGATATAATCCGTTAAATTGTTTTATTTCAATGAGTAATATTCGCGGAAACAGAAGAAAATATTAAAAGCAGTGAATTTAAGTTTTTCGTATCGAACTTGTTTTTGGTGTATAACGTTTTTTTATAAACTAGAGCCATTTAAACTAATTGCAAGGCTAGATATACCTCATGTCATTGTGTATGCAAAGTTTAATTACAATCCAATACGTAGTTTCAAAATGAGAACGAAACACCATTTGTATGTGAGGGTAAAATTCGGAAAACCTCTACACAAAGAACTTTCAATCGCGACACGTAATTCGATTGCTATTTAAACAATAATAGAAATACGCAATAATTATTCGGCCGTAATAAATATTACAACACTAAAGCAAGCGAAGCAGCCTTGTCCTATTCACTAATGTAAGTACTTGTTACTCACACTTTGAAGTTAGTTTGTTAAAATATTCGGGATCTGCAGTGTATGAGGCAGGCGTCTATATATACGCCTAATTATCCTCATAAGAGAAACATATAAGTTTTTTACTTGGATAGTCTTTTATTGCTAGTTTCTGCTACTCGGGTATGAGCTGATCAAAAGGAAAGATGTTTGCAATCTTATTGGCGGTATCTCGGAAGAGTTTGGAAACTGTTCGTTCAGCGTACGGTTTCGTGGCTCGAAGGATCTCTTCCC
Organism: Hedya salicella; assembly: GCA_905404275.2. Lineage (NCBI taxonomy): Eukaryota > Metazoa > Arthropoda > Insecta > Lepidoptera > Tortricidae > Hedya > Hedya salicella. The sequence goes on from FR990096.1 coordinate 46,520,990, forward strand.
GGCTCTGATTGATGGCTTCATTCGCCGCGTCACCTAAAATCAAACGTATATACAATATCTGCCTAAATGTAGAGCCTTATTCTAATATATATTGTTAAGTTAAAAAGGTGTACAAATGAAATATCGGTAGTCTGTACATTGAAAATATTTATATGAAACTAAGTAAAACTGGCTGTTTAAAGGTCACCATCGTTTTTATTTCATTTTATAGTTTTCGTATCGTCGTATCGTCTTTGTGCTTCCCGTTCATACGCGCCGGGTACCTGTCGAGCGGGGAGACAGTGCGGCCGCCGTTGTTCAATGGAGCCAGTCGATATATATTTTCGCTCAGCGTAAGTATTATTTGTATTCATCCTTCAATACGTTTGGCTGGTATAAATAATTCTCAAATTATAAAAGTACTTTATTTTATTTTGGCCTTAGAATATTGGATTAATATTTAAGTGGTTATTTTAATCTAACTATAACGGTAATTTTTATTGCTGTTTTCTTGGGTTGGGGTACCTTCGTGCAGTTATAAGTGGGGTACACTCCTTCTGTGAATATTAAAGAAAAAAGTTTTGTTTTAGTAAAGTTCGAGAAAAAAAATACCGTTTTATATTATGTTCGGCAAGTTTCATTCTTGAGGAAGAAGCCTCATACCTGGAAATTTGTTTTCCCTCGACGAAGGGACCATTTACATATCAGGTGTAGTATATATATTGCCGTCATCAAAATCTGCTACGTCAGCAAGAACAACCCATAATATATAGCTTTGAAAAATACCTATTATGTATAATGTTGGATAGTTAAATTTACGAAAGTTCCACGCGCTATGCACGAAGCCATCGCATGCATGGGGTGCTTTAGTAAATTTTTCATTAATGAAGAAACACTTCGTAGCTTCTCCATGCTACTCGTACTTTATATGAAAACTACACTTCACACAGTATTAAAGCCAGATATATGGGTAATATAGTGGTATCAAAATCATTTTGTAATAGCTAATAGTATTTTTAGGGTTCCGTAGCCAAAATGGCAAAAACTGAACCCTTATAGTTTCGTCATGTCCGTCCGTCCGTCACAGGCATTTTATTCAAAAACCAAATTATGTATATTTATGAAATTTGGAACATAGGTGTCTTGTATAAGCCGCTATTTAGTTTGATAGTTAAATAAGAAATATATATATTTCTAGGATTGCGCACTCCATACATGTAACCGAAACAGATTTTTTTTTCAGCAAATATCAATGTGGGGCACATCATTCGTCAGATCTTATAAAAACACTTTCAGTTTTCTGAATTTTTTTGTGTAGTAAGTGTATATTTTCGAAAATATTCGCGTCAAAAGTAGCAAATATTGTATCCCCCCCTCTATTTCCTAAATGGTATGTTCAAAAAATATGAAAAAAATTACACATATAAAGATTAATAAATACTTTCAATAAAAATTGTTTTCAACATGATCGGACGTACCGTTTTTAAGTTATTGCCAAAAAACTGCGCTTCTCAGCAAAAGGATGTAAGTGCCGGGGAGATAAATCTCAGAGTAAAACGTGTACGAATCCTACCGGCTCTCCACTACTACTCGTATCAGCTTTAAAAGTATTGGTACCGCGCGTCCAGTTTAGGCACCCTATACATACATGAATAATGCTTAAAAGTCATCTCAAAAAGCCTAAATTTCCATGGTTCGTAATATAATCCTCAGCGAAAGCCACGTCGAGGTCCAGTTGGGTGAACTGAATGAATTTAACTAAGGCATTGGATATATCCCTAGCTGCGTTTTAATAGAGACCGAGAGTCTTATACTCGTCGAAGAATCAGTCTAGCTTAGTCGGACACGTCAATATCCACGTCCGATCGTGAACTTGAAGTCCGCCACTTAGCAATTATTAGATATCGATGTGTCGAACTAGAATCCTTGTTCAGATCGAAGAGCCACTCTACCTGACCTGTCGCGGTACTCATTCACATGGAGACGTTTCATCTGGAAAACTGTCTATCTAATTCTTTGCTTTCCTCAGCAATAGGTATATTTACGTTATACCTACTGCAGTTCTCGCCGAGAGCTTTTTTTCCCGTCGAAGAGCCAGTCTAGTTTGACGCAGTAATCGCGGCCATGGGCCTTTGGTCTATTAAACTGCCAATGATGGTCGTGTTTGCACCCGTCATCTTCCGACAAAGTATGTGAATGCGAGAGCGCCGGCTGCATTATCATCTATATATATATATCTTATCATGAGCCCGCTGGACGCAGTTTACCGCAGCACTAGTACGTTGGAGTGCGTTGGTTTCATACTATAGAGTCCTCACCAAGAGCCTTGTTCCCGTCAAAAAGCCCGTCTAGTTTGACGCGGTAGTCGCGCACGTCGAGGTTCACGTCCATTCTGGTGAACTGGATGTACTCCACTCCCTCGCGCTCCACCAGCTTCGAGCGCAACACTACTTCGGCGTCACATTTAACTGGAAGGACAACATTAATAAATATAGCTTCCACGAATATGACATCCTACCAAAAACACAAATATGAGAAAGGGAACCAAACTTCCACCAAAAATTATTATATCTCATAAATCCTAAATTTGGTATAGGTTTGTTAACGGTTATTGCAAATGAATGCTTGAACCCGGGTGACCGTGCTTTGCTCGGGGCATGGGGGTGAAACCTATCTACTTAAACTTGAAAATCAAAACTGGGTCTACACACCACCGTCCAAATCGTTAGCTGTTTTTGAGAAACCACCAACATAAATACATATTCATCTATATACATACATATATGCATACAAAAATTGCTCGTTTAAAGTCATTCCAGCTCCCACAAAAGCTGCAAGACATCACCGCTGTGCTACGTACTGGCGTCAGCCACGATGGTACCGGCGCCGTGTAGGGGCAGCACGAGCAGGCGGGCATCCAGGACGTAGCGGCCCGTGAAGTGCAGGCGCGGGAAGCGGACGCGCGCGCTGATGCGCAGCGACTCCAGGTCCACGCTGCACATATACACACACACTAAATTATATGCCCAACTTCCCCGGGCTCTGTTAGTAATCACACATCGCTAAACAGCAAAGATTACTTGCTTTGTGATCACGACTCACATATTACCAGTGGCGAAAACGTCAAATAAAAAACCGAGTTACTTGGGAAACTTCGAGCAGATTAATTTGTGTTCAAGAATAGTGTAATAGACAAAAAGTTGGTGCCTTAAACCTTCAGTGTTAATAAGTGTACTGAACTACTCAGCCAATTACATTCCGGAACGTTGGCCTTAAGCTGACGGCATGCTACGTTACATACACGTATATGGGAAATCTGGTTCTCTACACGCTTCGTCACTGTCACTGACAGCTACATCTAGAGACTTCCAAATGCAGGTTGTGACTTCGTCCTTAAGTTCACGTAATATTCAGAGAATGAAGCTGTTTACTGGTTCCTGGTAATAATAACAGATAGAGGCTACACTCTTATTCTAATCGCGGGCTAATATATACTTTTAATAACGAATAGATTAGTTGTTGAAAACTAGCGTGAACATTTATCGTTTACTTCTTACTTATAAGCGTTTTGTTCCTTTCGGATTAGTAATTACACTTTTTTGGAAATTATTTGCATTATGTCAACCGTAAACGCTGGCGTGTTTTTAGGACTGTTATGTTGATGGAATGGATTAACCATATTAATTTTATAGCCTCCTAGGCAGTTATTGAACCCAAGTGTTAACATGAAGGTAAATAGTTAGTTTATTGCAAACTCAGTATCTGTCGGCGGCTGCGCTGCGGGTGCAGAGCCGTGGCCGTTCGACCATAACGCAACAGCGCTTGCGCAAGTCGCGCGTTATGACACCGCGCTAATACATATTATAATAACCACCACTATCGCCCACAAAGATGACGTTAATAGGTCATCGCTGAAACGATAAAAAATCCCCAACCCCGCTAGATAAAACTGATTATCGTCAAACGGATGAACAGATCAACTTGAATCATAGCTAAGTACCATGGCTAAGAGGGTTAATTTCCCAAGCAGTATTTTTTATGGCAAGACTGAAAACGCAGGTGTGGAAAGGTTTTACAATAAAGTACCATTTTTTTCGGAAACAGCCTTCGATTATCTACCTCGGGCAACAGCTACAATCCAAATATTAATATATATATTAATAAAAAAATATATTTAGACCGAAATTCTCATCAAGGTGGGACAACCCATGACATGAGAAGAAAGCAGCCGGTTTTGTTTGGAAAATGCCGCATAGTTTGAATGCCACGCAGAATAAAGAAAATCTTTTCCCTTTATTTTATTACCACATAAACAGGCAATAAAAAAAGCACATCATTCGTTTTATACCTCGTTTGTATATTCCTGAATATGTGGAGTTACTTTTTAACGGTTTTGTTTGAAATTTATACATGTCATGTAAAATAAAGTTACATATGGCTTTCTTTTTTTTTAATGTTTTATTTACGTCGTTTTTCTCAATCCACTGTTCTCATTCCGGTGTTTCCGGTGGGATTTAACGACTTTAATATCCACCGGGATACCGTCAAATCTAGCTTCACTTCTCACAGATGTTAAAATATTAATTATTTTTGCATATTCCTGAATATGTGGACAAACGTATATACGTTTGTCCGGCAAAGCGGGATTAATTCCACCGACTAAATCTGTAATCGATTTATTCGAAAAGTTTGTTTCCTTACACTCCCGTCTCCTGGACATTGGGAGCAACAGTCAAGCCGCATCGCTCGGCAAGAAAGCACAGTGCATAGCAGCTGTACGCTGTTGGCACAAACCTTGGGACAAAAAACTTTTCATTACCGAGTTAGATATCTTTTTTACTTTTTAACGGTTTTGTTTGAAATTTATACATGTCATGTAAAATAAAGTTACATATGGCTTTCTTTTTTTTTAATGTTTTATTTACGTCGTTTTTCACAATCCACTGTTCTCATTCCGGTGTTTCCGGTGGGATTTAACGACTTTAATATCCACCGGGATACCGTCAAATCTAGCTTCACTTCTCACAGATGTTAAAATATTAATTATTTTTATACGTTATATTTTTATTGTCATATTAGTTACGCGATACATATAACGCGAAAGTAAGTTGATCCGAGTATCACAATTATAGAGGTCTTATATGGTGTTGTAAACGATAAATAAATGCAAAACATGACTGACTAAGAAATTAACATACAATGTCGTTATTTTGTTTGGGTATAAATTGGTCTAAATAAAAGATTTAAATATTAAAATCCTTTTTTTATTTAAAATCCGTTGGGCTTATTTCATTCCGGTGGGCTGATTTTATCATACCGGTGTATATTATTCATTCCGGTGTGACTTACCTTTAATTCCGGTGTGATTAATAATTCCGGTGGAAGCTTAGATTTTGATCCCTAATATCTCGAAAGCTATTTAAGTTTTTAGGTTTTCTTCTAGATATGTTTAATAATAAAGTCTAAATTACATACCTACATTTAACATTCTCAAAAAGAAACAGAAATAAATATTTACACCGGAATGCTACAAAAAATGCGATCTGTTGAAATTGACCCAAGAACACTCTCAATCAAAGTCACCTTTCAAACACAAAAGAAAAACAAAGTCGGTTCATACGTTCAGTTACTAAACGATGACAGAACTTTATACACGTGGGGCATATTGAATGTTTCTGGACCTGGCCGCTTACAATAAATAATGAAAAAAAACAACGATTATACAGGGTGTATGGCAGATCGTCTGCCAAAAGGCTAGGGCGGGCAGGTAGGGTCACTTAACACCCATTGTGCCACGGTGTTATTTTAATTATTACTTTTTTATTTTATTTCGGCAATTGCCAAAAAATCTCAATTTTGCTTGCCTATCTTTTTTTTAATGCGACAGCACAAAAGTGTTTGTATTTTTCAAATATCGAATGTATGTGTATCGCGTGTGTAGCGAAAAATGCTTTTTGCTTAAAATGGTGACGTAAATCACCTAGTACTTACGAGTACTACGTGATTTATGAAACTTCTTCTAAACTACTTCAAAATCAAATAAATAAATTAACACTTAATTCACTAAATAAATCAAATCTATTCGACTAATGATAAATAAATCATAAAATGTCATCTAAAATAATAAATAAACCAAAGTAAGATTAGAAATATTTTTTTATAATCCTTTATCCATATCCAATATCCAAGTTACGACCAAAAATAACCTAATTTATATTTTCCTGATATTTTTGCACGATAACTTACCCAATGCAAAGTATTCAAACAGTTAATTAAAAAAGTTAACTGCTCGGGAAAACATTAATTTTAGTAAAGAAAGAGAGGCACTATTTTAGACAGACAGACGTGTGCAGTTTTGTTGGTTTTTACTTCACACTGATAGTGAAGACAACAACTTTTTGAAAAGTATTCTTTGGACTGACGAGTCAAACTTTACCAAGGAGGGGATTGTTAACTTGCACAACTTATACAGCTGGTCAGATAAACATTTGAATCCAAGGTTAAATCGGCCGATGTCTTTTCAAGCGGAATTAGATGTCAACGTCTGGGCAGGCGTCATTGGGCGCTGGCTGATTGGGCCACACTATTTGCCAGAGAACCTAAACGGTGACCAGTATCTTCAATTTAGAACAAACGATTTGCCTGAGATATTTAATGGTGTACCAATATGGGTAAAAGACCGACCGATAGTATTCCAACAGGACGGCTGCCCAGCGCACTGGAGATTGACGGTTAGGGAACACCTGAACAGCCAACGCATGGATTAGGAGAGATGGGCCTATTCAATGGCTCGCTCGATCCCCAGACCTAACTCCGATTGACTTCTACGTTTGGGGTAGGGCCAAGGAACTTGTATATGCGACGAGAAATGACACTCAGCACAACAACTGTAAAAAAGATGTCGCGAATGTATTAATTAGGAAGGAAGACCATTTGAACAAATTTAAAAATAAATGTTAAAATTTATTATCTAAATAATTATTGATAAAAAATACGTTTTTTTTTACCAAGTTACGTTATCTATTATGCATTCAGCCCATTTAACTGGCTGGACCTTCTGAGTAAAACCACCATTTTAGACAAAAAGCATATTCCGCCGGAAAATTTAAAGTGATTCTAGTCATGTGGTATACCGTTAGAATAGCCATGAACTGAAGAAGTTTTAATGATATTGGAAGATCTGAGGAGTTTCAACTTTTTTGTTAACTGTGCCATAAAGTTGAGCTCGATGATTTTTACTTTCTGTCCTTCACACTTTGTCAGCTCTAATTTTTTTTATTTTCTGGGTAAATGATTATAAAATTTCAAGGATACGCGTACATTAGAGATTTAAAAAATACAAACACTTTTGTGCTGTCACGTATAAAAAAAACATAGGTACACAAATGCCGAAATAAAATAAAAAAAATAATTAAAAAAACACCCTGGGCAGGGCAAGTGTTAATAGGCTCAAAATGTGTTGCAAGTGACCCTACCTACCCCCCTAGTCTTTTGGCAGACGATCTGTCACATACACCCTGTATAATTCGAAACTCTCTCGGAACATGTTACCTTTTTATTTACGAGAGCGTAATTTGTTGTGACATTAGAAATGTATTTTCGTTCGCTCCATTGTTAATCTCCGATTTCACAAATTGGGCGAACCCCTTATATCTCAGAGAGCTGTAAAGATATAATTTACAATTTTTTTTCCCTATTTTAGATTTCGGCGCTCGATTCGGCTTCGATTTGGAAACGAATGGTATGAAAAATTTGAGTAAAGTGCCTCTGGACAATGTAATACTACAATTTGAACTTAACAGAAAGACGATTGGGTTAAGGGGTTTGCTCTTTGAGTTGGGTCAGAATGTCATTTTTTACATGACATTTATGCTTTCATGTTTCGCAGAGCTCGTTATCGATATTTGGTGTGAATTAATCGATAATTGGCTACACGCAGGAAAAAGTGTCACGAACCGCTCGTGATATAATGAGCCGGGCGTTCGACTTATGACGCATCTATCTTTTTTCCACTCCACCGGCCTTCTTATTCCCCCTTTTCCCCTCGTACCTCCACAAGGCGTTGTTTCTCTCTATATATAATATATATAGAGAGAAATATATATATCTCCATCTCTCGAGTACAATTCCCATTCAAGTTGTGGAGTTCAAGAAAGATGCTTTAAAATTCTCTAAGGGAAAGTGGAGGAATGTGGTTCTCGAGCCAAAATGCATTAATGGCTTAGCTGTAATGGGGAATGGATGAAATTTTTTAAATCGCCTGTTTTTTTTATTAATTTAATAAAATAATTATAAAAAACAAAAGTATTTTTACTGTCCCCGTTCGGGCCTGGGACGGTCAGCTGGACGCTTTCCTTAGTCCCTCAATTAGTACATAAAAAATAGAAAAAATAATCTATGCTAAATGTCAGATTGACCTAACTCGTTATAAATGTAATTAATGAAACCAGGAGGACTTTGGTTACATGGATTTAATACAGGGCACAACACATCACAATAGTAACTTAACTATACACAAATATATCAACGAGATGTTTTCATGACTGTAGCTGTCAACGGAGTGCAGTATAAAACACTGTTTAAATGTAATGACAGTTCGCTGTAATTTTGTATCACCCTGTATAAGTTAAAACATACCTGCCAATTTAATTTTAAAATTTCTTATACCACATTGTAAATTAATTTTAAAAACATACATTAAGCATAAAATTTATCTCAACTCAACTGTCACCTAAATAAATCTCAGAAATTCTTTTAACCTTTCATCTCAGTAACTCCTACTCGACTCACCATTGAAATTAAAATTACATTATTAACTCATTTACTTTATCTTTGTTAACTTCCACTCGCCTCATCATTAAATTTAAAAACTACGCTATTAATTAACTTTCTTTCCCTTTCCACTCAATACATCATTTACTCCCACTCGATACATCGTTAAACTATTTTATAAACTAACCCTTATTCTCTCCCACTCGATACATTGTTAAACTATTTAATAAACTAACCCTTATTCTCTCCCACTCGATACACCAAACTACCAAAAATCATCAAAAACATTTACCTTCTCCCATTCGATACAACCCAACCACCAAATGCCTCTTTTCCATGCACATTAACTAAATGCTAAACAAAACATAAAATATCACATCAAACAAACATAACGAATCACATGACTATAAATAAAATTCAAATAGAAAAATACTTAAGGATGCCTGATCTGGCAAATTTGTGTATACCTGTATCAAAAAATGTGTGACCATAGTTGTAATAAATAATGATTTAATTACGCTCACTTGACCCCACACTTCCTTAAATGAATCATTATTTATTTATTACTCACCCATTTAATCCTAAGTATTTTCAAACCACTGCTTGCTTTTTGAATCCTTAAGTCTTTTCCATTTACAAGTCACTGGTATTCTTGTCAATTACACACCCTATAAAACCTTACAAACTACTACACGATAAAAAAAAATTGACCCCTACATTATACTGAAATACATTTTCAAGTTCACTTTTGGCCATAATTGTGCTCATTTATTAATCTCCACTGCCACTAAAACACTAATCTTTGCTAACATTTTTCGAACTTTACAGGTGGTAAACTTTTTGTTAGTATGTCTGCTAATTGTCCTGTTGGACAGTATTTTACAGTAATCTGATTCTCATCAATTTCTTCCTTTAAATAATAGTATTTAACGTCTATATGTTTGCTTCTTTTGCTCATGATTCCTTTCTTCATTAGCCAAATTGCTGATTGGTTATTCACTCTCATTTCGATTTCTAATTTTTCTCCTGTTATTTCATGGATTAGATCTCTTATAAACAGAAGTTCTTTGCAGCATTCTGCCGCCGCTATAAATTCTGCTTCCGTACTGCTCAATGCGACAACTGATTGCTTCTTTGAACTCCATGCCACTGGTCCACCATTTAGCCAAATCACGAAACCAGAAGTACTTCGCCTAGTGTCTGGCTCCCCCGCGAAATCTGAATCACAGTAACACAAGAGTTTATCACCTTCACTAAAGTGAATACCTTTTTCTGTTGAACCTTTTACAAACTTCAAAATCGTTTTAGCATTATTTAGATCATTTAAATTTGGAGAATTTTGATGCCTCGAACAATAACCCACTTGAAAGCTTATATCAGGTCTCGTTTTATTTGAAAGATATAACAATGACCCTATCATTTCACGATAAAGCTCATGAGATTTGGTGTCAATTCTTACAGAAGGGTGTTGCTCTATCAATGTAGTTGGACATTTTACCTCCTTGGCTGTATTCATGTTGAACTTCTTCATTATTTTTTAGGATGGATTAGGAGGTTAGCAATCGATTGACTGGTAAGGTTTGAAAGAGATTCTGTTCTCTATTTAAATGGTAGTGACAGCGAACTGTCACTACATTTAAACAGTGTTTTATACTGCACTTCGTTGACAGCTACAGTCATGAAAACATCATTGGCTGAAAATCATTTCAATCAAAAAGTGAAGAAAATAAGATGTGACAATGGTCGTGAATACTCGAACAATAACCTCACTTCATGGTGTAATTATAAAGGAATAATCTTTGATGAAAGGTGCAACAGGGGAATTCTGGTCGGCTATATAAGAAACGGGTACAAAATATGGGTGAAAATAAGAGCAAGAGATGTTACAATAAACGAAGAAGAACAAGGTATCTATTTAAATGGAGAAGACAATAACGAAATAATCAGAGGACTGGATGCCTGGACTCAAAGCGTTGATGTAAGTACAATGCAAGTGTGTAACATTGCATATGGATGTTGTGTAAGATAAAGCCTAGAACCTGTAAGACACGTCTGAAAGCATTCTATTGTTTATTACCAACCAAGGCACTTTATTTATTTTATTTATGTTTATGTAGTATTTAGAAGAAAGAATGCCCCATTGTAGTTATTTGAGAAATGCTCTGTATATTGTAATTTTATTGAGATCTGCTTCGATTTTATAACAATTCGTTATTCTAACCTTCACTTATTTTAAGATCTTCGCGGGAATCATACGTGGAAAATGCAGTTGGATATCTTGAAGTGAAAAGGGCAGGAAGCCTATGTGATGTCCGAGCTAAAATTGTACCTGAACATAAAATATCAAACAAATATTACATTGTGACAGCTCATCTTGACGACACAAATAACACTATTACGGATATATCTTGCGATCTGAAAAAAAAATGTGTTTCTTGTAATTTTGAATAATGCCACAACTTAAATAAGGGTTGAAATAAAGCCTCGTTAAATCGATTTATTTTTTATTCTTAGTAATAGGTAGGTGGTTGGAAACAATTGTAGAGGCTGCACCCATCTTGGCAAACTGGTTGTGACTGTCCTGACACTACAATCATTATTTATTGCATACCAACAAGGGAAACTAAGTTTTTTTACTATAAGTATTTCAAAGTAAAATACAGGATGCAAACAGGTTACATTATAAGTAACCTAATCTAGGGTGCTGCCGGCAGCAAGTAACACAGAGGGACTTCCTGACAATGTACTCTGTGTCTAGGAGCTGCCTTCTGTATTCTGTCTCAAGACCCTTTGCCGAAACAAGTATTGGGACAATGATCGTCAAATCGATATAGGTTTATATGTAGTTGTTATATAGACTATTCACCAGCACCCGTCTCCCACCTATCTTGGCCTAGTCAAGTTATAACTATATTTATTTATATAACTTAGTTTAATTTAAAAATAGAAGCAATCAAAATCAATAATTTTATAACAATGATAACCGCGATCCCGCTCGTTCCCGGCCGCCGGCCTCCAACCGCTCAGTGACACACTACTGTGCTAATGAAAAGGGATGTAAAACACATGTAAACTCCTACTAAAAAGCCTTTTAAACTAGCACGACGGCACGCCCTCACATATAAGGATTTCAAAGCGGGTATATTCTTCGTAAAAAAACACCCGTGTTAAATCAATATTCTTTTATTATTTCAGATGATAATATGTAACAAAAATATTGGAAGTATTAAAAACTGTAAAATATGTTCCTATGTATTATGTTTGGCTCGACAACAGATTCTAGAAAACATCCACTCAAAGCTGTGTCACCAAACCTTCATTCATAATGTTTTCAATTTTTTTCAAGGAATTGCCATTGCATATAGTTCACGATCACTTAAACGTTTGTGTTCTCCGCAAATATAAAGCCGACGCTTCGGGCAGTTTCTATTAACCATTTGACACCATTTTCCTTTCGAAAGAAAGACCTTTAAACCTGGGTTTTTTTACATCATTGGAGTTGGTTGAATTGGAGCATGTTGGTAAAAAACATAGCTTGGGTTCCTTAAATCGTTGATAGGCAGGGCCATCCATGGCAAAGAATATTAATAAAACGACAAAATAACAGTATTCGAGTTTCCGTTCCTATGGTCATCGCAAAAGCTATCAAGGTCAAGTCCAGGGTCCAAAGCGAAGGTAGTCATCACAGCAGGCAAGCAAACAGTGGTCAAATTTAAAGAAAATTCCATTATATTACGAAAACTTTAAAAGTAACGGTGCGTTTATAACGAGTTTACAAGGTCAATCTGGCATTAAGCATAGATTATATTTTTCTATTTTATATATACTGATTAAGTGACTAAGGAAAGCGTCCAGTCCGGCCGGATCCGGCCGGATTGAAGTTTTACTATTGCGTCTATCCGACATTATGCTTTTTGTCCAGTTTATTGGCCGTGAAGTAGACATGAAACAATGGTTTAGCGCTAAAAATAACCGTTATTAAGTCAAAAATCAGTCTCACTAGCCACTTATTTCACAGTAATATGAAAATTTAAGCATCTGCTTCAATAATATTTAGCCTTAACTTGATAACATTATTAACCTATTTACACATGAACACATGGTAACCTTGTCTCATAGTAAATATAACTAAATGTTATCTACTTTAAGTAAAATAAAAATAGCACTCTAATTAAAGGAACTTTTTATAGTTTTAATTGCCAAATCTAAGAATTTAACACTAATTTGGTGTATTCGATCACGATTCATGATCGTTCTTTTAACTTTGAAGCCATTTTTCTTCTCTACTATGTAATGTTTAATCAAATTTATTAATACTATAAGAGGTATATATATATATATATATAAACAATAATAAAATACTATAACTTCCTTAATTCCCGTAATATTAAAAATACATAAAGAAAGCTAATCAGTAATCACATCACATTAAATAACGTTAATTATAAAAAAATATTTTTCTTATTTGGCCAAAGAAACATAATTTACCATTAAACAAATTACGTCTCAAAGAAAAATTAAGAAAGACATCGTTCTTTAAAGCTTAATTTGATCTAGATCATATAGACTCTTGATATTTATATCCTACCTAAAATTTTCACCAAATTGGAGTCAGTATGTCGGTTGTGGCGTCTCTTAAGTCTCTTTGGGACTACCGGATCCGGTGGCCGCCAAAATGTACCGGATCCGGCCGGATTACCGGATCCACCGGATCGGATTGCAATCGCTAGGCTTGACGCGTCAAACTAGTGTCAAGAAAAAAATCGTATCTTGCAGCGAATGGGCCGCTGTCAATCAAGACATACGTAGTATCTCTTTAGTCTGTGATCAAGACTCGAGTGACGATGACGGCGTTGTGGCTGCCACTTCTCGAGTTGATTACGGATTTGTCGCATAATAATTTACTTGTACTTTGAACATTATTATATCTTGCTTTTTAATCGAAAATTTAAATATATATACTTATGCGCCACGGCGACAATTATTCAAACTTCGATACGCGTGTGGAAATTTTGCAATTTGTTTGTTCTCAGGCGTTATATATACTTATGTAATTCTAAGAATGAAGAATTATTATTCAACGCTGTAGTTTTATTTTGTAACCTTTACCTTATCCCGACTTTCTCGTCTACAATATTTTTTCAAATTCCGTAGATTCATTTCCAATGTGCTCGTATAGTTGTGTGAGGCACGAAATCTGTGTTTTTTTTCATTCTGGCGTTCTTCGTTCGTTTGTTTTAGGAAATTACAATGGATTTAACCCGTGAAAATGTTTGCTTAATGACTTTTTACGAATTTTGCTGTGGCTTAAGTCTTCTTTGACGGGTGGCAAAGACTTCAATTGGCATTTGGTAATGAAACCCCACGTTGCAGCTCTGTGTATTACTTACTTGTCAGGAAACCTTAACTTATACTGTATAAGGCATTGAAATGACACAAGTTAAAAACATTTTGCATGTGCATCTGAAGGTTTGGAAGACCAGAAACGACTGCGTGTAAAGTGGTGCCGTAAAATATTTAAAACGTTTGGTGGAGGGCAATTTCTATAATATAGTAACAGGGGGTGAAATATGGTTGTACCTACTGCTTTGAACCGGAAAGTATAAGCCAGTTGGCAGAATATTTCCTTTTGAAGACATGCCGACAAAAGTTAAGAAAACTCGAAGCACCGGTAAGAAGATGGTTGCTTCTTTTTTCGGCAAATCAGGACATTGTACAACAATATCGCTCGAAAAGCAACGAACAGTGACTGCAGATTAGTACGTAAACAGTTGTTTGCCCAGGGTGTCGGAAAAGGTTCGCGAAAAACGTCCTGTCAGCTTTCATCCTTCACCACGATAACGTGTCCGCACCGCACACGGCACATATCGCTTAAATAATGAATGCGCATTTGAAGGCCCCAAATGTGGAACTGATGATCCATACGCCATACAGCCCGGACCTCGCATCCTGTGACTTTTTTATTTCTGGAAATAAAAGATAAGCTTAGAGGTTTACGATCGACACGCCCGGAAGCTCGTGAGTGCGTTCCACGAAGCCCTTGGAGAGGTCCTCAGTAGGTACGAAGAACCGAATTCACTACTTTATACAATGAATATCCTTAGATATCTACACAAATAATCACTCAATCATTTTATATTGCTTTTTAAGCCTAGCGTTAATAAAAGTCTAACTGACGACATAAATCGTCATATCTACGAGTACAAACTGCAACACATTTTTTTTGTGATTATTTACCATCAATGAGGTACTTAAGTATTTATATTTATAAGGCAAGGTCAACTTACATTACTATAACTAAATATATAAAAGAAGAAACTGACTGACTGATTGACTGACTGACTGACTGATTAACTGACTGATTGACTGATTGACTGACTGACTGACTGACTGACTGACATTTCAACGCACAGCCCAAACCGCTGGTTCTAGGGATTCCCAATTTGGCACATAGGTTCCTAATCCAAATTCCAAAATCAATGGGTGCACTAAGAAAGGATTTTTCAAAATTCAGCCCCTAAAGGGGTAAAATGGGGGTCCAAAGTTTGTATGGGGAAACAAGATTAGTTAGACTACTTTATTCGAAACTTCACAGGAGCATTCCTAACAATAAATGAGTAAACACGTGTTTCAGGTTTTAAGATAATTCAACCCTTAAAAGGGGGAAATGTGGTGACAAAGTCTGAAAATCAAGATGAGTATTGTTTCTATGGTTTATCGGGTCGCTCATTACAAAAACAACAACGATTTTAAAATCCAACGTGGCGGACGTAAAATACTATCTTCCCTGTCGGGGTGCGATGGGGTTGAAATGTATAAATATCAATATGGGTGTCGTTTTTATGGTTTCTTTGGGACGTTACTTGTGAAAACGGCATCGATTTTGAAATCCAACGTAGCGGACGTAAGATATCATCTTCCTGTTGGTTGTCGATGGGGTTGAAATGTCAAAATATCAATATGGGTGTCGTTTTTATGGCTTTTTTGGGACTTTAATTACGAAAATGGCGTCGATTTTGACATCTGTTGGGTGCGACGGGGTTGAGAAATGTCTAAATATCAATATGGACATCTTTTTTTGGTTTTTTGGGACGTTAATTACGAAAACGGCATCGATTTTGAAATCTGCCAGGGTGTAACTGGGTTGAAATCTCTAAATATCAATATGGATGTCGTTTTTATGTTTTTTTGGGACGTTAATTACAAAAAATGCATCGATTTTGAAATCCAACGTAGCGGACGTGAAATATCATTTCCCTGTTGGTGTGCGATGGGGTTGAAATGTCAAATTATCAAAATGGGTGTCGTTTGTATGGTTTTTAGGGACGTTAATTACGAAAATAGCGTTTATTTTGAAATCTTTTGGGTGCGACGGGATTGACAAATGTCTCAATATCAATATGGATGTCTGTTTTTTTGGTTTTTTGGGACGTTAATTACGAAAACGGCATCGATTTTGAAATCCAACGTAGCGGACGTATAATATCATCTCTCTGTTGGTATGCGATGAGGTTGAAATGTCAAATTATCAATATGGGTGTCGTTTTTATGGTTTTTTGGGACGTTCGTTACGAAAACAGCAACAATTTTGAAATTTTATATTAAGGACATGAAAATTCTTGAAGGTATTTGTGCCAAATTGCAGTTAAATTGGTCGGGTATTTGCGATCGAAAATTGGTTGTAACAGACGGACCACCCAAATTTTGTAACGGCACTTGGTTACAAGTCAAGGCTTTGCACCGGAACGTAGTAGAGGCCACTATTTTGACCGGACCTGCTCAGGGAGAAACAGTGTTTGTACCGCGTATTCCATTATTACCAAATGATCTTCCCTTTGCTTTCAAAAGGCTCCAGTTTCCCGTGGGGTGTGTTTCGCCATGACCATAAATAAGTCGCAGGGGCAAACTGTCAAATTCGCCAGAGTAGATCTACGACAGGACTGTTTCACCCACGGTCAGTTATATGTGGCGTGCTCCCGTGTAAGTTCATCTCATAATTTGGTACATACATACCTACATACGGGTCAAACTGAGAACCTCCTTTTTGGCAGACGATTAAAAATTACATTTAGTACGCGGGAGGGGGCGCGAAGCCGCGGGCAAAAGCTAGTTATTATATAACTAAGTATGTCATATTTATTTATGCTAGCATGCAGCGATATTTTTGCCAGTAGTTGGAGGCTAATCTCTGAGAAATGCAAAAACCTTTGTGAGGCCATCCTCGGTTGTTTGAATTTGTGTACCTACTGTTATATAATATTGACATACCTGGTTCCAGATTGTACGCTGTACCTCGTTTGTATGTATACATTCTTTTCTAAATTTTGCAGTGCATTAGTATTACTGTCATGCTCTGTAATCTTTTGAACCAATAAAATAAATAATGTATTGTTATATTATGGTCTCGGAAATCAATAAAGCAAAGAACCGCTTAAAGTGAAAACACAGCGTAGAGCGTTTATTATTTTATCAGGCGCTGTATTGTACAGGAGGAGGAGGAGGCCATGGTTTCCTCACCTGAGTCACTCTTTAAAACTACCATTTCAAATGATGTAAATTAAGGCAACAAAAATATTTTTTTTAGCTTATATACGAATAGGTATAGACAGACTTATTCAAAGGCCCATTTCGTCTATATGAAAATAGCCTACATTATTACCATTCATCTAAGTACCTCTACCTTTACTGTCGTTTGAGCTACAAAATAACAACAATAGAAGTTGACGCACCCTAACAAACCTTGACAAAAAACCTAAACTTACCTAATTGAAAGTTACAGAGTACCCTAACGCCTGCTCACAATCAATAGTTACGTGTCATATGAGAATAAATATCACAAAATGAGGTATTTGATTATTTTTGCTCTGAGCAGACTGACACAGTTCAAAAGACTTCAAACATAATTACAATAATCACCTTTATTAACAAAAACTTAAACAGAATCACATAAAAACAAAAAACAATTTATGAACTAAATAAACCTAACTCAACCTATTGGGACGTAAGCTATGTATATCAAGATTGTCCCCTATGTCGCTACCATTGGAGAAGCAGTCCATAAGGCTGACCGCTTTGCCTAGCTGGATGGCAATACCTATCGACTGAGCGAGAAATGAGCAAGTTGCTTATGGTCGCCGTAGGTCGGCATCCGCTCCACCAACGCTTGACGACGTCGTCCCCCAGTGGGTCGGCGCCAGGTTATCCACACATGTGGCACCCTCGGTTGATCGACGTCCCTCTTACCATGGTCGCGCATACCACGTGTTATTTATGAGTGATACACTGGTGATAATGACACCCATACCATAATAAACTTTTCAACTTATTTCTTCTAAATTTCATAGTCACAAATTTTTACCCGTAAACGTGAACGACCTTGCGCATCGGGGCGTGGCGTAGCCTTTCCCGCCCGCACCAGCCGCACCCCCCGCTGTAACAGATCGCGTCAGCCCCGCGCAAAGTGTCAAACTTTTCAAACCGATTTCAAAACTTTATTTGTGTGTATGTATGTTTTATAAGAAGAATGAATAAAGAGAAATTTCTCGTTTGAAGATATAAAATATTTTAGTAGTGTCCCTTAATCGGAATACTATATTTTAGTATTTGCCTCGTCGCAACCAAAATTTATCATGTAATAAAAAAGAATAAAATACTTATTAGGGATTATAACGAGTAAATCACCATTTTATGATGTAAAAATTAAGTTGTTAAAAAGTAGGGTAAAATATCTAGTTAATGACTCCCTACAGATGACTGACAGCATTAGGCAATATGTAGAAATACATTTCGCAAATAGTTATATTATATTTTGTCTTCCATCATCGGTTTGATTTTACCGCTAGATGCACTAGTGTAGCATGTAGTGTAGCAATACCAAATTTAATATCATTGATTGCGGATTTACACACACAGGCTTTTTTGCGTTTTAGGACTGCAGGGAATATTTTTAGGGTTTTGTAGCGAAAATGGCAAAAACGGAACCCTTATAGTTTCGTCATGTCCGTCCGTCCGTCCATCCGTCCGTATGTCACAGGCATTTTACTCAAAAACTATAAGATGTGTATTGATGAAATTTGGAACATAGGTGTCTTGTGTAAGCAGCTACTTACTTTGAAAGTTAAATAATAAAAATATATATTTCGTGGGATTTCTCCATACATGTAACCGAATCTGAAAAATAAAATCCGCAAATGTCAATGTGTGGCACATTATTCGACAGATCTTTTAAAAACACTATGAGGTTTTTAAAATAATTTTTTGATTTGGTGAATGTTTTCGGAAATATTCGCTCCGAAAGTAGCAAAAACTGTGTCCCCCCCTCTATTTTCTAAACGGTATGTTCAAAAAATATGAAAAAATTTAAAAATATATAGCTTAATAAATACTTTTAACGAAAATTGTTTCCAACATG
Source organism: Hedya salicella (assembly GCA_905404275.2). Taxonomy (NCBI): domain Eukaryota; kingdom Metazoa; phylum Arthropoda; class Insecta; order Lepidoptera; family Tortricidae; genus Hedya; species Hedya salicella. Next base: position 46,540,152 of record FR990096.1, read on the forward strand.
ATCGGACATCCGTCATGCAAATAATTAAAAATAAACAAACCAACCTGATCAGATTGCCCTAAAATTTTCTGATCGAATTGTTCAAACTTTACTTTTAATATGTCATGAAATAAGCAATTTTAATTTTAAGTTCTTTTTTTATTTTCTCGCAGTCGAAGTGAAAAGCAGAGTGTTTAACACGTGGCTAAAAGCCATTATGACACATATTTGTCCTCGCTCACTTCGTGAGCTTGTCCAAATAATCACTTCGTGTCATAATGGCATATTTTAGCCCATTCTCAAACAATCTACTATTTTTCAGTGTCTTAGTAATTTGTATGGGATTATACGGCTTTCTTTTAAACCCAAGGAGTTAAATGTACTATTTTAGTTTCGCTTCGCGAAGCTAATATGACTTACTTTTTGAGCAGGAGAAGTGAAAAAGGATTTTATACCTATATGGGTGTAGATAAAATATGATTAGTCGTGGCAGGTATAATTTAAGATACAGGACAATAAATTATAAAGTTTTAAAGCGTAGTTAGTACCATGTTGTAGATACTCAGTATTTACTCATACGCTGACAACCGACAAATGGTACTTATTAATTGAAAGCGACATTCGAAATATGAACATTTTATTTTCTTAAATGACACATAAATGAAACACACATTTGCTTACTCGGTATCAGTACTATATTTTAATATCATTTCTTTCGTTTTTCACTTCGTTCATATCGAGTTTTCTGTTTCTGTATTGTTAGTTATTTAAGGTTTTTGTCAAAAGTAATGATTATTTTACAACTTCCACAGCTCAGATTATAAAAAACAGAATTATGTTTGATTTTCTGGACATTCCGTGTAAAAAACATGTCTAGATATTGAACAGTAGCGATTTAAAACGTTGTATAATGCCTAAGTTGATATTTTTTTTTGTTAAGAAATTTTGGACGTATCGCAATTTCTGCAGCTCAGATTGAAGAGGACATATCAGTTCATCATATATATATTTTTTGAGACCTATATTTCAGGCCAGTTTTTAGTTTTAAGCCTTCAAACGCGACCAAAATGTGGTATTTCACGTTACTACAAACCTTAATATCCAATAAATGTATGAAAAGTGGTTTTTCGATTTGTGGCTTTCCTAGTAGATACCTACATATCACTTCAGATCAAAGCATTTATATCAGTTACCAGCGGCCCATAGGTCCCAGGCTACAAACAAAACACAAATAAGTATCCATACTAATATTATAAATGCGAAAGTGTGTCTGTCTGTCTGTCTGTCTGTCTGTCTGTTACCTTTTCACGCTTAAACCGCTGAACCGATTTGGATGAAATTTGGTATGGAGATAGGTTGAGTCCCGAGGAAGGACATAGGCTACTTTTTATCCCGGAAAAATACCCTTATCCGCGATAAACGAATCTAAGGCGGACGAAGTCGCGGGCAGAAGCTAGTAATAAATAAAAACACTCTAGTTCGTTAAATCGACCTGATGCGACGCAGCTTCTGGGTGTCAACTGACCTTCCACGGACACGTCGGAATATTCATAGAGGGGGAGCTGGGCAGTGGCACCCTCACCACTAAGTTCACGTTGAGATGAGTCTTCAACAGGTCGACCCACAAAAATAAGTTGTTACACTGGTTGGTCTGAGAAGCGACTTATGATCGTTTTTAGCAATGTTTCAGCCTGATGTTTGAATAGATACATAGACAGATATATCTACTTGGTTGTTTCTCATTGAAAGACATGAAGTTGATACGCAGATGACAATCCGCTAAACGGAAGTCATTGTCCAGTAAAATTCCACAATTACACGAAGGGCAGTTTGTGCGCATTTCTGTAACTATGACTATTACGATGCATTTGAAATGGAAGTTATTATAAATAAGCAGTGAATTATTATATACCACAACTTACATACAGGAAAACATTAAGCTGGATAAACATAATAATGAAATGAAATAATGATCTTTATCCTGTAAGTAGGTAAGCCGCAAGGGCACTTTTACAAGTATAATAGGTAGTACCTCCGTACAATCATCTTAATGATTGGGTATTAATGTTTTCCTATAAAACGGTTTCGTACTTACTCAACGTTTTTGATGGAATAGTTCCCCGCTCCTGAGACCTGCACGTCTTTGCCCACCGCGTGGAACTGGATCAGGTTGCCACTGTCTACGACCAACTAAAAATGTTCCTCAATGAAATGGAGTACATGTACAAAATATTTAATCAGACAACCTGGGCAGGTTTTTGCGGCGCTTTATCTCACCAGCGGACTTGTGATGTTGCATTTATCATCATGTAATCCATAAATGACGAAGCACCCGCCACGTGCTGCTGTATACGACTGCGACCGCGAAGCATGTCTCTCATGCATTCTTCACGCTATAACTGCAACCTTCACAGGTCCGTAGGTGTAATTTCAAAAACGCAGGTATAATCATAATGTTTTGATTTGTGAATTTATTTTCACCAATATAGTATCCACTAGTACTTTCCTGGTTTAGTAAACAAGTAATCGGTGAGACCATAAAAACTCCCAACACACCGGCAAAAAACGGATGTCTCTAACGGGTGAACCGATTATTTTGAATTACATGGGCTGTTCCCAAAGTTCTTAGCTGCTCTCACTAGTCTCTCTATTTATCTGATACCACTGTGGGTAATTTAAATACATATGTGTTGGGATGAAATTGTTTTGAAAATAAGTCTAGGTCGTGAGACTAGGGAATGCACATCATCACAAAAAAAATTAATTAGTTAAAATCATAAGGTGATTTTTTTACATGAAAAAGCTAAACTAAGCTAAAGTTAGTAAAAAGGAAATCACGGGCATTTCTCACTAGATTTGTCGGGCAATGGTTGCCAAAACCGTTTTTAGGTATCAAAAACAGTAACTACATTTCACGTAAAAATATGGAAGCCCATACAAAAAGACTTTTGGTAAAATAATGTTGTGGAATAAATGAATACTGGCTGTTTACTCACTAATTTATCCCAGCCCATAACTATGGACGGTAGTCATACGTATAACATTTTCATTAAAAATATACCGCATCAATAGAGTGAGAGCAGTTCAAAACTCGTATAGCTAAAAATGTTGCTCTTAACTTAGTCAATTCACCGTCTTAAAAAAATATTTATCCGCTTAAAAGAGCTACGTAACACAGATACTTAGTTACACCGAAATTATAACACCCCTTTTTTTGTCATTTGTGAAACAAGTTGTTATCTAGTGCCTACGTACAATGTATAGTATTAATTATACACGTTTTATAGAATTAAAAGTTATGTAAATTACTTTTATTCTACAGAAAGTTGTATGTATAGAGGCGCTGTATCTTGCGATTATTACACTATAGAGTATTTTCAGTGATTTCTATAGAGTAAATAAGGATGTGACATGTGCTTACGCGATAACTAAGCTATTAGAATACTGTTCTCAGTATACTGTAAAAAGGTTGCAATTGCACTGACAATATGATTAGTCGTAGACTGACATCATTAAAAACGTATACACGGCTTTTTGTTGCGTAGGTGACATGGTATAATAAACCATTACGGGGTAAATTCGCCGTATAAAAGTAATCTTAAAGATGGCTACAACACTGTATCAAAATTATCGCATAAAAAGGTCATATAAATGTTTATATGACGTAACTATATGACTGAATTGCTGTATAAGCCATAATGTAATAAGCGTCTATGCGACATGTTATCGCAGCGATACTGTAACATTACTTTTACCCGACTAAATTGTTATATATGTAATACCTAGCTTATACGACATTTTTGCTTGTTGGGGTCAAACATATGTATCTGAAGGTAAACCGGGGTAAATTTACTATTTATATTACCAAACAAAGTAAGGATAAAGAGCACAAATACCGAAAAATCAAGAAAAACAAGCAAGTGAGACAAAAGGGATGTGGCCTGGTCTTTAAATTTGTTAAAATTATGTAACAACGTGATAAAACTAACAAAATAAGGAATTACGTTAGGATTTTAAGTACCTGCGATATCTTTCATTTAGCCTGTTTTATAAGCCTTTAAAGTTGGTTGGGAAAATCCATTTTTAAGTATGAAAATACTCGTAACTAATAGTACCATTGATTAACCCATGAAATCAATGGTAACGTTTGTTATGAAACCGTTTCGTTAAATGCAAGTTTTGAACGTAGCTGCAGTACAATTTTTTTTTATATATTTTTTTATTGGACTTTAAAGTTCTTATTTAATTTCCCCATACAAGGTAGGAACATGTAACGTCACAAGTTCGTAGGCTTAAGTATGAAACATTTTTTGAGGAAAAGTTCAAAAATGTGATTTTAACATGGTTTTTTTTTGTAACATATCACCACACTAATAATTTGTCAAGTAGCCTATTCTTTAGATTGTACGGATTTTACGCCAGTGATATGCACAAATTATTTTAATTATTAAAGAACCGGATCAGTAAAAAAAAAATAGTTAGGGACACATTTGATTAAAGATTTCAACCCATAATTCATATACCTATCCTATCAAGTTGGTAGTACAAAATATATATTTTAAAAAACATATATGAAACGACTATTCGACTGGTCACTGAATTAAAAATGCCTCATTTTTATTTTTGTATGTATGTTTGTGTCTTTGGGGCCTAATTAAGTCAAAACAGCTAAACGGATTTCAACTGTTTTTGGTACAAGCATAGCTGCATCGACAGATGGTTATAGGATACTTTTTACCTGACTTTTTTCATTTCATCGAACGAAGTTACGGTTATTTTCCAGTCCTAATATAACATTGCATTATTCCCATGGCAGTGAGTGGCTCAGGTAATCACAAAATAAGCCAAGTGAAAGACGAACTCGCGCACTAGGGATCCCGTACACAATAATAGGAGTACCAGATATAAGACAATATCTGCAAATGCACTCCCGGCTGCGTCAGCCCCGGCGCCGTTTGCATACGAGTACGAAACGGAGAGCATACAAAGTTAACTATTTACAAGTTGTTTTTCTTAGTAGTGTAATGAGACCTTTATTTTTAAAAAATCAAATCAATCAAATCTTTTCGTTTAAGCCACGTATTTATGGAACCTACTAGAGTGACCGATACCAGCGCCACCTGCATTGATAACATTTTCACTGATATTTCCCCTTCTAAACAAAGTATAATCAGTAAATTAGAATCAGATCATTTAGGCCAATTAATGGAATTTGAGATATTAAGGGAAAATATAGTGAAAAAACAAATTACTTTTGTACCGGTAACCACAGACCGTGTGGAAAGAATGAAGCAACATTTGTTTCAGGCGCTACCCGTTCTGTCTTTCGAAATGAGTCCTAATCACATGTATGATTCATTCTTTACAACTTTTATGAAACATTATAATACAATATTTACTTCCAAATCGGTTGTGGCTGGCGGTGCACCTGTATTTAGCGAATGGGCTACTGCGGACTTACACAAACGTAGACAAGCACTGTGCCATGTATGAGGAACGGCGGTTTAATACGAGTGATGAATTTAAAGAACATGTAAAGCAATATTCGAAACAATTCAAAATTGATTGTCATATTGCCAAACGTAATTATTTATCCCAGAAAATCAAAAATAGTTCTAATATTATCAAAACCACCTGGAAAGTGATTAATGCGGAAACTGGTCGATCAAGGCACGCAATTAGTAATCTAGAATTAAAAATTGGTGACAAAATTATAAATTCTAGTTTAGATGTAGCAACAGAATTTGAAAATTTCTTCACCGATATACCAGTATCCACAACAAAGTGTTTAAATTCATCACCTTCGTCTGCCGTTTTGTTGTTAAAAGAAAACGTCCCAGAATGTAGTAAGGACTTTTATTTTGAACATGTCAGTCCTTCAGATGTAGTAAAGGCATTTAAATCAATTAATGTCAAAAAAATCAATGACCTATGGGGGGGGGGGGGGGCGGTCTCAGTCCACGCTGTCAAATCCCTAATAGAAGTAATAGCGCCTGACTTGGCAGATATATTCAATAACAGTGTTGACTGCGGTGAGTTTCCTGATCTGATGAAACATAGCAAGATAACTCCTTTATTTAAATCAGGTAGTATCTCCGACCCCACTAACTTTAGACCAATATCTGTACTACCTACATTTAGTAAAATTTTTGAAAAGCTAATTCTATATCAATTGTTAAAACATTTTAATTTTAATAATTTGATGCATAGTAAGCAATTCGGTTTTACGCGGGGTCGCTCGACATCCAACGCCGGAGTTGAACTCGTAAAACACATTTTCGATGCCTGGGAGGAATCGCGAGATGCTTTAGGTATCTTCTGTGATTTATCTAAGGCCTTCGATTGCGTTAATCATGAGACACTGATTAGGAAGCTACACCACTACGGAGTTAAAGGATCAGCACTAAATTTATTAGAGTCTTATTTAAATGGTAGAATACAAAGGGTTGACGTGAATGAAAAGCGTTCACCGGGGTCATTAGTCTCTATGGGTGTGCCGCAGGGATCAACATTGGGACTTTTCCTGTTCCTTATCTATATAAACGACTTGCCATACCTCGCAAAGACCCATCATGAGATAGTTTTGTTTGCAGATGATACGTCTCTAATTTTCAAAGTCGTACGAAATCAATGATTCTACAATGACGTAAACAATGCTATCTGTGAAGTAGTAAATTGGTTTAATGTAAATAATTTATTGTTGAATGAGACAAAGACTAAATGTGTTAAGTTTGTCACGAGTAACGTAAAACACGAGCAAGCAAGCGTTATGGTTAAAGGTGAGAACTGGAACTAGTTAATAGTACAGTCTTTCTCGGTATAACATTAGATTCTAAGCTCCAATGGGGTCCCCATATTGCTAATCTCTCGAATAGACTGAGCTCTGCAGCTTTTGCAGTAAGTAAGATTCGTCAATAAACAGACGTGATAACGGCTCGATTAGTGTATTTCAGTTATTTCCACAGTATTATGTCGTATGGCATCTTACTATGGGGCAGTGCTTCCGACATTAATACTATATGTGTTCTGCAGAAGCGGGCTGTTCGTGCGATGTATAAAATGAACCATAGAGACTCGCTTAGAGATAAGTTTAAGGACATTAATATAATGACAGTGCATTGTCAATACATTTATGAGAATATTATGTATGTACATAAAAATATTACCCACTTTAAGAAGAACTGTGATATACATAATATTAATACTAGAAATAAGCATAAGCTCGCAGTGCCTGCTACTAGGCTCCATAAAATAAGGAGATCATTCATGGGTAACTATGTGAGATTATATAATAAACTTCCTAGCAACATAACTGAGTTGTCTATTGGTAAATTCAAAAATATTGTGAAACGAAAATTATTTTCTAAAGCTCATATAGCACACAAGACTACATGAATGATGAAGCCGCGTGGGATTAATGTAAATTATAGCGTCATGTAGGTATATGAATAATTATTTTAACGAATACCTAAGGTATTATTATTATTTTAATCTAATTGTTTTATATACTTTGACATTTAGAATTTTATTCTAGACACATTCTAGATTATTTATTTTTTATTGACAATCCTTTTGGGATTTATCTTATTGATTATTTTAATTTTTAAAATGATGTTTTTATCAATAATATTACACTTAAGTTAAATGATCTGAGTAGGTTTTTCTGGGTTTCCCTAATCCTTCCAGCAAATGTTGGATCATATTGTATTTCTCCCAGCAAACATTCACTCTCATGTAACTGACATTTCGAAAGTGCTTGTAACTAGGCCTACTTGAATAAAGAATATTTTGATTTGATTTGATTTGATTTGAAAATGGAGAACAAACTGATACTGGGCGTTTTACGGTGATTTGGAGAAAACAAAAACTTATAGTTCGTTTTCTTTCGAATATTGATTTTTTGGGTTTATCTTACTCTGGATCGTTTATCCATTCGAACCTTAAGAAAAAATATATCTCAAATTTCCATACTAGTTTCGTTACATACATTATAGTATGACTTTTATTTTTGTAACGCACCTGAGAAATATTTTTTCATTACATACAAAGTTTTGGAACACTATAAAAGTAGGTATTTTCTGTAAATCACCATTTAGTAACTAAAGGTACTAAATATTTATACCAAAATCTTAACTTGGTCGAGTTGTGTTATTTGTATTAAAATACTTCCTACGAGTAGCACCACTGTAATCAGAATGCAAAAATGTTTTCTCCTCATATAGATAACAGTTTAACCGGGGTCAGCATACACGAAGTTCGCAAGCAACCTAATGATAAGTGAACTTTTATACCTTCTCGGTAATATTTGCTACCGTTGATTTTCAGCTGCATCATAATCAATTCTTAAATATTAATATTTAGTAATAAAAGTAACGTTCGTATTTTTGGGTAATATTCCAATATTTACCTCTGGAATATAGAAGGGTTCGATGGGCGGCACCTCGAGCTCGGGGATGCCTGCAGCCAGGTTGGGCCTCAACCTCTCAATGGACTTACGGACGCACGCATTGATTGTGCTCTGATCACGTTTGCATACTTCTATGTAATCAGCTGAAAATAAAAATAAATTATTTGCCATTTCTGCGCCAGTATTTACATCTCACGGTCAAGAAATTTTCGCACTTTTCCATGCATTTCCTCAATCCTGAGTACTGTCTTCGATGCATTGATTTAAACTTACACGATCTTCACTCATCATTACAACACAACAAAACCGGGCTTAATTGCGTTTAAATATGATTTATTTAATTACCTTTCGTTGGTGATTTTTGACGTTTCGGACGTCGCGTTACGTCCATGGTCTCGAAGGAAACTGGAGCGGCGTAATCAACGTCTTCTAGCCGCGCGAGTTTTTCGATCTACCCGCGCTTGATGTTTATTATTAGGTTGAACACTACGGTCGTCACTAGACCGACAAAACTACACTCACGACGTCAGGCGATTTATCAGATGTTATATGATGTTGCTTACATTTACTAATTAGTGGATTCCACGAAGATGAAAGCTTGAAATGATCTTCCTGGTTGAAATTTCGGTGTTTCTTGATTTCAATTGCTTCACGGACGATTCTACTATAGCAACGCGACGTCCGAAACTTCGAAGAGTTACCAAGGAAAGGTAATTAAATAAATCTTATTTATACGCGATTAAGCCGCGTTTTGTTGTGTTGTGATACTGTCTTCGATGGTCGCATTATTGTCTCGATAACTATTAATCTAGGGAAATTCATTCCGGTACACAATTATTACAATAATATGATATTACTTACAATCACATTTTAAAAGTTGAAAGTTAGGTTTTAAATAGAAAGTGAGATAAACGAATATGTGTACTTAAGAAAGGCATCAACTTTATGCGTACAGTCAAGGAATTTAATTCCTTACCCATTTCGTTGAAATGTTGTTAGACATTCGCAAAACATAGGTCGAAAATTCTATTTCAGTAATTGTTGTAATGTTGAAATGTCAATACGTAATAGTACATTATGATACGAGTGTGGTACGTTGGTAATTACAGTCGAGGCTATATCTTGCAGCACGAGTCGTAGACGAGTGCTGTATAAAGCCGAGAGTGTAATGACCAATTCACACGAGTTTCATACGACGTTTTTCAACACACTTGCAAGGAAAAAAGCAAAAACATAATCGTACCTTACCTAAAAGTTGGTCTAATGTCGGAGATCGAATTCGAGATCAAAATTGTAAACAAATGGGTTGCCACCATAAAAAATTTAACGCAAGCGCGTGGTTATAAAAATCATTGAAATACTCGTAAAACTACGATATTCTGAGTTAAATAGAACCGTACGAGTAATTAAAAATATTTTGGTAAGTTAAACAGCAAATATTATTTTTTTCTATTATATATTTGTGTAGTTCAAATAAAATATACGGAGATTTAATTTATACCACTGGTAATGAACAGAAGTTGTGAACATTTCTTATAGTAATAAAAATAATAACCAGTGTCTTTGTAATTTAATTTTCAAATATTCAGTGACAACATGCAAAGGGAGTATTACGTAACGAATTATTTTTTGTATTTGTATTTATTCTATACGTCTTATAGATACAAAGTTACAAGGGGGAGACAATTACATTTTTGAAATTTTATTGTCTACTTCTCATAGACATTTATGTCATAAAGTCAACTGTTGAAGCATTATGTAAAAAAGGACCAAATTTGGCCTCTTCAATTCAAGATGGCGGCTAACGCTGTGACCCCACTAGGTCGAAATAGTATTTTATACAATCGTTATATAATGTATGCTTTTTCAGTCGAGTACCGCGTTTAGGCCACAAAGCTTGCTGAGTGGCCTAATTAAGGTACGAGACGTTCTTATTATCAGATTATAGTTGACGAGTAGAAAAACTTACATTTTCATGACTAGCCTATACTTAAAGCAATACAAATTTAAAAAAAATCTGCACCACCTTTTGTAGTGCAAAAATACGTGCTGACTGAGCTATTGTCGAACTAATATGCTTCTCGTTGTTTGTAGTTTGTTATTGTTGCATTTAAACTAACATTTGGTCAATAAAGTTCGGATATAAAAAAATAAGAAAAAAAGATGATTTACCCCTGGCACGTTACTTTGACGTTGACAGTTGTTTGTTACTTTAGGTTATACGTGCGTAACCAATCCTGTAGTCGTAAGTACCTACCTCAAATTTACGTACCTACATAATGATAATATTTTAATTATCATTGCTTGAGACTATTTACAATATATTGACATTTAAAAAAATAATCATACTTCAGTATGAAATATTTGTAAATATTACATATGTCAAATCAAATCAAAATGGCGCGCAGCGACTGATGTATTTGTCTATGCGCGCGCACGAGCACTGAGGCAAAGGCTAATAGGCCAATCACCCAAACATTAATAATATAATAAACTGAATAATTATATCCATTTAATACAATCAAACGGGCATTGTGTTTAGAAAACTTTATAATTTATTGATATTAATTCCTTTTTACAAGTACTAGTTTAGATTTATTAAAATATCCTAAAATGTTTCTTGTACCTAAAACCTAAATGCTGAATAATACTTTTTTCTGTTTCCGCGATTATAATTCGTTGAAATAAAACAATTTAACGGATTACATCGCGAATATTATCTAATTTCAGTTCCCGACGTTTCGGAAGCTTTTCAGCCTACCATGGTCACGGGTGGACTGAGAAAAGATATATTTTACTCTTTCAAAGTTACAATTTGTGCAAACTACCCATTCTACAAAAACAAATAAAGGTGTACATACATGCCAGATGGGCCTAAGCTGTAAAGACAGTTACACATGTGCCAGAAGGGCTTAATTATTTTATTTTAATAATGTACCAAGCAGTATTTGACAAATGAGGCGTACTGAGGAGAAAAGAAACGCTGCAAAGAAAAACTCCCAGGCTACCTCATTACTAATCTCAATTATAATATTTTAAAAACAGAGACTATTGAAGTACTTCTTAAACAGATACGATACTTTACACCGTTCGGAAATTAAGGTTTTGCAGTCCCGTGCCTCGCTTGTTCCTTGATGAGATGTATTACAGGATCCCAAGCTGGTGGTAGCGACAATCCATTTTCTCTATTGAAATTAGGATGCTTATTAATCTCAATAGCCTCGCGCAGAATTCTGGGAAAATATCATTTTTCTTTGGCAAGGATAGAAGGTTTATCAAACTTAATTTAGTGGTTTGGTTTGTCAATGACATGGTCACAGACTGCAGACCTATTACACCGACGGTTGATACACTGTGTTTCGTTAGACGAATGTATGAAAGACCACACTCGCAGTCCAGCTTATAAATGCCTGCCCCCCCCAGAGTGTGCTACTCTTCACGGGTCTAAGGTATTGAGACACCTTCTTCGACGGCTTGAAATATGTTTTTACAGAAGCAACGCTTCAAGATGTTTCCTATCTTGTCTGTGACCCCTTTCACATATGGTAATACGTCGGGAACTAAAATGAAATAATATACGCGATATAAATAAATAATAAATGCTGAAGTTTAAAAAAAATAGGAATAAGAAATTAGATCTAAGTTAACAGTTAACAAAAAAACACCTAACCCCAAATTAAGAGAAGTGGAAAACAATACTTCAATTTGTCCCCATATCAATATCGAAGAACACAAGAAAGCTTATGGAATATTGAAAATATTACAATTGTTTAAGATCCATACTATATTACTATACACCTATAATCGTATGTATTACTATTGTAAATACGAGACTAACTGAATCTGTATGTTACCTACCTCTTCACACTTAAACCGCTGAAGCAAGTTAGATGAAATTTGGTATAGAGATATTTTGAGGTCCTAGACATTAGTACAGCTTTTATTCCGGAAAATGCACGGTTATCAAAGGATAGATAAAATAAGCCACACCGAAGCCACGGTAAAACCTGCATGCATGCTGCAATACGCCTAAATGCATATAGGTACTACCTACATGCATTTAGGCGTATTGCCAATCGTATAACAGGTACGAGTAGGTATATGTGCAACGAACAACAATTTAAGTGGGTAATAAGAGTATTAGCGAACAATACTTATTATCTTAGCGTTGCTCGTTACGAGCGGCAAGGCGATTATGTCAGATGATATTGTCCCTACAATGTATCATCAAATACTGTTACACTAGGATCCTAAACAATGGAAGCACAGCGCTAATGCTAGAGTATACGACGGCGGGACGCGCGTGACCGTGCAGTGCGTGGCCGTGCCCTCGGACCCGGAGCCGCCTTGTTGCAGTCGCCGCGGATCCTCTCCCTCCCGGGGCATAAAACCCAGCATTACTCTATATCATCCTATAAATAACCTGATTTCATTTAAAGGAACAATAAGTTTGTACGACTTCATTCTAAAATTTACTTAATTCTAGATAATTCCGTGTTACCGGTCGCTTAGCGATCATAGCCATTTTTCTATTCAATTCAAGGTAAAAAAAACGGAACTGATTTTATGCATGTTCTTGCAAATTCAACGTCAGACGTGCACATTTTTTTGTTTGGTTAGCTGGCGTTGTGTTAGGGAAGTTTCTTTAATAAATTGTGCAGGTTATGAGGTACTATCGGTAATTCCTAATTTAAACTCGCTTTAATTAGGATTGCTTTGATTTATGTGTATGGGATCGTGTCTGTTATAAAAGGAACCAATATGTAACCATATTTGTATACGGTTCAATAATACAATGAACTCAAATAGCCGCTCGAAGTATAAATTACCTAACGATAATGATTACGCCGCTTTAAAAATATATTTTTTCCTAAACACCTACACGAAATAAAAACTTGGTGATTCCAGTTACTATCATGATATCCGACAGCGCGGCTCCGTTTACAACAATAGAACTAATTAACCCATAACACCTACCTGCTAAGCCGGCTAATTGAGGAAGATACTTGCTTCGTATAAGTGTATAAAGTTTTTGCAGATTTTTAAAAATTATATTGAATGGCAAGTAAAGTACATTACGTAAGTAGGTACTGCTGACGTAGATGTTAGCGGTTTTTACTCTTATAGGTACCTACTATTATTAAGTAATTAAAATGATATATCTGTTAATCCATACTAATATTATAATAGCGAATGTGTGTCTGTCTGTCTGTCCGTTACCTCTTCACGCTTAAACCGCTGAACCGATTTGGATGAAATTTGGTATGGAGATAGTTTGAGTCCTGGGAAAGTATATAGGCTACTTTTTATCCCGCTAAAAAAACCTTATCCGCGATGAACGAATTTAAGGCGGACGAAGTCGCGAGCAGAAGCTAGTATAAGATATTAAAAAAAAGCGAAACGGGCTATTCGAAGATTGACATTTGATAAGAAAGGAAGGAATAAGGTCACTGAGTCCAATAATATGTTATCTTTGTTTTTTAACCGACTTCAAAAAAGGAGGAGATTCTCAATTCGGTTGTATGTTTTTTTTATTTTTTTTTTTATGTTTGTTACCTCAGAACTCCGTCATTTACACGACGATTTGGAAAATTATTTTTTTGTTCATGAGTAGGTATATCCAAATTGGTCCCATAAAATTTTGGTGAAGATCTGATGCCGGGATCTATGAGGAATAGAAGGAATTCCTCGAATATTATGAGCACATCTATGGCGATTTCAGTATTTATTACAGTAGTTTAAGCATTTACATTTGAAAATCACCATTTACTGGAGATAAACCAATGATGAAAACACCAGCCATCAGTTACCACTGAGGGCTCTACCAGTGTTATTTAATTCGCGGATCGCGAGTCTATTTGGAAAATTATTTTTTCGATTAAGAGTAGGAATCTCCTAGTTGGTCCCATAAAATTTTGGTGATGATCTGATGATTAGATCGATGAGGAATCGATTATTAAAGAAGAACAAGCATTTACACTCGAAAATTATCATTTGGTGAATAGAAACTGATGATGAAGACGCAAGCAATAACACCTGTGTTATTTAATTCACTAATCGCAATATAATTATTTATCATATTTTGCTTAGAGACAGAAGTTAGTTAAGATCAGGGTAGCAAAGTGGAGCTGATAGTGGAGAACCAGAGAACTCCTTAACTTAAAAAATACATGTATAGGAAGGTACGTTAAAACTGTTAGTCATATTCTTTATAGTGTGTCTCTGAGGTAGTCTCTTTATCACCATGTCAGGATCTGATGATGGGATCCCAGGGAAATCGAGAGAAACCTTCAAATATTATAGGCACTAACAATGTTTTGTATATATTTTTCTAAAGTTATTCAGTTATTTTCGTCTTCTTGTCATCATTTAATGATGCTGAGCTGATGACGGAAGGTACGAGTCCTTATTAACGGTCAATAGTTGCGAGATAATTCTTTCAATATTATGGGTAAGTTGAGACTTTTAGCCGTATTCTTTTTTAACCAGCAAGCTACAGGACTAAATCATTTTGACCTAGCCAATTCTTATAATGTAGATTTTTATTTACAATCAAATCCTCCTCAATCTGCCCATACTGGGCTCTAAAAAATACTTTATATCACTAAAATCCATCACTAAAAGGCAACAAATATTTTTTTTATTAATAAAAGAACCGACTTCAAAAAAAACTAAAAAGCCAAAAATAATATTTTATGTACGGTGCGGATCATATTTGAATCACCTTTTGAAGTCGGTGCCAAAACCTGAAGTAAAGTTCTGTATTCAACAGAAATACGAATTAGGTACTATAACTAAATATATAGGTAGGTAATAACTAAAGGCTCGCCGTCGCGGTTCTTGCGTGCCATCTGTGTTAATAGTAATAAATGAATGGCACCGACTTCAAAAGGTGATTATTTTTAACATTTTAGTTTATGATGAAGTCGTTCTTTTATTATTTATTTTTTTGTATGTCTGCATACTGTATTCTGATTCTGATCACGTCACAACGTTGCGTGATTTCACTTCAAAACGGCTGGATGTAGATAAACAATTTTAGATACCCAGGTAACTGATCATCTTCAGATGGTTAAATTATAGTTTTACCCGACTACACTGAGGAAAAAAGTCGATTC
Organism: Hedya salicella; assembly: GCA_905404275.2. Classification (NCBI taxonomy): domain Eukaryota; kingdom Metazoa; phylum Arthropoda; class Insecta; order Lepidoptera; family Tortricidae; genus Hedya; species Hedya salicella. The sequence goes on from FR990096.1 coordinate 46,555,656, forward strand.
TGATTATGACGGATCGTTAAATATTTGTATGTAGGTACCGTCAGCGTCAAGTAGTCTGTAGCATCTGTTGTATAAGAAATATTGCAACACATCTTTATTCCTATGGCCATAAAGTTGTGTGACGATATATTTGGCGTTTTGGATGCTACAGACTATTTGACGCTGACTGTACGAGTGCTTAAAAAAATGCCGGATGCAAATAGGTACAGTCAGCGTCAAATAGTTTTTAGCATCCGAAGTGCTAAAAATATCGCAACACATGTCTATTCCCATGGCGAGCAGACTATTTGACGCTGAGTGTATAAGTTGCCAAGATGTTTTTACGGTAACAGCGAGTCAGGTTCGTTACTTGTATGTATAGATCCACATGGTAATTAGCATAAAATAACACAATATGGGGAAAATCCGGCCAAAGTGGATACCTTAATGACTAATGACTGACAGCTTATGGAAAAAAACCTAAAGACGCAATAATAAAATAGTGACTGTTCGTACGAAGTAGTATTTATTAAGATTTATACGGAACATCAGAATTTTATTTGAATTAATTAATAACCTGACACTTGACCCCTTAAGCACGATGCCGAAGGGAACAGCGGATGTCTTTATGGGATACATTTAAGACAATTTTCTTCAGCAATATTGTTTGTGATTTAGTTTTTCTCGTTTGGTTCTATACTGTTCTACTTGAAAATCTAAATTCTAAACATAGTCTCTCTTTATATACAGATTAGTTTTAATATCAAAAGTAAAAGACCGTATTTACTTTGCCCGTATTCAAATCGGAGAATCAAATCCAGGTAAATCAACATCACAACGAAACTTACATTATTTCAATACATTGCAGGTACTTTAAAGTGCCTGTTGTGTATTGAAATAATGTAAAAAATAATGTGGCACGAAACAAACCTTTTCGTTTTTTTTTTCCCGATCGACGCGTGAACGTGCGCTACGTTAGTTTATTACGGCTAAGAGATAAGAAAGGGACCACATGATATGCACCAAGTATTAGAATCGGGGAAGAAGGCACAATGGTGAAGGGTATCCCTTTGCTAAATATTACGAGATTTTTTTACACATATTGAACTAGTCCCAGTATGCCTAAAGAGGGTGAATGATGAAAGTCCCTCGCTACCTATACGGGCTATACGAATGAGATGAGATTTTCTTACCGCCAACCAAGACTAGCTACTGTATTATAATTATGGTATCTTTAAGGATTTATTAACATTTGCGAAACAATTTCAATGTTTTTTCTATACTATTATAAAAATATAAAATCTAGATGCCTTACACGGTTCATGAATCCAAGAAAAATCTTTATACCTACCACGATCTCACAGGCGTGCAAAGGGTTTTTAGTTAGAAGTAGGCAAGGCAGTATTCCATATAGCCTGTCTGTGTCATTCCAAATATTTGGAGACTTCCCGAATAAATGCACGGACAGCAAACAAAGTCATCTCTCAGTGTGTAGACAGTATACAACCTGTCAACTAGCTAATACTTTCGTAATACATACTTTACGTGAAATTGACGAGCAATATTGCTCTGAGTTTGAGGTAATTGCAATATACACCTACCTTTATTAACTACCTTAACCTTATATCATCGAACGCTAACTTGCCAAATAATTAACTTTAAAAAAAGTAACTTGCGCAAACACACTAAATTAAAACACCGATCACAGCTAAAACACATATTTAAGCGTTCGATACTACAATTAACACTTTTCACTATTCTGTGGCTTGCTCGAGAGTAAGCTCTCCACGCACCTTGGTCGTATTTTCGCCACAAGGCAGTACTGTTAATGCGGCATATCAAGAAGTATTGCCATATTTTTTTCAATACTTATAAAAACTACCTAATGTTCAATATTATCAATAGTCCAAAAATTATATCTTAATTGTCCAATTACATCTGGGTTTTTTTTTTTTCAAACTACAAGTATATAAAAAAGTAACGTTACCTATAACTATTGACAGACAATGCAAATTCTAAACTGCCGACGGCAGGAATACGAGGATTGAAACACACATTCGGTTAGAGATATATGTAAAGGCACACTAAGAAATATTTTTTGAAATTCGATCTAAACGCCGACGAAGTCGCGGGCAAAAGCTAGTTAGATTATAAATACGAAAGCATATCTGTCTGTCGGTCATGGCTGTCTGTTACCTCTTCACGCTTAAACAGCTGGACCGATTTAGATGAAATTTTGGTATAGAGACAAATTAGGTCCCGGGGAAAGAAAGGCTACTTTTTATCCCGGAAAGATACCCTTATCGGCCAATCCACCATTAACAAAAGTGAATCTAAGGCGTGAAGGTTTGGATGTATGGACGGGTGGATCTCAATCTCATAAACGGCCAGTTATGAACCTGATATATCAGAATAGGGCATAGGCTATAATTTCTGCCTAATTTAATCCGAATTAGGGCACGGAAAAGGGGATGGAACTTTGTATGGAGAGCAATTTTTTTAAGCTAGGAACTTGAAACCTTGTTTATATGCTCAATAACATTTAATTTAGTAAAAAACTAATTACAGCGTTATATAAAATTCATCCTCTAAACGGGTAAGAATGGCGTAGAAAGTTTGTACAAATAGTATAAGATTGCTATATAATGTATCACTAGATGATGCAGGTGTACACGCCTATTCTTTAGTTCATCATTTATGTAATAATCGTGTGTACTAAATTATTTAGCGTTTTATGCCGTTAGTTGTCTATCAGCACATCAAAAGCCTGTGTACTTTATTATTCTTTTCAAGCTTTATAATAATATTTCATCGATCTCATAGCGCCTGTAGACCAAAATTCTAATCGCATCATTGAATTCGCTTACGTGTATTATTATTTTGGCTGGTGCGCAATTCAGAACATTTTAGGTTTTGGTAATTTTTCTGCTATGCCTTAAAACAATAGTATCCTTTTGAAACGCTGAGGTACCTTCTGGAGCATTTCATTTGGCCGGTGCCGGGAACTTCGCTTGTCTCTTGTTCTCTTAGTCTGGCAGGCGTTAAAAGCGCCAGTGTCATTATGAAATAATGTTCAACATCCCCATTTTATTACTGTAAATCCGTTGGTCGCTGAAAATCTTAATAATTTTTCACAAAGATTCACAGCAACGGACGACGGACAGAAAAAAGGTTGAACTCATTTACATGTTTTATTTCATCTAAAATCTATGCGGACGAAGTCACGGACGGCCGCCTGTGTAAAATATATATGTATAAATATAGCTAATAAAAATTTAATGATTGTATTTTTATATCTTCTTCATTCTTCATATTGTATTGTCTTACGAATAGGGAAAGGACAGTTGCTTTAATTTTTACCCCTTCATTACTCCCCTTTTCCATTTATTAATCATTGATGTTTATCTGTGTTTCACATAGACTTTTTATATTTGACTACTGTTCACACAATCACTTACGCAATTCCTTGGAGAAAACACTGTTTACGATTTGTAATAGAAGAAGTGGCCAAGTCAAAGAGTTTGACATTCTGGCTGGAGTAAGCTAATCACAAATTACGAGGCCAAAGACAATATTGTGCAGGCAACGATGCTCAAGGCACTAACGGCTAGGGCCGGCCTTGCCGTGTTATATACTGGCAGCTCAGCAACCTAACTACCTCGCCTTTGTAAAAAACAAGGTCCTTCTTTGCGGTAAGATAATATCAGCTAGCCATTTGGGGTGAACTTTGTACTTTGAGGTCCGAACATACTTTACTCCGATTCATGATTTAATTCCAAAATTGGACAGTTCCTATTTTGATTATTTAATTATTTACAAGTTGTTTCGTCAAAATTTGAATTAAATTTCGTGTAGCCAGTGCAATTAAGGTAAGTTTTATTGAAGATAATATCCATAATTCAACCATAATGGAGTAATCCCAGCGAATGCTAGTAAATTTCAGATTTAGGAATTTAAATATTAATCGGAGTTGTGTGAAGCAGGGTGGGTCTCTAGTTATTAATAATTATTAATCGAGAAAGGTCTTGTCCATATTCCTCCATGTCTGAGATCTACCCAATACAAAGTGCAGGCCCTCATCCGTTGTTGTATTCACTCTCTACATAACGAACATAGTAACAATATAATATTATATTATTAACGTAGTAAATACGATAGGAGATGTTCTGTACGAGGCGATGTTCTTGGCGCTTATGAAAGTGTTAAAAGACAAAATTTTAAATACAGCGCCTCTTTTTCAAAAGGAAACCGCCACGTACCTTCGACGACCGATGGGGGATTATGTAATTACATGTAGGTATGTTTCTCAAAGATATACATGTTCGTTTGTATCTGTATCATATACCTTGTACTTGATCCGTTATTACCTTATTATGTGTAATAAAGTGTTTATATCATATACCGACACAAATAATCTAATATCGCAGTGTTATAAATGTTTTTTCCCGATAACTGATATAGAGAAGGTGAAGGTGCTCCTATTATGTTCCTGTCAACGTCATGGAGATGCATAGCTCTTAAACTTATTATTCAGCAAGATAGGAAACCCGTCCATTAACGTGATGACGGAAATCACAAACATTGCCAATTATAACTAAACTGCATCTTACTTTCCGCTGAGTTAAAAAACACTTTATAACAAATAAATAAATAATATTTTCTTCTGTTTCCGCGATTATTACTCATTGAAATAAAACAAATTAACGGATTATATCGCGTATATTATCTCATTTTAGTTCCCGACGTTTCGGAAGCTTTCCAGCTTTCCATGGTCACGGGTGGCCATATACACCATAATAAACGCGATATAATCCGTTAAATTGTTTTATTTCAATAAATAAATTAATAGTTTAAAAAATACTAGAAAAACACGCTTTACAAGAAAAACAAACACAGCTATGATACGATTGTCAAGGTTGAAGACTATGGAGAGGAATCAAACAACCGACTAGGACTGATTATGATTTGATACTGCCCAATAAAATGCTGACACGTTCTATGTATATAGGTAGGTACTTACTTACTACACCACACGATGTTCCATCATGAAGGTCCAGTTCATATCTTCCGGCTCCATCATCAGATCAGTTTGACAGTACTATATTATTGTATTGTCATCAGAACTACACACAGCTGCCAATTTTCATGACGCTGCGATTCTTGGAAGATGGTTAAATTAGTTACCTTAGATTCCATTACATAGTTAGTTACATCCAGGTCGACCTAATAAAAGCGCGTTCAAAATAAAACCTTTAGGTTTTATTTTGAATACGCTTTATTATATTTACTTATACTGTTCAAAAATAATTATTTATAAACACATCTAGACGAACTATACAAATATTATATTAAAATGAACTTAAAAAAAAAACAATTCTTATACCCCCTGTGTCGGCCCAGCCCGGGGCATCGTGCCTAGACCGCTGGCCGCATCCCCTACAGGAATGGGAAGATTTTAATCATTATATTATATTTAGGCTATTAGGAGTAAAAAAAAGAAACAAGTCAAAGAAGAGAAAAAAAAAACTACTTTAGTCGATTGAATAAATTTCGATTCTCTATGAAAATTATCTCTTAATAAAATGGTAACTATAATTTTTCCATTAATAATGATTTTAGTGAGTAGTAGCTGTCACTTTGATTTCTGTCAATAAACTTGGCCACACGTGTGGCCAACGTCGCGGTCAAAACAGCTTTTAGTAATCACAATAACTTGTTTACATGAAAATGATAATATATTCAAAACTAATCCGGATTTGCCTGGGGTTCATATAACATTTGCTCCTAATGACCTAATCCGGGGGTAAAATCTTTCCCATTTGAAGCGGGCAGCGTGTATATACATCTATTCTATACTAATACTATTAAAAACTTACAAAATATATTGTAACGAACCATTTGGAGGTCCTGCGTTTTTCTTTGGATTTATTGTATTTTTGTATGTGCTGTTGTGGCTTCATAACGCCAAATAACCTAAACGGATTTTAACTATTTTTGGTAAGCAGGTAGTTGGGTACCCCCCATTAAATAGGGCCCTGACGAATGAGAGATGGTTAAAAGATACTTCTTATCCGACTGGTTAAGTAAAAAAGAGAGTTATAACTTTTTCCTCCTCAACAAACGAAGTTGCGGGCATCTTCTGTAGTCGTATTTAAACTAAAGAGTTTAAATAAGAATTATGTACATTTGGTAAAGACCAATAGTGAACTAGACTCTTGATTATAACGAAAATATGATTCAACTGAGTGAGTGGACCACAATGAGCGAGTACCCGGTTTTCGCCTTGGACAATATCATCCAATTATGAAATTGGTAAAATATGCCATGGGAAAGGAACATTATATTTTTACACCCTAAACAGGCATATAATGACTTCATGAGCAATGCTTATATAAATAATCCTCAAATTAAACAATCCAAGTGTTTCCATCACTCGTGAGTATTGGGACCCCAGTTCGTATGACAAAAATATACTTAAATCAGTAGAGTATGCAATAGCCTTGAAAGTAATATTATTACGTACCAAGAGTTTAATTGTATCATTTTAGCGCCTCACAGTTTTTTGGGGTACTTTGTTTTCACCAAACTATTGTTTCTAAACTGCCTCAGCTCCCAACTGTTGCATATCCCAGTGCGCGCTTCTCTCCGAAACAGAAAGAAAAGGTATTTTTGAGCCATTGTGTAGAATCGAATAGGTTAGGTTTATTTTATAGGAATTCTGAAAATTTTACGGTTACCAAAGAAAAGTAAGGTTAGGAAATAAAATAATTGAGAAATGAAACAGTTTGGAAAAATAATTCGCTCATTTATTAGTGACCCAATTGGTTTTTATACTTGTATTTCATCTTATGAACTCAGAAAATGATCAAGTATTATACGAAATGAAATGCGTTGTCAGCCCTACAACGCACTGCGATTGTAAGTAAGTATGTTTACTTACTATACTTACCTACATGTGTAAAAAATCTACTTTCTGCAAAATATTTGAAAAATCACTAGATTTTGTCGGCGTCCTTCTCCCAGAGAGTGAGTAAGAGGATGGAGTCTCCCTAACATTGTTTTTGAATATAGACACGTAATAATATATCTCTAAGAGTATATCACTCAGATAATAGTATATCTTCAATACAGGCGTGGTCCGTAACCCCCCCACCCCAAATCGTATACGTCGAGTCGCAGTTTTTCGGCAATAAACATATAACAAAAACGATATAACAACATAATTTATTCAGTTTTCCCGGAGGAAATTTTTTAGTCTTAAATTATTTTCGATTAAAAGTCAACGTTAGTTTTTTTTAAATAGTCTTTCGTATGAATGAAATCTGCGTAAAAAAATATGTCAAACTGATAAAGTTTGACCTGTGAGACTTGTGCGACCGGCGCGGGCAGTTGAGCGCGCGCAGTCGGGATGTGGGGCCTCCGGGAGCTCGTGCTCGTCGCGGCTGCTGCCGCCGCGCTTCCCCGCGCCCACGGTGTGTGCAAACCTATCTTAGCATTCCACGACAGAGACCACACAGTTAATTAGTTGTTACTAAATAATAATAACCTGGAAAATTTTTGATCAAAAAAGCTTGTCCACAAAATAAGCAAATATTTCTCGTGTTAAAGGAGTTCTCGAGGAGCAATCGAGCCAGGCCGAAATCGACAGCGGTGAAAAGAAAATGAGCGAGGTGATCCTCGCGATGTTAGAACATTACAAGCAGCCGGACCCCGTGGGACTGCCTGGCGCTGACGTGCCCGACCCGTACCCTGTGCCGGACATGAAGCATTCGATATCGTTTGGCAACACGCTTTATTTCAAAAACACCCACGTCTACGGAATCAGCAAGTTTCGCATTCTGTACATCAATGCAGAAATCGGAGACATGGAGGTAAGAAAGTGGTGGTATCGAATTTATAAGATTTCAATTTAATCATTGCATGCGTTATTAGTACATTACCTAAACAGTGGGATTCTTATCAAGATTAAGCTGCAGCCTTGAATATGTACAGTACAGTGGTTTCGTTAACATGTATTTTTAGTTATTTTTTACACGGAACAACGTACTAAGAACGCGCAATTAAACCAACGTTCTTAATCGTTACGCGCCTTTGCATATAAATACAGATCGCGGCCGCAAGGCAAAAACCTCTTATAACTTATATTTACCCTATTAGTTTTCAGTTGCGCAACCACATATTTAGCTTGTAAGCTCAACCTGCAATGATGAAACAATTATATGTAATTTGTCGCAACTACCAAATTGTATATTGTGTTCTATTAGTTGCAGTGCACATACTTAAGCTGGTACATTTGATAGATTTCAATCGGTTTTATCTGTCTACTTACAAGGCTAATATCAGAAACATGAAAACTACCATAAATTTGACCTGATTGTACGATAGTATGACGTGACTATGTAGTAGATAACCTATTACTGAACCTGCCTAAACAAACTGTTTACCATCAGTGTTTTAATATTTTGTCATTGATTCACAAATAAATGACAATAGTGATATGCATACATTACCTACTGGCACACTCACATTATAACAGCAAGGACTGAGTACAGCGCGTTTTTATGGTTCCGTAGGCAACACATTTACCTTATACTTTCCGTCCGTCCGTCCGTCTGTCCGCTGCTTAGCGACTCATAATAACTACTAGAAAGCTATAATTTGGTATAGACATAGGTACACATACATATTAGTCACACCGACAAAGTGGTAAAAATCCCTGACGTAAATGATAACTTTACCACGGCTCCAAGTGCCCGGTGGCTTCAGTTGCAAAGCTGGCGGAGGCAGACGAATGTCAGCCGAGCACTGGAGCCAGGGGTGCTAAAAATCCCCGGGGTGGCCTCTTCCGTCAAAAGACCTCGGTTATTGATAGAATGACGAAAATTATCGCTGGTAACCTACTACAACACGTGCACGTTGAGGACAGACGAGAAGGTCACAGAACTGGAAAAGGAGGTCAGTAGGATGCGCTGGGAGATCATATCGGCTGTCTGAAGAGAGGGGGAGCACACAATAGCCCTGACATCCAGCAACCTGTTGTACTACCGGGAGGGTGATAAGCAGTCCCAGGGTGGTGTCTGGTTTATCGTTCAGAAGTCTCTCGTTAACAACATAGTGACAATTTCGAGTATGTCAAGAAGGGTTGCGTACCTTATATTCATAGTATCTAAAAGGTATTCGTTGAAGGTCATACAGGTCAACGCACCTATCTCGACTCACCCAGGCCATGTGTATGAGGACGTCAGTAGAACCATACATGCTTCCGAATTGCACTTCACTGTTGTTATGGGAGACTTCAACGCAAAGCTGGGGAAGAGAGGCAATAACGAGCTGACAGTGGGTGGGGTAATTTCGATGTGGGCAACGGAACCGAAGGGGCCAGAGACAGGCTGAATTTCTGGAGAAAGAGGAACTCTACATGATGAATTCCTTCTTCTAGAAGCCGCCTTCTAGAAATGGACCTGGATGAGTCCCGATGGTTCCACGAAATGAGATAGACTTCATTTTGTCCACAAATAGATAAATATTCAGTGATGTCTCAGTCTCAGTGACTGATAGAGTGAAAACCGGTAACGATTACCGAATGGTGAGAGGCACATTGAATATGAACGTCCGCCTAGAAAATTCTCGCCTAATGAAGTCTACGCTCCGACCAATTACAACCCACATACCAAACCCCGAAGACTTTCAGCTGGAGTTAACACATCGCTTCGCTTGCCTGGATAATTGCGTTTCCGTGGACTATCGAGATATCGTCCAGAGAGTAATCACTTGTCATTAAGTCTTTAACCACGTTTATCTATTTGTTTTGTCTACATGTTTTGTTTTCACGTTTTCCATATTTTTAATAAATGAGTTATAAATTAATATTAATACGTTTCCAGGTTAATGCTGCGTTATTGATAGACCGTCTACAAGCTAGAGGGAACTATACCTTGTCCACGTGGATGAGCAGAGAGCAAGGCCCATACACTGTGGATGTCAGCGGACTCAAAATCACCGCTAAAGCCAATCTTGGCGTGGAGCGAGACGGGAAATTAAGGGCTCAAGATATCGCTATGGATATATCCTTCAGTTCAATTAATGCCAATTTTGAAAATCTTAATTTCATTGGCAACGTGTTCCAGGGGGTCATAAACTCGGCCGGGACACTACTGTTTGATTCTATCAAGCCATACATCCTCAAAGAAGCATACACTAAAGTTAGAAAGGATATAAATGATAAATTGGAGCAAGTAGCTGGAGACATGCAGTTTCCTAATTCTGTGTCGCCCTTAGATATGGTAATCGCGGATACTAGAAAACTCGTCCAGGATAAGAACATGGATCCATACAAAGTCAAAGATTACAATACCACTGTCAGTATATTTACTGTTTCACTAACTAACACTTGGATTACGGGAATATCATCTTTCCATCGCGTGGGTAATATCACTTTGAGAATGGCCAATAATACCGCCATAGCCGACTTTGAAATAGGTACCCAGAGAATGCTGGGAACTGTGCAATGGGACTTTTCGGCCATTAGAGGCCTCGTCAAAAGATCAGGAACTGCTTCATTTTCCGTTGAATATTTAAACGCAAGAATTGTTCTAGCCCAACCCCTTGACACGAGACACACTCCCGAGTTTAGAGGGTTAGATCTAGAATTGGGGAATATACAGGTGCGCTGCGATGGAGCAGGTACTTTGGACTATATTATTGAATTATCGGTCAATATACTACCAAATCTTCTAAGGTATCAGATAATGGATGCTTCAGAAGGTCTTATCAGGGGAAAAGTTCAAGAAGAGCTGGATAAAATTAATGTCGAAGAAACTATTAAACAGGAATTACCAACAGTGGATGAAATTCAACAAGAAGGTTTTAAACTCTCATCATTGAAGGAGGTTCCTTCAGAGGTTGTATCTTACGATGATGATGAGTTCTTTAATTTCTAAGGGTATCTACTGTGTGTACGCTTATCTATCTATATATATTTGAATAGTTCTGAAATTATTACATTGTCTTACAAACCTATATTCGTTTCGTATTATGCAGTAAGTTGAATTTCGCTTGTAAACTAGCTGATTAATTCTGTACATAAACTATATTATATACTTATTATAGGTTGTCCATGGAACCATAATAGAAATGGTATACCTATCCATATCTTCGATGAATGAGATATCTGTGCCAACTGTGAAGATATTTTACTAAAAACGATTAAAATAGACCGTGAACCATATTTTTCATTTTTTGGATATTTTATGCCTGAGTATATGTTACGAGTATTATACACCCTTTCATATTGAACGAAACTCGTGTACGATGATACGATGATCAATAGTTGAACAAAGAATTGTCTGCAAGAACAATGACGACATCTTGCGTGTCTAGTCTACAATATCAAACATGCCTACTTAGGTACTATCTACTAGTGCACTCGATTTCGCTGGACTCTCTGGTTTTCAATTAACGTACGTAGAACTCACTAGATGGCGTATCGGAGATGCCCATTGCACATGGTATAAAATCAGAGATTACGAATATAAATGAAATTTCTGGACTTTTCATAACCATGTATGTACATATAGCAAATGCACGAAATTGTACAGTGTCCACTCTTGTTGAGTTCGTTCATTGAGTTATTTTATTTTCTTCATGGCAGTATGGAATTATTTATACTCCTAGTAGTACGTTCATCCAGCAATTTCAAATCAAATCAAAAATCAAAAATGTTTATTTGCGTTAACAATAACTATGTTTACATATATGACATACCTGGCGGACCCCAAACTGAGCCTGTATCTTGGGGCCCTGGAGAGCAATATGTGAAGATCTAACAATGTTCAGGATTATCTAGTATCTTATATTATAATACAATTGAAAAACATGCATTATACAAAAACACGACAAACGCTAGCGACAAGTATTTAAATCCATCTTTTTGAACTCCGCCTAAATAAGTATTATTTTCTCCTTTGAGATCACAATATAGGTAAATGGTACTAACCTAAGTATGTCGCTCCTGATTTTGTGGTCATTTAGTTTGAGCTAGTGTTCGTCATCAGCCATATTTGAAAAAAAAAATTAAGATTATTTCATATTATTGTAGACAATATGGTATATTTGAGTATAAAATATAACTTACTTACCGTCTACATCTGGCAAATACTTGTCATCCAAAATTAAAAATAAAATGTTTTGTGGCTCATGGACCTTCAAATAACCCATTTCAGTCATTTTTAACTAAGTATTTTCAATGTAGGTACAAACATACATTTTTACGACTCTATAATGAGTGACGTAGCAAAATATCTAAAAGCAAATCGTATAAGTTTGTTGTGCATATATATTATCAAAATACATTAAGTCAAATTCTATTACGTATTACGTAATTCATAACATATTTTATCATAAAGTTACAAAATATACGGTCTAAATTAATAACGTTTATTTATAATATATATTGCTGACTATGTATAAGGTTCAAGACACATACAATCAAATGATAAGTGCATAACAACCATATTCATACAATATTATATCCGTGCTTACTTGGACATACTCAGCATCACTACCAACTGGCCTCGTCGTAAAAGTATTCCCAATGTGAAATCAATCTGACTGTGTCTGAGCGCGACGCACACAGAACAGACGGATACTTTATAATTACGAGCATTACAAAACAAAGTCCCTCTGCCGCGTGTCTGTCTGAACTGCACTCAAAGACGATCTAACGGATTTTCGGAAAGGTCTAAGTGTATAATTGTACACACTCGTACAGTGCGAAGCCGGGTTGGGTCGCTAGTACATATGTATATGTATTTAGATACCTGAAAGAAATCTAATCTCATTTAATGTAATATATAATAATCTAGGATAATTTCAATGACAAATAGAAAAGCATACAACAAAGCACTAATTGAAATAAAACATTTTAAACGGACTAAATCGCGTGTATAATCTCACTAAATGAATATTATCTAATATAGGTACGTGTCGGGAACTCAAATTTTGAGTTCTCGACGTTTCAGAAGCTTTGCAGCTCCCGTGTCGACAGAGAAAATAGTACATGGTGTTTACCGGGTGAGTAGGTATAGGATAGTGATACGAAGTCGGCAAGCACTTTTCACGGCCAGAGGCATGTATAGTGCTTTTCTCAAACATATGCAATGAATTAAAAAAATACACCACTTAAAAAATTACAAGACAATTTTTTTTTCAATTTTCCGTGAATCCCTCCATAATGTTTTTTTTTTTACGGAAGTCGTCCGTATTTCACATGTGTATTGTTCGAGTAGACCCTATTAGGGCCGTTATACACAACCTGATAATAAGAAACTTAATTTCTGTAATAAATAAAATAAATGCAGAGGATTTTAAATATTTTCTATGATCTCTGGTGAGTTACGTTACGTATAGACAATATTTTAAATTTATTCATCAACATATGAACCATACAGATTCGTGTTCTTAATGTCAGCTCGTGTGTAATAGGCATTAACGCGGATATTTTTGATCCGATAGCCATTCAGCCAAGGAGAAAATTAAAAAAATATAATTCAGCTATTTAGCCTGTTCACACAGACGCCATGTTTACACTAAAATTTTAAAAAAAGCTTCCCGGCCTAGGCCTTCAATTTTGTATGAAATTCCTTTACAGTTCTCTCAAGTTGTTCCGCCCGAAGCGTGATACTTTGAAGCCTGTATTAACGCACGTAATTACGACATTTCATTGCAAAATGCAAAATAAATATATTTTTTACTGACAAAGTTACAATTTGTGCAAACTACCCACTTTGAGAAAATAAATAATGATGTACATACATGCCAGAGGGGCTTAATTATTTTATTTTAAAAATAAACTACCAGCGTTGAACAAAATGAGGCTTACTGAAGAGAAAGAAACGCCGCAAAGAAAACTCCCTCCCAGACTACCAAGTTAATTTTCTTTTAAACAAAGACTCTCAACAAGTTACTCGTAACTACTACTTATTACGGTATCAGTATATCAACCTCTTAAATGTCTATAATTGTGTTTTCCAACCTATGTGTTGCGATCCCAAAGACTTTAAAATTTCACGCTTACATTAATTTGGACTAAACATTTTCAAACGCATGTTTGAATTAGCGTAGAAAAGGGAATTGTCAATTATTATTCCATTATGAGTAAAGGGAGTCGCGTCAAGGAAAAGGTCAACAAAATACTGGTCTAGAGGATATCACTCCACCTCAACAAAAACTTATTGTAATTTTATGTCCAATCGTCATATGCAATGCCTTTCCTTTAATCGAGTTGTATGTCGTTTGGCCGTTATGAATAACGAACATTATTCATATCATGTCCTATGTTTGCAAGTAGGTACATCAAGTAAATATACCAAGTTTATGATCTTACTGATGCCTCAAGTCGTTGTAAGATATTTGTAGGTATTTATGTACAACCTGGATGTCCGAGCTTTTCCAGCTGGATAGATTACTTATCTATATATATAAAACTCTTGCGTTACGACAACGCAGAGCCTAAACCGCTAAAGATATAAGGATGAAATTTGGAACATATATTTTTTATAGTTCGTGGACGTGTACTAAGAAAGGATTTTTCGAAATTCAACCCTTAAGGGTGTGAAATAGGGGTTGAACCGTAGTATGGAAATCGTTCATTTGGAGAGTTATAGACTTGAATCTTTGTATAAAGGTTGCTTATTAAAAAATAAAACAAATGATTAAGCGTTGGTATAAAAATTCATCCCCTAAGAGGGTTAAAAAAGAGTTGAAAGTTTGTATGGGATACATGTCGTTTTTAAAGTTAAACGCTTAAAACTTTGGTTATAACCTCCTCATGTACAGTGAAAAACATTGATAAGGGAATTTATGAAAATTCATCCCGTAACGGGGTTAAATTGGGGTTGAAAGATTGTATGGAAAACCTGTAATTATTTGAGTAAGTGTTATGATATTTCGCGTAAAGACTCTTCATTTAAAACAAACGAAATTCATTTCAGTATTTTTGGAATTCCATCCCTTAACGGAGTTTAATTGGGGTTGAATGTTTGTCTGGAAAATGTGTAATTATTTGATTAACTGTTATTATATTTCGCGTAAAGACTCTTCATTTAAAACTAAAAAAAAACAGCATTTTTTTTAATTCATCCCCTAACGGGGTTAAATTGGGGTTGAAAGTTTGTATGGAACACCTGTAATTAATTGAGTAACTGTTATATTTCGCGTATAGACGCTTCATTTAAAAATAAGAAAAGTTATTTCAGCATTTTTGGAAATTCATCCCCTTACGAGGTTAAATTGGGGTTCAAAGTCTGTATGGAAGAACTGTAATTATTTGAGTAAGTGTTATGATATTTCGCGTAAAGACTCTTCATTTAAAACAAACGAAATTCATTTCAGTATTTTTGGAATTCCATCCCTCAACGGAGTTTAATTGGGGTTGAATGTTTGTATGGAAAATGTGTAATTATTTGAGTAACTGTTATAATAATTCGCGTATAGACTCTTCATTTAAAACTAAAAAAAACAGCATTTTTTTTAATTCATCCCCTAACGGGGTTAAATTGGGGTTGAAAGTTTGTATGGAACACCTGTAATTAATTGAGTAACTGTTATAGTAATTCGCGTATAGACGCTTCATTTAAAAATAAGAAAACTTATTTCAGCATTTTTGGAAATACATCCCTGAAAGGTGTGAAATAAGGGGTAACTGTCTGGGACGAAAGTACTGAATAGAACTTTGAAAGACATTAGGGGGAACGATGGTCTGATGGGTGGAGTCACTACGTTGTTAGCTGCAGACTTCCGTCAGACTCTGCCCGTAGTTCCGAGGGGAACCGAGCTGATGAAGTTAAAACAAGCATTAAGGCGTCAAGTATATTAATCAAAAAACTCCACCTTAAGATAAATATGCGAGTACATTTTAAGGGCGATATTTGCGCTGGAGAATTCTTCAATCTTCTTCTTAAAATAGGAAATGGAGAATATCCCGAAACTGAGGGAAAGATTACATTTCCATCAGATCTTGCCTTAGTTGTGCTGACCGTTGACAACCTAAAATCTCTCAAATTTACCCAGATGTTCAAAGTCTACACAGCAAGTCCATGGAGTGGTTGTGTGAACGAGTGATCCTGACACCTAAGAACGAACTAAGGCTTCCGTTATTAATAATATTTTACTGAAGTCGTTCGAAGGTTCAGAATACGAATACAAGTCTGTAGACTAGTTAATACGGATGATGCCATAAACTATCGCGTAGAGTTTTTAAATGCACTCAACCCACCCGGCCTACCTTCTTACATACTTATCCTAAAAGTGGGTGCTCGAATAATGTTGCTACGAAATCTCAATCAGCCGAAGATGTATGTAAAGGCGCACTTGGGAGGATTTTTTGAAATTCGAGCTACACGCGGACGAAGTCGTGGGCAAAAGCTAGTACATATAATAAATTGAATGAAACGTGCGACTGCGTCAAAACTGTCGATAGCTAAGAATGCCGAACCGCTAACATTTTAGTTATAGTGATACAAGCAAAATATGGTTTAAGCACCCACGTATTATTTAAGTCGTTTTATCGGCCGGATCCAGGTATTTGCCCAGCATTGCACGCTCCACTCTATCTTAACGATTCCGATTATCAGTTTGAGCTTAAATTGTCTTTGATTAAAGTATTAAAACTGTTATTACACTGGCAGTTCTAAAACTAATCGTATCTCTAAAATTTTACTAGGTCGACACTTGTTGTTACATCTCTTCTAAAGCCACTTACTTGTAATTATTTTGTAGTATTATCTTAATCCTTCGACAGTAATTAGAGATTAAGCGAACAACCTGGAAATCGCCGCGTGTCGATTTCAAGTTGATCCTATTGTTTACACAGTCCATTAACTAATATCCAACGAACAATGGAATGTGGTCGCTATGAATCCCTACGATAACAAGCTAAGGCGAAATGTGACGCTGCAGTCTGATAAACTGTGACCCCTCCCGGATGGGCGGCCAGTGCAGTGGCGACGGCGAACGGGACGCGACGATGTGGGCCCGCTGCGCGCTGGTGCTCGCGGCCTTCGCCTGCCCCTACGTGATCGCTCAAGGTATGCGACTCTTAACTCGCTTTTGACGTGTAAAATCAACAATGGTGTTTAACAAACAGTGATACATATCATCAAAAACGCTGAGTGTGGTATATTCCGCGTACCACTACAAATGCAGTAGTTTTGTTTGTCATTTTGGCCTCGCAATCGGATCTAAGTAATTACGAAATGTATGTCCATAGATCTTACATGCGATTATCTGAATGTTGAAGTTGACTGAGTTATTTATTGCACATTGCGTTTAAAATGATGGACAGAAATGTACCTCTGTCTACAACTCGTATTTAATCTATCTATACCTATATTTACATTTATACTATTGTAAAATTTTAAAAATGAAATGTCTGTACATTGAATATATTTAAAAAAGTGACGCGATTTATTTGAAGGTCACTGAATCGAAAAGTATTTTGTATGTGTGTTTGTGTCGTTTTGGCTTCATCACACCAACACGGCTAAACTTTTTCTTTCCCACAAATGAAGTTGCAGGCACCTTCTAGTGGTAACTGAAGCTGTGTTTCTTTATATGCATTATATTCGGCATCAACGTCTTAGATCAAAATCGCATTGATTTTTGATTTAATACTCAGGACCAAGGTTTTAACAGATGTTTGAATTTGATTTAATTAGATGCAGACACTTCAGAGAATAGCCCGGAGATGCTTGCCGAGGGCGAGGCCCGTATAAGCGAGAAGATCTTACAGATGCTGGAACACTTCAAGCAGCCGGACCCGATCGGGCTGCCGGGCGCCGACATCCCCGAGCCATACCCCGTGCCCGACATGAAACAAACCATATCGTTCGGCACCACGCTTTACTTCAAGAACACTGCAGTCCACGGCATCAGTCAATTCCGAATACTCCACGTGGATGCAGAAATTGGAGCTATGGAGGTTAGTTCTCTGATGAAAATGTTTACACTGAATGGAGTTTTATAATGTGTATATTATCGTCAAATGGATAGATGAAGATGTATGGGGGTAGATGGAACATAACGATATTATCTCTGAATGAACTAGGGCGAGTGCGAATGCTTACTGCGTATGTAAGTTATACATTTATAGAACAGCAAAACTACGTACGGCAAATGTTCGGATAATAGGATTATAAGTAATATCTTACCTAATGAAAGTAAATTAACATGACATATCATTTTAACAGTGGCTTAAAAAAGTACAAAAGCCCGTTCGTTTTCCCGCATAATTACGTCATTTTATGCCGGTCACTGTGCATATCATTTTGTGCCGGCCATTGCGCTCATATTTTTTCTTTCAATTTAATACGAGGGGAATATTAAGTTTCCCAAAGGTGTGCATACTATTATTTCTAGATAGGGCACGTTATTTGAACTCAGAATCTACAAATAGTTTATTTTTAAAATGTCTCTTTATATTAGTTCCTGACATACTAGACAGACAGAATTTAAAAAAATAAGATTTCCCGACTCAATGGTAATATAAGAGCTTCCTTCATACCAAATTTTAAGATTCTAGAACAACAGAAGTACCCTATAGGTTTTAATTCCACGACAATTCGTTTGAAAACACACAGACAGACATAAAAAAATTAGATACTTAGGTTTTTTTATTATTTTGCTATAAGAGGTATCTTCATACCAAATTTCAAGTTTCTTAGACATCTGGAAGTAGAAGACGAAGTCTGGAAGTGGTGTCTTATAGGTTTTCATTCCACGGCAATTATTTGAAAACACCTTTTTTAAGCACTGTGTACCTTTTGATTGCGTGGACTTAGAAGATTTTTTCTCAGCTTCAAGGATTTGAAGCTTAATTATTTGATTTGATATTAATTTCAGCTTAATGCTTCCACGTATTCCTGAGAAAAACGGTGTTGACAGACGGACAGGCGGACATTAAAGTGATCCTATAAAGGGTTCCCTTTTTATGGTTCCGTAGCCAAAATGGCAAAGACGTATACTGATGAAATTTGGAACATAGATGTCTTGTGTAAGCCGCTACTTATAGTTTGATAGTTAAATAAAATATATATATATTTCTAGGGGGGGTATATACTCTATACATGAAAAAAATAAAATCAGCAAAAATCAATGTGTGGCACATCATTCGAACGTTCTTCTAAAAACACTTTGTGAGGTTTCAAAAAAAAAATGATGTAGTGAATATTTTTTGGAAATATTCAGTCCGAAAGTAGCAAAACTTGTGTCCCTCTATTTTCTAACGGTATGTTCAAAACATATGAAAAAAATTACAAATATAAAGATTAAAAATACTTCCAACGAAAATTGTTTTGAACATGATCAGACATACCGTTTTTAAGTTATTGCCGAAAAACTCCGCTTCTCAGCAAAAGGACGTAAGTGCAGCAGGGAGGTACGCTCTTTTGTTAGTGTTTTTTTTCATATCGCATTTTTATAAACGGCTGTGGAACCCTACATTGAGCATGGTCCTCTATGCTCTTCGCCGGTTCTTTTTTCCTTTTGATGTGCAAAGAAATAATAAACCCAAAATTCGTACCCCACCGAGTAAAGCTTTGTGGCCCAAAATTCTTTATAAATAATTTATGCAGAGCTGGTATCATTAACGTGATTTTGAGTTAACTCTCTAGTTTATTTATTTTGAACTATCATTAACCCAGCTTTGATATGATTTTATTCTCAGTTTTCAACCATAAAACGAAGGCACTGTAATGTAATGTTCTTTTCAGGTGCATGCAGCCATGTTGATAGACAAGCTGCAGGCGAGAGGCAACTACACGATGTCGACGTGGGTGAACAAGGCGGCGGGCCCCTTCACGGTGGACGTGGCCGGCCTCAAGCTCACCGCCAAGGCCAGCCTCGGCGTCGAACGCGACGGCAAACTCCGGGCCCAAGACATCCTCATGGACATATCATTTAACACGATATCTATGAATTTCCAGAATCTAGGCTTATTTGGAAGCATGTTTCAAGGAATTGTCAATTCAGTTGGAAATTTTTTATTCGACTCTATCAAACCTTACATTCTGAAGGAAGCATATACTAAAGCCAGGACTGAAATTAATAAGAAATTAGATGAAGTTGCGGGCGATATGCAGTTCCCGAACTCTATATCGCCTTTAGATATGGTCATAGCGGACGCAAGAAGAAAAGTCCGCGAGCTGGGGATGGACCCGTACAAAGTGGAAGACTATAATGCAACCGTTAGTATATTTTCTGTATCTTTATCTAACACGTGGATAACAGGTGCATCTTCATTCCATCGAGTAGGAAATATCACTTTGAAAATGAAAAATAACACCGTTATAGCAGATTTCGAGATAGGGACTCAAAAGCTAGAAGGCACGACACAGTGGGATATAGCCGCACTAGGGGGTCTCATGTCCAGAGCCGGCACTGCGTCTTTCTCGGTCGAGTACATCGTGGGGAGGCTTGTGGTGGCGCAGCCGCTCGACACCCGGAACAAGCCTCAATTCAGAAATGTGGATTTAGAAGTCGGCAATATTCAAGTGCGATGCAATGGAGCAGGCACGGTGGACTACCTTATTGAATTCGTTGTGAATATTCTGCCAAATCTGTTGAGATATCAGATAATGGATGCGTTAGAAGGCCCTATTAAAGAAAAAATTCAATTAGAGCTAAATAAGATAAACGTTGAGGAAACTATCAAACAGGAATTACCTGAATTGGACAAAATGGAGGAGCAAGGGCTGAAGTTATCAGCCATAAGAGGTGCTCCCACGACGGCTGAATTTTATGACGACGACGAATTCTTTAATTTTTGACAAATTTTCTATTTCTACATAGTAGTGCCATACATAAGTTATTGTCTTTAAGATTGTATATAGATAGATATTTAGAGTACTCTGTACTTACTTTTTTATTGAAATCGTGCAAAACCAAAAGTTAAAAATAAATTGCATTAATAATTCTACCATTGTATTATTTTTACTAATTTCCATAGAAATCCATACTCTACTACGGCAACTACGGCAAGTCGCATCTCTCCTTACATGCACTTAAGAGTCCCCGGTAAGCTCGCTTCTCCGTGCAAAGGTAGTTACGCTTTCATTTTAAAACGACTGGCTAGTTTACTTTGAAACTTTGTACTTAGAATAAGTTAAGGTATATGCAGGTCTCTAATTACTTTATATAGCTTCAGATACCGTAGTAAAAAGAAATACAGCGAATTTAAGTTTTTCATAGAAAACTTGTTTTTGCTGTATTTCGTTTGTTTTATAAACTGGAGTCATATAAACTAATTACAGGCCTCGAT
Source organism: Hedya salicella (assembly GCA_905404275.2). Taxonomy (NCBI): domain Eukaryota; kingdom Metazoa; phylum Arthropoda; class Insecta; order Lepidoptera; family Tortricidae; genus Hedya; species Hedya salicella. The sequence goes on from FR990096.1 coordinate 46,576,948, forward strand.
ATACCTCATTTAATTATTTATTTATTATTAATACAGCCACATTGTATATATTATAACATTCACATTAATTATATTATTATAGGTATCTACATCTGATATACACAACAATAACGGTGTACATACAAATGCATACATTTCATTGTATATGCAAAGTTTAATTACAATCCAACACGTAGTTTTAAAATGAGAACGAAACTCCGTTTGTATGAAAAGGTGAAATTCGGCCGAGCTTGCCGGGGACTCTTAAGAAATGTGTTTCCTTTATAGTACTTACCTCTTACATTTTTAAATTTATATATTTACTTCTTGTTTCGCGTGTATTAATTATCTCATTTGATATCGCGATACGTTTACATTGTTTTATTTAAACGAGTGATAATCGTGGAAACCGAAGAAAATATTTAATTTCATATTCTAAAATATTTTATAAAATATTGAACACCGATGACTCACGTTTCCGATGCAGCGCGACGATAGAGATGCATAATGATAATTCATAGAAAATTGAAGCGACCATTTTCTGTTCCCATTCGCTGTGAGCGCCCTCGTCCCGCGCCGCCGATGCGGCGACGAAAGGAACGAATAACTTGGTATTTATATTTTTAAAAACGTTTTACATTCGAATTTTTATTGACTTCATTCTTTGTTGTTGGCTCTTGTTATTTTTTTATTTCATTGCATGGTTACTTTTATTATTATGCCATCAAAAACATAACTTGTAAAAAAAAACAAGTCTTGCCACTTAGTTCTACTACCGTAAAAAGTTGTGAGATCCACACTAAGCCGGTTAATTTATTCAGTTCCTACTTACCCTTAAGTTCCTTCATTAGCCAACCTAAGAACATCTTATAGTGACCATATCAATATTTAAAAAAATGTATATCGATAAGAATGTTTTAAAAACCTACTGCTCGACTCAATTTGCTAGCAGTAAATACGCTTTCAATAGTAACAATGTCATTTACCTAGTACCAACTTAAAAAAACTGTAGTAAAATTTTATTTTAAGTACAGAAAAGTGCAAGAAAAACCGAAGATTTTTATATTTGAAATAAAAAAAATCGAAAGAGTGATGATTTTGGCTACAAATCGAGGATCGATTTTATGTGAACCAATATGGACCCTTTTATTGCTGCTGGCGTAAAGTTCGCCTAAGTATCATCATGTATCATGATCTCAAAAGTCTTCATGTGACTGTAAAGTTATAAATAGAATTCATGAAAATTCGAATTGAAATTTATATAAAATGATGGAGGCCAATTTTGTTGTACTAATAATTTATATGCAAATACATATCAAGGCGCAAGTTTTTCAGCTACCTTTTAGCTTTTTTGTGTTACTAACGATGTCATCCACCGATGGCCCCGAAATATTTTTTCAGGCACCAAAATAATACTTTCTAGGAATACCTAATATTGAAATAAGTCACTTAGTTTAACCTTTATTCATATATCAAAGAAGGGAAAAAAGATGCGTCAAGATACAAAGTATTAAAATATTCGAAATATTGGGAACTTTGACGCGATACCAATAATCGAGCTTCCTGCCGAACCAGAGGAAAGTTAATTATAAGAGGAACCGAGATCTGTATATTTACGATAGCGGGTCAAAAGTAATGCATAAAACGGCGCGTTCGATCGCAATCGTAACCATCGCCATTAGTTGTAGGTACCGTTGGTTCATGTCGACTCGACCGGTTTGGATGGATTGAGTCTTACCATAAACAAACGAAACAATTTAATATGTTTTCACTACTAAATCCTTTAGGGTTTCGTATTTAGATTCTGATTAGCTTCTTGAAGATTGGAGCACTCCAGCAGAATAACAAGTTTGTCGCCCACGTGGCGGCTGTGGCGGCCACCTTATCAAAATATATAAAGCCCTAGATAACACTGCCAATACAGAAGTTGACTTATGAAATAGGTACAATGTAATACCAAAAATGTACCTAGCACCTATCTAAACAATGGTGTCACGTACCCGACTTTCTCGTTGAATATCCCGATTGTAGTTTTACTATTGTAAAGGAACTTGCAGACACATTTACTAAATACGGGGCAAATATTAGTTAGTATTAATTCAGTTGGCACCTCACCTATGAGTCCCATGGAAATGAGGAGCAAACTTAATATAAGCTAAAGGGGTTTGGGGTGTAAGCAATATATCTAGATATTGAGATAGGTGGGGAGTCAAAGTACAGAGCTCTAAGCGCTCAGGAAAATCCCCATGCCAGATTTTTAGGATTCCATAGCAAAATGTGACGCAATACTTAAAATAATAAACTTTTAGTAGTAACGAAATGGAAAGCAAACCCTCATATTTTAATGTTTTTTATAACTTGGCTTATAAAAATACTGCCCGGAAGCCCATTTCATGTAAATTCTAAAAGTATTTTCTTTACTTACAATAAAGTTAAATTTGAATATTTATAATGTAAAATAAAATATTAAAAAGTACTGCGACGTTCTTCAGCACAGCGCAGGGGAACGCAAAAAGACCCGAAAATCAAGTACTAACACAAAACTAACACAAAAACCAACCAAGTGCAAGTCAGACTCGCGCACCGAGCGTTCCTTGCAAATTTTCACTTTATCAAATCTTGTCTTAACTGGTACAGCCGGGTTAAGTTCATTTTGCACCTAGTATGTAAGGTGCAAACTTAACGCAACCTGGTTGTCCTCATATGACTTTTGAAAACACATTTTTTTATTATTTAATTACAAATGTATAGTTTTCAGATTATTCCCTGTACTTATAGTAGAAAACAACATTACTTGCCAAATTTCATAGTTTTAGGTCAACGGAAAGTACCCTTTAAACTTAGATTCCCTTGAAAGTGGCGAAATATAACATTATAGGCCGTATCTTTTTTATACGATAACATAGATGTTTTATTTTTTCACAGTTTCAAGGGACTGTGGACTTGAGTATAAATACATACACTCACAAGCATTCGCCTGTATAATATTACTATATAGAAGGCGCCCGCAACTTAGTACGCGGAGGATAAAACGTCATAACCCCTCTTTTGTTCATGAGCGTAGTCGGGTAAAAAGAATCCTACAACAATCTTGAAATACCCCGTCTACCCGTGTACCAAAAATAGTTGAAATCCGTCAAGACGATTTAGCGTGAAGAAGCCACAACGACACATACAAACATATATAAAATAAAAAAATAAAACATTTCCTGTAGATGACCTCCAAATAGTCCATAACAATATTTCTTTTGCAAAATATCTTCAATGTACAGACATTTCATTTTTACAACTTCATAATAGTATAGTTATATAGAAATATAGATTAGTGTGATTTTTAATCATCTTTAAGTCATAATTTAATTTAAGTCTAATGTACTCTGAAATAATCATAATTATAATCATAACACATGTATCATGTATAAACTAACAATTAGCACGTAAGGTATATCTGTTAGTGCTAATTATGTAACTTCTATAAATAAATAAATAAATAAATAGGTAAATCAAATTTTAGGCATAGCACGGGTGCGTTTTCGCAACTCGACGTCTATGATGCACCATGTATAGAGTAAAGTTATACTGGGGTAGCCTTTCTCGTGTCAATTAAATGATTGGTATATGTATTTGGGAAAAAACAATGAGCCGGTTGGGTGCGAGGCCTTAAGTGCCGCGGAGGGAGACAGGTGGGCTGGCGCCGGCGCCGGCGCCCGTAGCATTGCCGCTGCTGCACCAACTCGCGGCGCACGCGCTGTTCTCCTTTCTCTACGCTCCGCACGTACATATTCTTACGTACAAAATACATTAAACGCCGGCAAGTCTTTCCACAGCAATGGACAAACTTAAAGGTATTCTCGTGTTGGCTGCGGTGATCGCATCGGGGACCTGTAACACAAGTGAGTACCATTAAGTAGACTAGTTTAGAGTAAAGAAAGGAAAATTAAAAACTTTCTTTTTCGTCTCTGAGGATGGCGCACCGCATATGCTTAGGTACTATTGTAACAAATTATTATTAAAACTGTCCATTCCTTCAGCTATTCCATGCTAATCCATGTACATATACATACATATATAGAAGTGTATAAAGATAAGTATAGATTCACACTGAAGTTCAGAACAAACAAATTATTTTGGCACTAAGACACTGTGCGATACTTACGAAGTATACATGTTTCGAAGTACCCCGCTAAATATCAATTTAATAACATGTTTATGTACCTACTGACCTAAAATAACAGTTTTGTTTAAATATATCATATATTGTATGTCGTAAAAAAAACACTATGGCGCGAAATTTTATTGTAATATTGTTGTTGTTTCAATATAAAAATAATGCAAAAATGAGTGCTTTATTCCTTCGATTCAGTGAATAGTTTTTATTTTTTAATATTGCTTAGTGCTTACCCAGGCCTAACCTGGCGATTCACGCCGCATTTGCGAGATACATGCGGGAGCCTCTTTCAAAGAGCGCCGTTATAATAAATCAGATTCGATATTTGAAAGTCAAAGTCAAAATTTTCTTTATTCAAGTAGGCCTAGCTACAAGCAGTTTCGAATCGTTCTCAAAAGGATTTTGGAGCAAGTTATTGATAAAAAATTGACAAAATAAAAAATTCAATAATAAATATAAAAAAAAAACCAAATAGGATCGTCAAGTAAATACAAAAGAATTTGTATTCGCATATAATGTTTCTAGAATAAAATCCCAAATATAAAGATGTAAAAAATATAAAAATTAAAAAAAACAATCAGTACCTTAACAGGTACTGATATTTTCCTACTCGTTATCTATACTTACTATTATAAAGTTGTAAAAATAAAATGTCTGTACATTGGAGATATTTTCAAAAAAATGATTGTTACGGACTATTTGGAGGTCACTAAAACGAAAAATATTTTTTTTGGATTTTATGTATGTTTGTATGTGTCGTTGTGGCTTCATCACGCAAAATCGGCAAACGGATTTCAACTATTTTTGGTACACGGGTAGCTGGGTATCTCTAGATGGTTATAGGATACTTTTTACCCGACTACGCTGAAGAAAAAATGAAGGGTTATGACTTTCTCTCCTCCGCGAACGAAGTTGCGGGCGCCTTCTAGTAATCATTATAGGTCACATGTCATGATTGCTTTTATTTTAATTAATCCCTAGTCTTTATCATATCTGTGTGTGCTATAATAAACTTTGGAAATGAGTTTACATTTCACATATTCTTTTAATTTACAAATCGATAAGTCAAGTTATGGTGCTAGGAAGTTTATTATAAAACCTCACACGGTTACTTATGAATGATTTAATTTTATTTTTTGGAGCCGAGTGGCAGGCACTGCGAGCTTATTTCTAGTATGGATATTATGTATATCACAATTGTTTTTAAAATATGCAAAGTTTTATTGTACATTCATGATATGGTCATAATCATAAATGTAGTGACAATGCACTGTCATTACATTAATATACTTAAACTTATCTCTTAGTGAGTCTCTATGGTTAATTTTATACATCGTAGGAATAGCCCGTTTCTGCAGAACATAAATTGTATTAATATCGGAAGCATTACCCCACTGTAAGATACCATATGACATAACAAACATTGTAATATTTCAAATTTACATGTTCGCATCAGCACATTTTATTCATGAGACCCGTGAAAAAAAATGTTTTGTAGAAACACTGGTGTAGCGGGGTCGTGCCGGCCAGCGCATAGCACACAGTCATCCCTTGGCGTCGGAGCTTCACCGAGCCCTGTCTCCGGGCTCGAAACAAGGCATTCTAGACATCACTATAGTCCTTTAAGAGGATCGATTACAAAAAGAAGACCGTCCGATTTCTCCTCAACTTTCCCATCCCAAACAATATCAGTGGTTGCACTCAACCTACGTACAAACAAAGTAAAAAGGGATGGCAATCCTCTAATGGTCAGGTTTATAAGCATTCAACAACTTCTAGGCATTCGATGCTTGATTCTTAACTATCCTATACATACTCGAGGGTATCTACTACATGCTATTCAACATTGAACTTGAGTACGTATAATTGTACGGGAATGTATCCTGATATGTACCCTGATATATTTGACCCTCATACCGCATGACTTCGCAAAATATTTGTTTTGCAAGGCAATGAAATCAAAGCAGCACTGTTACGTTGTTAGCCAGACTTGTTAGATTGGATATTATCTACCTAAAGAACACAATGATTGTACCTCGAAGCTCCAAAACATTAAAATTACAAAAAACTAAATTTATAAACAGTTTTATTTAGGGTTCCGTACCAAAAAGGTTAAAAAGGAACCCTAATGGTGCGACTCTGTCTGTCTGTCTGAGTATTAGAGCGCTGTATCTCAATAAGTACTTATGCTATCTTTTCGGTATTTGAAATATTTATAAACATGGTCAGCCCACATGTATTGCAAAGGAAACGTTATAAAACATATTTTTATTTTCTAAAAAACGACCAATAGGGGTGGGGGCAATAATTATAAGTCTAGCCACTAAGTCAATTTTGTGAAAGGGCTTTAAAGGATCTACAAATTTTCGAACAATTTAGATTTTTATTTTGCTTATTAAATTTCGTTTTATTAAGGAAAATGTGGAAAAAATACCACCCCCCCGCTCTATCGCCGGAGTTTAGCAGGCGAAAAATCTGAAATTTTCTGGAATTATATAATTCAATATGAATATTACACAAAAATTATAACCATATATAAGTATGTGTTACTTTTTAATCACCAATGGATCTAATGTGTAAAGACAGTTACACCTGTGCCAGAAGAGCCTAATTGTTTAATTAAAAAACAACTACTAGCATTTCGCAAAATGAGCCTTACTGAATAGAAAGAACCGCCGCAAAGAAAACTCCCAGACTAGCCCGTTCATAATTATATTATATTAAAAACAAAGACTCTACTCTCCTACATAAACCACTTTTGAATAGATCACATATTTTAACAGCGTCAGAAATGAAGAGACGCGTAGCATTCAGGGGAAAATATCTTTTGTCGTTGGTGAGGATACAACTTTAATTGAATGTTTTGGTTTGTCAATGACATACTCGCAGACTGCATACCTTAATAGGTCTGCAGTCTGCGAGCTTGTCATTACACCGACGGTGCTTGACATCCGCTATGTGCTCCTTCACCCGGGTTGAAACACTGCGTTTCGTTGGACCAATAAAAGACCGCACTCGCAGCCCAGCTTGCAAATGCTTGCACTCTGTAATGGGTTGCTACAGCTTCTTCAACGGTTTGAAATAAATATGTTTCAAATGAGATAATTTACGCGCACTAATCCGATTAAATTGTTTTATTTAAATCAGTTACATTTTAATAATGATTGTGTGGTATCACTAATACACAGCCAGGTTTGACCCAACCCAGTAGTCGCGCCACATGCTAGCTGCTTAAAGAAATCCTCTAATTTAAATAATTCTAAACGCTAACATGAATACCCAGGTTTTCATGCATTTAAGTAGTAAAAAATCCGAACTTCTATTTGCGTAAAATGCTTTGGTCTACTAGCTCCCCAAGTACATATCTATATATATAATGAGTATGAGTATGAGCGCAGCTCCAAGACAACTCTACGAAGAAATAACTTTAGGTAAAGCTGCTTCTGCCGCTGAGATAAATCTGCCGATCCTTATAAATTATCTGTATATCCTATAATTAATGGGGCTCAATTAGCGACCGATTCGTTGAGTTGGCTTTGCTAGAAGCGAGAGGGAAATATCTTTTATTTATATAAAAGATATTTCGCTTCTATTAAACAGAGATGACCATTATGTATATAAATACATAATGGCCATCTCTCTCTTACACGTCGATATTATTTTTTATATATATTTTATACAATAATTCGTCCTAACCTACATATGTGATATACCTATACGCGAAAATATGCTTAACCTTTATGCGAGAGGTACATTTATTAATTATATAAGAGTACTGTTCGAAATATACGACGTAAGTAAGAATTTTGTCACTAAATTATTCACCACCCGCATTCACCCCCTTGTAAAACATATGACGAGTATTATCTAACTACGGATATAAGATCACTGATCGACTGTGATCGCCTGTTAACAGTTACTCGTATTATTTTGTTCAATGGTTTCGCATTAAGTGTTATGCGTTTTTGCGATAGAATTTTGATTAAGAAATAAGAATTCTTCACCGAAAAACGAATGAAAACGTTGTCCATCACCACGATACACTTGGCTCATAATCATAAGTATACCACAAAAACCCGACGGATACCTTTCACTTCCAATACTGAATCAGATCTTACTACTTTCTTCTTCCATGTTGTCCCCGTTATCGTATTGGAAATGTTTACGTACTGTGTTGTCATGACGAATTAAAGTGGGCCACGAGAGTGATGCAGGCGTTGTATTTTTTTTTTACTTTATAGCCGCTTTTACACATCGCGAAAACGACGCGAGTCGTCCTTAAACGTAACCATTACCATACTAAGTTACCTGACCCAAATCTGCCAATGTGTCCTTCTCCACAAAAATAGGTGAATTGCAGAAAAAATGTTAGTTAAGCTTTTTTAGACTATATTTTTAGCTTATCTTACTCGTAATCGTTTAAATACATTTGAACCGATACAAGAAATAATGCGTCCACATTTCCATCTCAGTTTTGTTACAATTTCGTAAGATTTTTTTTTCTATGAACGTAACGCGCCTGGGAAATATTTTTACTTACAAAATTTTGAGATACAGGATATTGATTCATTGCATATCGCCCACTTCGCGAATGGAAGTTACCGGTGCAGTAACTTAGTATTATACGTGATGGCTAAGATAATACTAGCTTGTAACAATAATTATCTTGCAATCTCCATTTGAAAGAAAGACGCTTGGAAATTGTTTCATTACGTAAACTGAACGCGGAAGAACGGAAAATGTAGAGAAAAGAGCATGCGAGAAGTTGTCACTAAGTTGGGTAACATGGGAAATGTCGGCGGCTAACCTCAGGTGCTAGGCACGTAAGGCACGCGCGCCGCCGGACCGCCGCCGTCGGCCAGCCAACCCGCGGGGCTGGCTTAACATGGCCGTGTCTCCGCTTGTCGCGCGACATTGCACCCCGCCTTTCTCGCACTCTACGGGGCGGAAGATAATAGAAAATATTTATCACGTGTCACAGTGGTTCCAGAGATGCAGTTATCAGATTCACAACAGCAGGTCACGGGTTTATATTAAGATGATTATCGGCTACAAAAGGAGCAGGTAGCCCGGTCAAGCGATCCGAATATATAAAAAATACCTTTTGAAGCTGTGGCGTATGGCAGCAGTGTATTACAATACAATAAACTACGTGCCCAACCAAATAAGCAGCAATCATATCTTTTTATTAATAAAAAATGTGTTGGCCGCTTCGTACTTCTTTCATCAGCGATCGGAGATATAAGCCACTTCTTATCACAGAATAAATTAATAGTTAAAAAAACACTAGAAAAACACGCTTTACAAGACATTTCTAACAAATCCAAATACAGCTATGTATGATACGATGTTCCATCATGAAGTTCCAGTTCATATCTTCCGGCTCCATCATCATATCACTTCGACAGTACCTTATTATTGTATTGTAATCAGAACTACATACAGCTGCCAATTTTCATGACGCTACGATCCTTGGACGATGGTTAAATTATTTACCTTAGATTCCATTACATAGTTACATACAGGTCGATCTAATAAAAGCGTGTTAAAAATACACGGTTTCCGAAGACAATGACGAATAGATTTTTTTATATTTACATAGAATGACGGTAGGTGAAGATCTTAAGCCCTCCTCTTGCCAATGGGAGAGATTTAAACATACTATAACAACCCCTTTCCTGTCCGTCGTCCGGGGCTGGATAAGAGAGTCCGAGGCTAACATGTTCCATATATTTCAATATACCTATATTATATACGCATCTCTAGCATGTGCAAAGAATTAACTGTACAGACGAACAGTTAAGTGTTTTTGCGGGTAACGAAGGAGCCGGCGGCGCGGTCATCGCTCTCACGCGCAATGCCAGCTGCGCCGTGATCTCCCATCACAAACCAAACCAGTTGCCTTTCATCACTCTTTATAACACACGTTAACACTAATACTTTTCGTACTACCACAAGCAACGGTAGCCGCTAATTGCTTCATAAGTTCCGTACTATTTCAACAACCTTGGATCACTACGAAAGTTTTGAGATTCGAAAAAAATATTTAAAGTATTAATATTTAAATATTGCATTATAGTTTCTCAAGGTCTCATTAGCCTTTAAGCATTCATTTATTACTATTAAGAACCGCGGCGGTGAGCCTTTAGTTATTATCTACCTACATAAATATTTAGTCATAGTAATTCGTATTTTTGTTGAATAAAGAACTTTATTTACTTCAGGTTTGGCACCGACTTCAAAAGGTGATTCAAATGTGATCCGTATCGTACATAAAAGATTTTTTATGGCTTTTTAGTTTATTTTGAAGTCGGTTCTTTTTTTATTCAAATTTTTGTATTTTTTGCTTTTTAGTGATGGATTTTAGTAGTGATATAATGTATTTTTTAGAGCCCAGAATGGGATGATTGAGGAGGCATTTTGCACGCATCTCGAGTCTTTGGAAGTAAGAAATGTAAAAGTTGGTTAGTTCATTGTACCTTCCATCATCAGCTCAGCATGAAATGATGACAACCAGAGAAAACAACTGATAACTTTAAAAAAATATATACAAAACATTGTTAGTGCCTATAATATTTGAGGGTTTCTCTCGATTTCCCTGGTATTCTATCATCTAATCCTGACTTGGTGATAAGGAGACTACTTCAGGGACACACTAAAAAGAATATAACCAACAGTCTTAACGTATTTACCTATAATAGATGATTTTTTTAAGAATTATCCTCTAACTCGTAACTATTAAGGAGTTGTACCTTCCGTCATCAGCTCATCATGGTGAGGTGATGACTACCACATGCAAATATTTAAATAGCATAAGAAAATATATGAAAAACGTTGTAAGTGCCTATAAAATTTGAGGATTGCCCTCGATTTCCCTGGGATCCCATCATCAGATCCCAACTTAGTAGCATGGAACCACCTCAGGAGTATATCCTTCCAAATAAAAAATGAATTTTAAAAATCGGTCCACAATTGGCGGAGTCATCGGTTAACATACATAAAAAAATAAATAATAACTACAATCTCCTCCTTTTTGGAAGTCGGTTAAAAACGACACAAATGCTTCTTTAGGCATATTTTTGCCACAAATAATGCCGCATAAATAATTTTCAAAATCATAATTAAGTTTAGGGTCAGAAAACCATTTTCTGCGATTGACCGATAAACTGGTAATAGAATGGATTCGAATTTATTAGGTACTGGCAACGTCAGTAAAATCTGTGTAATAAATGTGGCTATTTCTGTTGAGTGTGAAAATGGACGTTAATTTTACAACAAGCTGAAAAGGAAGAAACTTTTACTTTGGCGTGGATTTAGACACAGTTTCAGCTAGAATGACTGCTCTGTTACCTTTACTGAATTCAGATAAAATTGAGGAAGGGTGGACTGAAGAGAATGCACCTCAAACATCGTATGGAAAACTTCATCGAAACGGTAAGCTCAAAATCGAACAAACAATTCTTCTCAAGCTCCCAATGGTGTGTTAGAGATCCATTTTTTCGATAGTACACGGTGTTCTAAGCTGATGTCGAGATGATTCTTTGTTACATTATTTTGTAGTTTTCATTTATTATCCTAAGTATGAAATATTTAAGTTAGTGTACAAATTACAATTTTCAAAGGTTGCATAATTATTACCTACTTCAATAAACGATGTGTTAGTAGGTCAGTGTATTTATTTTGAGACAATTTGTCCGAAGTCTTCTTATCGAATTCTAGTCGAGTTTTCAGGTATCGTCGTGTCCTGGGATCTCTTATTATGACTCCCAGGCAGAGATCGATACCAGTATCAATTAAAATCCAAAGTATCTTCCTTAATTTGCAACATTTCCTTGATACTTTCGTTTTTTATTTAGGTAGTAGCACCAAGAAACACTATACTATTAAATTCATTAACACAAAATATTAAATAATAAGTATGTATATGTAACGTATGTAAACACTTTATTGTACATAGTAACCAGTTACAAATGCAATCAACTTAACAGATTTAAGTACAAAGGCGAACTTATCCCTATTAGGGATCTCTTCGAGTTAACCTTTGAGCAAGTGAGTGAAGATATACGGAAGATAGACAAACTAACACCATGTACAAAATATAAAAAATACTAAACTAAACACATGTATATCAATAAGAAATATAAATAAATAAATACATGTATATCTACATAATACATAACTAAATAAAATATAACAATAACATTTTATAAATACAAATCGTATTCAACCATTTTACAAATCATTGGAAGGCCATAACTTATTCAATTTACTCTTGAGTGATGCTACCGACTGCGACTGTCTGAAAGATAACGGCAGCTCGTTCCACAACTTAACTGCGTGTACCGTGAAAGACCTGGAATATGTTCGCATCTTGTTATTGCAAGAGTCAGGTTAGTGCTTGACCGCAAGCGATGTCCACTGCCAACAGCCATATAACTAAATCTGTTAGAGAGGTAAGGAGGAGAAGTCGGAATAAAAAGTATTCAAAGAGCAATAACAGGATATGTACGTGTCTGCGGCGGCGGACCGGCAACCATCCGAGCTGATAATTTGAAACATGGTCGTATGACTGCAGTCTAAATACGTACCTGATACAGATATTTTTTACACGCTCAAGCCTTCTCTGAATCCAGAAACACAATGTCACCGTAATCTAAGAGAGGTAGTAAGAGAAATCAAGCCAGAGCGAGCTTGGTAGGAAGAGGGAGAAAATTCTGCAGACGCCTCAGAGAATGAAGAGATGCAAAGAGCCTCTGACTGACTCCAGCAATATGAGCCGACCAGGAGAGTGTCTGATCCAAGGTGATACCCAAATTCCTAACAGTAGAGGAAAAAGGAATAGAAGTTCCATCAAAACGAATGTCGGGAACTACCATATCAGACAGCTTGGCTATAAAATGGGAGCTACCAATGACACTCGCCTGTGATTTCTTTGCATTCACTTTCAGACCAAAATTAAATGCCCAAGACCGTATAGATTCCAAGTCAATGTTGATTTGATCAACCAATGCCGAGAAATCCTCAAAGTTAGGCGCTGCATAGACCTGTAGATCATCTGCCCATAGGTGATAAGATGACTTAGGATGATAACTGACATTCGAGAACCAAAATCAAATACTAGTATTTTTGGTTGAAAATAATACCAGTATGTGATCCCTCCTTCCAGGTGATCCAGGAGATTAAGAAACCTGTGGTTCACCCAGGTAATGATTCAAACAATCAAACTTCTTGTCCGTGATCAATTAAGGTAGATACGGGGAACTTTACGTTTGGGGAACTTGACCTTAGAGGATTGGAAGTTCGGGGAACTGGACGTTAGAGGATTGGACGTTTGGGGAACTGGATGTTTGAGGATTGGACTTTTGGGAAACTGGACGAGAGTCCAGAACCTATGATTTCTTTATTTATTTCCTTTGTAATATCGCCAGCATAGAGAGATACATATCCAGCTAAATAAAGTTGTATCACAGGGGAGTGAGCTTTCCATTGAAGTATATCTCATTTCATATATGTAGGTACGTACTTTGAAAAAAAGTAATAAAAGTAGGTACAGTCAACAGCAAAAGTTGACAATCATTTTAGTACTTTGTCGCACTGACGTAGAAATACGGCGACAGTCGGGATGCTTTAAAGTAGTGAAAGTGACAAGGAACCAAAATAATCATCTACTATGACTGTTGACTATACCATTAACAACATAGTGTCCTTTGTAAGCACTCATGCAATAATTAGCATACAAATATAAAGAGATACGTTAGTGAGTGTAGGTATATTGTATCCAAGCAGATGAGACAAAGGGCAGACGAGACAAAGGGCATATGTAGTCGAGTCGGGTGAATCAGCAGGTTAAGCCAGTGCGTGATGCTGATAAGTGATCAGGCCATTGTGCGTTGCGGTCAATGTCGCGAAAGCGCCGGGCTGGGCTACCGTTATGAACACGGCGCAGCACCCTCGCGCATATTAATGCGCGCTTGCGACCGCCTATGAAACGTGCACCACATCAGCTGTCCATGCGCAACTATATTTAATAAAAGGATCATTATTTACAATACATCAAACGTAACAAAAGTTCTCTTAAATATACATTTTAGTCTATATCTTATGCTGTTAAAGATATTCTTGTTTTAACGTAACCAACAAATGTAGCAATTTGATCATGGATCTTTCATAATTCATATCATAATAAACTAACTTTTGCCCGCAACGGGATGTGTGTTTCAAATTTCATAATCCTTCTTTTTTTAACGTGGTAAGTTTATTGACTAAATCTTAACACTGGTGGGTGGAGAGGCGAGATTGCAATATATTTTTTTATTTCTACTTCCTATTACTTAATGTCTTTACGTTGTGTATTTTTACACGTTTTTAATTTTTTTTCTTTTGTTCGTTTAGTTAAACGTTGAATTCACCTCCGCAGAATCCGATGGGCCAAAAATGTAGCACTCAAACACTACTCGTATGCTAGCCCGTTCAACCAGAATGTATTTGGCTTGAAAAGACGGTAGTTTGCATTGAGCCATTTTCCTTGTGGGCAATACTTACTTTTTAGTTAATCCCCGGCTTCTTCAGTTTACACCCTCTTTGTATTCAACTTCAGATCAATTTTATTATTTGCCCTCTCCATGCACGCTACTACTCGTATGTACAGTAAGCATCATAAATATGTATACACACACTTTAGTACGGTGTTAAGGTACTGAAATTTAACATGATTTATGATGCTGACTGTACACTACTAGTTATTGTTTGTATCTCCATCATTTTATTAATAGAACAATTATCAATTTAAGGATACACATTTGTTACAGTTATTTTGATCTCTATAGATAAAATGCTATTCCATTATTGGGTAAAGACGGTACACGATGAAATCTATCCGCGCGTGATCTGATATATTTTTCTAACAATTGGTTGTTTAGAAACAGCCCTTAATTAAATAATCAATAGATATAATACTATACAATAAAAATACAATCATATCTAAATGTATGAGCATGTGAGAGTTTATGTGTATACATTCCAAAATACTTAAACATTTTTTACCAACATTATGTGACAATTGCCATTCATTTTCTACTACAATACCATTATTTTATTTAGGTACATTTTCACAAGGTTTTTTACGCTTTTTAGAATATCCTCTGACCAAAAAATTTCATTAGCTGACTGATTTCCACTCAGGGTAGCCGGCAAGACCGTCCACTTCAAGCACTGAAAGTAGTGTTTGTTTGGAAGGTAAGTAACAAATATCATTTGAATAAAACAATTTAACGGATTATATCGCGTATACTATCTCATTTGAGTTTCTGAACGTTTAGGAAGCTTTTCAGCTTTCCATAGTCACGTGTTGACTGAGAAAAGATATGTTTTTCTCTGTCAAAGTTACACTTTGTGCAAACTACACACTTTGAGTAAACAAATACATGCCAGATGGGCCTAGGCTGTAAAGACAGTCACACATGTGCCATTAAGCCTTATTGAGCTTACCATGGGGCTAGTTCGATTTGTGTAAAATTGACCCGTAGTATTTATTTATTTATTTACATGTGCCAGATGGGCTTAATTATTTAATTTTAATAATTTACCAAGCAGCATTTCACAAATGAGGCGTACTGAGGAGAAGAGGAACGCTGCAAAGAAAAACTCCCAGGCTACCTCATTACTAATTATAATATTTAAAAAAACAAAGTCTACTAAACTACTTGTTATCAGATAAGATATTTTTACACCGTTCGGAAATTAATGTTTTGCAGTCCTATGTCTTGCTTGTTCCTTGATGTATTACAGGATCCCAAGCTGGTGGTAGCGACAATCCATCTTCTCTATTGAAACTAGGATGCTTTTTAATCTCAATAGCCTCGCGTAGCATTCTGGGAAAATATCTTTTCTCTTTGGCAAGGATAGAAGGATTATCAAACTTAATTGAATGGTCTGTGAACAAGATGATCGGTTCGTTGAACAAGAAGCAAGATGGGTTGTCGCTACCGAGTAAGCTCTCCACTGATCGTATTAGGTATCGCCACAAGGCAAGGCAGCGTTAATGGGGTATATAAAGAAGTATTGCAATATTATTTCAGTATTTATAAAAACTACCTAATGTTCAATATTAACAATAGTGAAATCTCCATTGTCCAGTTACATTTGTTTTTTTTTTTCAAATTACAAGTATATACGTAACGTGACTTTTAACTATTGACGGACAATGTATAGCCTAAACTGCTGACGGTAAAAATACCAGAATTACAAAAGAGGAATTTTTTGAAACTCGTGCTATTCGCGGGTGACGTCGCGGGCAAAATCTAGTTTTAATATGATTGTACTTTTATTTTATAGTGTTGCATCCATGGATTATTTAAAAAGAAGTGCATATTTTCCGAAATATCCTTATCAACAAAGTACCGACTTTTGCTTACACCTAGCCAACACACACACACACATATATATATATATTATACCTTAGGTCATAGCCAAAAAATCCAATAACATTCCTTTGATATAAACCTGTTTCTGATTATACATTGAAACTAAAAAAAGTATTAACCACGCTAATTTGTTGTTTGAATGTTGGGAGATGTTCTGCCGCTCGGAACTCGCTCCCGTAGTGACAGATAATTAATTATGCTGAAATAGTACATTACTGCAGACGCCGGGAAAGAAGGGCTTGCCGGGTGAGTAGGTATAGACGGCCGACCGTAGGGAGGCCGGATAGTGATATGAAGCCGGCAAGCACTTTTCACGGCCAGAGGCATGTATAGTGTTTTCTCAAATATAAAAATGAAATAAAAAAATACACCACTCAAAAAAGTAACTAATGGCAGAAGTTTTTAAAATTTTCCCTCCAATCTCACCATAATGTGTTTTTTTTTCACGGAAGTCTTCCGTATTTCGCATGTGTAGTGTCCGAGTATACCCCATTTGGGCCGTTATACACAACCTGATAATAAGAATCTTAATTTCTATAATAAATAAAATACATGAAGAGGATTTGAAATATTGTCTATGGTCTGTGGTGACTTATGCATAGACTATAGACAATATTTTAAATTTATTCCTCGAAATATGAACTATACAGATTTATTGAAATAAAACAATTTAACGGATTATATCGCGTATATTATCTCATTTTAGTTCCCGACGTTTCGGAAGCTTTCCAGCTTTCCATGGTCACGGGAGGACCAACAAAAACAGAAGAAAATATTATATACAGATTTATGTTCTTAACGTCATCAGTTCGTGTGTAATAGGCGTGAACGCGAATATTTTTGGTCCGATAACCATACAGCCACCAGAAAAAAAAATCAGCTGTTTAGCCTATTCATGAACACAGGTGCCATCTTTACATCAAAATTAAAAAAAAATACTTCCTGGCCTAGACCTGCAATTTTGTATGAAATTCCTTTACAGAAATCTCAAGTTGTTCCGCCCGCAACGTGATACTTTGAAGCCTGTTTTAACGCACGTAATGACGACATATCTTTACATGTTTGTGAAAAATATATTCCGGGTCTCATGAAGTAGGCAGTTGCTGAACCAGCGAGCTACATCTCCGACTTCATAGTCACTGACTATCAGGTGACACTAAATCGCTGGGCAGTTTATTAATTACAAAAAAAGAAGTTTAACACTAAAAAAACCGGTCAATTGCGTTTCATACCTACATGCACACTAAGAGCCCCACCATACTATTTAATTATTAAGTGTACTTTGTTCAAATACCAAGGACCATTAAAACAGGAAGTATATACATAAGTTGGACCGTGCCCCGGCCGCAAGGAGATATTCAGACAAAAACGAGATGGTGCTTTAAAACTAAGTTAACGGCGCCTATTACCGTGGCACTTGGGAAATTTTCAAATGAGTCCAAAAAGCGCCTTAACGACCGCGTATATATTTTTTATTTTAATGTTTATTGAACTTTCAGCATCGTAATTTTTTGACTCTGTTTACTTATTACTTATGATGATATTGTTTATGATATTAAAATGAAGATCCAAACCAAAATACCCAAGTCTTCTATTACCGTAGTAAGAAACAAATCTGTGATTATAGAATCACAGATAGAAGATTTGTTTCTTCGGCGAATTGAGATTCGATTACCAAAAGCAGCAATTTTCTACCATCGGTAATAAAACTCGACTCATGATATGGAATATAATACTGAATGTTAAAGAAATAATGATTTTGGGTCTGTGTATTATTTTTCACATTTAGTTTTTATAAGTATATTTTTGACGGTTTCAAAAGTATTAAAAATAACTGTACCTACTTACGGTTAGGATGGGCAGCTTGTAAGTTACCAAAGTGAAAGATTAATGAAAATTACTTACATTTCATAGGAAGCTTTCCTATGAAAATTGTGCTTAAATTTCATGTAAGTTTCTGTAGTTTTCAGATGTAAATTAGCCGTTCGTGTGTAATTTTATATTGCATGGTGCAGGCTACCGGTCTTTTACGTTGTATCGTCAGAATTTGGACTCATTGTTCTTGTAGAGGTGAGGGGGTTTCGAGTTGTCAAATTTGCTGTGGGAAGCGGAAGAGGGAGAGGGAAAAGGGGTACGAGTGTCTGGGTTGGAGCCGGTCGTGCCTTGGGCCTCGTGTTTGTGGCCTCGTGTTAGTCGAGGTTATTACTTCGGATATAGGTTATTATAGCGAGTGTCTGTAAGCGAAACCGAGTTATTCAAAAAATATTTTTGGTGATTAAAAAAAAGGAAGACAGATAGATATATCTATGGTTATAACTTTCGGGTAATACTCATATTAAATTACATAATTCCAGAAAATTCCAGATTTTTCGCTTGGTAAACTTCGGAGATAAAGGGGGAACGGTGTTTTTTTTCACATTTTCCTTAATAAAACAAAATATACACAATAAAAACAATGATCAAAACTGTAGGGATCAGGCCCTTTCATATGATACCCTACTTGACCTAGGAGCTAGACTTTGAATTTTTGAGTTCAATACCTCACGTGTAGCTTGTTTTATGAGCCTTTAAAGTTGGATCGGAAAGTCCATTTTTAAAGTGTGATAACGTGAATAACTAATAAAATCATTGAATAACCCATGAAAAGTATAGTACTTAAGGTTTATTATCCAACCGTATCGATTAACGCAAGTTTTAACATAGCTGCAGAACAAAATACTTAATTTCGCCATACAAGGAAGCAAGGCAAGGTGTGACGTCACACTTACCTAGGCTTTTGTATGGAGCGTTTTCGGGAAGTTCCAAAACTGTGATTTTAACAACGTTGTATCTCGGTGAGTTTTTATTACATTGAAGTAGTTTGTTCACCGATGTTAGGTATCAATCATTATTGTTTCGTTGTATAACATACCACAGAAAGAGAATGTCAACATCCCAATTGTATATATGTTGTATAGATTGAGTCGAAAAAGGGATACTTTTAAATAAATTTAAGAAACAATATTATACAGTTAATACTTTTTTACTATTCAGTTTTTATTGAGTCGGTTATATTTTTTTGTTAGAAATTAATTTATTTCACGATTTTTAGTGTATCGTTTCGTAAAAGTACGCTTCGTGACGATTCCAACAAGCCCAAAGACGGCTAAGGTACATTATTTTATTACGGTGATCCGGTGCCTTTCGGCTCCACCATCAAATCAGCTCTTTGGTTCCATCAGTAACATTTAAGTTTGTGACTATGAAGTTCCTCAAGTAACTTAATCGAGATATCTAATCCCCATCCGTAAATAATTTATCATTGAGTAGCTCCGATGACAGTCTGTGGTTTTCTTCATCAGTTCTACTTTACCAATTTATATTTTCTGAATGCAAATAAGTACTTGACTTATTTCTCAAAATACTGAAATTGCTATATAGATGCCTATAATATTTGAGGAGGTCTTTCGATTTCTCATGGATCCCATTATCTATTCTTCACTAAAATTATACGAATTAAAAAAGATTCCGACGAATTGTGAACCTCCTTCTTTTTTGAAGTCGGTAAAAAATAATGTCCTTTCCATCATCTCAGACTATCTCCATACCAAATTTCATCAAAATCGGTACAGCGGTTTAAGCGTGAAAAGACAGGCAGACAAGAGTTATTTTCACATTTATAATATTAGTATGCAAGTGTGGATTAGTTTGGATAGAAAATAAATATCAGGGACAATCATGCGTTGGCCTGCCACACTTCCCCGCGCCCGTGACGGTGCACTATCGCAAAGTCAAATAGTGCTCAATCAATATGTCTTGTCTTGCTTTTCTTTGCGCCGCTTGTAAGTTTTTACCTATAACATATATATATATGTATATATATATATATATATATATTATACTTCGTTCATAATCACTTTTGCCATAAAATCAACCGTTGAGATATTATTAAAAAAAGCGTATTTTGGCACCTTTACTTCAAGATGGCGGCTCGCGTCTGCATCCCCCAAGGTCGAAAACTTGGATTTTATTATGCCTCGTTAACTCTTTACCAAAACAACATATACCTATGTCAAGATCGCTTTTACACTGTTTTTTGTAAGGCTAACCTACGTACACTACGATTATACTAAAATAGTATTATCTACTAAAAAATAATGGTAAATGATATATAATCAGATATGTTCGGAGGGCGCTGCTCGCGGCAGGACCCCCGCGTGGACGCGTGCCTGCTGCGCAGCTTCAACTCTCTGGCGGAGTTCCTCAAGGGCGGCGCGCCCGAGCTCGGCATTGAGGAGGTACCAGCGCTTTACACCTATTTAGCATATTTTATTTTTAAGGTTCCGTAGTCAACAACGAACGCATATAGCCTCGTAAGGCCCTAGTCCTCGTCCACTTCCCGTACGTACACAGAATATCGCATCACACGGGTTGTTCCAAAATATTGCGGCAGTTTCAAGTCAAAACCATTTGTAATTCAATTTAAAAGCAATCTCACACGAGTAAGTTGATTTTATTCGTTCTCGTAAAGCCTCTAAAGTGCCTGAGATGCTAATGTTTTTTTTTAAAGAATGGGCAATATACAAATACTTTTAATCGCCCATCTGCATTACTTACACAGAATCGGAAATACAATCGGTACCTATATCTGGACAAATGTGTATAGCAAAATATATACTATAACCTGCCAACCTGTCTAACACTAACGTAGGTACCATAAAGCGTGATTGGACAACGATAATTTATTTCTTAATTACCAAACAACCGATATAATAAAAAAACATGTCAGACCATGCTCAATGTAGGGTTCCGCAACCGTTTATACAAAAAACCGGCCAGGAGCATATCGGACCATGCTCAATGTAGGGTTCCGCAGCCGTTTATACAATAAAGTGCACTACATACAGATGAAAAAAATACGATATGAAAAAAAAAACTAATAAAAGAGCATATCTCCCCGGCACTTACGTCCTTTTGCTGAGAAGCACAGTTTTTTGGCAATAACTTAGAAGAAGAAAGAACGTTGGAAGTATTTATTAAGCTCTCAATTTATATATTTTTTATATTTTTTGAACATACCGTTTACACATTTTTTGCTACTTTCGGAAAGAGTATTTCCGAAAATATTCAGAAAAACAAAAATTTTTTTAGAAACCTCAAGTGTTTTTAGAATATCTGTCGAATGATGTGCCACACATTGATATTTGCTGAAAAATAATTTGTTTAGTTTCGGTTACATGTATGGAGTGTCCCCCCCTCCCCTAGAAATATTTAAATTATATATTTTTTTATTTAACTTTCAAATTAAGTAGCGGCTAGCGACACAAGACACCTATGTTCCAAATTTCATCAATATATATATATATCTTATAGTTTTTGAGTAAAATGCCTGTGACATACGGACGGACGGACGGATATGACGAAACTATAAAAAACTGGAACTAACAAATTTAGGTGAAAACTAATCTACGAAGCTATGTGCCAGAAATTAATCAAATTGAGAACAACGTGTCGCCGTCTGTTGTACCGCGAAGCGTGTGTTATACGAAGCACCGTATCTAACCGGGTAAAGAACGTGCGAAAAGTCAGATCAGGCCAGAAAGATGCATAAAAGAAGCTAGGATAGGTTACTGTAATGTGCTAAAATGTGGCTAAAATCTAAACAAAATGATTTGCCGAGAATCACTCATCTTAGTCGGGAATAGTCGGGACCCCCTCCGCGACGGCGGCTTTCAGCAACGACCGCGTAGGCCGTAACCACTGTAGCAGCTCCGTTAGCCGCGGATGTTAAATAACACTTTACGAAATTACATATAAGACGCGAACCTAATTACTGCTCCTACAAGGGATGAAAACAGGAAATCCCAACACGATGTACCCGCAATGACGATGAGTGCGGTCGGATAGACAGTTTATCTGGGCCGAAGGTGGAATCCAAAAAATCTGTTCGTGCATTGCACTGTATGGTCGACACACATTAACGAACTCTTATAATTGTTTTTGTTTTTAATAAGAAACAATCAATCTCCACGGCCAACACGAAAACATATCTCTCAAACTGCTGACGACCCAAAAAAAATCACGTCATATTCAAGTTTCAAAAAGAACGAACCTTCCTAAATTTGGAAGCGGATTTCAGTTCGGATACTAACGTGACAATAATAAAAAAAATTAAATAAAAAAAGAACCGACTTCCAAATAAACTAAAAAGCCAAAAATAATCTTTTATGTACGGTACGGTAGTGATGGATTTTAGTGATATAAAGTATTTTTTAGAGCCCAGAACGGGCAGATTGAGGAGGATTTGATTGTAAATAAAAATCTAAATTATAAGAATTGGCTAAGTCAAAATGGTTAAGTCCAGTAGCTTGCTGGTTAAATAAGAATACGACTAACAGTCTCAACTTACCCATAATATTGAAAGAATTATCTCGCAACTATTGACCGTTAATAAGGACTCGTACCTTCCGTCATCAGCTCAGCATCATTAAATGATGACAAGAAGACGAAAATAACTGAATAACCTTAGAAAAATATATACAAAACATTGTTAGTGCCCATAATATTTGAAGGTTTCTCTCGATTTCCCTGGGATCCCATCATCAGATCCTGACTTAGTGATAAGGAGACTACCCCAGAGACACACTATAAAGAATATGACTAACAGACATAACGTACGTACCTATAATCATAATATAAATATTTTTTAAGAATTATCGTGTAACTCTTAACCGTTAAGGAGTTCTCTGGTTCTCCACTATCAACTCCACTTTGCTACCCTGATCTTAACTAACTTCTGCCTCTAAGCAAAATATGATAAATAATTATATTGCGATTAGTGAATTAAATAACACTGGTTGAGCCCTTATTAGTGACTGGTGGCTTTTGTCTTCATCATCAGTTTCTCTTCACCAAATGATGATTTTCGAGTGTAAATGCTTGTTCTTTTTTAATAAACACCGAAATCACCATAGGTGTGCCCATAATATTTGAGGAATTCCTTCGATTCCTCATCGATCTCATCATCAGATCATCACCAAAATTTTATGGGACCAACTTGGAGATTCCTACTCTTAACCGAAAAAATAATTTTAAATAACACTGGTAGAACCGTCAGTGGTAACTGACGGCTGGTGTCTTCATCATTGGTTTATCTCCACTAAATGGTGATTTTCAAATGTAAATGCTTAAACTACTGTAATAAATACCGAAATCGTCATAGATGTGCTTATAAAAATCGAGGAATTCCTTCGAATCGTCATGGATCCCGGCATCAGATCTTCATCAAAATTTTATGGGACCAATTTGGATATACTCATGAACAAAAAAATAATTTTCTAAATCGTCGTGCAAATGAGGGAGTCTTAAGTAACAAACATAAAAAAAAATACAACCGAATTGCGGACCTCCTCCTTTTTTTGAAGTCGGTTAAAAATACGAAAGCGGTTTGAAATCCGCTTCGAAATTTAGGAAGGTTCGTTCTATTTGTAACTGGAATATGACGTGGGAATTACATGTATGTAGTGCCCACATACATGTAATTGATACTAAAAACAATTGAGCAAATATCAACGTGTGGCACATATAACATTCGACAGTTCGTCTAAAAATAATATGAGAATTTTAATTATTATTTTTTCATTTCGTGAATATTTTCGGGAGACTACTATCTCTCCGAAAAAGCCAAAATTGTCCCCCCCTCTATTTTCTAAACGGTATGTCCAAAAAATACGAAAAATATACTATGATAAAGCTTAATAAACTTCCAACGAAAATTATTTTCAACATTATCAAATATACCGTTTTTGAGTTATTGCCAAAACTACGCTTCTCAGCAAAAGGACACAAGTGCCGTAGAGATACGCTCTTTTGCTATTGCACTTTTGTATGTCATATTTTTAGGGTTCCGTAGCCAAAATGGCAAAAACGGAACCCTTATAGTTTCGTCATGTCCGTCCGTCAGTCCGTCCGTCCGTATGTCACAGGCATTTTAATCAAAAACTATAAGATGTACCTATACTGATGAAATTTGGAACATAGATGTCTCGTGTAAGCCGCTACTTAGTTTGATAGTTAAATAAAAAATTATATATATTTCTAGGAGGGGCACTCCATACATGTATATGAAACTGAAAAAAAAATCAGTTAATATCAATGTATGGCACATCATTCGACAGATGCTTTAAAATCATTTCGATGTTTTGAAGTAAAAAATTGATTTAGTGAATATTTTCGGTAATATTTGCTCCGAAAGTAGCAAATATTGTGTCCCCACCCCTCTATTTTCTGAACGGTATGTTAAAAAAATATGAAAAAAATTATAAATATAAAGTTTAATAAATACTTCCAACGAAAATTGTTTTCAACATGATCGGACATAATACCGTTTTTAAATTATTGCCAAAAAACTGCGCTTCTCAGCAAAAGGACGTAAGTGCCGGGAAGATACGCTCTTTTGTTAGTGTTTTTTTTTCATATCGTATTTTTTTTATCTGTAGTCCATTTCTTTGTATAAACGGCTGCGGAACCCTACACTGAGAATGGTCCGACATGCTCTTGCCCGGTTTTTTCTTGTATGGAACGTCGGATCGTGTAAACATACACGCCTTACTGTATGTATGTACTTAACTTTGTGTTTTCCTATTACTCGTCGGCTAGTGTCACGACTCCTGGAACTCTACCCGGATGTTTCGATAAGAAACCTTCTCGTATTGACGAACGTCAATTTTAAATTGTTGTTATAGCACCGATAAGTGTACAATAAACATTTGGTCTCCACAGTTTACCAACTATTTTCCTTGTTTGTACAATAAGTATAATAAGCAGGTACGAGTATTTTGCAAAAAATAATCTTTATCATCATCATACCTATAGTTTTACGTGCGTGATACACTTTAACGATCTCCATTAAACACCCTCAAAGGTGGTTTTGACTGCACATACTTATGAAATTTTACAAAATTACCAAAAAATGTTGGCTTCCAATATTTATTAATATTCCAAAAATCCAATCTTCTCTGTAAATTAAAACCGGCCAAGAGCATATTGGGCAATGAGGTTCAGTACCGCAGTTTTTCGCTAGGTATACTGCAAAATAAACTGCAGATGAAAAAAGGACATTGTTGAACTTCTATAGCACTGATAAAGTTAACTGACTTTAGGTACTCGTGATAGTTTTCCTTTTACCTTCGAATAACGCTATTTAAGATAAGTAGTTTTCAAAAGTTTACATTACCACGCTGTCAGTATGATTAATGTTTATACACGTTACACACAATGGGTATACCCAAGTCTAAATCGCGAACGGGCAGACTGACGGACACGGGCAGACGGATAGACACTAAAGTATTACGGTTCCTGATTTGACTACGGATCCCTAAAAACACGTAAGAGTCGTTGAAACACGGCTTCATAACTATTCAGACGAATGATTGCTAAATAGGCTCATTGTCATATGAACTGTTCCAGGCCGAGCCGATTGTAATCGACGAGCTGTCGATCGCGCTTGGCGGAGGCGCGGACGGCTACCGAGCCACCTTCAAGGACATCCACGCCACTGGGGTCTCCAATATGACTATTACTAATGTCAGGTGAAGTATTATCTTATACGTATACTTACACGAAACAATCAAAATGCACAATTTTTGCACTTTTCAATAGTCCAAGTCGTACTTTTTTTTGTTCTTAACTATTATCCCAGCGTTTTGACACCACTTAAGAGTCGGCTGTTGTTAGCTTAGATAGGACAGTGCCTTATTGTGTGTTTCCGTGACGATGTGCGCAGGTCGGACCTGGAGTCCCACCAGTTCCAGCTGACGCTGTTTGGGCCGCACATCAGCGCGCGCGCGCGCTACCGCTCCTCCGGCGTGTTGCTTCTAGTGCGCGCCTCCGGCGGCGGCGACTACTGGGGCGAATACGGTACACCGCCTCCACTCACCTCGAACAATTGCTGCCATGGATGAAACCAACTCAGGACTATGCTGTCAAACGTTGCCGACTGCTCATGGCCATACATAATCGTGAATTAAATATCCAATAGAGCACTATCTAATAGGGCCTTCAAGTTAGATTTACACATAAGAGAAATGAAAGCGGGTTTGTTTTTGCGTAAGTGATTTAGAGTTTAGTACAAGATAACAAAGTCATATATACACAGTGCCTGCGAGGAATGTGAAACATTTTAACCACGCGTTCTTGAGATTCTTGAGGCTATTGTTATATACGAACCAAGTCAAATTCAGCAAAAAAAAATCTAGTTTAGTCGAAAAGGTGCATACAAATTGAATACACTTCGCCTCTCTATGAAAATGATCCCTTCATCGATTATTTTTCCCGAAAAGGGTGATTTTAGCGAGTATATTGTAGTATATAGCTGTCACTTTGATATCTGTGAATAGCGAGGCGAAACTTGGCGATCACAAGAGCTTAATGTAGGTAGTTTAGTAATTACAATAAATAGTTTACATGAAGTTTGATAATAAATATGTCCAAAACAAAGCCGGATTTGCCTGGGGTTCATATAACATTTTTAGGGTTCCGTAGCCAAAATGGCAAAAACGGAACCCTTATAGATTCGTCATGTCTGTCTGTCTGTCTGTCCGTCCGTATGGCACAGGCATTTTACCCAAAAACTATAAGATGTATATTGATAAAATTTGGAGCATAGGTGTCGTGTGTAAACCGCTACTTAGTTTGATAGTTAAATAGAAGATATATATATTTCTAGAGGGCACTCCAAACATGTAAACGAAACTGAAAAAAAAAATAAGCAGTAATCAATGTATGGCACATATCTCGACAGTTCTTCTAAAAACACTTTGAGGTATCTAAAAAAAATTTTTTAAGTTAACATTTTCCGAAATATTCGCTCCGAAAGTAGCAAAAATTGTGTCCTTTCCCCCCCTCTATTTTCTAAACGGTATGTTCAGAAAATGTGAAAAAATTTACAAATATAAAGCTTAATAAATACTTTCAAGGAAAATTGTTTTCAACATGATCGGACATACCGTTTTTAAGTTATTGCCAAAAAACTGCGCTTCTCAGCAAAAAGACGTAAGTGCCGCGGAGATACGCTCTTTTGTTAGTGTTTTTTTTCATATATTTTTTTTCATCTGTAGTGCATTTTTTGTATAAACGGCTGCGGAACCCTTCATGGGCGAGTCCGACTCGCACTTGGCAGCTTTTTTGCTCCTAATGACCTCCGGATTGTGTGGTTAAAATCTTTCCCATACCTCGCGGGCACCGTGTATATCGTAGCTTAAGTAAACTACTTTTTCTACTCGTGAATTAGAACTTCATGAATCATACTACCAACGCATACGGTTCAGATTGCACCATAACTCTATACTTTATCTATGATTTATAATAGGGAATATGCATGAATTTTAATTTATGCTTTTTTTAAAAGCTCTTACATGTAACAAACAGTAGACAAAAATATTTTGTCGAATAGCTATAAAAATAACCAAGATATAAGCCATCAAACATTTCTTTCTATCTCTTTCTTGCAAAACAGAATTTTATACGGCCGGAGTGCACTGTGACGTAAAAGTGCACATCGGACCTCTCTGTCTAATTGCCAGTTTAAAATGCTTATATTATGCGTATTTCTTGGCCGATTTTAATTTTAATTTCACATTTTGAAATAGTTTTTACGGTATTTTGGTGTTTAGTTAAAAAAAGACACGAAAAATCATGCATGTACATGCATGATTATACCTATGCCACTGAACTAAAATAAATATTTTACAACTCCGTGTAGAACTATAATGAATTTTAAAAAATTATGCATCGTTTTAGCAAAGTGTCTCATTTATTGTAGCTCACTCGTAGAAAAAGTATTGTATAAGTACATTAGTTCTATGTAGCTTTTTAAGTCTTGTGCCTTAATTAGGCCAGTCAGCAAACTTTCTGGCCTAAACGCAGTAATCGTCTGAAAAAGCATACATTATATAACGATTACATAAAATACATTTTATGATTTATGGAATGTGGGTGTTAAAAATTTATGGTTTATCGTGTTCACTTCACTCTCGCGATCTTAAGCATTAGGTATGCAGAATACGATTCATTGTACACACAGCGTCACAGAAAAGTATCCACCCCAGTTTAGACCTACAACCGTACACAAATTTCAATGCACAGCTTGGTGAAACTGTCAAACCTCTTGCATATCAATCGAGAGGTGTGCGTTCAAACCCAGTGGGTGAAACTTTTTGTATTTCTTTTGTTTTTTTTTTATTTTATTTTTGATATAAATCTTTTGTTAAGCTTAATTTAATTGTCGTTTTTAAAATGATTAATGTAATGCAAAAAAAGACATATGCATATTGAAAACATATTCCTTTTTTTACGTAAAACTCCAGTAGGTATGCATTAGGGTCAATTTCACCGACGTAGTATAAGCCTTATTCCAATAATAAATCATTAATTACACGTGAGTAAACTCATTTTACGATTCGCCAATAATTAACCTAAAGATAAAATGTCTAAACTAGAGAATAATCTTACACCGCCAATTTTGGCTGAGTAAACTGTTAGACGTAGATTAGTATTGTCATTGTCACTGTCAAGTGAATTCAATACTTACTTCACAATTGATGTATTACTCGAATAAATTTAAAAAATACGCAGCACCATTGCTCAAGCATGGGACAAATTGTCTATCTTACTTGGGTGCATTACGATTTCATTCAATTCATTCGTTATTTCCATCCCTTATTCTACTAAGGGCCGATTTCGCCAACAATTAATTTACACGAGAGTGGGCAACCCAGTATAAACTAAATCTAACGATTTACTCAATGGTTAACTTCATTTCCATTTCACGCTAGTCTACGGATAACAATCTCTCGCATAGTTACTAAATAACGTTGAACGAATGAATTGAATGTGGTAAGGTTTCTATACCAGCTTTCTCAATAAACGCCTTTGTTCTGAGTGACGTATGTGAAGAGGCGTTATCGTGATGCAGCAAGATTCCCCGAAGTCCAGTCTTTGGTCTCCTCTCTCGCACTGCTTTGAAAACTTGCGGCAATGCTACTGTAGTATACCACTCAGAGTTGACTGACCTATAATTTTCCAGCATTGATGTTGATAAATGTGCGCCCCGTTAAAAGAAACTAGCTACCATTTCTTTGCCGACGTTACGAGGTCTTTGTAGTTTTGTTGGTAACTTTCCCTCTGAGAAGACCCATACTGACGATTGCCGCTTGTTTTCCGGACCATATTAGTAAATCCATGTTTCGTCACCTGTAATTATTTCCGATACACGCCGCGATGTCCCGTTATCGAATTGTAGACACATCTCACGACACGAGCCTGTTTCTCAGTATCGGAGAGCAAACGTGGTATCCAACGGCAACAGAGCTTCCTTACTCCAAGATGTTGATGTATGTAGAATGATGCTAACGCTCCCCGAACTGACGTCTAAGATATTCTCTATGTCTTGGTATGTTATTCGTGGATCTTCTCGCACCAACATTTCAGTAGTCCAGACGTTTTCTGCAGTTACTGCTGTTTGCGGGCGACCACTTCGGTGGTCATCTTGGAGGCTGGTTTTACCCCTTTTAAATTCGCTGAACCATCTAAAAACTGTTGCCCGTGAAGGAGCAGTATCTCCTAACGCTGACTGCAATCGTTTGCAACGATATATACATATAAATAATACTCCAATTTATAAATATATACATTCCCCATTAGAGCATTACAGAATTTCGCCTAGATAAAATAAATGAAACTGAAGACAGTATTAAATACAGTAACCATTTAAAATTTTCATAAAAATTCACATAAATTTAAGTTTGCGTAGCAAAACTCACTTTCTGTCGTGCAATGAACTTTTATTTATTGTCTCCATTTACACATTTATGTAGAAACGGTATACAAATTGGGGTATAGTTACGGTCACATTTCCTAGAAATAAATTATTATATTTTATTAATTTCTTATCTTAAACTGTATTTTATGGGCACGTATTTGAATATCGAAAATGAATATATCTAAAGTTTAAAAGTCGACGGTCAAAATATCGAAAATTTAAATATCGAACGATCTAAATCTCTTCTTATCATTATATCGATGACTGGAATTCCTAAAACTAAAATATCGAACGGCTAAAATATCGAAAATTCAAAATATTGACAGTCGAGTTATCGATATATGTTAATGTCGAAACATAAAATATCAACCATCATGAAACCAACGTTTATACTATCGAAAATTTAAATTGCGAACTATCTTAATATCTACCCTCATTAAATCGACGGCTGGGATCTAAATCGGGTGGCATTAAATTGTCTGTCCTAATGTAAACAGTAAAATATTGCAAGTATTTTGATGCTCCGCTCGCTTCGCTATACATGGTCATAATACAAACCTAACCTAACCTACAGTTTTCGATTTTTGATCCATATTCCATTTTGTCGCAATTCAAAAAAAAAGGAGGTTAACTTAGATTTATATTGTAACCATGTATAACGAAGCGAGCGGAGCGTCAAAATCGTTGCAATATGAAACATGGGTCAAAAACTTTAGGTTAGGTTAGGTTTGTATTATGACCATGAATAGCGAAGCGAGCGAAGCGAGCGGAGCGTCAAAATAATAATATTACGATATTTCACTTGTAGATATTGACATTTTCGACATTTTAGTATTCGACTATTGTACCATTCGGTAATATAGACTTTCGATATTTAGAATTTCGACCTTCGTTATTCCGATTTTCGAAATTTAAGCATTCGATAATTGTACTATTCGATAATGCCTACTTTCGATATTTTGAATTTCGACCTTATGATCGTTCGATATTTAAATTTTCGATATTTTGACCGTCGACTTTTTAAATTTAGATATATTAACTTTCGATATTCAAATACGTGCCCGTATTTTATATGAGAGAACCAGCATGCCAAGTACGAATTACGTAGCTAACAATATACATCCCTCGTATTTATCACAGTTTAAGACTCCTTAAAAACCACACTAGGGGCTATTCACAAATTACGTCATTTCAAATTGTGGGGTCCTGGACATCGGATGATGGTAGCATGACGAAGGAGGGGGGGAGTGGGTTGGTGGGGACCATTCCCAAGATGACATCATCATTCGCATCTTTAAAAAGTGCATCAATGAGTAAAAAAACAATGAAATTCGTGTTTCTATAAACTGTTGCTAAAAACGCATTTTTTGGAAATCACATCATTTTATTTGGTAAGGGGGGGGTCGTTTGAATTATGACGGTTGGATGATTTAAGGGGGGGGGGGGGGCATCAAAAATCGTCAAATATATGAACAGCTCCCTATCTATTTGGCATGCATTTTAATTTGCATGGTTTATTTACTTTATTATTTGTAACGACTTAGATCGACACTGATAATTATTTCCTGTGTTTTTTAAATATTACTGGCCATCAATTTTATTTTGTGATTATTTATCATGGTGCCTTTTCAAACGTGAGTCTACTCAGAAAAACGTATTTTTTATAATGTATTCTCTTAGGAAAAGGACATTTGTGTTTTAGACCAATTAAACTTTATAGCTAAAATGAAATTCCAACCTTACATTAAGTAAGTAGGATAACAATTTCCATATCTACTTAATTGATTAATTTAGACATAAAAACCTGAAACATGAGCCCAATAGGTGTGCCGAAGGCGATTTAACATGCTCGCGACCATGTTCGTGCATGCGTTACTATTTCTCATCAGTTCGCACGTTCTGTAAACCTCTTCGTTTAAATTTTGTTTTCAGTGGAGTCCCACCCAATTAAGAATCATTTGACATCAGATGTTCTATTGGGTTCAGTCAAGACTGTTAGACGGCCACACAAACACAGTAATGGCATCTTGCATTCTCTTGCTTCATATGCAACGTGGACTTCGGTAGCATCACGTTTCCTCCAAGTAGCGTTGACCTCATTCAACTGCCTACTTCCACCAGCTCTCCTGGACCCGTGGAGGAGGTCCGATTTCAATAACCTGAAAATATTCTTAATAAATTGTATAAGTAATTATAATTATTTATATTATTGCTATGTCATTTTAAAGAACTCATCAATACAATTTATTTGTTTATAATCCATATATATACAATTTATATTGAAATATTTTAATATTCATATTTTTTAATTTACAAGGTATTAAATTATATATTTTTATATTATGTATCTAATGTATATCGGTTGTTACATTTTACTTAGGTATTCGGTAACTGAGTAAATTTATTTGCATATATTATATGTAAATCAAAGTTGCCCAAAATGTAAGGCTTCTACTTTAAAACTACTGCACAGATTTTATATATAGGTAGCCGCAGTTATTAGTTATGTGAGGTTAGCTTACCCAAAGATATCCTTCCACTGGTTCTCAGATCTAACAGATTCTTGAGATTGTATCGCTCTCCACTTCTACTCTATAATATTTTGACTTAAAACACTTCTCATCAATAAAAATTACGATCTCATCTTAGCCTTAGCCCAACTTATCTTTTATCCTTTAAATATGTCGTCAGTCGGATCATCTTTAAAGCTTTTTAACCGCAGATAATTATTAGAGGAAAGTAGTCGAGATATATCGTAAAACACGTTGGCACTAAATGTAACTAACTAACTACCAAACTTATTGCGAAATGCTACGACAAATCATTTTAACCATTTTTTTTTTATCATTTTGTGTGATAACGTAAATGAGGGTGTATTGCAACAACGAAGTATAAAAAAGACGGCACTATGATGTTGATTGCCCTTACTCCTTACAGATAACCGTGGCTGGATAACTAGTGAACTGTGTTTTTTTTTTCCTAGGAGATATTAGAAAAGACAGTTATTTGCGAAGATCTTAAATTCCTTGGAGATAGCTAGTTATCTCCGAGGAATAAATTTTCCTCAAAGAAAACTATAAAAAGAAATAGTTATCTGCGAAGATTTTAAATTCCTTGGAGAGCTAGTTATTTCCGAGGAATACAAAAAAAAAAAATAGTTATCTGCGAAGAATATAAAATCCTCGGAGATAACTAGTTATCTCCTAGGAAAAAATCGGTTATCTGTAAGGAGTAAGGGGTTGATTGCAAGTTAGATAAAGACACCGATACAGATTTTTTATGTATCAACATTACTTGCAAACATATGATGCATAATTTCAAGCAATCATGTAACAGCAGAGATAACTCAGGGGCTAAAGATGCAGATTGAACGCATTGGCATGAGCGATCCAGGTTCGATTCCCGCCTCGGAGTTGTGATAATGGAAACATGTCTAGTGGTATTACGAAGGGTAATACTAAGATGGTATGTATTTTGTATATTTTCTGAGATTTGTTTGAGCGCATAGCCCGAATATTGTAATGAATCTTTCAAGCAGTGCGGTGGAAGTTAATATTTTAAAATCAATGTGGATACTTTTCTCTGACGCTGTGTGTACCTATATTAATTGCTTAAGCGAGTCCGGAACAAATAAAGAAGAGTCAATAAAAGTAGTGTATATATTGTTGTCAGACGGCGTGAAGGCCAAGGTGTACTTCCGCGGCGCGCCGTACTCTCGCGCCGGCCGCACCTACCTGCGCCTGCAGCAGCTCAAGCTCGACTTCTCCGTCAAGGACATTCAGATGGGCGTCGAGAACTTGCAGAATGGGAACGCAGTGCTCCGTTAGTCGCCTTCTGTACCTTCTTACTTACTTGACACCTACATGACGATTTTTAGATGAGAATACGCCTGGGTTCACTCAGACACTTCAATTATTTTTACCTACTTTTTATCTTTTCCATTGTGTCCGTATTTTTCTAGTAATCGATCAGGTCGTGTTAACAGCGGTCACACCTCGGCCTAAGATGATCGT
Source organism: Hedya salicella (assembly GCA_905404275.2). NCBI lineage: Eukaryota > Metazoa > Arthropoda > Insecta > Lepidoptera > Tortricidae > Hedya > Hedya salicella. The sequence continues at coordinate 46,611,328 of FR990096.1, forward strand.
ACAAATAAAACATAATAATATCGAAAATCAGACATATGTGTCCATTATACACATATGTTCGATTTTACTCGAACCCGAAGGGTTTACTCAAAGCTCACGGACTGTACCTACTTTCTTTGCTTACGTATTTCACAGATACCTACAATTTTATTTTCACCTTAGCAGTTCAAACAGCAATACTTGCAATTGCTGCGAGGTAAACGTGCGCCAACTGCGCTTTTCTGCGAGCGTGAGGCAAAGTAACTTTTTAATTTAGAATGGCGCGTTGTCATTTTTCGGTGCTGAGAGTCTGACCGAATTCGAAATATTTGAACTTCGCAGCACTTTGTCCCATTCATATCCTTATAAGGAAAGCGAGTGACAAGATCATTCCAATTTGATTTAAATTTTGGAATTAGACCCCGTAAAAATCACTAAACCCATGAAGTATAGAACTAAGGAGGTTACAATAATCTCTATATGTGTCGTTCTCAAGCAAAAGATAACTTATTATCGATATGGAGTTATTGATATCAGTATATAGTCCAAAAGATCTTATAGATACAAAAAGAAACAAAGCTCTAACTTAAGAACTTATTTGTTTATGATTTTTTGAAGTTTCGGAGTAAACATCTATACTTAAGTAATTTTGAGATAATTGAGCTCAAAGTTTGTGAGTGCAAAAAACCTACTTCTAGGCTCAAGTTACGAAGAGAAGTTCAATTATGTTAGACGTACTATACATTATGGAATAAAAGAGGTGTTGTCTGTACCATTTACATTATCACTGAGAAATTACAACAAGTAGCACGTAGGATACCGACGCCCTGATTTGTGGACTTGCCACTGGATTATTTTGCTTATGGACTCTTGTAGTCTAAGAGTGAGTAAGTATAAAAAAAATGACCCAATAATGTCAATAATTTTGTTTAATTAAATAAATCAAAATCAAAATTTTTCATAAAAATGTTTACTAATAAGAACATTAAACTTAGTCAATAAGCACAGCGTGGCTTATTACTTAGAACAACTAACGAAGTCAAAATCTATGTACAAATAACGTTTCCTTTATGAAATATTTGACCTCAAAGTTTCGTACTTTAACAATATTTTTCTATGAAAAATAAATAAGGGTACCGGATTGTTGGCTTATGAGATCAAAGTACGTATTCTGATGAAAATGGCATGGTAAGTCCTATATTACTGAATAATAATTGAAAAGCACTCTCAAGTCGCACCTAAGGTGCATATGTTAGTGGAGTGCGTTATATTTTTCTTAGACTGATTAATTAATAAATAATTAAAAAAAATGTAATAGTAGCTCTACATACAGCGCCTTCATCGATTTATTGATTAATTTCTACCTATTATGTAAAGACATTATGTTTTATTGTATAAATCATCACAATAGTTAGGCACTAAGGATTGGCCGATCGGTTTATTGATTGATTTTACTAACAAATCGTCGGGAACTTAAAATACATTATGATGATTTTTAACGCATTGAAGTTTAACATTATTTTACTGTTTTAGGTAATACAAAAATTAATCATTTTCGCTCATTTACATTCACCATTCAGAATAACTCATTTAAAGACCAGAGTACCTGATTGTCGATCCTTGAAGCGATCGACAATCAGCTACCCTAGTCATTAAACTTTGAACGTGTTTTTTCCATGTTGTCGTGGAATTTATGAATTTTATTAATTGCATATTATAATTTTGAAAGTATATAAGTTAATTTTGAACAAAACAGAAGTACATCAATTTCGGACTGGTTTATAAAGCTCGCAATATCTCGGAAACTGGAATTGACAATCCGGGCCCTTTTGCCTGAGAACGACACACATAGGTATCCAAAGAGTCCGACAACATCCGTTAAATTGTGACGGCACTGTAACAAGTGCGTAACATACATTAGCATTATAGTGCTAAGCAGTACACCCCGGAATTCAGTAAAAAGCTGCAAAAAAGGAGAGGAGTTATGACGTCATTTTTTTTTTGTATGGGAAAAGTAATAATTTTGTTCTGAAATCATTTGGTATTTAATGAAAGGGCTTACTAAGCCAATTTTAAAAATATATCATATCATTATATTTCAGTCACTTGTTTGAAATTAAAATAAATTAATAGTTTGAAAAACACTAGAAAAGCACGCTTTACAAGACTTTTCTAATAAATCCAAACACAGCTATGATACGATGTTCCATCATGAAGTTCCAGTTCATATCTTCTGGCTCCATCATCAGATCAGTTCAACAGTACCATATTATTGTATTGTCATCAGAACTACATACAGCTACCAATTCTCATGATGCTACGATCCTTGGAAGATGGTTAAATTAGTTACCTTAGATTCCATTACATAGTTACATACAGGTCGACCTTATAAAAGCGTGTTAATAAAAACCATTTTCAAAACATACCAAGTTTGGGCTCGGATAAGACGGTTCAATCATTATAGTCATACTTGCTATGGCCATTTTTTGGCCGGATGCTGCACTTTGTGATGAAAGCAAGCCGCTTTGCACAGTGATAGTAGGGACCAAACTGGGTGATTTGACCCGCAGCAGCGGAAGTTTCACCGCTTAGGAACAAAGATGGCGCCTTTTCTTTAAAAGATATTTCAAAAAATTCTACATGCTAAAGTTATGGACCAATTTGAATGTTTAATATCTCAAATGAAAGCTTATTATATACGTTACCTAACAATAAATATTGAAAAAATGTATACTATACACTTCTGGCAAAACACAGCATCTTAAGATTTTTTTTCTAACTTGTTTTGTAGTTTTTACTTGATTTCTTAAAAAAACTGCATGCAACATGAATGGTTTAATGCATAAACATTTTACAAAAAAAAATAACAAGAATAATAAAAAAACCCGACACCGATATCTTTCATACTTCACGAAATATGAAAGTTTAAATGTGAGGGTAAATTTCTTTAAAAACTATTTTAAAAAATTCTACAAGCTAAACTAATACACCGATTTCAATTTTTAATATCCCAAATAAAAGCTGATTTCATACATTATTTACAAAAATAACATTAAAAAAATATATACTGAAACTTTTGACAAAAAAAGCCATCTTAAGTATTTTTTTCTTAATTGATTGGTATTTTTTACTTCATTGCTTAAAAACATTGTATTTTGTATGCAACATGAATGGTTAAATATATATATATATATATATATATATATATATATTTACGAGTAAATAACGTATTATAAAAAACACCCGACACCGATACCTTTCATACTACACGAAATATTTAAGATTAATTGTGCACGCTTATCTAACAAATAAATTTCAAAGAAATTTTCAAGTGCAACGAATGCTCTGATTTGAATGTACAATGTTAAATGAAAAGAAATTACCTACTTCATATAAAAAAAAATTAATAAAAAATTTTTTCCTGGTGCTGAGTTACGAAAACATACAAATACTTTAAAATTAGTACTTATTTTTATTCAAAATTGACTACATTTGAAGACAAATAATAAAAACTAAGTATAGGTCCCGGCATAGTTGGTTCAGAGATATATTAAATGTGGCTTAATAATTAGCGAATTTATTTAAAAATTTAGCTTTTTATCTAGAACTACATCTTAGATATGTTAAAATTGAAATAAAATACTATGAATATAAATGTTTGTCAAATATTTTAATTAAAACTTAAATATCCTCTTCGGGTTCATCAGCAGATGTATAACTGAAAAGGGAAGTCGTTTCGAAGTACTTGTGCCATTCCAATTCTACAAAACCGAGTCCACAAAAAAGCTAAAAAGTAAAAAAATAACGCCATAATTCAGTTTCTTCAATTTACTTACAAGTAACCGTTTGTATTCTCAATCTATACAGTATATACAATTAATGTTATTTAGGAGTCGGTACCATCATACAAACGGTTACTTGTAAGTAAATTGAAGAAACTGAATTATGGCGTTATTTTTTTACTTTTTAGTTTTTTTTTGGAGTCGGTTTTATTTTTTTGTTTAAAAGTTTATTTATTTTACACTTTTTAGTTACTCGTTACTTAAAAGTGTATCTCGTGACGATTCGAACAAGCCCAAACACGGCCAGGATACATTATTTTATTACATAGATCTGGTGCCTACCTTCCGGCTCCATCATCAAATCAATTCGATGGTACCATTCTCATCAGGAACATTTAAGTTTGTGACTATGAAGTTGCTTAGCTAAATTAATCAAGATATCTTATCGCCACCCGTAAATCATTTATCATTGAGGAGTTCTGATAGCATTCTGTGGTCTTCTTCATCAGTTCCACTTCACCAATTTACACTTTCTGAATGATATATTGTAATACTATCGTCTAAGCACCAGAACTGTTATGTAAATATTGTACTGTTATTTTGTAATAAATATCGATTAAGAAGTCGATTAAAAAATAAGTCTTCTGTACTCAGAATGCTTGTCAGGACAATTCCAGTAACACCAAACACGACTCGGTTACGTTGTTTGGTTACCGTGTTCTGTAGGGTACTTTCCGGTTCAAGCATCAGACCAGTTTTATGGTACCGTATTCAATAGCACCATGTACATGTGTTTCCTCCTAGTAATTGAACTATCCGTATCGGCACATCTAATCGCTACCTTCGAAACACTGGCCGTTTAGAAGTAAAGTTCTAGTGGCCATCTGAGGTGTTCATCATCAGTTTCCTTACACCAAATCCTATTTACTGAATGTAAATTCTTGACTTTATCAATAAATTACCGAAAGCGCCGTACATGTCCCTATAACATTTGAAGAGTTCCCTCGATTTCTCCAAGATTCCAACATCAGATCCCGACTTAGTGCCAACGGGACCAACTCGGGGTTATACCCTTTCGATTAAAAAAAACAATTGAAAATCGGTTGACGGTTCTCGGAGATATCGAGTAACATAATACATACATACAAAAAATTAGTTCGAATTGAGAACCTCCTCCTTTTTGAAGTCGGTTAAAAATGACTGATATTTCATACATGGACTGTGTTGCTGTATATATATTTATGAGTAAATACCGTATTATAAAAAATACCCGACACCGATACCTTTCATACTTCACGAAATATTTCAGTTTAATTGTGCACGCTTATCTAACAAATAAATTTCAAAGATAACTTCAAGTGCAAAGAATGCTCTAATTTGAATGTATAATGTTAAATGAAAAGAAATTACCTAATTCATATAAAAAAATAAAGTAATTATTTTTATTCAAAATTTGAAGACAAATAAAAAAAACTAAGTAAAGGTCCCGGCATATTTGGTTTTGAGATATATTAAACGTGGCTTAATATTTAGCGAATTTATTTTAAAATTTACCTTTTTATCTGATAGAACTACATCTTAGGTATGTTACAATTGAAATAAAATACTATGAACATAAATGTTGTATCCTGGCTGACGGTTACCTATGCGCGACATTTTTTCCCAACACATACCGACGTTTTCGGGAGACACAACTTTAGAGCCAACTAAAATAATGCCTCTCTTTCTTTACTAAAATTAATGTTTTCCTGTTCAGTTAACTTTTTATTTTTTTTATCAGCTGTAAGAATACTTTGAATTGGGTAAATTATCATACAAAAATATCAGGAAGAAATAAATTAGGTTATTTTTGGTCGTAACTTGCATATTGGATATGGATAAGGGATTATAAAAATAAATTATTACTAAAGTATAACGTTAGAATAGTCATGAACTGAAGAAGTTTTCATGATATTGGAAGAACTGAGGAGTTTCAACTTTTTTTTTAATTGTGCCATACAGTTGAGCTCGATGTTTTTTATTTTCTGTCCTTCACACTTTGTCGGCTCATAACTTATTTTTTATTTACTTTCTAAATAAAAATAAATGTTCAATAAGATACGCATACATAAGAGATTTGAAAAATACAAACACTTTTGTGCAGTCATGTTTAAAAAAAAGATAAGTAAGCAAAAATGTGAATTTTTGGCAAATGCCGAAATAAAATTAATAAAAGTAGTTAAAAAAACACCGTGGGCAGGACAAGTGTTAATTGGCCCAAAATGTATTGCAGGTGACCCTACCTAGCTATCCTAGTCATTGGGCAGACGATCTGCCATACACCCTGTATATAGCTTAATAAATACTTCCGACGAAAATTGTTTTCAACATGATTGATCGGATATACCGTTTTTGAGTTATTGCCAAAAAACTGCGTTTCCCAGCAAAAGGACGTAAGTGCCGTGGATATACGCTCTTTTGCTAGTGCACTTTTTCATATCGTATATTTACTGCATTTTTTGCATGAAAGGCCGCGGAACTCTTCACTGAACATGCTCCGACATGCTCTTCGCCGGTTTTTAGGGTTCCGTAGCCAAATAGGCAAAAACGGAACCTGGAACATATAGATTCGTCATGTCCCAAGTAGCAATCAAATGTCTTAAAAGGGATTGAAGATATCTTGAAGACAATTAGACAAATTCTTGCTGTTGTCTTGGCTAAAACCATTATGTCCCTGAAGATATCTTGAAGATATGCCCCAAGACACAGTTAAGACAAAGTGGGCACAGTATTTAAGAAAAAATCAAGAAAGAGTTAATACTACTGTTTAGACAAACTTAAACCCTACATAAGAATGGGGGTTTAACCGATCTCTAAACTTCGATTTCAAGATATCTTGAAGGTTGTCTTAAGTCAAAAAAATAAACTTAAAGATATCTACTATACTTAAAACTATCATCAACGTTGAGTTTTACAAATTCGATCATCTCTTAATAAAGACAATTTTAAAACTTTTTTTACTGCTGGAATTATATTTTAGAAAACATGGCGAACTAACAAGGGAATTCATTGAAGGTTTATCAAAATGGCGATAACTTAACTATTTTTTACGTTTAGAAAAGACCATTTTATGTCCCTATACGCACTTAAAAACTACAACGCATGATTGTTTATCGTGTAAAATTGATCGAAAGTGCTATAAAACAGGCGGGCTTACAAAATACTGGAAAAAGAGCAATACAAATTTGGAATATTATGTTGCTAAATCAAAAATTTGCTTACAAACAGCGCAAAATACTACTTTTCTGTAAATGTTTGAGATATAAATGCAATTATTATTGCTATAACAAAAATCGAACTTCAATGTACTTTATTTTTTATGAAATTGCATGGAATTTTTTTCATTTTATTTATTTATTAAAAGTGTAAAATGGCGTTAAGTCTTATTATTCTTAACGGAGTATGACTTTAGACGACACTGATTTTTTAAGGTGACTTTAGATAAAGTCTAGACAAATTGCATTTGGAGTAGTACCGGTTTAGAGATATTATACGAAACGCCGAATTAGTGTAGTTCTACTTAATACTTAATGGGATTTTATATCTTTAGTTTGATTTAGTGAATGCAAATTGCCGTCCAATTTATGGTAATGTTTATGCAAAAAAACCATAACCTTATATAATATGTAATATTCATTCAGTATATCCTGTGTTTAAAACGAAGTCTCACTCGTCGCACTGCTAACGTTTGAAACACTTTGTCGCTCACAATTTGACAATATTTAATATATTTCGGAACACGCCGACGAAAACCACCAGATCCTTTTAATTTTATTATTTCATCCATTGCATTATAGTTGGTTATAGTTTGTTGAAAAACGTCCCGTTAAACTTATTTTCACTTAAACTTGATTACATTTAGTAAAAAATGAATACAATGGTCTTCAGTGAGGCAATTCAAAGAGCTTGGTATTACGATCACCTCAAGTTTATCTACAAAATCAGGTTTTACTTTGCGATTCTAAACTGATACTTGAATTATACCATTGAGTCTTGAGTGAGCCTTCAAATAAACTGAGTTGAGCAAAAAATGCATTTTTAGACTTAATTGTAGACAAACTTAATACTAAATAGTTTTTAAAATACTTAACTAGGTTTTACGAAATCTTAACTTGCTAAAGTAGCGGTAGACTAAAACTATTTAGTTTTTAAGATTAAAATTACTTAACGAAGTCTTTTTCAATTTAGCTAATTCTTATTTTAGATAAAGTTTAGATATGTAAGATTTAATCACTATTCTTGTTTGCTACTTGGGGTCTGTCGGTCTGTCCGTCCGTATGTCACAGGCATTTTATTTAAAAAGTATAAGATTTACATTGATGAAATTTGGAGCATAAGTGTCGTGTGTAAACCGCTACTTATTTAATAGTTTAATAAAAACAATATTTATTTCTAGGGAGGGCTTTCCATACATGTAACCGCTTATATCAATGCGTGGCACATCATTCGACAGCTCTTTTAAAAACACTTTGAGGTGTTTAAAAACAATTTTTGATTTAGTGAATATTTTCCGAAATATTCGCTACGAAAGTAGCAAAAATTGGGTCCCCCCCTTTATTTTCTAAACGGTATGTTCAAAAAATATGAAAATATTTACAAATATATAACTTGATAAATACTTTTTTTAATATTACAATATGTTGGTTTGGTTGGCTTGTTGTTTTCACCACACTCACCGACAAAGTGGCAGGTAAATTATAAGTCACAATGAATGAAAGCTTGCACTAAACTTATTTTTGGCAGAAGCGGCACTGAACCTGTTCATCAACACGAACGCGCAGGAGCTCCTCAAGGAGATGAAGCCGGAGCTGAAGCGCGACCTGGCCGACAAGATGTCGCGGTTCCTGGCGCGCATCCTTGACCACATCCCCTACGACGACTGGATCGTGGACTGACCTGCACGACCCCCTGCCTCCTCATCTGACCGAGCGAGACGACTCAATTTAAACACGACGAGACTAAAGCGATATTGTTTATACAAATTCATTAACCAACATTTCGACGTAATTTCATGTGCTATGGTCGTGGTCTTATAAAGTGGTCGTGGTTGAACTGAAGAATAAACGACATATTACTGGAGACTTTGGCCAAATATTAACACACGCCCCCGAGGATATATCGATAAAAATATTCAAGTAACTTTGCCACATTATGCTGCGTCGAAACGTGGGATATCTACTAAAGGTATAGATAAACAATATCACTTTAGTTATACCTATTATATTTGAGTTTCATTGCCTCTGTGTAAAATGTGTAAGTACTGACTGAGCAATCATCAGTCTCGCCAAACTTCTCATTCGTTCATAATTCAGCTAATCGGGTACACGCCTACTCTATGGTGCTATGTAAACGTGCAAGTTTAGAACTGCAATCGTAGCTTAATTATTTCCCACGCCCACGGTACCATAAATTCGTTTAACGATTAATTTTGCTCTAGGAAATTTATTAGTTTTATGTATAGTTTAGTTTTGTAAAATGGTTTTGTGAGGGCCATAATTATAATGTAATTTTCTCGCCACCTTAGCCGTTCGTCCTACATGCAGTTAGTCCAAGTCGCGGTTTGTCCAGTAAGCGTTTGGTTCAATACGCAGTTAGTCCTAAAATCTGGACGAACTGCAAATTCACTTGGTAGCAGTTGGTCCAAATCGGAGTTCGTCATATTTGCAGTTTGACATACGCCGGTATCAAGTCAAGCCCGCCCTAAAATTTGCTATTACGTTGAATGTAGATCGTGATAATGTTCTCAGAGAAACCCAACATATCTGCGAGCCGGACCACTCAAAAGACATAATCGATATTGCATTTGAAGAATGCAAAAAAAGTAAGTATAGATCTTGGACCCGTCGAAGAAATATTTGAGGAATCATTTCTACAGCTGGCAGATAATGGTTTAGGGGAACCGGGAGAAATATTATATCATTCTAAAAGAGATACCCTGAACAGACACAAAAAGAAAATGTTAAATTTAAAGAGCTTATCTTTCCGCTGCTTAAGTGAGTCACAATTCCAAAATCCTTTGCTGAGAACTTTTTAGTTATTGAAAACGGAAATGACAACAAAATTTTAGCAAATTTTAGGGCGTGCTGCCGGTATGTCAAACTGCAAATATGACGAACTCCGATTTGGACCAACTGCTACCAAGTGAATTTGCAGTTCGTCCAGATTTTAGGACTAACTGCGTATTGGACCAAAAGCTTACTGGACAAACCGCGACTTGGACTAACTGCATGTAGGACGAACGGCTAACAAATCTTCACTTTATTATGTTGAAGGAAGTGCTAAAGAGGAATGTAGCCTATCTTCCAAGTCAAAACTACTCTGTCGATTTAATTATAACGGTACAACAGCAACACACTTAACCGACCATATGTAGGCGTGACGTGACGTCAATGTCAATTTCAATGGCAATGTCAATGTCAATGTCAATGTCAATGTCAATGTCAATCAGAACTACGAATGGTCAGTTAAGTGTGTGGCTGATGGAACGTAAATAATTGCTCCCTCATGGTCAATTATTCGGGAACGGTGCTGATGAAACTGAAAAATCTTATTTATTAAGCATGGATCTTGACTGTCAGTCCAAAAGACTATTTAGCGGATGTAAATGTTTATGTATTACCTACACACAATTCTAGATTAAGTCTGGGAGGAGGACTGGAGCCGATGGCAAGCTCAGCTTTTGTTCGTCCGCGCCCTATGAGTACCCACGGTGCTTTGCTTGATAGTAGAAGTAGATTCACTTTTCGAGTGATCTTAAATAAAACTGTAAGTATTGTAAAATTACATTTTAAGTATTCGTACGGTGGCGGAGAATCACACACTAGCTTGCGAATACTTATACATAATCGAAATTTGTAAACAAAACACTGAAGTGAATTTTGTTCAATCAAATTGCCAGCTGTGTTGTACCTATTTTTATTGAGACCATGTAGGGTAAATCGTCAATAACTGGCCACCTTATACTAAACATGAATTCTATTTATAGGTTTCAAGAATTAATTTTAGTAAAAGGTGGCTAGTTACTGAAGGGTGGCCTGTAAATGATACCTTATACTAAAATGAATTCTGTAAACCTATAAATCGAATTCATTTTAGTAGTTATTGACAATTTACTCTGTACTATACTATTGAACCGTTGAAACATACAGATATAACTTAGCGAAGATTGTAAAAAAAGCTATAAATAGGTTTGTGTTTTACATTGATGTTTATTTTTATGTATGTTCAGATTACATAAATAACGACTCCAAATCAGTTAATTTATAAGACACTTACTTACCCAACCTATGAAATTCTAAGTGATGTTTAAAAATATCGTTATATTAAGTATTTTTTGAACACATATTATAAAATGATATTATGAGTATGTATCAAATTATAATTTATAAATAAAACCTTAATAAATTTATCTGTAATTTTTCTGGTTAATTCAAAAACTCAAACTTAACACCACACAAGTAGGCTTCTTTTACAATTCTGATTTAGGTAGGGATTTCTATGATCTGGAATTATAATAGATAAGAAGCTCCGGAACCGAACAGCCAAGTACTTACTGGGCCAGGTGCGAAGAAGGCTTCCACCCTGATCGGGATCGGGGCTTACGTGACGGACCACGCGCGAAGAAGGCTTAAGCCCTGATCGGGATCGGGGTTAAGTGTCGGACCACGCGTCAAGAAGGCTTCCACCTGTTTGAATATAACGCTGGCCATTTTGTGACAGTATATGTTTTAGATTTGAACTGCTGTCGTTCGCAAGCTGTCTAGGTTTTTAGTGTCATGTTTTCTGTACATTGTAATATAATATATTTATAATGTTTATCTAAGCCTCTGCTTTCCTCATTTATATATACCCTTATAAAAGGTTATGGCCGGCCTTCTGAGATGTATCGACTTCTATGGTGTTGACTGCACTTCACACGACTAAAACTGTCAATTCTCGGATTATTGATATTGGAGCAACGGACCATTTGTCAGGATGTCGAGAATGGTTTGGATTGCTCAATCAGTCATTGACGAAGGAAGTATGTGATGCTAATGGTAAAAAGTTTGCAGTAAACGGAAAAGGTGACGTACATTTTACAGCGACTTTTAATGCTATTTTGATACAGATCTAGTGAATAATCATTTCCCATCGTATTTTCTCTGAAATGTTCGTATTCGTCTTAATACCTCATTTACACTCAGTACCCATCAAGACAACGTAGTATAGGGGACGGTCGCATTGCGAGACGAAGTATCGATATAGAGTGGTTAGCACAGGATTTATTTAACTTAGTATTAAGTCCTTTTTAATAGTCAAGTTAGAACATAATATATTTTGTATAGGTATACAAACTTCATGCTATTAATACTAATCTATGACTAAAATATCCTCGGTAACTAGTTAGATTTTTGTTTACCTTACGAATGCTTTATATGATTGTATCGTAGTGGTTTGAACATCTCAGTGTGATATACTTCAAACTGGTGGTTTGACATTTGACATTGATGAATAAAGTACTCAATTTATTTGATACAAACACGTCACTTAGTAATACAATAATTCGTGTACTCAACGGCAATTCGGCAGTAGTCGTATGTGCCGAGTTTTCACGATGGGAAAGGGTTATTCACTACATTTGTAGATATAACTTTAAAATATGTAATGTTTGTATCTGACCTTACTGTAAATTTAATATCCGTGTCGACTATTACCGCGAAAGGCTTTATATTTAATTTTACAAATAAAGACAGTGATCTATTGAAATCTCGTAGGGTAGTTTTAAAAGCTAGGAAATCTGGGAGAGTTTACAGACCTGCCACTGTCAGTAAAGCCAACCTGACAACATCGGCATCTTCTAAGGACGTGATGTTATGGCATCAGAGTTTTGGGCATCAAAATTTTGATAGCTTGGCATCACTGAGGAAGGTTGCTAATGATTTTGATTTTCAGGTTACTACTTAGAGGGAAGTTTGTGATGTATGTCTATGGATTGCAATCCGGTCCGGTGGATCCGGTAATCCGGCCAGATCCAGTACTTTTCGTCAGGCACCGGATCCGGTAAAAATTTACGGTAATCCGATAGGCTCAAAACGACATACATACGGACTACCCAACCCGAGAAAGGTAATTCTAATTTGGGGAAAAAAATGTCAAGAGTTAATATGATCTAGATCTAGTTAAGCTTCAAATAACGATGTCATTCTGAATTATTCTTTGAGATGTTTTTTTTTTTATTAAATGGTTAATTATGTTTCTTTAGCCAAATTAGAACAAACTGTTTTTTTTTTTTCAATTAACGTCATTATAATTATTTGTTTTGTATCTTACCTATTATTTAAAGTACAATGTGATGCGATATGTGATTGCTGATTAGCTTTCTTTATGTATGTTTAATATTACGGGTATTATGGTAGTATAGGATTTTGTTATTGTTGATGTTACCTCTTATAGTATTAATAAAGTTGATTAAATATTACACAGTACAGAAGAAAAGTGAAGTTAAAGTTAAAAGATCGATCATGAATCATAATCTCCAATACACCAAATTAGTGGTATATTTTTTGATTTGGCAATTATAACTATTAAAAAATCCTTTGATTATAATGTTAATATTATTTTTTATAGAGAAGATTTTATTTTTTTATATTTATTATGAGACAAGGTTAGGCTGTAAATAAGTTAGTAATGTTGCTAAGTTAAGACTAAATAATATTAAAGCAAATACTTCATATTACTGTGAAATAACTAACCCGCTCATTTCACATTATTGATCTGGTTTTTAACAGACTTCAAAAAAAGGAGGGGGTTCTCAATTCGGTTGAATTTTTTTTTATATTTGTTATTTCAAAACTCCGTCATTTACACGACGATTTAGAAAATTATTTTTTTGTTCATGAGTAGGTATATCCAAATTGGTCCCATAAAATTTTGGTGAAGATGTGATGCCGGAATCCATGAGGAATCGAAGGAATTTTTCGAATATTATAAGCACATCTATGGCGATTTCGGTATTTATTACAGTAGTTTAAGCATTTTCATTTCTAAGTCACCATTTGGTGAAGAGAAACCGATGATGAAGACACAAGCCATCAGTTACCACTGAGAGCTGTACCATTGTTGTTTAATTCGCAAATCGCAAGTCGATTTGGAAAATTATTTTTTCAGTTAAGAGTAGGAATTTCCAAGTTGGTCCTATAAAATTCTAGCCGGATGCCGGGATCCATGAGGACTCGAAGGAATTCCTCAAATGTTATGGGCACATCTATGGCGATTTCGGTATTTATTAAAGTAGAACAAGCATTTACAGTCGAAAATCATCATTTGTTGAAGAGAAACTGATGATGAAGACACAAGCCACCTGCCACTAATTAGGTCTCAACCAGTGTGATTTAATTCACTAATCGCAATATAATTCTTTATCATATTTTGCTAAGAGGCAGAAGTTGGTTAAGATCACGGTAGCCAAGTGGAGCTGATAGTGGAGAACCAGAGAACTCCTCAACGGTTTATGGCCCTGATTCTGAAATGGCAATGTTCAGCTAATGGTCGTGAGCAATTGACATTAGAATGCATTATGGCTGTAAGTGCCGTATAAAGTCATAAAAGTCGTGTATTATGTGTGGCTTCGATTGTCAGAAGGCAGATTTCATAGTCTTGTTATTTCCGTTAACGATTTCTCATGATGTGGTCGATTTAATAATTTGTTGGCGTCCAAATCTAACAACGCTATGCCTTTCAAAGTTTTGACACGGCTTAGTGCAACATATATTTGCCCTTTAGCGATATTCTTTTTATCGAGGTCTATCACAGCTTTCTCGAGGGTGGTACCTTGTAGAGATCTAATGATGGGATCCCAGGGAAATCGAGGGCAACCCTTAAATTTTATAGGCACTTATGAGGTTTTTCATATATTTTCTTAAGCTATTTAAGTATTTGCATATGGTAGTCATTATCTCATCATGCTGAGCTGATGATGAAGGTACAACTCCTTAACGGTTAAGAATTACAGGACAATTCTTACAAAATAAATGTATTATAGGTAGGTACGTTAAGACTGTTAGTCATATTCTTTATAGTGTGTCTCTGAGGTAGTCTCCTTATCACCAAGTCAGGATCTGATGATGGAATCCCAGGGAAATCGAGAGAAACCCTCAAATATTATAGGCACTAACAATGTTTTGTATATATTTGACGGCGGGACCTCTCGAGAGGGCAGGACCTCTCCATTAGAGGTATCTTCGCAGTCACCACCCTCTGCGTGGTCACTCATGATGGGATGGTTAACGCGTTAAAATAAAAACTTATTCAAGTAACTGAATATGGGTTTTATTATAATCTATTGTCACTTTACTTTACAAAAATACACAATGATCCAAAAGATATTTAGCGATTCAATGTTACGCAGCAATAATCTTCGAAAACACGAGTTCACTGGTCGAGCGCCAAATCAAAAGTGATGATTCGTTCCGCCTCTGACAGATACGCCACCGATACGGCCTAAGCGTCACTTGACGTTTCCGCGCGATATTCAGACCGATACTGGATTTGCCAGTTAATAATAATAATAATAATTATAACACCTCTCCGTCCTTAGCCCTCCGCACCGATGTTGCCCTCAGGCCACTATATGTGTCGCTATTTACGGGGGCCCATCTAGCGGTGGGCAAGTCATCGTCTACCAGTGCCTTTAGCCATGGGACACTTTTTCCTGGTAGACGTCCGATTGTCTCAAGCAATAGCCCAGTATTTAGTCCATCATTTCAATCCCATAACCCAGAATATTTAGATCTCATCACTCTCCAATAGTTCTTGCATCTAGCGAGTGCTGTCTCTGTGCGCGTCCCATGATACGGGCAGGAACAGCACCCGCGCGGTGTACACCTTACATTTCATTAAATTGTCGAAAGGGCCTCTACGCGTTGGCTTCGGCTCCGCGCACGCCTCCCAAAGGTCCGGGACACCATTGTCCCGTGAGCGGGTGCGACATACATAATAATAATAATAAATGTATAACGGACTGAATAGTTCTTGTCCTCTTTGCCATATTTATTTGATTATTTGTTTTCTTGAAATAATAGCAATCCCTCTTTGTCACCTTTGCGTCCACAATAATGGCATTTTATAATATTTGTCTTCGCTTTTCCTTTAAGGTTCCTATTATTCGTATCAAAGAAATTTCGATTTTGTTGATTATTTTGAGTCTAATTTCCGTCATATAATCTTCGCTTTCTACTAAAGTTGGGTCTCTTCTCGGCGTGTAATACCTTTCCGCTTGTATCACAGCCCTCATTTTTCAATTTAACTTCGTGGTCTAACAATCTTGTTTTCACGGATACTAAAGTCAAGTTATCTTCCGATGACGTCTCTATTGCTGTAATAACACCATCATTGGTTTCTGATAATGTTAATAGCAGATGCGCATACTTGTCAGTCCCCTCTAGTTTTGCTCCGGCCGCAGACAATTTTGTAATAAGGTCGTCGAAATGGTACAATTTTTAATTAGAGACATATCAACTTGTAATTTCAATCCCAATATTTTTTTTCTTAAGGCCAACTGAGTGGCGATACTCTTACGCTCGTACAATGACATTCAATATTAACTAACTATAGACAGAACATAGCGAACCAAACCGTAAATCCATGACTTGTTACCTCGAGGTAACAAGTCGTTTAGTCTAGTATGACACGTCGCGCTGACATGACGCATTTAAATTGCAACAAACCATTAGAAAGAAAAATAATTTAACAGGAAATATGCCTAGTTGTGTATTTAAATCCTGTAAGTTGCGTTACGGCAAAAGCACTGGACGTGACTTCAGCTTATTTTCGTAGTTATTATGTATATTTATTTAATAATTTGAATTAAATAAAATCGTGAACAGATGATTCTAGGAAATGACCCTAAACTTATGACATACTCGTATAATCTCCTTTGTGTATATATATTTGTCTATGATGTTGACACCCGTCACATTCATGAAATGCCTGTCATAGTTATTTTATTCTGCCACTTGTCTTCTTAAGTTAATTAAAGCCAAGTTATATATTTGGTATTTCCTTTGAATGTAGCCATTTAATTAACTTAAACACGATGTCTGAAACCAAGAAAGAACAGGAGAAGATATCATCATTTTCTTTAGCCAGGTCTCTTCGACCTGATCGATTTGACATTGAACCAAATGCCACCGGAGCAGGAGAACAGTGGTCTCATTGGTACCAAACCTTCTCAAACTTCCTTTCTGTAGAAATACCTGCCGATATTACAGATGCCATAAAACTAAAATTACTAGCAAACTACTTAACTGCTAACATTTATGTACACATAAAGAATTGCCAAACGTATGATGACGCTGTTTCTGTCCTGAACAAAACTTATCTCAAGCCGCAAAACTAAATCCTAGCTCGCTTTGTCCTCGGCGCACGAAAACAAAAATATAGCGGGACTATTACTGATTATTGTCGCACTTTACAACTTTTAGCGCACAATTGTAATTTCAAATCTGTCTCTGTCGATGAACATAAGAAGCAAGCTATACGTAGCGCCTTTATTACGGGAATTCTGTCTTCTAAAATAAGGGAACGATTACTTGAAAACTCGACTCTTTCGATAGATAAAGCGTTCAACCAAGCCGTGATCCTCGAAACCGCTGAAAAGGACTCGGCTACAATGGGCGTTAGTGTTCCGAACACTCTTAATGCCCTCCCATTACCTGATCCACGACTACAAAAACCACAAGTGCCAATTCCTAGCAATACAGCGGTATCACCTTCACCTACGACGAAACGTTGCTTCTTTTGCGGTGGGAAGGTGCATCAAAGGATCAAATGTCCAGCATTTCACGCCTATTGTCAACTCTGTTCTAAGAAGGGCCACTTCGCTTCAGTTTGCCGTTCCCGTAACAACCCATCAACTAGCAATGCTGTTTCTTGTCCGAGTTCTGCCGTTCCTGCCGAATACCACCAATCACCAAGTCCTTCCGATGCGACTAACACTGTTTACTCTGCTGCATCTCCGTCTAGTTTAGTGAAGGCTATTATTAGCATTACCGTCAATCATACTCGTGCCGATGCGCTGATAGATACTGGAAGCTCAGTTAGTTTCATTGATCGCAATAAAGCACGAATGATGAATCTCAAACAACGACCTTGTAAACAAACTATAAATCTGGCATCGCTTAGCCATACATCACATGTCGAAGGGATTTGCTTTGCTACGCTAGAAATTAACAAACACATTTACAAGCAACGGCCCCTTCTCATAATAAACAACTTGTGTGCAGACGTCATCATAGGCCACGACATTCTTGAGGATCATGCCAAGCTTGAATTCCAATTCGGAGGTATCAGGGAGCCACTGCAAATATGCGTGATGGAAGCTTCAGTGCCACCTGCATCGGTCTTTACACACCTATCTGCTGACATCTATCCCATTGCCATTAAATCTAGACGTCACAACAACGATGAAGAACAATTCATTCAGGCTGAAATATCAAAGCTCTTAGAAGATGGAATAATGGAACCGAGCGTATCTCCTTGGCGCGCTCAAGTACTTGTCACTGGGGGTGGAACTCATCGAAAGAGGATGGTAATCGACTACTCAAGAACTATCAATAAGTTTACATACTTGGACGCCTATCCACTGCCAAATATTGGATCAATCGTGTCAAAAGTGGCTAAATTCAATAACTTTAGCCAGATTGATTTAAAAAGCGCGTATCACCAAGTGCCTATTTTAGAACGAGAAAAAATGTATACGGCTTATGAAGCCTGTGGCAAATTATATCAATTCAAAAGAATTCCATTCGGCGTCACAAATGGAGTCGCTGCCTTTCAACGTACACTTGAACACATAATTGGCAAAGAAAAGCTGCAGGGAACTTTTTCATATCTGGATGACGTCACGGTTTGCGGTAAAGACGAGGAAGAACATGATAAAGACTTACAACAATTCATGGCCGCAGCAAAGAAGTATAAATTAACATTGAATGAACAAAAGTGCAATATCGGGAAAACTTCCATTAATCTCTTGGGCTATACAATCAAAAACAATATAATAGAGCCGGACAAAGATAGACTTGACCCTCTTATAAAACTACCACTTCCACGTACCGCCCCTGAACTCAAACGAGCCCTAGGCCTATTTGCTCATTATGCCAAATGGGTTCACAAATTCTCTGAGAAGGTACAACCTCTTGTCAATAACGTGATCTTTCCATTAAACGAAAATGCACGATGTAGTTTTGAGCAATTAAAGGTGGACATCGAAAACGCAGCATTAGTTGCCATAGATGATGAAGAAACCTTAACGGTAGAAACTGATGCATCAGAGTTTGCTATAGCTGCGACACTAGCCCAGAAAGGACGCCCTGTTGCATTCTTTTCAAGAACATTGTCGGACAGTGAACGCAAGCATGCTTCTGTTGAGAAAGAGGCTTGCGCTATTGTCGAGAGTCTTAGAAAATGGCGCCACTACCTCATCAACAGACACTTTCTTCTTATCACAGATCAGAAATCAGTTAGCTATATTTTCAACCAAAATCATACAAGCAAAATAAAAAACGATAAAATCAAAAGATGGAGGCTAGAACTGTCATGTTACAAGTACGATATAATTTACAGACCTGGGATTGAAAATGTTGCTGCGGATGCACTGTCAAGGGTCTGCGCGGTCGTAAGTAGCCACAAATTATACGAATTGCACGACACACTCTCTCATCCTGGTATTACAAGAATGTACCACTGGATTAAACTAAAGAATCTTCCCTATTCTCTCAATGATATAAAAGAGATGACTGCTTCTTGTCGCGTGTGTGCGGAAGTTAAACCTCGTTTCGCCAAAGCAAAAGGGACACTGATTAAAGCTGTATCACCATTCGAAAGATTAAACATAGATTTCAAAGGTCCTCTGCCTTCAAATACGAGAAACAACTATATACTGACAATAATCGATGAATTTTCAAGATATCCTTTCGCGTATGCGTGTCCTGACACAAGTTCGGCAACTGTTATCAAGTGCTTAAGGGATCTTTTCTACGAATACAGTCAGCCTGTATATATACATAGCGACAGAGGATCCTCTTTTATGTCGGAAGAAATACAAACCTTTCTCAAGAACTGTAACATTGCCACTTCTCGCACGACACCTTATAATCCTCAGGGGAACGGCCAGGTAGAGAGACTAAACGAAACGCTTTGGCGGAGGATACACTTAAATCTCAAATCGAAAAATTTACCGATTGAAAATTGGGAGCAAGTTCTGAAGCCCTCTTTACACTGTGTACGATCTCTACTCTGCACCTCGATAAACGCTACTCCCCATGAGAAGCTATTTAACTTCTCTCGAAGAACGCCTGTCGGAGAATCACTCCCGTCATGGTTAGTTCCTGGACCCGTACTATTAAAGAAGTTTGTCCGCTCGAAATCCGACCCCTATGTTGAGGAAGTTGAATTACTTCAAACAAATCCCAGCTACTCATATGTACGGCGGCGTAATGGGCAAGAGACAACTGTATCAAATAGACATTTAGCCCCACTTCCTGCACCATTGGATGATGAAGACCCACTTGTCAATAACGGAGAGGTTGGAAGTCCCGTATTAGAGGACAGGGCTAATAATGACGAAATTCCCGAGGAAGATATTTACAGAACTCCTCCGCAAAACGTTGAACCTCCACAGGTCAGAAGATCCACAAGACCTAAGAGATTACCAATACGTTTCAATGACTATCTCCTCGATGAAGAAACTATAGAGGGGGAGAATGACATATACTCTCCTTTGTGTATATATATTTGTCTATGATGTTGACACCCGTCACATACATGAAATGCCTGTCATTGTTATTATATTCTGCAACGTGTCTTCTTAAGTTAATAAAAGCCAAGTTATATATTTGGTATTTCCTTTGAATGTAGCAACTTATGGTACCTAATAAAAACGCCCTCTGGTATTCAGTTGCAGTACTAAATTTGCTAGGTATGTAGTGTAATATTATGTCGATATGTGTTATCGATAATTATTTACTATGGAGTAAATAATAAAAGTCCAGACTAATAAGTAATAATAATAAACCGTTACGGCGTGGTAGCCGGAGGCGTTGGCAGTGTGATAACCATCCAAGATTTATTTTTTATGTTACTATTCTAGTGGCTGCCCTAAGCAATCCTGGCGAAGTAAAACGCGAAGCTAAGACCGTACGGGATGACGAGGAAGCCCTCTGCCCTATCTAGGGGACATAGGATATTAAGTAACAAAAAAACATCGATGATAAAATGAAAATTTCAAGAAAAAAAACTAAAGAATTTTCGTTTAATTGACACTCAACAAACAGTTTATCAGTTTGTGAAAGAAGTTTTAAAATCAATAGTGTGAGGTTTAACATTTACTTACCTATCGCAAGCGACGAAAGGATACTTGAAATGAAACACGATAAGATATTATGTATCATTGTGTCTAACCAAATAAAACTTAATTATTTATTTATAAATACTTTGTCATATGGAATGCTATTAACTCAAGATACGTAATATTTAGCACTACTACAGCACTACGGTGGTATGGTTCAGTTTCACCCTACCCCCAGGGGTATGGGCAAGGGTATGGTGGGTCTACCATGGACCAAAGGAACGTCTGGGTAAGTTTCCGTTGATCGGCGAGGTTTTCTGGAGTACTTCGGTCTCGTTTTCTTTTGTGTCAGATCCTTACGAAATTGTTGGTATTGTTTTAGCTTCCGGGAACGGGGATCCTTTAAGCGGTTGTGGTCCTGTATGGGAGACGCCTCAACCTACGTTCTACACGCCTGAACGGGACATCGTGGCTACCAACAGGCGCGGGAGTGTGCTGCTCACCGTCGGCGCATCTCGTCAATTCTGGAAACCAGTTCCCCTACACTTTTAAGGCTGTATTTTTTCCACCCGTTTACTTTTACACGGTCGTTTCTGCAGCGAGTGTTACGACGATCGTAATTTATCCTAGTTTTCCATGTAGCTCTAGTTTACGGTGCATGTTATGCGGTTTTCCTTTAGTATTATATTGTAAGTTTTGGCCTCTCCTTTTATTATATTTTTCCATATTCCAACCGGCCACTACGTCGCCAGTGTAATTCTTACGTTGGGTTTAATATTCGGTAATTCATCCATCTCACCATTCCATGCATATCATCTTTCATCCAGTTACCACAATTTTAAACTTTACTTTTCCCGAATCACGTTCCTTCAGTTTAAAAACCAATTGTGCCCGAACATACTGTTCTACCGCTCTGATTTAAATTAAAATTTTACGTTTCTGTGTGAGATCTGTCAAACGCGCGTGTGTGATTTATATGTCTGTGTTTCTTATACCTCCGGATCTGTGACAAATAAAATTTTACGTATCTGTGTGAAATCTGTGTTTATGTTTATCCAAGGTTTCATTACAGTAGTTTTAAATATGGATCAATTTGAGAATTAAGCATACTATCAAATACCTTGGCCACTATAGTAGCCAGAAGAAATCGGCCTGTAATTGGTTTAACCGCCAATTTCTCCAGTTTTTTTTTTCACAATTGGCACCATTACTGTCTTCATCACATGCTCAGGCAGGTACGAATGCCCCAAACAGAATGTGTACAACATGGCAAGCACCTTCGACGCGTGTGGGCCGGCATGCTGAAGGTGTTCAATATTGAGGCCGTCGTGACCAGGAGATTTTCCTCTTGACATGCGTTTAATAGCTATACTCACATCTTTATTTTGGCTGTATCTCCTGACCACCCGACCCTGGACACGTCAGCTCAACTGACTGTGCTGGTCCGAATGGTGATTTGATAGTAAAGTAATTCTTAAACATATCTGCAATACGTTTTGAATCGCCGATACCTTCGACACTAGCTGGAAGGCCCGGTCTAATATTAAGCTTCTTTATCGATTGCCAAAAACACCGAAAGTCTCGCCTAGAGTTATGTCAAATTTGATTGGTTCTTCATGTTTTGACACCACTTTAAACGAGACCTGAAGATCTTTTTGCTTTCGAGCATTTCGTTAAACACTGGCGCAACTTTTGATTTCCCATGCCATACCCAAACCTCAAATTTAAACCGGGCCACCCTGTGGGTCCCACGCACGTGTTTGTTCCGCAAACAACGGTAATAGTTTTGATTCAATTTTTTTCGAAGAACGATTGGTAGGATTTTTTCGAAACTATTTTAATTAGATTCGTGGGATTTTACTCTCGCGTTAAGAAAGAAAAGCTCTATCTGATTCACCTACAATCAAGGGAGTGGTCATTTTGATATGAAAAAACACACAGTTGTAAAACGAATCAGGTTAGTGGAGTTTCGAAATCCTAATAGATCTGCTTAAATTGCAATGAAGTAATAATCAAAGGTTGTTGAGAAGCCTAAAGATAGAATACAGGCGAGATTTGTATCGTGTAGAAGTGTGTAAATGTTAAGTTGTTGGAAAGAAAAACATTACTAAACCCAGCGGAATAATATTTTTTTTAATAAATACAATGGAACAACCATCAGATGTATGCTCATTTTTAATTTTACTAAAATACTGTCGTGTTATGTGTACTGTGTGTAAATTTTAATATTTTCCTCCTGAAAAGGAAGGACAAGGTGGTATCATAATTATATGATGACAAAGTTATTTCTGTCTCGAACAAGGCGTTTCAGACACACAAATAGTCCCTAGGCCCAGGGGAAACCATGTTGCCGACACCGGCTCTACGCCTAGAATTTTGATCGGCAATCATTCCCTTCGCTGTACACCCAATTAATTATCTTCTACGCATCCTTTTCCATATCGGTTGTAGAAGCTACACCTACATACATAGGACACGATCATGGTACGCTGGAACGTGGTTGTGCCTGTGTTTGGTAGGCATCGTCATAATCGCTTATGATTACGAAACACGATAAATGTAATATTGCGCAGTCACTTCATATTAGCACTGAGTAGTCATTAAGGAATGGGACCAAGTGCACATACAGGAAAATATGTTTCATTCAGAGGGTTAAGTAGGTAGTAGATTTTGCGATTTTACGTATTTCAGGAAAGTGACCAAAATAAAGTGTTTTAGTTGTCAACCAGGGCAAGGTGACGGAAAGCTGCCTTTAATCTGAAACAACAGCCAAGTGACATTGACAACGTGGACATTCGAAGTGTTCTCCATTCAATCACATTATTATTTGAAAGTGAAGTCCTTTGTACATATTCAGCAAAGATGCATTTCACAGTCGGTTGCCCAGTGGAAGACTCAATCAAAAACTTATGGCAGAATCGCGACAGTGGAATGCTTATTAATTAAAACAACCTTATTATATCTTGCAACATGCATGCATAAAATGTCGTACGAAGATACAGATAAATTATTGACCGTCTTAAAATAATGTAAGAATTATTGTCGCGTACTAGGTAATAAGAGTAGCATTGCTTTATTTTATAGTAAATATGTTTCCAAATATTATTTTTTTGTTACCTGCCTCTAATATAGAATAACATTCATCATCATCTTTTAATAACTATTGTTCTAATTTTTAAATTTATTTTCTAAGAATTATTTTGTGCTATACTATACATTCGGTTTGTGAATATTTAAAATAGATTATGCTAGTCCTATTTTGCCTGAAACACAGGGTATCCTAGTTCAGGCTTATAAGTACTTGTATCTACCCTCAATTGTTTGTTTTTAGCCGATAGTTATCTTTATTGTAAAATACGTTTTTTCAATAAATTTTATTATTAGTATTATTATTGTATCTCACCGTTAGTCACGGGCTCTTACGTCCCGGATTTTTGAAAGGCATGTGTGAGGCTTTAGGCCCTTTCGAGAAGTTTGCTGTGGCTGTACTCCTGCTGGGACCCGCTCCTGACCATATCAATGAGAGATACGTCCATGAGCAGGTCCCAGCAGATGTTGAAACTATTGCATTTTATGGAAGGAGAATCGGGTTATTAGATTGTAGTTTGGATGGATTTTGTTATTATTATTATTATTATACATACGCGTGCATAAAATATGTCAAGATTATGGGAATAATAAATTTCACACATTTCATTTTTCATGGATTCTCTAGGAATCTCGGTAAGTTACTGTTCCATTTTTGTTGGAATTTTCAGAGGAGCAGAGCCTAGAAGTGGGAGGGCCGCGCCGATGCCCACACGCCTGCCGGCACTTTCGCAGCTCCCCTGGCAGCAGCGTGCGCGCACTACATTCAAACTGAACTAGTAGAAGGTTGTACACGCTCCTATTAGTTTTCGAAATTATTGTACTTGCATTTAAAGCAGATCCACACTATTGTAAATTGATCATATAGTCCATTTGAACCTATGTCTTCTATGACTCATAGAAACATGAGTGAACATTATGTAGTGCTGTATATAATAATAATATTGGTCTGCTCGTACCCGTCCGAGTGTGACCACGAACTGCAAGATATCGGTAAGTACTTACTATATGCATATGTTCTGTGGGTAGTCTTGTTCAATATTCGGAGATCTATACAACGTGTTTTTTTTTCGTTAACTTTAAGGGAAGATTCTGCTAGTCAAATAGAGCTAATTTCTCTAAGAAACTAGTGTTCTAACTCTTACTATTTTTGAGATATTCTATAAATAAATTTAATAGCTCAACCAGTGTAAAAGGTCCGTCCTTCATTACTTCGTACTAGTATTTATCCTTTAAATTTCAGTTGAAAAGAGTTTTCAATTCATAGCTATTCGCTACGAGGAGAGCTCGTTCAACATTACATACTTTTCCTTTTATTATGTGTCACATCAATGTCATAAAGTCGTGGTGCCGAGTTCGCCCGATGACTTTCTCATATAGTTGAATTATCGAGAAGATGGAATTGCATTTGTAGTGGTTGTACCGTTTGCAACAAAAGGAGAATAATTTTCTCTTAACTTAATAAAATGACATACCCAAGAAGTGGAATAAGTAGTAGTCCTCTGTTTTTTTTCTTTTATTCGCTATCATGTTCTTCATCTGAGCTGTCACAAGTATCGATAATAAAATTGTCTGTTATTTGATCCATTTCTCCTTCCTGACATCGATATTTATTTTCTTCACTTTCGACGTGGTGACAAATATTTTCCCAGTCCTCAGCAGTGATGGTATTCATTCGTTCAGTTGCTAAACTCATAATGCCTTGCATGTTTAATGAAACGTTTCTTTTTGCTACATATCCTTTTACCATGGACCAAATATTTTCGATCGGATTGAATGTCGGGTGATACGGTGGCAATCGTAATACGGAGTGGCCATGTTCTTTTAAAATTGCATCTATGTGGTACTCGCGAAACCGCTCTTTATTTTGTTTAATTAATTCATACAAACTGCTTTTGTACATCAACCGGTTATACGAAATGTTGTGTTCTGTCAACCGATCCATCATTTCTTGTTTATTAGAATTTGACGTTGGACCACGATTCAAAAGTTTGTTGTGATAGGACGCATTATCCACGATAAGTACGCTATTCGGTTTGAGGTTCAGTATTAATTTTTCTTTTAACCATTTTTCGTAGTTGACAAAGTTCATCTGGTCATGGTAATCTCCCGTTTTTTGGTTTGCCTTAAACATTAACAAAGCGTTGGGAATAAAACCATCTTTTCCTCCTGCGTGCACTATTATTAACCGCTGGCCTGTAATGATTTGTTTTTTTACACCAAATTCTGTTCCATCGGTCCAAGCTTCTCCGGACACATGTGAAGTGTGGATGTAGGTTTCATCAATATAAACTAGTGGTCTATCTTGAGATCGATATTCCGCAATTTTGATAAGGTAATTTATTCTTAGCAGTCGTATGTTGTGTTTTTCCATTAATATTTTTCGGTTGTCCTCGGTCTTTTTCCATTTAAATCCTAATTTATGTATTTGTTTTCGTAAGGTGGAAATGCCAAATTTGTAATCTATATCGGATTTTAACACAGAGTGGAGTCCCTTTAAGGTTGGAAATTGCTTATTGGACAGATGAAAATTGTATATAGTTCTCCGGATGACTTCCTGATCAAAATCGTCTACTGCTGATGACGGACAAGGACGCAACTTTTTATTCTTCGGGGAGGTGAATTTCTTTGTTGTTGCGAATTTCTCGCTGTTGCTCTCAGTCACAATGTTATAAACAGTAGAGAGACAAACACCTGTAGCTTTTTCAACTAACTGGGCAGCGGTGTAAGGCAAGTTTAAATTTTTCGTCAGTTCATTTTCAAAATATTTATAACAGTTGAAAATTATTTGCTTACTTTGACTCTCAATAGGACCAAAATTACTTACAGCCATATTTTTTTTAAATATAGAAATTATTCGTAGTCGTACGGGCGGACACAATAATTAATTGAGAATACAATCAAATCAGATGTAAAAATATACGCACAACGTAAATAATATTGACAATTTCACACGGACATTATTTTTGTTTTTAGTTCTTCGATATATATATATATATATATAACAACCTCTTTGTATGCTGATAGTACAAGAAAATAGAAAATTCAAATATAGAATGCCTGTAAACAAACAATACTACTACATATGCAATTCCACGCTCTCGATGATTCAACTATACGAGTATTACCGAAAGACGATGAGTGTCCGGATTGGTTCCGCCTTTTCCCGAACTGTCTGTTATGTGAAACGACCAATTAAATTCCTATTGAGGACGTTGCCACAGTCACGTTATAACAGTAACAGTTTTAGATCTGTTATTAGTCGTTTTGTTATCTCGGCATCCCCGACAACACCCGAATGTCAGAAATGTTCGATCAAGGTCGTGTTGTCATAGTCATGTTATAACAATGATCGCTAGGTTACGGTGGCTGGATCTGTTATTGGTCGATCGAAATGAGTTATCTTGGCATCCCCGACAACACCCGAATGTTTTGGAAACTATAATGTCAACGTCAAGTTACTTTCAGAAATAGGAAATTATTAGAAATTACTTTCAAATAATAATCTCACTTCCCACTAATCTATCAGAGGTAGATGAAAAAAAGAAAACAAAGAAAATGAAAAATCGAATAAGTTATTGGGATCTGAACTTAGGACCTCACACTCCATAAGCAAACTATCTACCACTAAGCTATGTGTTGGCATGTGCTGTCATGGATGAAATTTAATCTTTGTCATACTTGACACTAACTTTTGTGTAACTCTAAGGGACCTTTTACACTCCAATATTGATTTATTATGTACCGTAAACTGGGGTGAATAGAAATCGCGGGGTGAAGAGAAATATTGTCGGAAAGTTGTTGGTATGGCAATAACACTATTTTTTTTGTCTACGGCCAATGTTTGACGGTTGATTCTAGAATTTGAACAATAGAACATTTATTTTTTACGATTGCAACACTGTACTGACGCACAATTAGCCGCAAGTAGTAAAAATTTCAATGTAAAGTGAGCCGTCATCAAAGTAAGAATTTAAGCCTCTACAAACTTCGATTTTGCAACCAAATTGGTGATATTTTTAGCTTCGTAACATTCGTCTTTAGTACCTTAATAATTAAATCGTTATTTATTAAAAAATAACTCGGTGCCGTTCGTATACCAGACAGAGGAGAATAGACACATGGTATGGGGTGAGAAGACACGGGACAGGGGCGATAAAACGCGTGGTATGGGGCCGAAAGCCACGCCAAAGGGGTGGATAATAACGCATTTGGGTCACTAAAAACGAAAGTAAGGGTTGACAATTTTTTTTTACTTTTTTGGCGTTTTTTTTATTTTTTTACAGATTAGGTAAAAGTTTATAGCTTGGCTAGTCCGTCTTTATGGTCTTATCTGGCAGAAAACATGAAACTTTTCGTAAATATGTTTTTTTTTTTTATTGCACAGTGTTTCATGCATTGTACAAGCAATATATGTAGATGATACATACACCCGCTTCTACTTTGAGTGGGTTTTACAACCTCGAACATTTTATGTATCTAGATAACTAGAGTAAGGAGAAGAGATATATATATATATATATATTTATCTATATATATCAAAGTACCTATGAATGTATGTTTTAGGCACGCTCCGCAGTCTAAACATATCAAACTCATGTTTCACCAAATTTTTTACTATGAAATAAAAGTTGTCATGTACATGGGTAAACATCTACGTACTTATTAAATTTCATGATTGTTCCAACCCTGACGCAATTCTCCATATGGCGTGCCTGCTGACCCCGTTTTACAAACGTGTAAAAATAGGGTGTTTTTTTTTAGTTTTCTCGAAAAACAACGTTTCTAAAGTTGGTTCATTGATGCAAACTCGTAAAACTAATCAAGACTCACTAAATAAAGCCGCCTTTATTTACCTCATCATTGAAAAAGTTACCTAAAAGTGCGTTCATAGTCGAAAATCGTTTCTATCCACTCCGGTTTAAGGAATGAAAACAAAAAAAAAGTTATTTTCGAATTTAACAACAATCAATATACCAGGTAGCTTTTGTTAATGTACCAAGCAATGTGTCGAATTGAACGAAAAAAAAACGGCGTATAACCGCACAACTTTATCGAGACAAAATCCTTTGATGTTTGGCAATTTACCGACAGCGTTGCGAAGAGCATTCGTGTTCGCGAGATGATTTGTGATAGGACGAATTCTTTTGCCACACGTGTCACGACAACGCTAATCTTCGCCTTATCACGATAGTGTGGCCCCAACATAAAATAAAAAAAACCGGCCAAGAGCATGTCGGACCATGCTCAATGTAGGGTTCCGCAGCCGTTTAAACAAAAAAATGCACTACGGATGAAAAGAATACGATATGATAAAAAAACACTAACAAAAGAGCGTATCACCCCGGCACTTACATCCTTTTACCGAAAAGCGCAGATTTCATTTCGGTGGGCTGATTTTATCATACAAGTGTATATTATTCATTCCGGTTGGACTTATCTTTCATTCCGGTGTAATTAATAATTCCGGTGGAAGATTAAATTTTGATCCCTAATATCTCTAAAACTATTTAAGTTTTTAGGTTTCCTTTTAGATATGTTTAATAATAAAGCCTAAATTACATACCAACATTTAAAATTCTCAAAAAGAAACAGAAATAAATATTTACACCGGAATGATACAAAAAATGTGGTCTGTTGAAATTGACCCTATACCATAGTTCAGACATGTTTAATGATTGTTTAACAGTTAGCTCCAATAATTAGTATGACCCTTCCAAGTTTTTTTTTTCAAAATTGTAACAAAGGCTACAATAATTACGGCTGGCTTTTTTTAAGATCATAACGACAAATACAATTCAATTACTAAACAATAATCAGTACAGATTGAACAAAATTTGATCTGGCATTAGGTTTTATGGATGTTTAGTAATTTTGAAATAATGTGTACCTATATAGTAAAGCTTAACGTGACAAAAAATATATTTCTAGCGAAAAGTTAAGCTCTTATAATCCAGTAACTTTGTCGCCTGAAAGTCATGGAGGAGTATGGGGCAGTATGCGTGAAATCCGGTAGTTCTGATTTTTTGCAGACCTGTTAATGATGTTGGCCTAATACATAATCCACGCAACATTGTCAAAAATCGAAAAAACCGCAAATAATAGTATTTATTTTATTTTGGCGATTATAACCCTAAAGGACTAGTTTATGAAAAAACTTTCTTAAAACGTTTTTAAAGAAGACTAAATTTGCTACAATATGATAATAGAATTGTCTCTGTGGACTAATAATTTCCGAGATCTATCCCATGTCGAAATGGAGGATGACTTGACGGCTCAAGACGTCGACGATTCATTACCATGCCCTGATGGGGGGGTTATCCAGATACGGACGAACCTCAACCGGGACCATCCAAGAGGGCTATATTAATTTTTTATTTTATTTTGGATATTACTCAATTCCCTAACGAATAAACTTATTACCTTTTGTTTGTCGTACTTTTAATTTTTACTTCATTATTCGTAGATCAGCTTTAACATCATCGTTCACACTCCTCATTATCTTTTCAATAAAAGTACAGGACTTCGATAGTATAATCAGGGTCAAACAAAATTCATTCAAAACGGCAGAATTGCAAAACATTGCGAAGTTCAAAAAAAAAGAAACTATTGGGTCTACAGAGACAACTTTAGTATCATATAGTAGCAAATTTAGTCTTTTTGAAATCGTTTTCAGAAAGTTTTTTCAAAAAGTAGCTTTAGGGTTATAATCGCCAAAATGAAAAAAAAAAAACGGTTTTTTCTGTTTTTGTCAAAGTTGCGTTCGGCGCTCGAGGTCACAAACTTGGATTATTCATTAGGCCAACATAATAAACAACTGCAAAAAATCAGAACGACCGGATTCGATACATACTGCCGATGTATAAAGTTACTGAACTATTAATTATGGTATTTTTCTTTTAAATGCATCTTAATAAGGAGTTATACGGTGAATTTGTTTCAGTTATTTCATACGTGGAAATATTTTAATAATAAATTATTGAAGCTGTTTATTGGTTCTGTAAAATGCTTTAATATTAGAATGGATATTTTGATGAATTTGCTAGAGCAAAAGCTATTCACAAACGAAGGACAACAACAAGAGGACCACTACAAGTTAATATCAGTAATATCGATATCGAATTGTGATTACGGAAATCAATTTCATTCTTTTTCAACAAAAGGAATAAACATTATACTGGCTACATAAATGTAAACTGCCAATTGAAAATATTATGAAATACGCCCCGATGCATACGTTATCGTCTAGTCAGAACAGTTGTATAGGCTCCCTCGTTTGTAAGGAAATAATTGAATAGAAAAAATATATACGGGGCGTTGAAACAAACTAGTGTTATAATAGTTCAATTTTGCCTAAAAATTCCATAAAGATATAAGGACGTTTACTTTTACGAGCTCAAGAAATATAATTTGTTTTTTTTTTTGATACTATTTCGTTTACGGATTCAAGAACTATGATAACAATCAGTGCTGCTTGGAGCCCATGAGTCAAGAAGTTGCAGTTGGAGACCGCAATTTGACTTGGACAAAAGTTTTTAAGAGCATTGTTTTCTACAGTAAAAGCCTTACAGGATTTATATTAAATACTTAATGAAGTGGACTACATTAAACATTGCTATTATTGTTCCTATTACTTAGTCGTCTGATCTAAGCATGTAAGAACTATCAAAATATTAGTGATACGAGTAGATGGTAGTATTAGACGAACTCTGCTGCAGCGGGGCTAGGACGTATGTAGTTTGAGAACGCTCCTCAACACCATCTGAGCAGTAATGACGTTTAGTTAAAGCGATAGATCGCAGTAGACTACAACTTGTTGCTGCAATGCCAGTATAGTTGTAATTTACTAACCCTACGCCATTTCAGTAAGTTTACGTTCTATATTCGATTTTCCATTCAAAAAAATAGACAAACAGACTAACAGATAGACAAACAGTCAGACAGACACAAAGATAAACAGATATACATACATGCGGATAAATATACAGACTCACAGACATATATATATATATACACGCGCTCTTCCATACGTACATACAGACTTATAGGCATATACAGGGTGGAAAGGCACGACGATCCTTTTTTTTGCAAAAGGGCGATTGTTTAGACTCAGAACATTATTTTCTCCAAATAAACTGTGTTAATATTTGTCACCATTTCCAAGTTATAGCTTGTTACGCGGTTATGCAAAAAGCTGGGTATTTCAATCCTATTTTGAGGTCAGTGAACTCTATAAGAAACTTATTCTTAATAAATTAATAACTCTTTTGTAAACACACTTTACAAAAATGACGTAGGATTAATATGACACAACACATTGACATTGACAACCGCGGAGATTATAGTTATAAACGAAGAGGTTCCAACTAGCAAAATAATTATTATTTTCAATTCCTATTTTTTTCTGCAGAATTCGTTGATTATGTTGTATGCTATAGCCATTCCTTATCAGTTTAATGTTTTTTTTTAATACCTTAGAAAATACCGTCACGAAACCTTAAACACCACTGTTTGAGTAATAACAAACCTGTTTACTGTGTGAAAACAGTAGGTAGGTTGGTAGTTAGTTCTTTACAATGACAAATTGACATTAACGTTGACTTTTTGTGTCATGTGTGCAAAAATGCCGGAATTAGATGGTAGAGGATATTTTAATTTGCTTTTTTTATACGCGGAGTGCAATTATAATGCGGCAGAGACTTTGTGCCAAGACCGCAACAGGTCTCCTCCACCTCATCCAACAGGCCATCGTAAGATATTACGTGCTCTTGACCGTGTTGCTAACAATAGTCCCATTGTGCTACGAACGGGTCAGGAAGACCAACTCGGTGGATCCGTTATCCAACACGCAGCTAGATTTGAGGATCTCTCCATTCCACTCCACTCTCGTGCTGCAATACTTCGAACGGAATCCAAGAGCAAGTTCAAGACAGGCGGGCCGATATTTACAAGATACTCAAAATTCCAAACCGTGCCCGCCGTCGTCCTTGCAAAATACAGGGAGTTATGGCATTGCTACCTAGAGACTGCCCTGTCCGTGAAGCATATCAATTGCCGGTGGCTGTTGCAAAATGTGTTGGAAGACCGCTACTTCATTAAACAAACTATTTGGAGTGATGACAATTAGTTCACGCGTAATGGCATGTGAAATAGACGAAACGAACGAGTGCGAGACTGCAGATGATATGAGGCAAAGGCTGACGGTCGCCTTTGAAAGTCTCCGCAGAAGAAATGACCGAGAACACATCTTGTCGAAGGTAAATCGTCATACGCGGGCACGGGCGGCAGCGTGTATTTTAAGACACGGTGCTACCTTCGAACATCGGATGTAAAATGTAAATATTGTAAATACATGTGATCTGTCATTTTGAAACATAAACAATAGTAGGGTTGTAGAATTACTATAAAATATTATTTAAATAGTTTTGTTTTTCTGTATTATTACAAGCATTTAACTATTGCAGCAAATAAATTACACAATATTTGCAGGAAAGTTCCTCGCTCCATTCCACCCGGTATATACAGAACATACATACATTCTTCCATACGGACATACAGGTCCACAGGCATATATACATACATACAGATACACAGATTAACAGTCATACACATAAGCATAAGTACACAAATTAGCTCTTAGAAATATATTTTTTTGACATTTAGGTAAAATACATTCACAAGTTTTTGTAGTTGGCAGTGAGCTGTAGAAACTCAGGGATAAAAAATAATAATTATTAGGTATCCTCTAAATTTAAAATTAGAACAAATTTCCAAAAAGTACCATAACGTAGTGTTTCGCAGCCTGCTATCGCGAAGAGAAGGACGATATATCCTTGGATGCTTGAGAAAATAAAATATTTGACCCCACGGGTCAAGCCCAAATCTTAAAATTTTTGTTTTAAGAATACAAACGACTTAATGCTTTTGCCTATTTGCGTACAAACGGGGCTACCTATTCTGAGTAAACGGCCTTCGTTTGCAGTTGCATATTATTATCTAAGACCACTCTCTTACATAATGTTGCTGAGAATTGCATTTAAATCCAGCTGCGTCTCTTTGTTTATTCTCGTCTTGCACAGTTATATCGTGAACTTATGGAATTGCGAACTTATTTCTCTCGAAGCGTCGAAAGAAACAATTCATCAAGACAAAAAGGAATGTCCCAATGATATCATATTCCACACATGTTTTGTGATTTTAGAAAAAGCTCACACGGATTTTGAGAAGTTATCAGAGATTGACCCTTATCATTTATAGTTTTAGGAAATCCTTGCATTAAGCAAAATGAGGAACATTATTGGATTGGACGTTAGCTCAGTGCCAGCCTGAGCAAGTGAGCATTCCTGGCGCCCCCCAGGCCAAACTAAACCGGCGCCATTTTAAAATAGTTCCTGACCAAAATAAAATAATTATGTATAAACAGACAGTATAATTTTAAAATAGAAAGCTTAGAGTGGGTTCTTATAATTATATTACATCTTCTATCTTCAGGGCTTCGTAGTCAAAATGGCGACTAGTCCGACGGTCCGTGTATCACAGGCATTTTACTCGAGCTGTACATTGATGAAAGGCTTATTTGCTCTTATACTTCGTTTGGCAGTTAAATAACAAAAATAAATATTTCTAGGGCTTATACTCCATGCATCTTACAGAAGCTGAAATAGTATATACATTATGATACGAGTGTGGTACGTTGGTATGGTAATTACGCTAGGCTATATCTTGCAATTGATTTGCTTTATA
This sequence comes from Hedya salicella, assembly GCA_905404275.2. Lineage (NCBI taxonomy): Eukaryota > Metazoa > Arthropoda > Insecta > Lepidoptera > Tortricidae > Hedya > Hedya salicella. The sequence goes on from FR990096.1 coordinate 46,646,281, forward strand.
ATTTATTATAAAACAAATCAATTGCAAGATATAACAAGGGATACGCTCGCGAGCCAGTGCCGTGATTGATTACCTACGTTTGACCGCCTCCGCTATTTAAAAATTAAAAGTATGTTAAAAGTTCTCGCTACCTATGTATCACAAGGAGCAAAAAAGTGTACCTTAATCAAAGACTAGATCGTGCAAAAACTATGCGCGATCTAGTCTTGTTCCGCGGTGCGGCATAGCTGGAAAGGATCACGTTCTGTGTCGCTCTGTGTCATCTGTGTCGACCGCTGCGCTGCTGCCTGCGGCGACCCTACAAGTAAAGAAATAATCCGAGCGCAAGTTCACTGCACGTACGTGACCACGAACGATTAAAAACAAAATGAATTGTCTGGGCTGTAATAATACCATCACACTACTACTACTTTTTGGAAAAAATGATGATCTAAAGCGCTCGTGGAAATGCCCGTCTTGCGAAAATATCACATCCCGGCGCAAAAACGACGACACGCCAATACGGAGGACTCTTGATACCACATCTCTTGATGACTCAGTCATGTCGGTCGACGACCATATACAGTATACTACTAATATATCGTTAGACGGCAAACGCAACAATATGTCATCAAACCACACAGCAAACGCAATTACTCTAGATCAAATTAGTAGACTGCTAGATGCAAAATTTATCCAGAACAACAATACTATCACCAGGAACATAGAGAAATTGATACAGACGCTAATTAATTGTGCTATTGGTAGGTATATTAAAAGCCGAATACACTCGACAAAACAATGATATCCTAACGCAACAAAAATCTCTTTCCGAGCAACTAGAGATCACAAATAGCAAAATTCAAACGTTAAATATAGAAAATAAAAAACTAACATCAGACCTACGAGAGCTCCAAAGCCGCATCGACGCTACTCACCCCACTGCCCCAAGTCGTAGTGACGACCAAAACAAGTTTATGCTGTTCGGATTGGATGAGCACCGTGGAGAAAGTGAAGGACAGTTATACCTAAGGATCTCGGACATGTTTGGCGATATACTTCATACTCACATCAATGGCTACATCGAATCTGCCATAAGAATTGTGAGAGCAGGAAATCGACGGCCTCTTGTTGTCGAATTAATTAGTAAACGCATGGCAAAATACGTAATAGATAATTCTCAATGTTTCCAAAATAGCGGTTAGTAAGTTTCAGAATATCTAAACAGGGAAGCATTACTGCAAAGGAAAAAACTAAAAGAGTATCTAATAGACGCCCGAAGAAGCGGAAAATATGCCATAATCCGAAACAATAAACTATATATCAACGGAATAGAATTTACGCCTCCAAATGATTCAGTCACAAACATAAAGACCCCCTACTCAGATCAAGCACTCTACGCACTCACGTCACAATCTGATAACAGTGGCTCAGCTCCGCGAAACACTTCGGTCTGCAATATTCCAGCATCAGCATCAAATTCCAGTTATAAACAGAATGAAAATAATCACAACTCAATGTTTTTTCGAGAATAACTTCAATGTACTCTACCAAACTGTACGAAGTATTTAGAATAAACGACACCTTATCGAAGCTTTAACCGAAGAGAAACAAAATTAACATGCGCTCTGCTTAGTAGAAACCTGAATATCACCGTCTAAAGTGGATTTTTTACGTGTCGAAGGATACCAACTAGCATCGTATTTCTGCCGTCAAAACTACGAAGGGGGAGGAGTATGCATATACATAAAACAAGGGATAAACTACGTAGAATGTAAGGACATACATGTCAGTTGAAACCTTGTTTGAAGTATGCGCAATTGAACTTCCAATATTAAATAAAGTTTTAGTAAATTTATACTGACCCGATAGACGAAGAATGCCTGATAGCTTCTTTAAAAAGTTAGAATTTCTTTTAAAGCATTTACATAAGAAATATCTTAAGAGAGACATATTGTTCGGGGGTGATTTTAATGTATATGTAAGCGAAAATACGAACTGTACAAAAACCCTTTTAAACCTAATGTTGAGGTATAATTACAAACAAAATGTAAAGGAGTCAACTAGAGTAACAACTACAAGCGCCACATGCATTGATTTGATATTTACAAACTTTTTATCCAAGAATATGAAAATAAATGTGAATGAGTATGATTTGTCTGACCACATGGGAATTTTAACCAGTATTCCGTCAATAAAAATAAACACTCGAACCACCTGGATAGCACAAAAACGGCGATTCAATGCGCAAAATATAGAAAAGTTTAAAACTGAACTAGGTAACATAAATTTCGCAACCATGCTAATAAAAGAAAATAGTGTAAGACAAAATTATAATTTATACATAATACACTAATAAATATATTAAATCGATGCATAACGAAAATTAAAACAAAAATAAATAGAAATAATAAAAAAAAATGGCTAACGCCCGGTATAAGAGTATCATGTCGGCATAAACGACAGTTAAAAGTATTAGCATCACGTACCAATAACCCTACCATAACAAAACATTATAAAAAATATGAAAAGGTACTGAAGAAGACAGTCATCGTGTCAAAAAAAACTCCAGCATATTAGGAAAATGAAAACGTCATCTAATGTAGTCAAATCTATGTGGCATATCGTCAAAAAACAAACGAACAAAACCATAACAAAGCAAAGAAGTAATATAAAACTAAGTATAAATAATGTACAAACTGAAGATCCAACACAAATTGCTGACCACTTTAATGCATTTTTTTCATCTGTGGGCGCTCTTAGCGCGGGTACTGTATCTCCAGGGTACGGCCATCAGCTAAACGTTTAGAAAACTCTATATTCTTAAACCCTGTTACGCCCCACGAAATTTTCAAAGTAATCAAAGGTTTAAAAAATAAGCGAAGTTTTGGTCATGATGAACTTTCACCTTTCCTGATTAGAGAATATGCCGAAGAGCTAGTCCACCCTTAATGTTTGTCATTAATCAATCGTTTTCTGAAGGTTTCTTCCCAGACTTACTAAAAGTTTTGATTATTAAACCTTTACGTAAGAAAGGAAACAAACGAACGACTGTAATAATTATCGTCCAATAGCCCTCTTACCAACTATTTCAAAAATCTTCGAAACTGCAATGTCGAACCGTTTATACTCGTTTTGCGAGAAATATAATATATTTAGTGACTCCCAAAACGGATTCAGAAAAAATCGATCTACGGCGTTAGCTGTCTTTAAATATATGCAAGAGGTAATGAACATATTAAACGCCCAGAAGTATGCCGTAGGAATATTGCTCGATATGAGTAAGGCCTACGATCGAGTCCTACACGGGATCTTATTAAAAAAACTACACGAAATAGCAGTGAGAGGATCCGCTTACGATTGGTTTGTGTCTTATCTCACAAATCGCATGCAATGTGTAGAAGTAGAACACCACAATTATATAACAGGCCTTATACACACCATCAAATCACAGACAACTAAAGTCACTCAGTCGATACCCCAAGGTAGCGTCCTCGGATGCACCTTGTTTCTTCTTTACATTATCGACTTGCCCGAAATAATAAATTGCTTAACTACTCTTTTTGCAGATGATATATCTTTAGTAGTCCCTTGCGAAAATGATCAAAATTTAGTAAAACGTCTCCGTGAAACGATACTTAGTATAGTCACCTGGCTAAACGAACATAATTTCGAAATAAATTTACAAAAACGAAACTTATGGAATTTAGACCTTATCAAAAATGTAGCATGAATATACATTTTAGCTTTAATAATACAAAATTAGAATGCGTAAATACTTTTTCACTTTGGGCATACACATCGATTCTACTGTAAATTGGAAAGAACATATACACCATATATCACTTAAATTAAGTCGCTTCACTTACGCCCTTCATGAATTAAAAAAATGTACCGATATAAAAACAGCTACTTGTGCCTATTATGCTTACGCTCACGCCTGGCTGCAGTACTGTATAATACTATGGGGAAACAGTACAGATGTCGTACATTTATTCAGACTCCAAAAACGTTGCCTAAGAATATTAGTTAATATAGATGATGTTAAATTATAGAAATTTAAATACAACCGTGTGTTAAGCATTGAAATATATTTGACAAGTAATTATAAGGAACGACAGTTCTACAGTAATTCAAAATCGAACAGTGAGTTAAAACCTCTTCTAAACATTCCCTCCCTTCTTCACTGGAGGCTCATCAGCTCCGTCAGATAGAGCAGCCTTGGCTTGTATAGTGGCTTCGTTAACATGTCAGCCAAGATTTGCGCCGAAGCAACTTTACTAGCCACCAAATTATTATTTAAAATGCATTCTCGCAAGAAGAAGTGTCTTCTTTTAACATGCATATGCTTAGCCTGATGGTGGTTCTCAATCGGATTCTTGCTAAGTTTCAATGCGGACTCATTGTCTATTAGCAACTCAACTTTTGCCGTATTGATAGCTATATCATCAATAATTTTCTTTTGCCACAAAACTTCTCGTGCAGCTTCACTAGCCGCTACAATCTCAGCTTCGGTTGATGAGAGTGCCACAGTTCTCTGGCGATTGCTTCGCCAAGAGATGGCGCCACATGAGTACAGGCAAACCATGCCAGAAGTTGATCTTCCTGTAGTGGGGTCACCTCCGTGATTTGCATCTGTGTACATAACAATTTCGTTATGCTTACCTTTATACGAGTACGAGTACGTAATGCTTTAGTCCAGAGTCCCTTGAATGTATCGAAATATTATTTTCAATCTTACTACATCTTCATTACTCGGGTTCTGTAGCGTTCTAGACACCACTCCCACAGCGAATGCTATGTCTGGTCTTGTGCCAACCATTAAATAGGACAGCGCACCAACTGCCTCGCGATATGGAAATTGTTCATTACAGTCTGACGTTTTTTCTGTTTGCGAATACTTCACAATCGGCGTTGGTGCTGGTTTACAGTTAACCATGCCAAATCGTTGCAGTAGTTTTCTCGCGTACGCCTTTTGATCTAGAGCAATAAATCCGTCGGCAGAAGTTTTTATTTATATTCCGAGAAAATATGATGCGAACTTTGTCGTGACTTTGAATCTTTTTCTTAGCTCTGTGTAAAGGTGTTCTACTTCATTATTGTCAGTCGCAGCTACCAATCCGTCATCAACATAAAGAGCAATTATGACTTTCTTGTCCCCTCTTTTCCTAATGAACAGGCATGGATCCGCAGAACTTTGCTCAAAACCAATTTGGATGATATAATCCGTTATACAGGCGTTCCAGCATCTCGGTGCTTGTTTCAGCCCGTAGAGACTTTTCTTAAGTTTGCACACCTTTGATCCACTCTGATATCCTTCAGGAGGTTTTAAAAAGATCTCTTCATTGAACGTTCCATACAAAAATGCTGTAGACACGTCAAATTGACCAAGTATCATTTTCTCATTTGCTGCGGTACTCAAGAGACCTCTTATGGTGCTTGTCTTAGCTACCGGACTGAAAGTGTCGTAATAATCTAGGCCCTTTTTCTGTGAAAATCCTTCTATGACAAGTCTAGCCTTGTATCTTTCGATACTGCCATCTGGGTTATTTTTGATTTTGTAAATCCACTTGCAAGGAATGGCTTTGCGGTTAGGTGGTAGATCAACCATTTCCCACGTGTCATTATCTTTCAGCGAATTTAACTCTTCATTCATAGCTTTCATCCATTTGTCTTTATCAGTACAGTTCATAGCTTCTTTGAATGTTTTAGGCTCCGAATTAACTTCATCATCTCTACTCACGGTCATAACAAAATCATTATATCTAGAAGGAGGTCTGAGATCTGATCTGTTCCTGAGTGTCTTGAGTCTTTCAGTCTCTATTTCCTGTGCAGATAACTACTCATCACTTTCAGGTTCAATCTCCATGTCTCTTTCTGATTCAATAGATCTGTCGAAATCGTTTTCAATACTCAAACTTTGATCAGCATCTGATGTGCGGGGTTCTAGGTAACGGGTCGGAGAGAGAGTCAAACACATGTAGTCCGAATGGCATACTTTTAATGACTGTTTTAAGACGGTTGTACATCCAGCCGGTCTCTTAATACTATAACATACTTATATATATTAGTCACACACTACACCTCGGGGGTGCTAAAGAGAAAAAAAAACAATGTATGTTTTTTTTAATGATCTTTACAAATTTTTTTTTGTTTTTATACATTATTTAAGATTTGCTATACTATTTATAATCTAATTATCATAGCTATGTTAAATCTAAATACCATAGTTATAGAACTGAACTTGTTCATTTCATAAACACATCAATAAAATATTTTTATACAATATATTGTTTGATTCGGTTTTTGTGCACTAATTCCACTTTACCGTCTTTCAGTATTTTAATATTTAGTCCGCAATCTTCTAAAACACTGTAAGGTCCGTGAAACACTTTGTCCATTTTAGTACCTTTTTCACTTTTTAACAATACTAAGCTGTCTTTTTCGTACACATTTGGTTTAGCATTTTGATCATAAATTAGTTTACGTTTATTTTTATCTATAATTAATTTTTCGCGTGCATTCTTATTCGCTAATTGCAATCTATACCTTAACTCTATAACATAATTATCAATATTGTAAACCGGTTCAACAATATTACTACTTAACCTATTTGGTAAACTACATTTTTTTTCCGAATACAAGTTCAAAGGGTGCATAAGATGTTGAAGTATGCACAGTGTTGTTGTATGCAAAACACCAAAATGGTAGCCATTTTCCCCAAGTATCTATATTTTCATCGCATTGTATACGTAAGAAGTTACGTAAACTTTTATGGGAATTTTCGAGGGCACCTAGAGCTTGATGGTGATACGCCGTAGAATATTGTTTTTCAATCTCTAATAATTTACAAACCTCTACCATAACTGACGACATGAATTCCGTCCCTCGATCCGTTGCTATTGTCTTAGGAATGCCGTATCTTAATATGAAATTACTTACGAACGCAGTTGCGACGGTCACGGTGTCCTTTGTAGGTATTGCGTATGCTTCCACGTACTTACTAAGCTCGCATTGTATTGTCAATATATATACGTTACCTTCGAGATCCTTATCTAGTGGGCCTACGAGATCCAGAAATATCTTATCAAATGCTGATTGAGCTGTTGAAGTTATAGCCATAGATTCCTTTAAAACAGGTGAATGTTTCATCATTTGACATTTTGGACACCTTTTTACAAAAAATTTTTCATCGCTTTCTAAACTAGGCCAAAAATATTTTCGTTTTATATTATTTACCATTCGTCTCACGCCAGCGTGCCCACTCGTCGGTAACAAATGAAAATCTTGTAATATAAACGTTTTCTCATCATTGTCGACAATTTTCCTTATACCTTCTACAATTAATAGTTGAGGACCGGTCCCCTCTTTTCTTGAATATATTTCGGTCGACATATCTTTTATAAAGACTCATTATTCTTATCTTTAACTATGCATAGTTTTATTACGTTATTTTTTCCACAAAAATCTTTTAATTCGTTCACAAATACGTCTCGCGTGAAATGTGACTGGAATTTCAGATTTATATATATCGTGTTTTCGATCGGTACGAACGCAAAACACTTTTCTTCATGTGTTATTTTATTTTGTCTCCTTAAACTGCTTAGCTATTCATCATCGATAAACGTCAACTCTATTAGATCGCTCGGTTTCCGTAATATATCTGCAACTCGAGGTTGATCAGGTATCTTGTCCGTAGATATATTAGGGTCACTTTGCGTGTTTGTTCCTATACTTGCCATTTTCTTTGCCTGAGCTCTGGTCATTACTGAGATAATATTATTATTCATGTCTTTTAAATCGTCGGAAGTTATTATTACCCTAGATAATACATCCGCTATTACGTTATCTTTTCCCTTTATGTAACTTATTTTAAAATCAAACTCTTCCAATGCTAACCGAAATTTTATTAGCCTACTAGAGGGATCCTTCATGCCAAAAAGGTACAATAAGGGCTTATGGTCGCTCATTATTGTAAATTTTCTGCCATAAAGGTATGGACGAAAGTACTTAACACTCCACACAATTGCTAATAGCTCCTTCTGTATTATAAGATAATTTAATTCCGCTTTGTTAAGTGGTCGACTCATGTATGCTATTGGTCTCATATTCGAATTACATAATACTGACGCGATTGCTTTACCAGGTGCGTCTGTTTGGAGGATGAATTCATTATTTTCGCTACAATCTGGATACTGCAAAATAGGTGGTGTAATTAGTGCATTTTTAAGATGAAGAAACGCTTGCTCGTATTCTTTGGACCATTCAAATGGTACATGTTTCCTACATAATTTATTTAACGGTAATGTGATTTCTGCAAACATGGGTATGAATTTTCGGTAATAATTACAAAATGCGACGAATCTTCTCACTTCCTCCACATGTTTAGGAACTGGATAATTTTGTAATGTTTTTGTTTTCTCGGGATCCGGTAAAACTCCTTCAGAAGAAACGACGTGTCCAAGGTATAAGATATTTTTCTTTAAAAATTCACATTTCAAGGGATTAAGTTTTAAGTTAACTTGTCTAAACCGTTCAAATACTTTAATTAAATTTTTGTTATGTGTATCCAGATTTCTGCCAAAAGACAATGACGTTATCACAATAAACAAAACATTTTTCATATGTTAAACCTGAAAGTGCGACGGACATTACTCGTGAAAATGCGCTTGGTCTAATTTTTAGACCCATAAGTAGACGTTTCATTTGGTATTGACCCGTATTGGTGGTAAATGCTGTTATCTTCCTACTTTCTGGTTCTAAACTGACTTGGTAAAATCCTTGATTTAGATCTAAATGAGTAAAATAGATACTTCCTGATAATGCATCCAGAATTTTCGTAATGTTTGGGAGAAGGAATTTGTCATCCTGTATAGACTCAATAATTTTTCTAAAATCGACAACTAATCTCCATTTCTTATTACCTTGACTATCTCGTTTTTTGGGAATCAATAAAATGGGACTTGACCACTCACTCTTGCTTTCTTCGATAATATCTTCTTTTAACATTTTAGTAATTTGTTTATTTATTTCTGGTTTCAAAGCTTCTGGCAATCTGTACGGTTTTGTATATGTAGGCTGTGAATTTGGTTTCAAAGATATTGATTGACTAATAATATTTGTTGTTGTTAATTTGTCTCCTTCTAAATGAAATATATCCGAAAATTTAGCACAAATAATCTCTATTGACTTACGTTCTTCTAAATTCAAATGATTTAAATTCAACTGCGGTAATAACTGTTTCACTCTATTTACATTTGAGTTAGTTTCGTGTAATGTACATAACTAAAAATCATCTAAATCATCCGTTTCTATCTCGAATACCGGTAACCGAATTTCCTCATCACTTGTGTTTAAAATTTGTATCGGAATTTTCCCATTATTTGGGCTGACTATACCTCCGGCCAAAAATATATTTTCCGTAAGTTGTTTACGCTTAATGACCTGATCGGATTGTTTATTCGCCTTGATTGGTAAAAAATTAATTGACTCGCTACGTGCCGGAACTGATAAATAATAACTATAATCGCTATTCTTATGAATTTGTACCACACTTTCCTTTCCGTTATGAAACAGTGCTAACTCTTTATTTGATAACTCTATGTTCGCTAAGTTAGTTCTCAAGAAATCCAATCCTATAATACCGTCGGCCTGACACGGCAAGTTATCGAATAAATAAAACTTATGGCTGACTGCATTACGGTTCTCAAGCGTTATTGTTATGTCAGCGTAGCAATTCGCCGTAACTCGCCCGCCTATGCCGGTTATACGTTATAATAATGTTGTCTCTGCATACGACTGCATCGTCGGGTATCGCGTTTCGGTGTAACACTGATAAGGTTGCACCGGTGTCAATTAATAAAGTCCGTTTCATATTCTTAATATAAACTGTAATACAATTTGTATTACAGTTTATATAAAATACAATTTGTATTACAGTTTATATTAAATTGTAAGTAAATATTTTATGCTCGAAAAAATTGGAGTGTATTGGAATCATGATTTTTGGGTGTGTACTCACCTCACCTGATTGAGACGTATTGGACACTGCAGGCGATGCTGAATAAATTTGGTATTTTCCGCCTCGGGATCCTCTATAATTTCCCGCTCTATCCCAGAAATTCTGTGGGTGCTGGAAACGTGGTTGTCGCATGTATTGGTGTGCGTGTTGGTAACCTCGTTGGCCGAATGTACCACGGCTTATCGCCGTTCCGCGTTGCCTCTAATAACCTCGATAGCCCCTATTTGCGTAACCCTGATAACTGGGCCTGGACCTGCTGTAAAAATAGTTGTACTTACCCCTATTCACGGAGTTCAATAGTACGCTGTGCGATGGCTGCTGGGCCGATTCTTCGTCCTCGGCTGCTCTTACAGCGTCCTTGAAGCATGCGTAGTCGCGCGCTGATATGATCGTTCCTAGTCTCCTATTCCGTAACCCATCTGCAAATCTCTTAATAGCCATCTTTTCATTCAAAGGCCTCAGGATTTCATAAGCGTTCTCGTTACAGTCGGCTTGTGAAATCGTGAGATTGACAAACATGTCCTCGATCCTATCTATCTATCAGGTAACTACCCTGAAAGTTTCATTTTATTATTCATAAGGCGTCAATCAAAAAATTGAAATGTAAATGTGGTAAGTGCAAAATTTTAATTTACATGATGATTAATACAAACGAAGTAAAACCAATTACAAGGTGTTTAATTACAAGACATTTTCAAAATGCCCCCCCTGTTGCTCAATGCAAGTGCGACATCGCCGAAAAAAGTTGTCTTTTAAACGTCTGAATGCACTTCTATTATTTTTAATGGTTTCTTCTGCTACTCTCAATTTCCGGGTTAACTCGTCCAAATTGCGGCATTCTCTTGAGTAGACGAGGTCTTTGTAGTATCCCAATACAATAAAACAATGGGGTTTAGGTCGGGGGACCGTGGAGGCCAGGCTATAAGGCAGGCGTCACCCCGGCCGCAACGACCAATCCATCTTTCAGGGTATCTTTGATTGAAATAGTTTCTTACGTCCAAGGCAAAATGGCATGGTGCACCATCACACTGCAGTACTATGCTTTTGCGTGTCTCCAAGTCCACATCTTCTATAAAAAAAATTATAACAGCAGGGGCAGATCGACGCGTAGAAAATTTAAAAAGTGATTGCCGCCCAAGCCGTCTGGCAGCTGAAAGGGCCCGATTAGCTGACCGTTAAGTATGCCAGACCAAAGGTTAACACTAAAGTGTTCTTGGAATGTCGATTCCCTTTTTAAATTTGGATTTTCAATTGCCCATGAGTGAGAATTGTGCATATTAAAAATCCCATTACGTCTAAAGTGGGATTCATCCATCCACAAAATTGAGTTAAAAAAGTTTTCGTTTTCAGCTTGTCTTCTCAGCATTTCCTGACAGAATTCAATTCGCCGATTGTAATCTTCCGGTTTCAACTGTTGCACTTTTTTAATGTGAAACGGATGATATCCTACGCTCTGTAGTGTACGGTGTACCTGAGATTTAGAAAGTCCGGTACGACGTTCCATAACTCTCACACTGGTCGACGGGTCTCTTTCTACTTCTTCAACCACTGCATCTACTACATCAGGATCCGGCATAGTGGCCATACGGCCTGATCTGGTACCCGGTATGTAACCTTCCAAATACGCATTATGTACTCTTAAGAACATGCGATAGTCAGGAAACGTTTCAGTTTGAGGCCCGCCTCTTCGTTCCACATGTTCCCGGTACAGCCTTGAAGCTTCCGCCGCATTCCCCCTAGCATAACCGTAATAGTAATGCATTTCTGCGTAGTCACGTGAAGTAAACATGATCACTTACACGCAAACTCAAGTCCAGTTAAATAATGCCAAGTCGTCGATTCCAGGTAATAACACTAATCCAAATCGTAATGCAAGTCAAAGTCCATATGAATAGCCAAAATGATTAGAGAAACGAACAATTAGCAGTATTAAAACACAATTTTTAAATTATTGAAAAGTACCAAAGCGATGACCAAACAACGTGAAAATTTTCTCATGCATCAACCGTCTTTTGTTTTTTGTTCTCTCAGTGCGTGATTTAGAACAAAATTTGTTTAGAAAGTTAATTAATTTAGCACTTGCCACATTTAAGTTTTATGAATAATAAAACGAAATTTTCAGGGTAGCTACCTGATAGATAGAGCAAGTTTTTAAAAGCCAAACGGTAATTTTTTTTAATGTGATTTTATATTTTTAAAGCCCCTTGAATTTGTGAACATATTGGGTTATTTTATCATTCTTGGCATTTAATTTTTTTTATTCCATTCAAAAATCTAACGATAGTAAATGTTACCATACTGAATTGGCCTATCTATCAGCTTAGCACACAAAAAAATCAAGCATCTACCGTAATAATTGACGTCACCATAAATAAAAATCTCATCGTACTCGGCGATAGGTGAAGAATTAAAAAAAATCATAACTCCGAAAATACGAAAAATCGCGGAACATACATGGAGGTGATGTAGATAGCCCTCTAGATCCTTTACGTCCCAGCTTCAGTATATCACTACTTCTTGGGACACCCTGTATACAAAGGCGTACTTCGCGTTCTATTATCGCGATGATATGAATATGTTTATGTTTGTAAAAAAAACAAGTCTGGCAACTCAGTTCTTCTACACTAAAAAATTGTGAGATCATCCATGTAATAACAAGTTGGTTAATTTATTCAGTCCCTTCTTAAGGGTCCCTCTGTTTTAAGTAATTACGTAATTAGCCAACCTTACAACATCTTATAGTGACCATATTCATATTAAAAATCTTCTTCTCAAATATCCAAGGAAATGTCGGTCTGATTATCGCGATAATAGAACGCGAAGTACGCCTTTGTATACAGGGTGTCACAAGAAGTAGTGATATACTGAAGCTGGGACGTAGAGGACCTAGAGGGCTATTTAAATCACCCCCATGTATGTTCCGCGATTTTTCGTATTTTCGGAGTTATGACTTTTTTTTAAATTCTTCACCTATCGCCGAGTACGATGAGATTTTTATTTATGGTGCTGAGTTGCCAGACTTGTTTTTTTTACAAACAAAAACATATTCATAACTTTGCCTTGAAGAATTGATAGTTATTTAGATATTAGACATTACTTTTATATCTTAGACAAGCAAAAGAAATAGCTACACAGAGCATTAGATCGTGATAATGGCCGCTAGGACCAATGAGAACTATGACTATGACTAATCCAACATGACTCATCCACATCCTCTTTGTAAAAACACAGACGATGCTGCTTTTATTTGCAAAATGTGTGAATGAACGAATTTACAACATCTTTGAATAGCTTCGTCTATCAGATTTAATCATGCTATACTATGATTTTATAATGGGTATACATATAATAAATGCCCATTCCCTGTGGTACTAAAAGTAATGTAATGTGTAATGTAACTATTTTTAATGGTATTTTAGTTAAGTGTGTCGTTTGTGTTAATCAAATTTACGTTCAGTTAAAATAACTTGTAATATTTATTTCAGAAAACATATTTTCCAAATGTAAGAAGCAATCTTCACAATTTGATGCTTGCATGATAGGAGCACTGAACGATCTCCGACCTTATTTTAAAAGAGGTAAGTCCAAGAATCGTTAAATGTTTTACCTCAATCCAGGCCGGCCGTAAATAGCACTTACATTAATATTTACGGTGGGCCTGGAGGGACGCCCGGAGAGAATAGAATAAGTACATTATGATTTATGATACCATTATGCAACGTTAGATATTACTCTTGACGCTATTTTGCAGCCAGAGTCGAAGACGAAGGATGTATAAAGCCGAGAGTTTAAAGAAATTACCAATACACACGAGTTCAATGCGACGGTTTTCAACACACTTGCGGGGAAAAATGTCAAAAATATCGTATCAAAGGTACTTTCAAGCGAATGCATTCTCAACAAGATTATAACTGGAGTAAACAATCCTGTATCCATATGTTTTAAATTAATCCGTCATCAGTACCTCAACATACGTACATAATTAATACTTTAAATTTCGTCGCATGAAATTATTTACGCAATCATTGTCATATTTAGAAAATAATCATAATTCAATATGACATATTTGTAAATAGGTATGTGAATTCAAATCAATATTGGCGCGCTGCGGTGGCCGCTCGGTTCATTCGCCATGAGGGCGCATGAGTGACGAGGCAAAGGGTAAAAAAAGTCGCCAATGTGCCGAACATCTATAGGTATTTTTACAGAGTTGTAAAAATGAAATGTCGGTACATTAAAGATATTTTCATAAAAAATACTACAACGGACGATTTGGAGGTTTCTAAATAGATTTTTTTTTTGGATTTTTGTATGTTTTTATGTGTCTTTTTGGCTTCATCACGCCAAATCGGCTTAACAGATTTCAACTATTTTTGATACACGAGTAGCTGGGCATCCACAGATGGTTATAGGATACTTTTTACCTGACTACGACGTCGAAAAAAGAAGAGTTACTAGTTAACATATAATAAACTTAGTAATGATTATATTAATTACTAGAACTTTAAAATTATAACCATCTTTTTTTTCTAGAGCGTAGTCGGATAAAAAGTAGCCTTTAACCACCTGTAGATAACCAGCTACCCGTGTGCCATAAATAGATGTAATCTGTTAAGCCATTTTGGCGTAATGAAGCCACAACTACACATACGATTATTGATTGTTCTTATGTAAGTAATACCGCGTTAGATTTAGTCAAAGAACCTTTACTGTTTCTTGTGCATCAAAACTCTTTGCTGACGTCTAAAACTGTAATGAAAAGGCATTACAGAGATAATGTAATGTAAAAACACGCGTGTTTAATATAATGGATTACAGCCTTTATAACCAGAGTAATAATAGTACATTAAATATAATACGAGTGTGGTACGTTTGTAATTACCAACGTACCGACGAAATTTTAAGTGAGGTACGATTAGTATTTGCTTTTTTCCTCGCAAGTGTGTTGAAAAACGTCGTATGAAACGCGTGTGCATTGGTCATTACACAATCTCAAATTTAGTTGTGACGTTTTTGACAGTTCTCTCTAACTCTTGCACTTCTTGTATTGCTTGTTGCATAGTTAAGGGAGCTCATGACACTTGCAAAGCTTTCCGTTTGTAATTATTTAAATATCATCTACAAAAAAAATCTAAAAAAATACTAAAATAATAAAATACTAAAACCAACAATAATTATATAAACCACACTGGGCAAATCGGGCAGTGCCCGCATTACCCTGCCCGCTTTGCCTTTTTCGACACTTAAAATGTGCAAGCAAAATCTAACCCCAAAGTATTGAGACATGTGGAGTTTAATGCAACGGTATTGCGGCCAGATACGTAATAAATTACTACTAGGCATTGATAATAGCATTGCAAACATTAAAAATGAGAAAACACACGAAAGATATTTTGAAATATGTTTCAAAAAACAGCTAAAAACAGTTTTTCGACGGTGTGTGTAACGGCGTGCTCGCAGGTGAGCCGGACGAATGACGCGAGGTGCGCGGGTGGCGGGGTAGACTGTCGCGTATATCGACTGTGCTTTTATTTGAAATGGCAATATTAAGTCCAGTGCCCGCTTTAAGCACGGTGCCCGCTTTAGGCCACCATCCCTACCACTTTAAATATATTAAAATAACCTATAATGTTTCTTGTACGTAATATTTGCTGACGTTTACTAAAAACTATTATGAAAAAGCACTAGTGCGATTATGTAATATAATAAATAACATGCGTGTGTAATGGATTGGATTACAGCCATGACATCAAAATGATTTAATAAGAGTCACTTTACGAGCAAGTGTGTTGAAAAAGCCATTTTAAAGCAAGTGTGTTGAAAAATTAATTCCTGATGGTTGCGTTTGTCACGCGATAAATAAATGGCATAGCTGCCGTCACCTTCTGACACGTATTTGAGTGCGAGAGTGACAGACGCGTTATCATATCAGTTATCGCGACCATCATAGGCCCGCTGGTCAAAGGAAAGGATAAAATGGAGAACATTGGATTTTTTAAAAGTAACTAAAACTG
Organism: Hedya salicella; assembly: GCA_905404275.2. Taxonomy (NCBI): domain Eukaryota; kingdom Metazoa; phylum Arthropoda; class Insecta; order Lepidoptera; family Tortricidae; genus Hedya; species Hedya salicella. Next base: position 46,662,295 of record FR990096.1, read on the forward strand.
AAATATCACGGATAAATTTGGGCCCTCTGAACACTTAACATTATATTTGGATCACACAATTTTTGGAGCGAACGGTGATCTGTAGGCGGAACAAAGTTAATTTCTTTGATGAATTTTTTTGGCAATTTTAAAAAAGCGTTAACGTGTCATATTGAAAATATTGAAAGTTTACATATATGTGTCAACATTATCAAAAAAAATTACTCGTATTTAAAACTGATTTCTAGTTAATTTTCACAATAAATTGTTTCATTTCCACCGTGAATAATAGGTATGCCACAGCGAGCAGTTGCAATCAGCTGCAAGACGATAATATATTGTTATCAGAGTCCATGTGACGTGAGAAATCAGTCAGAATCATGATCATTGAAGATATTCTTGAGATAAAGAGACTGAGAGAAAGACCCAGTTTGCTTGGTGAGATGTAGAGTTACACGTTACACCGGAAAATATATACCATGTCACGGGATCCGGAATGAAGGAAACAGGAGACCAGGGCCAGAATATTTATTGATGTAAAAAAAAAGGAACAGAAAAGGCAGGTTTCCGTGGCTAGTATTATAAATACGTGTTGTCAACAGCGGATGAACAGTATGGTTTTACTCGTAGATTCAGATTAAAGTTTATATTATGTATTCAAATAAATAATAGTCACTCAAAGCACTCAGGTTTCGGGAATAAAGGACTTATGCTTTGCTTAGGCTTGAGGATTTTAAAAACATTGTTCAAGAGTGAGAGACTTAGAACAACATCTGATCAGATCCGAAGTACAGAATTTAATGTAGCTCTAGCGTGTGTTCGAGTCAGAAGAATAATTTTTAAAAAGCTGCGCATAGCCAGAAAGTTCGTAAGCAACGAGTCGTAATGCGCCTCGTTACAATCTATATACATACATACAATCACGCCTTTTTCCCATTACAGTGTAGGCAGAGACTGCCTCCTTCCACTTGCTACGGTCCTGGCATACAACTGCCGCTTCATCAACATTCATTAATCTCTTCATTTTGTGCTGTCACAACCCTTTCACTTTGTCTCATTCACACACAGAATATCAATATTTCTCGCATCCATCATCTGACATACTTCATCTATTTTATCATTCATTCCCTCCCTTACATTTAACGTAGCAAAGCGGCTCTCCATAGCCCACACTTCGCTCTCGCTGGGACCGAGACGTGATGGGTTGCGAACCACATCGGCTCCATTTGCGTTCCCACGAGCAGGTAGGGATAAAATATTCGAATCCATCAGAGCCCTGCATACCAGGTAAGGGTTTAGCAATATTCTAGGGTCACCAGTCCCAGGGCAATTCGGCACGCTAATGACTAGACTCGCCTCCAGCCACGCATCCATCGGCACGGCATACCTAGGATTGAATAGAAGGAAGGATAACAGGGTAAAGAAAGGAATTGCACGAATTTAGACGGGAGGAAGGGTTAAATTAAAGGATTTTACTGTCCCGGAAGACTATGTATGAGCCAACCGGGGAGCCGGGGTCGCATACCCGTATACCACAACAAAAATGCCGGAAAGACAACTTCGTATGAGTAATCCCTGACTATCTATATATGTATGTGTATAGTTGTTTAATAATTAAACTAAGTATTGATTGCGTTTCTTTTATTAACATATATTGATTTGTTTATTACAAAGTTAAGCACATACAAAATTATTTAGACATTACAAAACAAACCACAAAATACTAAAATAAGCTAAAACTAAACTCTACAAACTAAACCTAGGCAAATAACCCACCCCGAGTCATTCCCAGCGCAAAAGTACCCATCACTCACTCGCATCCCATAACAGGCACCTGCCCCTCTCCCACGGCAGCAGGGTCAAACCATCCGGCCTCTTACTGTCCGTCCGGCTCAAACCTGGACGCTCCAACACGCAAGGAACACCCGCAGAGATAAGTGCCCTTCTGACTATATCGTGGAGAGCGCGGTGACGCGGGAATCTCCCTGCAAACCGACAACAACTCAAAGCGAAGATGACCGCTACTCTCCACCATTGTACCGCAGATGCATAAGTGGGGTTCACAGACATCGCAGCCTAGGCAGAGAGCAACGGCCACCCGCAACGAGCCATTATCGAGGAGGGTGCCCAAATGAGGAGATGGGAGAGCATGTAGCCACGCCCCAGCATCAGGCCTAGACACCGCGTTGAGCCTGGCCTTTTCAACACCGTTGGCGTTAACTAACAGGCTGTCTAGAACCCGCTTCGCCCCTACATCATCCCACAGCCGCTGACGGTCCAGTTTCTCAGGCGCGGGCGTACCCGGGTTGAGAGCCGACCAAGCCGCCAAAGCATCGGAAGCATATGGCATGGTAGCCCTGTCACCATCATCTAAGGATAAAATTTGAGTGACCAGGCCCTCCACCCCATGCGCCGACGCCAAGAAAGCCGGCAAACCCACATCCCTAGTACGCCGTATGCCCAGTCTACCGTTCTGAATGGGCAATGACGCCAAGTCCCACTGTTCCGAGCTGAGAGAGACATTCAATGTGCACTCTACAGACTCCTTCAAAACAGTATCAAAGGAGGCGATGTGCGCTGGGTACAACCACGTTGGTACGGTGCGTAAAAAGTACGTGAGTCTGGGAATGGCGAAACAGACCCGCAGTAAAACCAGCGCCACGTGCGCTGAAAGTCCCTTCAGTCTCTCCCTAGAAGTCAGGAGAAGCTGCCTTCGTATCTCAAAGGCCTCAGGGATGGCATCTGGGAAAATAGGAGCGCCCAGAAGATTAAAAGTTTGAACTGATAATTCTCTGAGCCCTGGAAGTAAAGAACTAAAATCGGGAAAGGAAGAACGGGTAAATGCGTCCTTTATGTCAAGCTTAACTATGACACACTCCGCGTTTCCCGGAGCCCCTGCAAAGGCATGCGTTGCATGTATCGCAGCCTCGCAACCCAATCTCATGCCAAAACCTAATTGGTGAGGACGTAGGAAAGCGGCCATGTCCTCCCTGACGGCCCGGTAACCAAGCTTGGCCGCCAGACGGCTACACGTGCTACCAACCGCAATAGGTCTCAGACCTCCGTCTTTCTTCGACAAAGCACACAGTGATGCTCCATACATGTAAGGACAGACAACCGGATTTAACTGCCCGCTAAATAGAAAGTAGCACCGTCTCGCCAGAGATTCCAGCAACCGAAGCCCGTTATCGCCCGCAGTGCCTGACGTCAACTCGTTCAAATGCGCTGGGCGTATACCGTCCAAACCGGCAACCGAACTGTTGTTAAAAGAGCCAAGGGCCTGAACGATGTCCTCCGGCGTGACGGTACAAGTAGAAAGGGATCCATCAGGCTGCAGCGGAAACACCAACTCCCGAGATGGTGACGGGTGCTTCGACCGCAACGCAGCCAAGGTTTCCAAGTTCGACGGAGCTACCGCATAAGTACTTTCTTTTATTTATATTTTGATTTTAAACGTAATGCAATACTCAAACTGAAATGTTTTGAGCTCTATCATAGTATATCGCGGCAAAAATACTACAGAATAGAATATAATAGAATCAACGTTATTTTTTATAATTAATAGTACTGTTTTCAGGCTAGCCAAGTCTGAGCAGTGTTGTTTACATATATATCTTATATAGATTATAAAGAGCTAAGTGTAAAATAAATGGGGCTCGGTACACTTGAATTGGCTCACGCAAATGCTATGTATTCAATCTTAAATAAGAGGAATACGAGGAGGGACCGACCGTTGGGAAAGTAGATTAAGTACACCTTTATTGCTTGCACGCATAATTTATTTCGCCAGTGTGCAGACCTGGCAACATAGGATTATGGTGATTTCCGTCATGGTGCAATCCAGGCTTATCATATCTATCACCGGGTATTGTAAGACCGGGAATTTGCTGTTCTTTCAACTCACGGATCCTCATCAAGCATCTCCCAAATTATTTCAGAGCTTGTTTTACGAGGAAGTATAACCGCTGTTTTCAATGCCATCCGGTACTGTCTATCTAATTCGGTCAGGTTGGATTTACACACTCTGGGATAAAGTTGCACTACGCTATAATCCATGATTGGTAACAGAGTAGGTTTTATCACAAAGTTTTGTTTCCAGTGATACTTTACGGTACCATCCTATAAAAGGGCTAGCATACCGCGCACTTGTTTAACTTTTTTACTGTATTTTTAGCGTGTTCCTTTATAACTAATCGTTGGTCGAGACATACGCCGAAATATTTGTGACTGTTTTTGAGAAAAGGTCCCACTTTGTCGATATGGAGTTATGAGTAGTTCCTAATACTACAGATCATACGCTATCTTTTGGTGAAAGATGTATGTCTCTAGGTGCTATAGTTATTTTTTTTTAATTCTTCATATTTGCAAAAGAGAAAAAGCGACAATTGAGAAAACGTTGGTTAAAGTTTAAGACGGCAAAAAAGACACTTGTGCTTTGAAGTTACGGAGTGGTTAGTATCAAATGAATTGGCATACTTTAAGGATTTCAAATTACTTAAAGTCATGTATGTAACCTAAGTAGTTTGTGTGTTACGGAGGCTTGAACATAAAAAGAGAACGAAAATATGTCAATCCTGAATATGGATTTATTTTCTATATTTATAACATGACACGCTGATTTATCATTAAAGTTGTGTTTATAAATGTATTCTCATGCTAAAAAAGACAGAAATAATTCTATGGATCCCTTTAGTTCGTTTTATTATTTCAAAAAGTTAATAAAAACTGAATTGAAAAGTACAGCATAAAAAAATACAAATGAGAAGTGCATTTTAATATATAACATAAGATTACTTAAAAAACACACTTATCAAGCAAACAAAGTAAAAATATCCAATTCCAAGTACCTACTTTTTTATGCATTATAAAGTTTAGTGATTTTCTATAGGTAGCGTCCCACTTTGTCGATTTACTAAACTTTAGTGCTTGTTCAGTGAAAAGTGTTTGGTATATTTATCCCATTTTATGTATGAGATAAAGGTTTGTTATTGTTAATCTAATAGAGTCTGGCTAGCCAAATATTGTTGACAGATATTTCCTTGTGGTATCAATCACCAATTGTCTATGATTTAAAAAACGGCTAAAAGTCGGTTGTCAATTTACTAGGTTGGTGCTCTATAAATATTTTGATACTTTGTGTACTACTCGTAGTTCTAAAATTTGCCTATAACTATGATTACTTACGTGAATTTAAAATGTGTAATGAAACGGATAAACTAGAAGTTTTAGAAAATATCAATAAAATCAAAACATCGGAACGTAAGGAGTTACTGAAAACCAATATTCAGAAGAAATCTGCGGACTGGTCAGTAGTAATTTGATATAAAATGTCTTGGCCAAAAATGTCTATATATGAGCGACGAGCGTGTCGATAGAATCCCCCACTTGGCCCATCGTGCCGGTGCAACATTACTCTAACCTAACCCATGTATATACCTACTTAACCTAACCAAAGACATTGGTGATGGATTAAATGCTATTATCGAGCTAGATCTTATTTAAATATTTTTCGCGTTGTTACATTGGTAAATGGTGAGAACAGTGAACGAAAAAATCATAGAACGCGAGCTTCATACAAAATTGCAGTACAAAACGGGGTAAATATACTGAATCCGCATGCGCGTTGTGTGACCAATAAGACTTGGCCAAAATATCAGTCAACTTTCTATTACCCAAAACAAATAATTGTGATTTGCCAATTTCATAATAACTGGCTGTGATTGGCTCATAGCGCTGACGTTTTATAGTTCCAACATGACAGCGACTATGAAAACGCGTACCTAGTAGATGGTCACATGCAATAAAGAGTAATTTTGTAGGCAGAATTATCGTATTACTTAAATTAAATTTTCAGTTTATTTTACTTTTAAATAATCATACAATAAATAACCTTACGCAAATCAAACTAGTCTCTCATTAAGATGTAGCAGACTTATACTGTGAATTACTAGACGTCCATACGAGTACGCATATTTTATAGCTTGCTAAATACTTAAATACAAACAATCAGCCACTGGCAATCATGACTTTTGTAGTACGTTAAGACAACTCAAAAATGGAGCTTGCGCACTTTTATTGTTGCCGTATTAGTATGTTTGTATTGTATGGGTCAAATCTTGGAAACTAAATAAGAATCACTAGCTGGTTTCTGGTTGTATTTAATTTGTTCACACTGTTGTAAGTTTGGTGACAATGCAATATTATAATAATATCGAGCTGATATGATGGTGGAGACGGAAGATGGGCATAGGAACTCTGTAATAAGTTACCGCAATCCTATCGAGTTTGAGCTCTTTAGAATCAACTCGATGAGCAATTGATGGATGTTTAAAGAAAAGTTCAGTCCCCCATAAAAGCATGTCACAAAAACGTATTTTATAAAGAAACTTATCAATGTTAAATAGGTCCACCGAGATAACTCGCCCTATAGGTATAGCAATAAATATTTATATACATTATATGTCTAAGAAGTCGCTAAACTATCTTAATCGAGATATCTTATCAACACCTATAAATCACTTATCTTATCATTAAGGAGTGTCGGTGGCCATCTGTGGTCTTTTTCATCAGTTTACTTCACCAATGCATATTTTTGAAAGCAAATGCTCGACTTGTTTCTTTAAATACCAAAATCGCTATAAAGATAATTTCAATACTTGTGAAGTTCTGTCGATTCCTAATGGATCAATCAGATCATGAGATCTTCACCAAAATTATATGATACTAAGTAATTTGAAAAAAAAAACTATAATCGGTCAAAGCCGTTTTCAAATGATCAGGGAACTCATACTCGTACATAAAATAAAACCATGAAGCATTACGATGAATTAAAAACCCTCCGCTTTTTTGGAGTTGGTTTAAAGACTTAAAAGTAGATATGCCCGAGATCCCGAACTCATACAGATTTTTAGCCTAGTAAAAATTAACAGTCTGGTTAGGATGACCCAGATCAGATGCAATGACCATTGGTAACATCATATTCCTAAAGTGTATGATAAATCAAATTGCACCTTTTTCGAACACTGTATACAAAATAGTTATGTGCAGAAAACATGAATCTCAACAAATAATATAACAAACATTCAATAGGTATCTTCATACCTTTTCATTCACATAGTAACATTTTGATGATGTAAGGTGGCATAACACCATCCCTATACAAAATCTCTTCCGACTAAAAATAATAAATAATTATGTTTACGGTATTTTTTACATGTGAAAAGAGATTCCATTTTTTTTTTGTGTTTTCTAGAATGATTAATACACTATTTTACAGAACTATAAGGCATATTTGAGAATTGAAATAAAACGACAGTCATGCAGCGCCGCCATAAGCAACTGACAGCCCGTTTGACCCAGTTTATACGCCCTGCCTTTACCGACACAGTTTTCGTAGGGTCATTTTGCGACGCTAGTTGTGTTTCTATGTTTTTTCGTTCGCTGGGTGAGTAAGTGTAAACATATGTGTTTGTCGTTCACTGCACTGTACTTTGAATGCACGTCAACGCATATATTATTTACTTATTTCCTTAGGTTTAGGTACCTTACGTGTGCACTGAAAATTAAAAATATTTTCTAATATCAAAACTGTAATTCCTACTTCACAAAGTGGGACCAGACCAAGATTTTTTGAATTTCGCGTCAAAAATTTGGGTAATATTTCAGTAGCCAGACTATAGTCATTGATACTAATGTCGTTTGTTTAATGTTTTTTTACGGAATTTAAACGGAATTTATTTCCGACTCAAGTTTAGTGTCCCACTTTGACGGTTTGGTTTCGCTCGTATGAACATACGCTAAAAAATGACTACAAGTATAAAATTTGCAGCTTTTAAAACATAGGTGTAATGGTTTTCGAGTTAGTATTTATATAAATATTATTTTATATCTATCGGTTAGTTATATTTTTTTAAGTAATACTGTTTTTTATATAGCGTAATCATCGATAAAAAAGTCCATTATCGATGGTTACCCAACCCTAATTCAAAAAGTACGTCATATAAGCTTCGTGAAGCGAGACTAAAATAGTACATTTAGCCCCTAGGGTTTAAGAAAGCCATATAATCCCATACAAATTTCAAGGACACTGAAATAAAAACTTGCGGTCAGCTACATACTCCATACAAATAATCAAAAACATACAAACCAACCTGATCAGATTGGCCAAACTTTCTGATAGAATTGCTCAAACTGTACTTTTGTTGTTTGTTTTTCAGGAAATATACAATTGTAATGTTGAGTCTTTTTATTTTCTCGCAGCCGAAATGAAAAGCAGAGTGTTTAAGAGGGTTTATACCCGCTTGACTGGCAACGTCGCATATTTTTTGGTTTTCCTTGATTATTTTGAGATATATGAATGTAACTTGAACATGTTTTCAATACATTCATTAAGTTTTCGGTAGTTAAGCTGGCACAATCCAAAATTTCATGTTAATTGCCACAACTAAGGCTCTAAAATTGAATTCATGTCTATATCTTGTTTTGTAATTAAATAAAGGCAAAAAGGGGTGATAGGTGAATTAAACGCAGCATGATTCCTACAAATGTAGGGTATGAATTGAACATACCTTTAAGTTTCATTCAAGTACCACAAAATAATGAAGGAAAATGAAAAAATATGCGACGTTGCCAGTGAACCAGTATAAACGTCCACCTACCTACCCACCTACCTACCCACCTACCTACCCAACCCACCTACCTACTCATCTACCTACCCACTTACCTGTACACCTACCTACCTACCTACCTACCTACCCATCTACCTACCCACCCACCTACCCTACCACCGACCTACCTGTCTACCTACCTACATACCTACCCACCGACCTACCTACCTACCCATCTACCTACCCACCCACCTACCCTACCACCGACCTACCTGTCTACCTACCTACATACCTACCCACCGACCTACCTACCTACCAACCCACCTACCTACCCAACCCACCTACCTACTCATCTACCTACCCACCTACCTACTCATCTACCTACCCACCTACCTACCCAACCCACCTACCTACTCATCTACCTACCTACCTACCTATCTACCCACCTACCTACCCACCTACCTACCTACTCACCTACCTACCCACCCACCTACCTACCCACCCATCTACCCACCAACCCACCTACCTACCCACCCACCCACCTGTCTACCTACCTAATTTTTCAGCTTCATATCTTTATAACCGTTTGAGCTAGCTTCATGAAATTTGGGCTTCTAGATGTCCTTATAGATATAATTAAACACGCGTAGTTTTATGTGTTTACGTTAAAGAGGTTTTGAGTTATAGAAGGGTCAAAAGTGGCACCAAGTGGTTCGTGTAATATTACACTCGGCGCTGGTAGCCAGTTCCTTTCCTTAAACTTGGCTTGACACGCTGCCGCGTGTCTAGATGAAGGTGGTCTGGTGCTATTATTGAAATTCAATAAAACAGTTAAAATATTGTGATTGGAAACAGAAGCTCAATCGAGTTTAAAGCAATAGTGTGGGAGAACAATGCCAAGTTTGTCATCAGTTATATGCCATTCAGATTCGGCTATTGCCAACGTTGGGCTCTTTATGAAATGATGGACAGGAGAAGACTGAGAACTTAGACGGCTTCCCGACCACTCAGAAACCCCGACGAAAACTTGTGGGAATATTCTTCTCTTTCTACATTATTCTGCCCTCAAAAGAAACATTGATTCACTACTGCTTTTAGTTTATTTATCAGATAAAATAAATGTGTTCAATTAATGTCGACTGTTTTTCACGGTATGGTATCCTAATATGATGTTTCCCATTACCTTTAACGGACAATTGTAGCATTGTAATTGATTTGTTGTATAATCTTAATGATCCCTTTTCAATAACCCGGTTACGTTCAGTTTGAACTTCATGGTGATGCCATGGGATAGATACTAGGTGCAAACTTAACTGAACCGGTTCTAGTTAGCTTGGGATAATGTGAAAATCTGTACGAATCCCACACAAAGCCCAAAACCAGATCTTATAACCATCTGTGGGCACCCAGCTACCCGTGTACCAAAAATAGTTGAAATCCGTTTAGCCGATTTTGCGTCATGAAGCCCCAACGACACATACAAACATATATAAAATCCAAAAAAAATATTTTTCGTTTTAATGACCTCCAAATAGTCCATAATTATCGATTTTTTGAAAATACCTTCAATGTACAGACATTTCATTTTTACAACTTTATAATAGTATAGATGAGCAATAAGAAACTACATTAAAGATATTTTCAAAAAAATGCTATATAAACTATTCGGAGGTCATTCAATTGATAAATATATTTTTTGTATTTTGCGTATGTTTGTATGTTCATATGTGTCATTGTGGCTCCATCAAGCCAAATCAGCTCAACGGATTTCAACCAGCGAACGAAAAAAACTAATTTCAACTATTTTTTGTACACGGGAAGATAGGTGGTATATCTCCAGATGCTTATAGGATGTTACGAGGCGCATTACGACTCGTTGCTTACAATTTGTCTGGCTATACGCAGCTTTTTAAAATTACTCTTCTGGCAGCAAATTCAAAATTATTTAAAATTGCATACTCGAAAACACGCTCGAGATTGATTCAATTCTGAACTGCGGACCTGAACAGATGTTGGTCTTACGTCTCTTATTCATGAACAATGTTTTAAAATCCTCAAGCCTAAGCATAAGACCTTTATTTCTGAATCCTGATTCTAGTGCTTTGAGGGACTATTATTTGAATATATATAAACTTTACTTGAATCTAAAACCATACTGATGATCCGTCGCTGACAACACGTCTTAATTTATAATACTAGGCACGGAAACGTAAGTCATATTTATTTTGATTTGATTACTAACTGTTTAAGAATGTAAATATTACTACTGACTGTCTGTTTTGTCCTCAGGTGCCTTTATTTTCCTTTGTTAAATCCATACTTCCATACTAATATTATAAATGCGAAAGTGTGTCTGTCTGTCTGTCTGTTACCTCTTCACGTTTAAACCGCTGAACCGATTTGGATGAAATTTGGTATAGAGATATTTTGAGTCAGGAAGGACATAGGCTACTTTTTATCCCGGAAAAATACCCTTATCCGCGATAAACGAATTTAAGGCGGAACAATTCGCGGGCAGAAGCTAGTACTACAATAAATATCCTGTCTCTGGTCTCGTGCTCCTTTACTCCGGCTCCCGTGACAAGGATACTTTTTACTCGACTACGCTGAAGAAAAAAAAGAGCCATTATGACTTTTTGTCCTCCGCGAACGAAGTTCCTTCTGTTTGACTATAAAACAATTATTTGAGCAGCCAAATCAATATGAAAACGCAATGAAAATCAAGATTCAATATAATTGTTGTCATTAAGTAGTCGTGGGTAATAATAACGGCACGATGGAAAAAATCTTAGTGACCGGCCGGCTAGGAAAGTATAACTGTGACTTGTCACGACGAAACGTTACAAAATCACGTGGGTTATGTGTGCACCAAGTGTGATAAAATCACGGTAAAATTGTTAGAAAGATCTGAATACATCACTGAGAGTAACTTTAACGTGGGTAACAATGTCACAGTATTTTTTTTAAGACTGGTACGAGAGTCACGGTGTTTGAAATTGAATTGTAACGCTTTTCACTATCTATAGTTATACACTATCTATAGCTTGTCACAAATAAGCCCACAGATGCAGAATAATTTTAAAAATACAAAATACCTCCCTCGTAATTTCGCAAATATTATTAGATACTTCGATAAAGTAAGGGGTAGAAAAAATGTAATGTTGTCCATTATGTACAGTCATCAACATTAATATCTGCTACAAAAAAGCGCGCATATAAATCTGACACGACTCTATTTCTAAGGCCGTTAGGACGTATCAGATATTTTCGCCCCCTTTTTAGGGTTCCGTACCAAAAAGGTAAAAAAGGAACCCTTATGGTGCGACTCTGTCTGTCTGTCTGTCCGACTATTATTTATGACAGATATTGCTGCTGGTGACTGGGCACTCTACAGACGTTGATAAAGAATGAGTCAGATCGCAAATTTGTCCCATCGCCTTCAAATCCTTCTACAAATACCTGTAATCTGTACCTACTATTGTAAAGACTATACTTTGCATACGTTGTTTACGTTCTCAACAAGACTTTATTAATATTTCATTACCTTATCATTATTAATTTTATATGTACATCTAAATATTTTAGGTATACCGGAGATTGGAGTGGCTCCTTTTGATCCCCACTTCGCAAAGGAAATCAAGCAAAAACGAACAATACTTGGATTAAGATATACTCTCATCCTCCGCAATGTTTACGAACGTGGATGGACTCAATCAACTGTTACTGACTTTAAGTAAGTCTTCCGGATCATATCCGCCTGTACTCACGTAGGGGAATGTACATATTATGCATTTATTTATCATCTTTCTTAGAAAAAGTTTATTACAATAAGGACTATAACAGTAACACAAGTACCTAAACACATTAAAAAACAGCTGACCAAATGCAAGTTTGACTCAAGCCCCTAGGGTTCCGAACGAGCTGTCACCTATACCCGCCCAGCTGATCGGCTACGTAAAGTTTTCACCTGGCATTTCCCCTTACTCGCACAATGACACATTTAAGCCGCCAAACGCAATATGCCACACCGTGAACGACTACGTGAAATGACATACGCGAATTAACATGTATTCTCTTACGCAAAATGACATACTGAACCACCGCCTTTTGGCTGATTTTAGTACTTTTAGAGTTTGTAAAACAACGAATGGATGGATGAATAATCGATGAAGGGAAGAAAGGATATAGGTGAATCAATTTACATTCAATTTGGGCAAACTTTAAAAAAATAGGTAAACATGGCGACACAAATAGTTTAGCCCCAGTATAAACTAAGTAAAGCTTATATTATGGGTACCTACAAGTTAACGATGTAAATACTTAAATAAATATACATAAAACTTAAAAGAACCGCTAGGTCAATGTCCACTACAGCGACATCTCTAGTTAACACGTGGCAACTGTAAAGTTCGTTCTGTTGGGGTGGTAAATATTTACTGTGGTGGCGGTGACGGTAGAAAAGCCGGTTAAAATGCAAAAAGATCTTGAAACAGTTTGTCATATTTTCAACAGCAAACTACCAGATACACAGGGGAACTAACATTATTTTCACAAATGACCAGTATTTAATATATACGCATGGGCACCAGAAACGCAAATTACCGTACACACTAAGGACCATATTTCCAACAGCAAACTATCAGATAGGCAAAAGGATTTATTCCCGCATGTCATAGCCTGCCAAGTCGCGGGACGACCAATTTACTTTGTCCACCTAGAAAACCATACTTGATAACTAGTTATCTAGTGGGACCATTTCTTTTGCGGAGAAAACCAGTTATGTGTGTGGAATTGTGCTTCCATGTTCTTAACCGAGTTAGATAATTAGTTGTCCAGGAGTAAGATTTTTCAAAAAAAAAAATATTTAGTTTAATTGCTTTTTCATTATCGTGTAACAAACTCCAACTAGGAAAAGATCCATTAGTTTTCCACTCCGCCGGTACAAAACAATCGATTTAAATACTTGCCCCTTCCGTCTACGTGTCCAACACAGTCTTATTCATTCCCACCTCATTAATTACTACACTTACCCATCCCCCCCATTCTCTACCCACCCCCCAAAAATCTTGAGTAAACTTGACCTTCTGGGAAGTTGTCGTTTGCGTACCGGTCGATTGCGAATTCATTTCAGTTCGTTTGCATACCTGGGGCCGGTTTCATAAACGCTTGTAGCTTGTATACAAGCGGAAGTCCTTTTTTAAATTCATATTGTTGGAAAAAGACTTCCACGCGTAATACAAGTTATATAAGCTTTTGGGAAACGGACCCCTGGCTGGCCCCTGGTAATTAATTAGCACGTCTGGGAAATTACGAATTTGAATCGTTTTTGTGTAATCGTTGGTGTTTCTGACACTATGCGTCCAAAGGGTCATTCCACCTGAACTCTTCGATTATTCGTTTCAAAAATATTAATCAAAATGCGTAAGGTATGTTTATAGTATTTAAAACAATACAAACCTTCCGCAGTAAAAACAAAAAAGCACGCACTTTCACTTAAAACCATACCAGTTTAAACAACAACTAAAACTTACGTATTACTTATTGCTTCATTATATTCATGTCTTTTTAATAATTCTAATTTGTAAAATATACATTTTCTTTGAAACTGCAACCCGCTTATCATTTACGTGTCAAATTTTTTTTAATTATTTTTTTGCTTTATTTATCGAACATTATATTATATTACAGTACTTTATGTTCCGTTTAGGCTTCAAAAAGAAACTTGTTTTTATCCAGTAGTGTTGAAACGCCGCCTCTGACCGTAGTTTATCAATAAAAGTTTCTGGCAAAAATTTCATTTTTGTGACAGGAAATTATCGCCGACTGTACTTTTCCTCGAACATCCATCAACTACTCACCGAATCTAAAGAGCCCAAATTCGGTAGGATTGCATTAATTTTTTACAGAGTTTCTATGACCACCCTCCTACTCCATCATTAGATCAGCTCGATGGCATCATACTATTGCATTGTCACCGAACTAACATAAGTATGCAAAATTTTAGCCCATTCGGATGAAATTGAACTTGCAAGATTTGATTAGAGACCGACAGACAACGGGACAGGGAAAAGTAAATATTAGGTCCTTACATATGAAATTGGCGTTTGGGAACTGGCAACATTGGTTCAAAATATGTGGCGTTCGGCTTGGAATTCCAAATTCAAATTTATTTCCAATTTAAGACCATGTATTTCTGTGTTCAAATTTCGAAATTTATTTGTTATCGCGTCATTTGTTTTTCTTTCACATCGTTCTGTTCACACTATGGAGAGCTTAAAATATCGCTATATTTACGAATATGAGTTTCACCTCGGAACCAGTGCTGCAGAAACGGCTCGTAGGATTAACAATGCGTATAGGGAAGCTACTGCAAAAGAAAATACGGTACGTTATTGGTTCCGTTCTGGAAATGTTTACCTACAGAACAAGCCCCGTGGACGGCCGGAGACACAAGTTGACAACGAAGAATTAAAAGCAATTGTGGAAGCAGATCCATCGTAAACCACGTCAGAGTTAGCGGCAGGCTTCGGTGTGAGCGATAAAATCATTTTGATTCACTTGAAACAAATTGGAAAAGTGAAACAACTGGAAAAATGGGTCACGCATGAATTGAGCGACACAAACAAAGAAACACGCGTCGAGTGATGCGTTTCACTTCTCAACCGGCACAATAATGAAGGTATATTGAATCGTATCGTTACTTGTGATGAAAAATGGATCCTGTACGACAACCGGAAACGTTCTTCACAATGGCTGAACCCAGGTGAACCAGCCAAATTCTGCCCGAAACGAAAGTTGACTCAGAAAAAGGTACTGGTAAGTGTCTGGTGGACTAGTGCCGGTGTCATCCGTTACAGCTTCTTAAGACCTGGGCAAACAATCACGGCTAATGTGTTTTGTCAACAATTGCAAACGATGATGGAAAAGCTAGCCATTAAACAACCCAGACTGGTCAATCGATCTAGCCCACTGCTGGTTCAGGACAACGCTCGACCACATATGGCACGTTTGACGACCGCAAAACTAAGGGAGCTGCGACTGGAATGTCTTCGACACCACAGAGTACCTTTTTATAACTGAGATAGAGATATCACTTGAACGTTCCGCACGTAGTGACATCTGGTGATCTGTGCCAGTAAACTATGCGACTGCGTCTCGCTCGTCTTCCTTTAATGTTCATTTTTTCTATCATACTGTCTTATTACATAGTATGATATATGTCGTCTTTTCTTGAAATAAAACAACTTGTATACAGCTAAATTATTTATTTATTGCATCTTTTCTTAAAATAATCTACAGCCATTTGTTGTACTATGTCACACTGATCAAAATCGCTCCTACTACCATTTAATAATTTATTTGTATCTTTGCACCAACTGATAAGGAATATGTTTACAGACAAGTCCTCCATCTTCTCAATAATATCATTTTTATGACTGTCGCATTTAATAAATTTATAGTCCATTACGACTGAAAATATTGTTCTTATACTTAATTAGTGAACTATCTTCTTTTTTATCACTGTACAAACATCTATTACACACACCACAATTTGTATATACTTTTTATTTTTATTTTCGTAAGACGTACCCAGACACATTTGTGAAAACTCAAAAACTGGAAACACTTCAACTGTCAGTTAAACGTTCCGTTCTATGAACACTGACAAAACGTATTTCTTTTATTAATGAATAAAACAATCACGAAAAATTTGAAATAAAAATACGTGTAGCATTTTATTTAAAAATATGTTTTTTATATTGTGTACCGGTTTTAATGTAAATTTCTTACGGTAGTAACAAAATCAGTGACGATAGTTATTTCAAAGTAATGCGTGCAATGAAGTCCTAAAATACGGACAAGGGATTATTCTTACCATGAATAAAAATAACAATGATACCAATGTCAACAGATCATTTAGTTTGCTAATGTACATCTTTAATTAATGAAAAAAAAAACCAGCCATTGAAAGGCAAACTTAACAAAAAATGATCATTTTATCTAGTAATTAGAACTCATATGTTAACCAAATTTATTACAGTGTCATCTCTCGATAAGAACCGAACAACTATTGCATTATAACCCGATCAAAACAAATGTTACGTAAAGGGAATACTTTATACGTAACAGAAATGACTACTGAAATGAGTCACATAATACAACGTACATTTTGTTCTAAGTTATAAGACCGTGTTCGACACCCACCATACTCCCCGGACCGTGCTCCAAATGATATTCGTTTTTTTCGAAATTTGGACAACTTCATGCAAGGAAAAAACTTCAATTCTCACGAGGCTGTCAAAACGGCCGTCAAAGATTTTATTGATTCTCGCTCACACATTTTTTTTAGTAAAGGAATCAATGAACTAACTTCGAGATGGCAAAAGTGCATATATAGCCATGGTACTGTGGGGTGTAGCAGTTGGTGGGATAAATAAAACTGAGCTGGTACGGGTTTGATGTTTTGTATTCAACGTCTGTCTTAAGACTTAAAACCTAATGACATAAAGCTGGAACGAGACACCTGAAGTTCCTAATTTCGAATATATACTACTTTTACATACGGCCTGGCCTGTCTCGTCATACGGTCATGGTGAAGGATTAACACCTTCACATATCCCGCCGTCCTGGGGAGAACGCAGGTATAGCGTAGTGCACTACACAAAACTACTCCTACCTAGCGTACAATGGTCCCTACCTAACTACAGGGAATCCCTTACAAAAAAATCCTGAATGGCCTCATGCTATGAGGTAACCGGGGTCAGAGCATGTATATTTCCTAGCCTATGGCATGTTACAGAAACTTACTACATACTTACCAACTCTAGCTTTACCCAGGCAAAAACCCTGTGTTAAAAAGTTAGGGCACCATTCGAATAACCCCGGATATCTAGTCTATACCTTCTCTAATATACGCCTAGAGCATATAATCTATAAAGTATGCTATACACACCCGTACCTTATTATTGTACTCAAACGTTTGTATCTACAAACGTTTGAGTACAATATGCCATAAACCTTACGGGTATCGAACGTCACTAACGTCTCTTGTCATTACTGTCATTATTTATGTTTCAAAATAATCCGTAAAATTTATTTAATAGAAACCAGAAGAAAAATCATTTTAATTACCTACCTACTTAGCAAGTTTGATAATAATATTTGTCGGCAGAAGGCCCAGGCTTTGGGTCCCCTTGCGATTAAAGCATGATGTCAGACGAGAACCTGGTGCACAAGGAGGAAATAAATCAAACGACAACTGAACACTGTAACAGTTATAATAATTAACAAAGACATTCAATATTAACTAACTATAGACAAGACATCGCGAACCAAAGCGTAATCCGTGACTTGTTACCTCAAGTCGTTTAGTCTAGTATGACACGTCGCTCTGACATGACGCATTTAAATTACAACAAACCATTAGAAATAAAAATAATTTAACGGGAAATATGCCTAGTTGTGTCTTGAAATCCTGTAAGTCACGTTACGGCAAAGGCACTGGACGTGACTTCAGCTTATTTTCGTGGGTATTATATATATTTATTTAATAATTTGAATAAAACAAAATCGTCAATAGATGATTCTAGAAAATGTCCCTAAACTTATGGTACCTAATAAAAACGCCCTCCGGTGTTCAGTAGCAGTACTAAACTTAGTAGGTATGTAGTATAATATTATGTCGGTATGTGTTATCGATAATATTACTATGAAGTAAATAATAATTTATGCATAAAATTATAAAAGTACAGACGAATAAGTAATAGTAATAAACCGTTACGTTACGGCGCGGTAGCCGGGTGCGGTGGCAGTGTGGTAACCATCCAAGTTTTATTTTTTGTGTTACTATTATATGTACAAAACAAATTGAAATAAAACAATTAACGGATTATATCGCGTAAATTATCTCATTTTAGTTCCCGACGTTTCGGAAAAATCGCGGAAACAGAAGAAAATATTATACAAAACAAATGTAAATAAAGAACTCAGGTATATTGAAACAACCTCAATTATTTGAATACCTCCTATATTCATCACTTGTTTGTTAGAAATAATTCAAACATGAAATATTTTTATTTCTATGAAACACACATTTTTGTGTTTCTGTGTTTTTAATGTGGGAAAACTAACACCACATAACTATCTACTGTGACATAGAAACAAGTCAAAGCGTAAAGAAAAATACGATTGTTCTCGCACGTTATCACACCAGGACTCGATGCAGGTACGTCTCGATTACGCGTCGAGCGTGTAAACCCCTCCATCAGCGAGCACTGCGCCTCGAATTTATCCATCCACTTTGACCGATGTACTCGTACCTATTTTATTTTTTGAAAGGTATTATTATAACCTTAGCGCCATCTATGAGAACACGTATTACACCAGGACTCGAACCGGGTACCTCTCGCCCTGTTCTGCGCTTCTGCTCGACGCGTAATCGAGAGGTACCGGTTTCGAGTCCTGGTGTGACCACGTGTGTGTCACGAGTACGAGAGCAATCGTTTTTTTTTTGCGCTTTGTCTTTTATCTATGTCCCAATGAAATATTTTATCATGTACATTTATCCAAATTATCGATACTTTGATATCGGCATGTCACCACCCCTATCACGCGTAAGCGTAACTTACTAACATCACATCGTCGCTAATAGCTGAAATGCATTTTTGATTCGTTTAGTTAGTGGTTTCGCTATTCAACGCTAGATGATGCCACTGACGCCTGGAATGAACGTCTTTGTATGAGAACCTGACCAATGTCCTCTCTATAATTATTATGTTAAATCTCTTTGATAATTAATCACGTTATTCACACTCTAATTTATATTAACACAAATTTCAAAGAGGCAACGATCCGTCAAGTTAAGCTTGTGCACCGGTCGACGGTCGAACGATATGTCGTGCGTCGCGAAGCCGGCTCTGAAGTGTCGTTAAACACGTGCAGGTCCGCCCCACCTCAGTGACCGGAGGGCAGCAGTGACGCGTTTTGCCTCTTGATAGTCAAATCAACTCCTTTTTATTATTCGCCAACACGGCATTCCTCACAAACGCTCGCCCTCGCGCGTTATTCATCTGGAAAAGAAACAGACAGATAGAGTCAAACCATAAGCGTTCCTTTTTAACCGACCGCTTTGGTACGAAACCCTAAAAACAAGCAATTATTTAACATAGCTAATCATCATCATTATCACGATTTACCTCCCCCTTGTCATCTGGTCATATTCTTATTTTATTACTAGAAGGCGCCCGCAACTTCCTTCGCGGAGGAGAAAAAGTCATAACCCCTCTTTTTTTCTTCAGCATAGTCGGGTAAAAAGAATTCTATAACCATCTGGAGATACCCAACTACTCGTGCACCAAAAATGGTTGAAATCCGTTTCGCCGGTTTAGCGTGATGAAGCCACAACGACACATACAAAAATTTAATTTTTACAACTTTATAATAGTATAGACGTAACACACACACACACTCACACACATTATCACAAGATAAGCGTATAGCACTCGTCACAGCTCTGCGCCCCACATCGGGGACCTACGCGCATATAGCGCGAGGCAGGCCGATGGCTTGCAGCCAGTAACGAGATACTACCCACTACTCGATCATCAATGTCCATATAACCACTATATTCGGCGACACGGAATCATCCTCCTCAAACGCCCTGATTACAAAGAACCTTCGCTATTACCGTTAGCCCATCGCGGCCTTCAGGGACCTTATGCAAACTTTCATGAGGGTATTTATACTTTCTTTTTGACAAACTAACTAACTAAACTCTGGAAACAGATGAACGATGCAAACCACCAGATTTATTAAGTTGCCAAGAAAATCGCAAAACGAGCCGTCGCACAGGCCGGTTGCCTTGGCCTGATTTCTATAATTTCTATGCCAAACTTGAAACTGCTTCAAACGTAAAAGAAATCTTTAAGTTTGCAAAACGCGATCACCAAAGTATTAGGGAAAACAAATATCAAAAATGAACAAGGAAAACTACTAACATCAAACGAAGACATCAGAGACCGCTGGAATGAATACTACACAGAATTGCTAGATGAGGTATTCCCTAGTGAGGCACTACAAGAGATCCCTGCTACAGAGATTGGTTTGCCCCAAGGTTCCGTACTCAGCCCTCTGCTATTTAATATTGTAATGAACCATCTCACCTCAAATTTGCAACAAGTGCTGCCATGGGACATTCTATATGCGGACGACGTCATCATCATCACTGAATATGCGAACAACCTACAGCAGATTTTAGAAAAGTGGAGGGAAGCTCTGGAAACATCAGGTCTGCGATTAAGCAGAGAGAAGACCCGAGGTCAATAGACACCGATGTCACCCATCGCATAAATACCGGGTGGATGAAATGGAGAGAACTATCCGACGTGCTAAGCGACAGCCGAATGCCCGTGAACATAAAGGGAAAAATATACAAAGCAGCCGTCCGACTGGCCATGACATACGGCGCCGAATGCGGGCCACTCAAAAGCAGCACGAAAATCAATTACACTGCGCAGAGATGAAGATACTCAGGTGGGCAGGTGATATAATGAGACTGGATCATGTCAGAAATACACACATAAGAGGCACCTTCAAAGTGAGACCTATCCCAAAAAAGTACTAGATATCGAAACCAAACCCCGAGGACGAGAAAGACCCAGAATCACATGGCTGTGTGTAGTAAATAAGAACCTCAAAGAAGCCCAAGTCAACAAAGAGACGACCCAGGACCAAGCTGCCTGGAGACGCAATGATGCGGAGGGCAGATCCCAAATATAATGTGCAAGGGCCAGTCAAAGAAGAAGATTGACACATTCTCTTTGAGCTCAACACGTCGCGGTCCACGGCGGTCGTTCACACGACATTTAAGGAACACAAAATCCCCTACGCTAAACCGCTTTATTTGTGCTTAAGATATTGTTTATCCGAAATAAATACATTTGATTTGTTTTGTTTTATTAAAGCGACTCGTATCCGACTCTGCTACGTGTTCTATATTGATAGACGCATTATTACGGATTTCGTTTATCTAACTTAGCTATACATTCGGAATCGTCGTCTAAACTAATTATCATTGAAATATCTAAGAGCTGCGATCGGGTATTGTGTTGCTACTGAGCTTTCATTGATCGGATCAACACACATACGATCCTACTTTTTTTACCACTACTACAATTAGGCTACTAATACAGGAGTTACATGGTCTACTTATTCCCTCGCGCATCAACTTTATCACATACGACCTCCCAATCGCGGTATGGAGTAAATCTATAGGGACGTACAACAATACAATACAATAACTCTTTTTTTTCTACTCGTGAGCTATATAACCCGTGAATCAGAACTGCGCGAATCACACCAAAAAGGCACACTTTCCAGATTGGACCACCACTCCATACTCCATGGTTTATATCATATGTCACTGAACTATAATACCTACACTATACAACTCCGCACAGAACTATAATGAACTTCAAATAGAACGCAGTGTTTTTGCAATTACCTTTCTAGTTATGCTTCATTTACTGTAGTTTATGGGTTACTGGTAGAGAAAGCACTGTATACAACAGACATATAATCAGCCCCTTAAATCTCGCACCTTGACCAGGCCACTCAGAAAGCCTCGCGACCCATACGCGGCACTCGACCGTAAAAGCACATACAATATAACGATTGCATAAAATACTATATTGCACACCTCACAAAACAGAGTACGGAAAACAATTTTTAATTATTTATTGAAGTTCAACAGCGTTTACATTAAAATTATAAACTTATTATAAACGAGAAGGCGCCCGCAACTTCGTTCGCGGAGGAGAAAAAGTCATAACCCTTCATTTTTTCTTCAGCGTAGTCGGATAAAAAGTATCCTATAACCATCTGGAGATACCCAGCTACCTCTGGAGTACCAAAAATAGTTGAAATCCGTTTAGCCGATTTTGCGTGATGAAGCCACAACGACACATACAAACATACATAAAATCCAAAAAATATATTTTTCGTTTAAGTGACCTCCAAATGGTCGGTAACAATCAATTTTTCGAGAATATCTTTATTGTACAGACAGATAGATACTCGTATACATTACACATAGCCAATAACAGAACTCCCTAGATTATACAAATCAGGATCTGAGTAAGGAAACGAGACTAGCGCACCCTAAGGTGCGCAAATTACATACACTATCTAGAAAGAGAAACTACAATTTCAATGTGAGCGAAATAAGTGCGAGCGTGTGTGTGTGTGTGTGTGTGTGTGTGTGTGTGTGTGTGTGTGTGTGTGTGTGTGTGTGTGTGTGCATAGACGACTTGAATAGTTTTCGCGAGGAAGAGAATGGATCCGTGTCGTGAAAGGATTTATTAAAACTGCGTACAATTCTAGTGAGAATAGAGTTTTGGCCGTAATTTGTATGGTGCAGGGGGACGTGAAATAGTCGTGTATTACGAAGACTCCGAGGAGGAGCTCGGAGCCCGAGCTGCGGTAGCAGCGTTGGACAATCCGAGCGACCATTCAGCACATCGTACAGGAACATCATGTCTGACAGGGACCTGCGGGAGTTAAGAGGACTAATGTTATGATATGCACAGCTGTCCTCATATGTGTCAAACCTTTTACGGAAATTCAAATATTTAATAAATTTCTCTTGTATGTATTCTAACCTTTGTATATAAGTAATATACTGGGGTGACCAGACTTAGCTAGTGTATTCGAGTATGCTGCGAATGTAAGCAAAGTAAATTGTTTTAATGTAAGCCGTGTCTGTAATTTGGCGACATACTCGTATGACAAATCCGAGACTTTTGTAAGCTTTACTCACGATAATATCGACATGTTCTTTCATAGTAAGTTTACTATCAAAATGAACACCCAGATCACGAACAGAATGTGTTTTTTCTATAGGCGACCCTTGAATAACATAGGGGAATGATATGATATTCCGTTTACGAGAGAAGGACAAGAGCTGACATTTCTGCACGTTTACCTTAATTCTGTTATTAATATAATATTCTGATAATCGCTCTAGATCAGATTGCAGATTTAGACAATGCGAGGGTTTAAGGATATCAAGAAATATCTTCGTGTCATCAGCATACATTAAAAAGTTGGAGTGGGTAAAGCATGTGTAAATATCGTGTAGGTATATATTATATAGAAGTTGGCCTAAGTGCGACCCTTGAGGTACCCCAGAAGTAATACTGACGAAATCCGAGCGAAAACCTCCCACTACAACTGCTTGCGACCTGTTTGTAAGGTAAGATTTTATCCATCGTAGCAGGTCACCGTGTATGCCTAAATGTTCTAGTTTGCGCAACAGGATGACGTGATCCGGGATCGAAGGCTTTTTCAAAATCAGTGTAAATCACGTCAACCTGTCCGCTGGTGTCCATTTTATTAAGAAGGTGGTCAGTGAAAATTGCCAAGTTGGAGGTAGTAGACCTGTTTTTTAGAAAGCCGTGCTGTTCTACTGGAATACTGGTTATTACACTAAAATAAAATGAGTTATACACGATCTTTTCAAATATTTTACTGAAGACGTTAAGTATTGAAATAGGCCTATAATTTTCAACTTTAAGTTTGGAGTATTTTTTGTGGTACTATTATGAGCTTGTTTCCAAATATACCTTCAGATCAGGACCTGTTGTAAATAATACAAAGTGGGAGAGCTAGTGAGGCGTGACAATGAGTTATATACATTCAAGGAAAACAATACGTACTACGGTTTGGATTAATCAAAAGGATTTGTAATTTTCTCATTGTGACTTGAGTATTTAGTTAAACCGCCCGTAAATGAATCCGAAATATTATTTAATAACAAAACTAAGCCTAGTTTGTTAACATCTGATACGTCCGTGTCAATGTTATTGAGATCGAAAAAAAATTTAACTAGCAATAATCGACTTGCTTAACTTTATTGACCCGAAGGGTAGATTCAGAAAGTTGAACGGTGAAATCAAGCGACAATATATCTCGACCTAATCACGTCATATTTGAAACAATCATGTGGTAGAACGAAAAATAAAACTAACATTTTGTGCCTTTCAATCAGAACACTACTACGAATTTGTTCATTGCTACAAACACTCGAGTTACCAATGCCAGTGATTTGTACTGTAGAATACAAACTTACATACATACATACAATCACGCCTTTTTCCTATTACGGGGTAGGCAGAGACTACCTCCTTCCACTTGCTACGGTCCTTGCATACAACTGCCGCTTCATCAACATTACGTACAAACTTGCCCCAGAAAATTAAATGCTACACTCTGTTTTATTCTAACACACGGCCCCAGAAATAAAACAAAATGAATACGACTGACCGGATTATTGTATGTGTCCACACCACACACGCCTCGAAACTCGCAGGTGTCGGACGCGTCATTGCTCTTACGACACTGCAGTCGCCCTGCGGTTGCCGTCGGAGCCCTCGCTCGAGCTTGATTTTGTGCAGTATGACGAGATGTGGCTGATATAACAATTTCACGTAATCATCACCGATGCAATAAGGCGCAATGCTGTATGATTTTAACACCCCCTGCTTCCGAGTTCTGATCCCAACTTCTGATGTCGGCAGAAGGCCCAGGCTTTGGGTCCCCTTGCGATTAAAGCATGATGTCAGACGAGAACCTGGTGCACAAGGATGAAATATATCAAACGACAACTGAACACTGTAACAGTTATAATAATTAATCACGTTATTCACAATGTAATTTATATTAACACAAATTTCAAAGAGGCAACGATCCGTCAGAGTTAAGCTTGTGCACCGGTCGATGCACTATGGGCGGGCTTCATACAAACGCGTGGACATGCGTTACGACTCTTAGTATCTTTGATATAATTTCAAAACTATAAGCTATTTAACTTTGATATTTTTACTGGACGTTCAGAAAACTAATGTCTTAATTTTTATTTGCTTATAATAATTTCGGAAATTAATTTTCTATATAAAAAATATATGAAAAAATATTTTTTACGTTACATTAAAGAAATCGAAATCGGCTGTTACGTATTTATGCGATTTTGGATAAAATAAGGTAAATATAGTTAAAGAATATATTCTTTAACTATATTTAGCTTACACATTTATCTATATCAGCATCAAATATAACGCCTATATAAGTTGAAATAACAAAGTGAACATTGCATTTTCATTTATGCAGGCGCACTCAAATGGCTATGGCACATACCATCGCTGTCGATGTCTTAATGTTATATCATTTCTGACATTAGCAAAACGAATAAAACAGATTGCATTCGTTTTTGAATATTTAATTGGTATAAAAAACGTTTACAGTTTCTAGATCATCTATTAAAATTTTCGCGTTAATACTCAATGTTTTATTTGATTTTTTTGTAACATTGCCGGACAATAATAGATCTGATAATAACATCATAGTGTTAATTAAATCGGTATTTTACGCAACCAGACTGCATTTACGAGTATGGTGTACTCTTACGTACAATAATATGATTATAATGTCAGTACATTATAATCATATTACGTAGTAATCGTTGTCAGTACACCGATTGATACTTAATCCAAAAAACAAAGTCTTATTTCACTTATAGTTAGTTTGCTCTGGATCACGCGCCCCCAATACTTTTTCACCTAATAATGTCATTAAAATTGCTTGAATTGAAAAATACCGTGGGCTATTTGATTTTTGTTCGATTCCATTTGGTCCAAGAATTTATTTTAATGACATAAAACCTGGAGGAGACGACATGTTTTAATGGTCTATCTACATATAGTGTGATTATGATTATTATATTCAAGGATTACTACACACATTTTAGACTTGTTGCTATTAAACTTCTGTAGGAGTATTACTTTTTGTTAAAAAAATCATTTATTTCGAAAGAGCTCGGTTCTGCAAAGGATTTTTTTTACGGAACATGTTGCCTAATCTATGAGCTTTATAATACAACTAGTCACTACTTGAAGCTAGCTCTAAAACCTACTTAAAACTCAAAGTTTAGTCATTTTAATATACGGCTTTTAAAAAAATCTGTAGAAAACAAACAAACCAATCAATATAATTCTAAATTATGAAAACACATACTTCATTATATCTTATTTAAGAAAAATGTAATACAATTGCCTTATGCTAGCCCATTCACCCGAAATAATAACAATTACAGTTATACGATTTTAATCGAATTGCGCATCATACAACTTTGAAGGTCTATAACGTCGTAGTTGCTTAAATATATTTTAAAAAAATACTTGAACCTTATGAACCAACTAGCTTTTGCCCGCGGCTTCGCCCGCGTACTAAACGTAATTTTTAACCGTCTACAGAAAAAGAGGTTTTCAGTTTGACCCTTATGTAGGAATGTATGTTTGTCCGCGTTTATCTCGCGTTTGGCTGAACCGATTTTGATTCGGTTTTCGAAAAAGTATTTGTTACTTTCTGGAGGTCTCGGTATACGACATTTTGGTAAAGGTAGCTCTCTTTTTTAAAAAGAAATGATTACTATAATTGTTGAATTGTTACGCCGGCAATGACTTACTACTACTAAGAGATAATGATTAATGCATATTTCTACTCTTGAATAGACATTTTTACCCGCAGTTTCGCTCGCGTCAAATTCGGGGTCATTTTGAATTTAAAAATCAGCTAAGAGCATGTCGGACCATGCTTAGTGTACGGTTCCGCAGCCGTTACTGCAAAAATAAGCACTACAGACCTGCAAAAGAGCGTATCTTCATGCGGCTTACGTCCTTTTGTTGAGAAGCGCAGTTTTTCGGCAATATCTCAAAAACCGTGTATCCAATCTTATTGCACACAATTTTCGTTGAAAGTATTTGTTAAATTTTAGGTTGGTAATTTTTTTACGACTTACGGTTTAGAAAATAGAGGGAGGGTAGAAGGACACAAAATATTCCCTAACCCATTTTTTTCTTAGTAACCTAAAAGTGTTTTCACTACCCAAAGGTTGTCTGGAAGAGATTGCTGCTTAGCGATAAGACTGCCTGTTGTTTACCTCTCCTTGAATGAATTGTAATTAACGTCCCAAAAAACCATAAAAACGACACCTATATGGATATTTTCAAATTTCATTCCCATCGCACACCAACAGGGAGATGATATTTCACTTCTGCTACGTTGGATTTCAAAATCAATGCCATTTTCGTAATTACCGTCCCAAAGAACCATAAAAACGACAGCCATATTTATATTTAGACATTTCAACCCCGTCACACCCCGGCAGATTTCAAAATCGATGCCATTTTCGTAATTAATATCCCAAAAAACCATAAACACGACACCCATATTGATATTTTGACATTTCAACCCCATCGCACACCAACATGCAGATAATATTTCACGTCCGCCAAATTAGATTTCAAAATCAATGCCATTTTCGTAATTAACGTGCCAAAAAACCATAAAAACGATATCCATATTGATATTTAGGCATTTCAACCCCGTCACACCTCGGCAGATTTTAAAATTGATGCCATTTTCGTAATTAACGTCCTTAAAAACCATAAAAACGACACCCATATTGATATTTTGATATTTCAACCTCATTGCACACCAACACGGAGATGATATTACATGTCCACTAGATTGGATTTCAAAATCGATGCCATTTTCGTAATTAACATCCCAAATAACCATAAAAACGACACCCATATTGATATTTTGACATTTCAACCCCATCGTACCCCGACAGGGGAGGTATTTCACGTCCGCCACGTCGGATTTTAAACTCGTTATTGTTTTCCTAATCAGCGATCGGATAAACCAAAGAAACAATACCCATGTCGACTTTTCGACTGTAACCAAATTTCATCTTTTAGGGGTTGAATTTTCAAAAACCCTGAAACACGTATTTACTCATTTATTGACAAAAATACTCGTGTGATGTTTAGAATTAAATAGACGAAACTGATCTGATTTCCCGATACAATCGTTGGACCCTCATTTCATCCTCTTATGGGTTGAATTTTCAAAAACCCTGAAACACGTATTTACTCATTTATTGTCAAAAATACTCGTGTGAAGTTTAAAATTAAATAGTCGAAACTGATTTCTTCCTACGAACTTTGGACCCTCATTTCATCCCCTAAGAAGTTGAATTCTCGAAAAACCTGAAACACGTGTTTACTTATTTATTGTTAGAAATACTCCTGCGAAGTTTCGAATGAAATAGTCTATCTAATCTTGTTTCCCCATACAAATTTTGAACCCCCATTTCACCCTCTTAAGGGTTGAATTTTGAAAAACCCCTTAGTGGATACTAACGTTATAAAAACTACCGATTGTGAAAAAATCAGCTCTCTAGATCCAAAAGTTTGGGCTGGGCGTGATTTAAGTGAGTTAGTCAGTCAGTCAGTAAGGACTTTTACGTTTATATTAGGGATGTCACGAATATTCGCATTCGCATTCGCATATGCTAATGATTCGTATAATTTGAAACATTCGCATCGACATTCGCATTCGCATCAAACGATGCGAATTATTGGCGAATGCGAATGTGTGCAGGTCGTGACAAGTTTCGCCCGCCCTGGCTGCCCGCTGCCGACTCGCGCATGCGCAGAGCGCGCTAGCCGCATGACGTGATTCATTTTGACCAATAGGGAGGGAACATTTTTTGTTTTCACTAAGTTGGTTTACTGTGATTGTTGTGTTGCGTAATGACATTATATGGTACAGGACAGTTACAGACTGTAACCTATGAGATCTATTCTACTGCCATATTATGTTAAATAGGTAATTAGAGAAATAGAAAACTGACTGATTTACTGAGTTTTTTTAATGGGTTTCAAAACATTCGCATTCGCATTCGCGAATGTGACGAAAACGTCATTCGTGACATCCCTAGTTTATATATATAGATAATTGATTTTTAAATATTTTAATATTCATACATTTGACTTTACAAGGTATTTCATTATGTATTTTTACACACATAATCAAACAGCTCTTTTTGTGTTTTGCTGATCTAGAACCATAAGTAAGGTCTATGTAAAGTGTAATGTTTATTGTTTGTTACATTTTTCTTATCACTTACCGTTATATTCAGATCCTGAGCTATTTTTGTAACACTGTTGTTCTGTTCCCAGATAACTATTGTCTTATCCATTAAAAATGTCGTCAGTCGGACCATCTTTAAAGCTTTTTAACCGCGGATAATTATTAAAGGAAAGTAGTCGAGTAAATCGTAAAACACACTGACACAAAATGAAGCTACCCAAGTTATTGCGGAATGACCCACACACATGCTTGTATTTAATAAAACAAGTGTTATTCTTATATTACGGCAAATCATTTTAACACCAGTCCTATTGCACAGGTAATAAGAGTGTTTTGTGTGATAACGTAATCAGGGTGTATTGCAATAACGAAGTATAAAGCAAGACGACACATGATGATACTTGCAAGTTGGATAACGACACCGATACAGATTTTTTATGTATCAAAGTTACTTGCAAACATATGATGCATAATTTAAATCTAGGTATCTGTAACAGCAGAGATAGCTCAGGGGCTAAAGATGCAGATTAAACTCCTTAGCATGAGCGACCCAGGATCGATTACCACCTGGGAGTTTGATAATGGAAACTTGTTTAGTGGTATTACGAAGGGTAATAATAAGACGTTTGTATTTTTGTATATATTCTGAGATTTGTTTGAGCGCATAGCCCGAATATTGTAATGAATCTTTCAAGCAGTGCGGTCCTCGTTACTATTTTAAAATCACTGTGGATACTTTTCTCTGAAGCTGTGTGTACAAAATTGTATCTAGTGGAAAAGTAATTAGCTTTTCTTTGTTTACATTTTCAAACCACTTTTACCTGTTCACCGCTGAATGGTATGTCAGCGCCAGCCACGACCAAACGTTTGAACACATTTCCATACTTACTTGTATTTCTTTTATATTTTCCATGGTTTAGAAGAAAATTTGGTAAATGCATAATAAGAGCCATTCAGATTTTATAGATTTAATTTTTTTATACTTATTAGTTCTAAGCGTACAATTTTTTTGTTTCAGAAATGGGGTCGTGATCCTTAAATTATCTAAAAGTAATATACCTAACAATTACCCTTATCGATATATTTTAATGAAACGGGTTGGAACCTTTTCCCCTTCACCCACACTTCCCGTGGTGGTCGTCGTGTACTCCACTCGAAACCACCTAGGAAACAAGCGTGCCGAGTTCTGAATTAATTCTTCATCACAAAGTGCAAGGCTCCCATACAAGAGACCACGATAGGATCCCTCTCTGCTACTGGTTTAACGTGCTATTATAATATTTCAGAACCGACTGGACCAACGCAAGCATCATCTATTCCCAATATTTTCCAGAAAAATCCTTAGAAGGCCAGTATGAATTCAAGGTGAGATTTCTACAGCTCGCCCTAATGTAGATAATACTTTCTCAAACTTAAGACTTCCAGAGTCCATCAATTTGATGCATAACTATGAGCATACTGTATTCATCTGTCGGGGTTAGAAACAGGTTAGCGTTACTTGCATTTACTAGCAAAAGGTTAGGTTTAAGATTATTATTATTAGTATTAGAATTAGTTAAATTTATAAAAAGCCGTTAAAAAAAAATTGGCAATATCAGTAGGATTTAGAAGTGGAGTATTATTAATCACTAGTTTCTCGAAATTGGCATCGACTGAGTTGTTTTTGTTAGATACATTTTTAATTACATCCCATGTTGCCTTACCTATGTTTTAGATCTACTTATATAGTTTATGTTTGCAATCTTCTGTGCTTCTGTGATGTATGCATCGTCTCAAAATTTTAGAGTAATTATTATATTTTATTTTACTGTGTAAATGACTAGTATCGTGTTTTTATTTCGCGTAATAACTAAAACGCAAATGCCTCTGTTACTATGGATTTCTTGATGCCTCTTTTAAACCATACAGATTTGGTCTTGATGGTATTTTGTATTTTATTTATAGGGAAGCACAACTTGTAAAAGAGAGTAAATGTCGCATAAAATTGTTGGAACGCTAACGACGCATCATCTTTATCGTATTCGTCAGACCAGGATAAGCTAGTGGGGAAGTCGTGAATTTTTTCGACTTTCTCATTCCGTGTCCTCGTCGTCTTCTGTCGCTGTTCGGTATTAATTTTAATTCAAACGTCTGTCAAGTCTAAATGAATACCGTCGGCCAGTCAATGCGTCAGCAAGGAGGTTAGACGCCCCAACAATAATGTATTTAGAGCTATCCAGAAACATATTTTTTTAATAATTATTCAAGTAAAACACGAAGAGGGAGGGAGAAAGAGAGAGAGAGAGGAAGAGATGGAAGGAGCGAGGGAAGGGTGGAGAGGGGGAGGGAGAGAGGGGAGGGAGGGAGAGACAAAAATAGATGTCGCATCAAAATTGTGAAACGGGTTTTCTTATGACTGTAACACTTAAAATTATCGTTCGTAAACCTACTTTACAGACAACCATTTTTGCTTTGCCTTTTTTTTTATTGATTTAACTTTTGAAAATAACATTTTAAAGCGTAATTATTACTCGCCAAACTGTGACGTTTAATGGCGAGAAGCGCTCAGTTTTCAAACACTTAATATGACTTATATTATATACAACATAATATACAAATGAGCCGGTTATAAAAATGTGCATACGAATCATATTTATTATGGAGGTACTTCGTCTTCGACGACAGCGCGTCAGTGTGTTTACGATGACACTGGCTTATGTTCGAGGAAGAAGTCCTTCAGTTTTGATTTCAAAATAGTTTTACTTCTTTAACAGTTTTACTTATTTTAAATGCCGAGGTACCTTCTCGAACATTTTATTTTGGCCAGTGTTGGGAACTTCGCCTGTCTCTTCTTTTCATAGTCTAGCAGGCGTTAAGATTATAAGTGTAATTGTTGCCTTCTTATGGACTAATGTCCAATATCCCCATTTTCTCACTCTAAATCAGATGGGCGCTTAATATCTTCTGAGTATTTCTTTTAAAACATTAACAGCATCCCTTTCTTCCTCTCTCTCTCTCTCTTACTCTATCCCTCCATCACTCCCTCTCTTCCTCCCTCTCTTCCTCCCTCTCTTCCTCCCTCTCTCCCTCCCTATATCTCTGGCTCTACCTCCCTCTCTCTCTTCCTCTCTCTTCCTCTTTCTCTCTCTTTTCTACCTCTCTCTCCCTCTCGTCTCTCTAACTCTTCCTCCCTCCCCCTTCCTCTCTTTTCCTCTCCCTCTCTCCTACTCCTCCCTCCCTGTTCGTGTTTTTCTTTAATAGTAAATAAAAAAATATTTCTGGATAGCTCTACTATTACCTATTATAAAAGAAACCTGCTGTCCTGCTATCATGTTTCTGGCCACAATTTAACATCAAAAAATCACAAATTACTTATATGAACTTTCAATCCTCATGTTATCCCTTTCAAGGGATGAATTGGAAAAGATGCCCTTATCAATGTTTTTGACTGTATAATTAGGAGGTTGTGACCGAAGTCTTAAGCGTCTAACTTCAAAAACGACATTTTTCCCGTACAAACTTTCAACTTATTTTTTAACCCCCTTTTGGGATGATCTTTATAGCAAGGCTAAATCATTTGTGTTTTTTTTAGTAAGAAACCTTTATACAAAGATTTAAGTTTATAACTTTCCATATGAACGATTTCCATATAACGGTTCAACCCCTATCCTTTCTTAGTACACGTCCACGCACTATAAATAATAAATTTCATGCTTATATCTTTAGCCGTTTAGGCTGTGCGTTGTCTGTCAATAGGTCAGTAACGCAAGAGTTTTATAATATTTATAGATAATTTCTTCGGAATAAAAATTTCACAGTTAACAAAAAGTGATGATTATCCATTTATTATTGAATAAAACCCGTTTTATGTATTTATCTTATTTTTAAACCATACTTTTGTAACAAAATGGTTATCATTCAGAGATGATCGCAAGTCCAAAATGTACAACAGGCTATTATCCGGGTTTATAGTCTTATTTGTATGATACGTCATATACGGAAGGTGTATTCTTTGCTTAATCGTGTAGGTAGTATTAGTGTTGCTAGGTTACCAATTGTTTATTCATTATTTACATATAAAAATCTCACATCTATTGTTAAAAAAAAACCCTTTTATGAAATAATACTCTCAAATGTTGTAGCCTATGTCCTATTCTGATATCTAAGCTACATTACTACAGAATTTTACCTAAATCTGTTATTTAGTTTTTGCGTACCAGCGTAACGTACATTCTCACAAATATTCACGTTATAATATAAAAAATAAAGTCACACAAATAGATACTGACGTGTCAAATTGGTTTCCTAGCAACTGTTTGTTGATGTAATTCTTCGCAATAGAAATGCCACAATGAACAAAACTCGGGGTTTTCTAAGGCTTTTCCATTTATTGTTAAAAAACCTATTTTATGAATGAATATCCTGGAAAATTGTAGCCTATGTCCTATTCTGATATTTAAGCTATCCCAAGTAGCACAACTTAGGTTAAATAGCTCGTATATCACATTTATTTAGTTTTATTTAGTTAGTACTTAAGTGCAATGTACAGCCATTACTAAGTTCTATATGGGTGGAAAGAACCCTTAAGCAACCAATATATGTAGAACTAAAAGGAGAAAATTGCAGCCTATTTTTGGTTCTAAATTTAATACACAAGAGATCTCACAAGTACCTTAAGTGGCAATTACAACTATAGGTAGGTGAAAGATACGAGCTATAAACAATTCATTCACTCATTGACCGAATGAATAAACGCAAACGTCAAAGTTCCTTTGAGTGATGCGGCAACAAGTTGGGTTTTGAATGTGATCTGCCATTTTAATTTTGGATGACACCTGTTTGGTAAATGATTAAAACCTCACGTTAAGCATTGAAATAAGCACGAAATTCTTACGAATGTATTTTTACCGTGAAACTATAGTATGCTTTCTTTGTAATTTTTCATGCGCCTTTGATTTGATCAGGAATATTTAAAAAGAGAGTGCTAAATCAAATAAGGAATTGATACTGGTAAGAAATAAATATGTTATAAACCTGACCTAACGATTGTATGTTACGTACAATGTTAAAATAACATCGTCACAACTATGTGATTATGCGTATCTTACAGTGTTTATTTTCACTTATTTGTTCTCTATTTGGAACTATTAGGTCTGAAAATCACTTATTTGTATCTTGCGAGTGGCAAAGCAGTGAATGCTATTACTAATACCAACTAATACTAATTATTTGCTCTTTTGTATTAATTTGTGATGAGTTTAATGTCTGGAACTTTATATCAACAGAAACAAATGTACAAAACAAATTTGTATCAGTAGAGTGACGCACGACGAATAATATTTTGACAGAGGCAATAGGAACATTAAATGTCCTAATTTTGGTACTTTTAGTGGTTTGAAATAAGTGAAAATAACTGCTTTTGGTTTCAAGAACCTCCTATTGAGACTTTATTATGCGTTGGAGTGGCAATAATGTACTTTTAGGGCTTAAAAGTTGCAATATTTTTAGGTTCCAAAAGGGCCGTAAAATTATTTCTTTAGCCACTATTGGTGATATACTGCTCCATTATACTAGTCATTTGGAATATAAAGTTCCAAATAAGGGTATGTTGCCACTTATTTGTAAAAGTTGCTTATAAGTGACTTTAGGGCCTTATATAGCACTATTGTTTCTTATTCAGTGACAATTAAATCCTGCATGCAACTTTAAGTAGCAAAATCGACTTTACCCAACCATAAGTAATAAAGTAGAAACAAAAACGTTCCTAAGCAACTAGAAGTGACAGGATGAACTCATATACAATTTTGAGTTGTGTTTAAAGCTATTAGTTTTATCAAACACTGTTATACCACTCATTTAAAACATAAAGCTATAAGATAAGCTGCAAAATTCAATAACGTGCTGCTTGGGATATTACTGAAGAGTTATACTCAAATCTGTTGTGTAGTTTTTGCGCAATAGTAGAACGTACATACATACTGTCACGTTTATAACTTAGTAAGGAGTAAGGATAAGGATGAGGATATGTTCACCGATTACTCCGCCAATTGCGGACCGATTTTTAAATTTATTTTTACGTATAATCTACGCAGACGAAGTCGCTGGTTCAGAGTTCATAAATATAAATGTAGTGCCTAGCTAGTATTTATTTTACCATTAAAGAGCAGCGGTTAATTCAAACGAAACGTACCTTTACTAATGCTTAAGTATTAAATGATTTTAGTATACAATTTTTTTTCATCTTTCGTAGGTAGCCGGGTGGAAAGTTGTTTTTTCATCCCTAGGGTCGAAGTAATATTTTAATTGTTATGATTACCCATTGAATTAATACGTCAAATTATTAAAATAAAAGCTTTTTATATACATCAAAACTCAGATATACCTACATTAAACGACGTGTTTATTACGATCTATAGATCGTAATAACCACGTCGAATATTAAATTGTTCTAATTTTACGTTTTATAGTTGAATTATCGAGAAGATGGAATTGCATTTGTAGTGGTTGTACCGTTTGCAACAAAAGGAGAATAATTTTCTCTTAACTTAATAAAATGACATACCCAAGAAGTGGAATAAGTAGTAGTCCTCTGTTTTTTTCTTTTATTCGCTATCATGTTCTTCATCTGAGCTGTCACAAGTATTGATAATAAAATTGTCTGTTATTTGATCCATTTCTCCTTCCTGACATCGATATTTATTTTCTTCACTTTCGACGTGGTGACAAATATTTTCCCAGTCCTCAGCAGTGATGGTATTCATTCGTTATAACTGATTATTATTAATATTCCTACCTGTTTTATAAAATGTGCGTGTAGTATTTTACTTTCGTCACAGTCGAAACGAAAAGTAAAGTGCTTAACTCGGGTGAAATTCCCCATTTCACCCTCGAACTATTGGAATATATACTGAGAAATATCTCGGGTGAAATGGGTCACTTTCAACCCTTGGTTAATAGTCTGCCATTCGCGATTCCGATATCTCGCTTCCACTTGGTCGGCAGAGCGATGCGTTAGAGACGGCGGCGCGGGCCGGCTCGTGGAACCTCACGCTGCGCGACTACTCGCAGAGCACACGCGTGGCGCGCCGCGCCGGACCCGGCGTCGCTGTGCGCGTGCAGATCGACCGCATCGGGGACATGGACCTGCACGTCAGCAGCCTACTCGGGGGAAGAACTACGCTAGGTATAAAAAAGCAATATGCTTATGCAATCTTTTAATAAGATGTTAATTTATCTTATTTTAGGTGGGTATGAAATGTCTCGTAGAAAAATATTTAAAATCAATCAATATTCATAAAGGCGCCGGTCCGGATGGGATTCACCCTTTACTAATTAAAAGTTGTTGCCCTTCTCTAACAACTCCTATCACCATGTTATTTTCTAAATCTCTCAAAGACGGTTACGTTCCTAAAGTCTGGAAACAGGCACTGGTAACTTCAATTCCTAAAGGTACAGTTAGCCGCGATATTGAAAAATACCGACCGATTTCAAAACTGTGTGTTTGCGCCAAATTATTAGAAAAAATTGTTACCGATCAACTCTTTAATGTGGTTCGTCGTCATATTATTCCTAACCAGCATGGTTTTGTCAGGGGTCGATCTGTCGACAGCAATCTTTTGAGTTTCACCGACGTAATTTTCAGCGCCATGAATAACGGTTTTAGTGTTGACGCAATCTATACCGATTTAGCCAAGGCTTTTGATACAATTTGTCATTATACATTATTGTCGAAGCTTTGGCAACTCGGTATACATGGTGATCTTTTCCGATGGATTAAATCTTACGTTGAAAACCGAGTCCAATCCGTAGTATTGCTGGCATATCAGTCAGAATGGAAACCTATCAACTCTGGGATGCCCCAGGGCTCTCATTTACGCCCTTTGCTGTTTACACTATACATTAATGACATAATCAGCCATATCAAAAATTCCAATTTGTTGTTATATGCGGATGATACTAAAATTTTTAGAATTATTAAAAATGAAGATGACTGTGTTAAATTACAAAATGATCTGAAAACAAACAAACTACAAAACTTGGTTAGTTATTGTAAAGATAACCATTTGTTTCTAAATTTGGATAAGTGTAACGTCATTACTTTCAGTAAAAAGAAGAAAATAATTCAATATAATTATAGTCTTTCAGGTATCAGCTTAAAGCGAGTTACAGAAATACGTGATCTAGGAATTCTTATGGACAATAAATTTACTTTTATCCCTCATATTGATAATGTTCTAAAAAAATCATATAAACAACTAGGTTTTATTTTACGGGTAGGTATGCCTTTCAAAAATTCTTTGACTTATAAAATCCTATGTAATAGTTTTGTACGCAGTCATTTGGAGTTTGCATGTTCTGTCTGGAAACCGTCTCACGCTGTTCATGTCAACAGAATCGAAAAAGTACAAATGAAATTTATTAAATCACTTGCATTTAGAACCGGACAAACTTATACAGATTATACCTGCAAGCATTTCAATATGCAAAAACTAAGTGACCGTAGGGATTCAGTAGACTCCGTTTTACTTTATAAAATTATCCACTCTGAGCTAGACGCCCCAACATTATTGCAAAAGATAAGTTTTAGGGTTCCACGTAGACGAGAGCGCCAATGTCGTAAGAAAGACCTTTTCTTTGTTCCTCGTAGTCGGACTAATTATGCCGGGAACGTATTTATTAAGCGTGCTTGTAAACTTTTTAATAAAAATGAGAAACTCATTGACATGGACATATTTAACAGTACATGTGCATCATTAATTTTTTTTTTAAATAGATTGCATAATATTTCTATGGCAAGATAATAGTTAAGTATCTGTTCACTGCTAGTTTTAAGTCTCTTCCTTTTGTAACAACTATGCACAAAAAATCTAGTAAGTAAATCATATCTACTTTACCTTATGCATTACTGTTTGCAATGTATCGAATTAGGATTTTTCGACCGCTCAATATACCTCCGCGGCTCGCTCGCTTCGCTCGCTCGTAAGGGTCGCAGTTTAACCTAACACTCCTCCTCGCTTCGCTCATCGTCGTACCTAACTGTGACTCTGGGACTGTATTTCTTTAATGATAGTGACTCGGGTGTGTTGGGGACGCAATATACCTAACAATCCTATTATGCCATAGCATAACCCACTTTTCTGCTAGCAGAAACTAATTATGCTATTATAATAGTAAGCCATTAAAATTATGATGGTACATAAAATAATGCACAAAAAATCTAGTAAGTAAATCATATCTACTTTACCTTATGCATTACTGTTTGCAATGTATCGAATTAGGATTTTTCGACCGCTCAATATACCTCCGCGGCTCGCTCGCTTCGCTCGCTCGTAAGGGTCGCAGTTTAACCTAACACTCCTCCCCGCTTCGCTCATCGTCGTACCTAACTGTGACTCTGGGACTGTATTTCTTTAATGATAGTGACTCGGGTGTGTTGGGGACGCAATATACCTAACAATCCTATTATGCCATAGCATAACCCACTTTTCTGCTAGCAGAAACTAATTATGCTATTATAATAGTAAGCCATAAAATTATTATGGTACATAAAATGATGCTAAACCAAAGTCGGCCAAAGTAATGTTCTACAAAACAATGTTCTGCAAAATGCGTCGTATGCGTGGTAGTAGTAATGCCAACTATAAGTTTATGCAAAACTACCATTCGACCGAAAGTGTGTCTGCGAAACATGCTATGCCAAGTGTAATTCTGACCAATATTGTTCTGCCAGATGAGGGTAACCCGATACAAACTTTATGACCTAAAAGTAAAACAATAATAACTTCACGACAGTCAATAATTATCTGTATCTTCGTGCGACATACTCGTTAGTTGTAGGTTGTTTCGGATTGTTTTCTTACAGTTAACATACCTGCGTGGATATAAATCTAGTTCCGCATTTTTCTTATCGTAAAATAAAAAATCTGGAAGAGAACGCGCACATTCCACGTACATTTTGAGGGCAAACAATATCTTTACGTCTTTTGTTAGCATTTTGAGTACAGTAAGGGGTCGCATCGCAGTATGCTGTTTTAAACAAAACTGTGCTCAATATAAATAACTGTCGAACCGTATACAACCAATTTAAATGGTTAATGGGATAAAAGAAAGGGTAGAATGTAAGGAGTTTTAGAATCGCTCGCAGGGCCCTTTCTAGAATTAATAATATACTTTTAGCCAGTCCCCGTCATGAGAAAAATGCAGTAAGTTAATACTCATTGGCATAGTGTGAAGTAAAATTGCTTGATTAAATCTAAATCCGCAATCGTGCGTGGTTTTTTGAAAACAAAGATTAAGGGGATGTATCGAAAATTTAGGCTATTTTTAGTGAGATTTATGTCGAATCTAGAATATGAAACAGGCTGGTTAACAGATATGTGTTTTCGACTATATAACCTATTTAGTGATATTAAGGCGGAATCATGTGTGTTTGACTTTCCTCGGTAACATTTTGCTGACAGAAAACGAACGAGTGGAGTCGCCACTTAATATAAAAAAGTATGGCCGTACAAAAAAAATGTGCGAACTTTTTGCCTGTCAAAATTTTATACTGGCCGCTTTCTGTCGTTTCTGTCAACAGCGTCGTATACAGGGTGTCCCAAGAAGTAGTGATATACTGAAGCTGGGACGTAGAGGACCTAGAGGGCTATCTAAATCACCCCCATGTACGTTCCGCGATTTTTCGTATTTTCGGAGTTATGACTTTTTTTAATTCTTCACCTATCGCCGAGTACGATGAGATTTTTATTTATGGTGACGTGAATTATTGCTGTAGATGCTTGATTTTTTTTGTGTGCTAAACTGATAGATAGGCCAATTCAGTATGATAACATTTACTATCGTTAGATCTTTGAATGGAATAAAAAAAAAAATAATGCCAAGAATGATAAAATTACCCACTATGTTCACAACTTCAAGAGGCTTTAAAAAGATAAAATCACATAAAAAAAATACCGTTTGGCTTTTAAAAACATGCTCTATCTATCAGGCAGCTACCCTGAAAATTTCATTTTATTATTCATAAAACTTCAATCAAAAAATTTAAATCTGAATGTGGTAAGTGCAAAATTAATTAACTTTCTAAATAAATTTCGTTCTAAATCACGCACTGGCCGTCAATAGGAAAAGAACAGAAAACAAAAGACGGTTGACGCATGAGAAAAATTTTCACGTTGTTTGGTCATCGTTGGTACTTTTCAATAATTTAAAAATTGTGTTTTAATACTGCTAATTGTTCGTTTCTCTAATCATTTCGGCTATTCATATAGACTTTGAATTGCATTACGATTTGGATTAGTGTTATTACCTGGAATCGACGACTTGGCATTATTAAACTGGACTTGAGTTTGCGTGTAAGTGATCATGTTTACTTCACGTGACTGCGCAGAAATGCATTACTATTACGGTTATGCTAGGGGGAATGCGGCGGAAGCTTCAAGGCTGTACCGGGAACATGTGGAACGAAGAGGCGGGCCTCAACCTGAAACGTTTCCTGACTATCGCATGATCTTAAGAGTACATAATGCGTATTTGGAAGGTTACATACCGGGTACCAGATCACGCCGTATGGCCACTATGCCGGATCCTGATGTAGTAGATGCAGTGGTTGAAGAAGTAGAAAGAGACCCGTCGACCAGTGTGAGAGTTATGGAACGTCGTACCGGACTTTCTAAATCTCAGGTACACCGTACACTACAGAGCGTAGGATATTTGACGGACGTTTCACATTAGAAAAGTGCAACAGTTGAAACCGTAAGATTACAATCGGCGAATTTAATTCTGTCAGGAAATGTTGAGGAGACAAGCTGAAAACGAAAACTTTTTTAACCAAATCTTGTGGACGGATGAATTCCAATTTAGACGCAATGGGATTTTTAATATGTACAATTCTTACTCATGGGCAATTGAAAATCCAAATTTAAAAAGGGAATCGACATTCCAAGAACACTTTAGTGTTAACCTTTGGTCTGGTATACTTCACGGTCAGCTAATCGGGCCCTTTCAGCTGCCAGACCGCTTGGGCGGCAATCATTTTTTAAATTTTCTAAGCGTCGA
This sequence comes from Hedya salicella, assembly GCA_905404275.2. Classification (NCBI taxonomy): domain Eukaryota; kingdom Metazoa; phylum Arthropoda; class Insecta; order Lepidoptera; family Tortricidae; genus Hedya; species Hedya salicella. The sequence continues at coordinate 46,703,904 of FR990096.1, forward strand.
TCTGCCCCTGCTGTTAGAAGATGTGGACTTGGAGACACGCAGAAGCATAGTACAGCAGTGTGATGGTGCACCATGCCATTTTGCCTTGGACGTAAGAAACTATTTCAATCAAAGATACCCTGAAAGATGGATTGGTCGTTGCGGCCGGGGTGACGCCTGCCTTATAGCCTGGCCTCCACGGTCCCCCGACCTAAACCGCATTGACTTTTTTTGTATGGGGATACTACAAGACCTCGTCTACTCAAGAGAATGCCGCAATTTGGACGAGTTAACCCGGAAATTCAGAGTAGCAGAAGAAACCATTAAAAATAATAGAAGTGCATTCAGACGTTTAAAAGTCAACGTTTTTCGGCGATGTGGCACTTGCATTGAGCAACAGGGGGGGCATTTTGAAAATGTCTTGTAATTAAACACCTTGTAATTGGTTTTACTTTGTTTGTATTAATCATCATGTAAATTAAAATTTTGCACTTATCACATTTACATTTCAATTTTTTGATTGAAGCCTTATGAATAATAAAATGAAATTTTCAGGGTAGCTACCTGATAGATAGAGCAAGTTTTTAAAAGCCAAACGGTAATTGATTTTTCATGTGATTTTATCTTTTTAAAGCCCCTTGAAGTTGGGAACATATTGGGTAATTTTATCATGCTTGGCATTTCATTTTTTTTTATTCCATTCAAAGATCTAACGATAGTAAATGTTACCATACTGAATTGGCCTCTATCAGCTTAGCACACAAAAAAAATCAAGCATCTACCGCAATAATTCACGTCACCATAAATAAAAATCTCATCGTAGTCGGCGATAGGTGAAAAATTAAAAAAAAGTCATAACTCCGAAAATACGAAAAATCGCGGAACATACATGGGGGTGATTTAGATAGCCCTCTAGGTCCTCTACCTCCCAGCTTCAGTATATCACTACTTCTTGGGACACCCTGTATATGTCGCAGGGAAATAGCCAAAACTGAGATTTGATCAAATCTCTAAGGGATATGACCAAATCACGCAGGATGTTAAAATGGCGAATCCATTTTATCATTTGCCTAGAAACAATCAGTCATTTGATCAAATCCCTGAGTCTGTTTAGTGAAATGACGAAATCCAACAAAATAGCCAACACGTTTTTTCATTTCACCAGATTTGTTTAATGATTTGATAAAATCTGAAACACGTCTCTGAGTTGACAAAACGAACTCGCAAAGCCAACTCGTTTTGTTATTTCACTAGACACGTTCAGTGAAATGATAAAAATCACAACTCAAGTACAGATTTAAGTCGCTCGTGCGGTCGTGTTACCTCCCTCCTGCACCTTCCCGCTCCCCGCAGACGCCTTGAGGTGCGTCCACATTTGTATCATTGGCCCGTATCAGATCATCGTCGCGTGGCATGATCGCGTGTCACAATCATGACGTTGCGCCGATCCGAACGCTCGAAATCCATTTTGCTACGCGTATCACTCAGTTCTATCGGACGAGTGCGGCATGATCAGCGCGCCGACAGTAAGCGTCCAAGCAGCGTGATACGCAGTCATGCCACGGCACGGTGATCGGATACGAGCAAATGATACAAGTGTGGACGCACCTTTGCGTGTTAGGTGCCGGCCGGTTCAGACGCACGTGCTCAGTGCAATAGCGGCAAGTAAACAAACATTACGTCCCTAATTTTACTCGAGTTTGCATTTGAATGTTTACGTTTTTGTAAAAAATGGCTTCGGACGTCGGAGAAAATCTATGTCAGACTCAGTTTGTGTGTTAAGAACAGTTTAATTAAACTATTAGCAGTGCGTATTTTAACGAGAGACAATTTAAACGCCTCTGGACTCATGAAAAGATAGACAAAGCTATCACGGCTATCGAGCAATTTAAATTGCCTTTAATAACGGGGGGTATTAAAGGCACCACGGACAAATACACAATATTATTACGGAAAAAAATACGATCTCATGGAGGTTGGTACTCAAAAATATTTGATTTTTAAGAGAAAGTTGGCTTCCGAACCCGTTGTGAAAGTGGTTGCTATGGATGAATTTTATGACATACTTAACAAACAAACTCATCAGTTTACTGGACATGGAGGGAGAGACAAAATGATGCATCATTTAAAATCGAAATACTTCGTACCTACTTCGATAGTATTGGAGTTTTTGAAATTGTGTACGGTCTCTCAAACCAAAATGACATTTCCAAGAAAAGGAATAGTTGTGAACCCAATTATATCTGGGGACTTTAACCTACGAGGCGAAGTCGATTTAATTGATGTACAGCCAACGCCCGTTAAAAATTCAAAATGGTTGTTGCACTACCAAGACCATGCGACGAAATTTAGCTTCCTACGGCCGTTGCTTTCAAAAAGGGCCGCTGAAGTGGCACTGGAGCTGCTAAAAATATTCTTGGAAGTAGGCTGTCCACATATACTTCAGAGCGACAATGGTCGCGAGTTCACGGCTTTTGTTATACAGGAATTGACGAAGCTGTGGCCATCTTGTAAAGTAGTAAATGGTCGGCCTAGGAATCCAGCCAGTCAAGGGTCCGTGGAGAGATCTAACGCAGATGTCGAAACCATGTTACGCGCTTGGCTAAAGTACAATTCGTCTCAACATTGGTCGTTGAGTTGTTATTGTGTGCAGTTCCAAAAAAACTCTTCCTACCATCGCACTATAAAACGAACACCCTATAAGACGTTATTCGGTACCGAACCAAGAACAGGGCTGGAATCTACTCATATTCCGAAAGATTTGCTTGAAAAACTTATTGATTAAGAAGATCTTGACCTGCTTCTCAAGCAGCAGAATAACATTACCATAGCAGCTGGATTCGCAGATAATCAATACGTTTCAACTGAATTCACGAATCACTGCGCTGCTTTAATACCTGAAATCTCAGAAGCCACATATACGAATCATAATCAGGAATCATCATCACAGGACGTGACAACAGCTGATTATCCTAACGCCGACGAAGCTTCAACATCAAACGAGTTACAGATATGCATGAAAAATGTACCTACCAATAACTACGACTACTACGATGATGATGATGATCTCCCAGCAGTTGAATTGAATACTCGCACCGCTTCAACTTCGAACAATCTGAAAATTGTAGTTCCAACCAACAACGGTGAGGAAAATGTAATGTTTCATGGTGATGGACAGCCGAGCAGTCGACACTGAAAAAAATATATGTTGCATAGTTTGTGAAATGGAGTGTACTGGAGCCCACATGTGCGATATTTGTAAACATCCAGTGCATGCAATATGTGGAAGTTCTGTCGCAGAAGAAGGCTATGGATCAACAGTTTTATGCTAACTATGCCAAAAAGAAAAAAAAAATTAAAACCGAAAAGGAAAATGCCGCAAAATAATTAAAAAATTCAGCTGTAAAATGAAAGATACATCGGCCAACAAATTTCAAAATTTGTTAGTCAAGTCCACTGTATTGGTGGATGTCCCAAAGATAAATAGAGGTCCATTAGACGGAAATAATGTCACGGGATTGTTTTAAATATCAAAAATAATCTATACGAAATTGGCACATCTGTCAGCATTATAAAAGATTGGCTTCCTAGAAATGCACTTCAACCAGCCACAACTTCATTTAACGCAACAGTTCCCTCTACGAAGTATAGACTACGTGAAATTACAGCTAAGTTATCTGCATTTGGAGGTCAGTGGTTCAAGAAGTGTTCCTGTGAAAAGTCTAAAGTACAATGCAGAACAAATAGATGTGCCTGTAAAAAAAATAATGTTATGTGTAATTCGAGGTGCCACAAATCTAAAACATGTTCTTACAAATAAGAGAATAATTACAAATAAAAAATGAATAGAAAAAAATACTTAGGCACATGTAAAGCTTCGTTCTTTTAGAATGTTTTACTTGATTTGTATTTCCATATGTTCAATCCTGATAAAGTAATTATATTCCGGGCTACAACATTCTTGTATTCGATTAAATAAACAATTCTAATACCTATTTTTCCCATTTTTTTTGATTATTTCCGAAATCATGTGAGAGATTTCATAAATTATATTGTAAAGTAAAATGTTATTTAGTACGTCATTTCAGTGAACCAGTCCAGAGATTTGATCAAATCACCTATGGCTGCTACCATGTTACAGTAGAGATTTTATCATATCACTGAACGTGTCTAGTGAAATGATAAAACAGTTGACTTTGCGAGTTCGTTTCGTCAACTTACTGACGTGTTTCAGGGATTTTATCAAGTCACTAAACAAATCTGGTGAAATGAAAAAACGAATTGGCTAATTTATCGGATTTCGTCATTTCGCTAAACAGACTCAGGGATTTGATCAAATGACTAATTGTTTCTAGGCAAATATTAAAATGGATTCGCCATTTTAACATCCTGCGTGATTTGGTTATATCCTTTAGAGATTTGGTCAAATCTCTGTTTTGGCTATTTCCCTGCGACATATCGATATCGTATTATATAATTTTGAATTTGATTTTTGGCTGAGAACCTGAAAATTTTAGCTGTCCTACTACCTAATACCAGATCAACGAGGAAAATGTTTCAATTTTTTGAAAATTTCTTAGAGTTTCTGTGAGAATAGAGTTTCAGTACAGCTCAATTTAGTTCAACATATTGTGACGCCTGTCTAATGCCGATTTTTGTGCTGTGATTATACTTGTTTCTTGTTGGACGGAAGCAGGCATATTGTACTACGGATACTCAGGGTAGAATCAGAAAAACATTGTTTATATTCGCTATGTCCAGAACTGCCGTCGAAACCTCACTTCCCCATCAAAGATAATTTATCTAGAGACTGGTCAGGTCTATCTAAAACATCTTTTTGGTACTCGAGAATCCGAAAGGCAGTATGGTCTAACAAACTTTGAAGTTCAATCTCAGCAGACGATTCAGTCACATTTATTTGTTCCAAAGGTGGATAACAAAGTTTTTTCGATTCTACAACCAAAGTGTTGTAGAATCGAAAAACCTGATGGCATAGCAGTTTTTGAAAAATACTTTCCTATAAATTTCTTGACAAATAAGTATTGACCTCATGATAACTTGCCCCCGACAATAAGCGACAAAACTTCGTTTACGTCGCTTGTTGTAGAGGTTAAGCTTTAATCAGAAGCATTGAGCAGTGAATCCACAGCAGAATTGTCCATATTAGATAGCTCAGCCAACCTTCTCCGTTTGGTACGGCTACTAGTTTCATTAATGTTTTTTTGCGGCGACCACGAGGAGTAGAATTGGAGGGATTGACGTCGTCTCATGTTGCTGGGAAACACACTGATCAATACTGCACTTTACGTCAACGTACTCTATTTCCCAAGCCAATCTGAATACTTTTGTAAAAGTTTTGACTTTGAACTATGTGTTATTTTCCAAAAACGTGCAATTCGTTTACATTAATTCCTTATTTTAGTACTTAATGTCTCTAATTCGATATTTTTGATGATACCTGAAAGTGGTGAAGTGAATTTTCAAGTAAAACATGAAGAATATGTTTTGCTTTTTCTTTCTCCAAACTTTGCTTAGAACACCAAATATCGAAAATATGTCACCTTTGTTGTGTGGATAGGCGGATGAAAGAATAATCATGTGTTAACATTCAACAATAAACGGTTGTTTTATTTTTTACATTAAAATTAGATCAGTATACTTTTTCAGCAAAACATCAGAGTCAATCAGAATAGACAGATAAGTGACACACAAATTTATAATGACTTGTAGTAGTGAGGTGCCAGTACTTTCATCTCCAACACTCTTCCTCACGGCACTACTGCAATAGACCCAGTTTACTTCATAGCGTGGTTAGTCTGGGCCGAGGTAATGCCTTTGTTAAAAGGTCAACCTCCATTTCTTCCGTACACTTGTACATAATCTTTAGGACACTTAGTTTCACACAATCTCTGATGTAATGCACTTTTAGATGTATGTGTTTGGATTTGGAGGATACTATAGGGTTGTGTCCCAATTTTATGGCGGCTTGGTTGTCGCTCCAAATCGTTATCTGTCCGAAATCAATGCCTACATCTCTGAACAGTGATCTTAGATATACAGCTTCTTCCGCGGCTTCTGTGAGAACTGTGTACTCCGATTCTGCTGTTGAAAGGGCCACGCTACTTTGTTTTAGTCAGCATCCGCCATGCCTTCTAATGGCTCTTGTGATTTGGAGTAAGTTAGGCCGACGTCAGTCGTGCCTTTTAAGTAGCGTAATACTCGCTTAGCTTATTTGAAATGCTCCGTTCCAAAACAATCTTTGAATCTTGATAAATAGTTAACGGCGTACGTTACGTCTCGTCGGGTAGCAACTGAGAGGTTCTTGTAAGGTAAGTTCTCTTCTCCTCCTTTCTTATTGGGCTCCAGATTTAAATTAACTTCCATCGGAGTGGTCGCGGTTTTGCAATCGTCCATCTTAAATTTCTTTAATGTTTCTTCAATAAACTTCTTTTGGGTTAATTTTATTTTATTTTCTTTGTATTCCAAATCAATTCCGAGTAGACGTTTTGGCTGTCCTAAATCTTTCATTTCGAATTGGTGGTTTAACTTTTTCTTAATTTCGGCCAGTATTCTCGGGCAAGAGTAAGCAATAAGGTGGTCGTCTTCATATATGGCAATTACTGTCTTTTCTCCTCCTTTGACTAATATGTAGACACCGGGATCCGCTTTCGACGCTTGAAATCCTATTTTCTTTAGTTCGGTATCTAATTTTGTATACCACTGCCTCCCTGCTTGTTTAAGTTCATAAAGGGCCTTACTGAGGTGACATACTTTTTCATGTTCGATACTTTTTATATCTTCTAGCATGTTCTTTGCCTTATCATACAAAGTAAAATCATCCTCGTCGCATGCCTCTACCATAATTTCAGCTACATATTGCGCGGTATATTCTGGAAATTTCATATATATATTTTCTGCCATGTCGCCATTCAGGTATGCCGTCGTGACATCCATTTGGTTAAGTTTTAAGTCCTCCACTGCTAATTCAATTACAGATCAAATGGTACTTAATTTGGCAACTAGTGCAAATGTTTCATTGAAATCGATTCCAGGTCTTTGTCCAAATCCACGCGCAACAAGTCTGGCCGTCTTTATCTCTCCTTTTTCGGGAGTCCATTTGTTTCTCAAGACCATTTTGTGGTTAATAATTTTCATATCCTTCTCTTTCATGACTATTTTCCATGTTCCGTTCTTTATATGAGCTTTTATTTCCGCTTTGATAGCGTCATGCCATTCTTCTTTTTGGATATCTTTTTCGCACATAAATGTGACTTCATCCATGTCTACATCTACTGGTTCTTGATTCTCGTCAGAATGTGAAGAACTATAAGTCAGCTCATAATCTTGATGCCAAGTCGGAGCTTTACGTTCTCTACGAGATCTTGGCTCTTCATTTGTAGAACTTCTCACATTTATTGGTTCACGACTTGTACCTTCTCTGATTTCTGGTTCTACTGTGTCTACGTCGATTTCACGTTCATTATATTGTCCCTTGGCTGCAAAAACCGCCTAAGTTAAAGATTAGCATGTTAATATTTCTATGGTAATCTAAAAATCGCTAAAGTATCTCCGTGATTTTATATTAACAGTTTATCGCTAAATAATACTTTTTGTATTAATTCACTTTTTGTTGAGGATAAGAGGGTACATTTTAGGATTTACCGTAAAAAGTACTGTAGTTAAGCGGTTTTTCCTGAAGATACGTGTTTTTTGTATAGCCTTAGATCGGAATTTTCGAATTATAATTCCTTCTGATGTATAGTAATAAACGTTTGAACTGAATAAAATCTTTAAACTATTTCAGATTTTATATTATTAAAGTATATGTAAAAGTCACGCTGCAGGTAAGAGGTTTTGCCTGGAAGAATTTTGAAATTAAGGAATTAAAAGCATTTATAAGTAAAAAAATACGCGTATAATGTTTTCTCCCGTGAGGTTTCATTACTATTTTTTATCTCCTGTGGTTTGAAATGTCAAGTTCTTTACTATAGTGTGAGCAATACAGTTGTACCGCACCTTAGGTATACGAGCGGCAAGACGGGGGAGTAGACGACGGCGGCATGATGAATCAGCGGCTGCTCTGCCCCCCGTCTCGCCGCTCGCATATCTAAGGCGCGGTACAGCAGTGTTGGTCACAATATCATAAACCCTTGTATATTCTGGTGAACTATATTAATCTTATTATTACTAGAACTACTACCAGTGTTACAGTCGTCAAGGGAATGTTTAATAAATTTATTCGCATCAAAATACGACATCTTAGATTTATGCATTGGTAGTCTGAACAATGGTGACGAGTATGGTGGATGTTTTGTTTGGAAATAGTATGCGAGCGACATACGATAAGTTTCGCTTCACCTCGATTGATGACACCGGCAAGAGTCTCACAGAAGTTGACAACGTCTCGTTTGGTATAATCCAAACTATGGTGGTGGAGTGTTGGTCGAACGCGTCGGCGTAGATATACGAGGCCATCCGGCCGAGAGGAGCTCCCGACAGACAGGTTGTTGGTCACCGAATGCTTCAGGCGCCCGGCCAGCAGCGAGCCCGAAATCGGTTTGGACAGTCTGTTAGTCAGACTCGCTGCGGCATGGAGATTAGTCATTAGAGCCACATTGTTTTGTTTGAAGTTAAATGAGCTAAATAATGACCTGTGACATTTTAATATACTAACAACTGTTCAATTCGGCATTTACACTTAAATTGTTTTCTGCTTGTTCAGAGCAACATTTGCTCGTAATAAATAAGTTGGTCTTTGTTTCTAGTTCTTCGAGCTGTTGTTCGAGGTCACGGATGCGTTCATGAGCAGCACAACACTCTTGAAACTGCTCCTAAGTTTTTTGGACGTCATTTCGCTGACCAACTATGTCCTCGAACTGTATATCCTGTTCTGCTAGCTGAGGGTTATTGTTGGCGAGCTAAGTGGACTGTATTTAAATGGGATGATAGAAACACGTATTAAATGGGATTTACTTGATATAATCGTTGAAAATATTATTAAACATATTAGCAAGACAATCACGTACAATATCAAACTGACAACTAAAATTCACAATCAACAACAACTCGTTGCTAAACAAATAATATATAAAAAAAACATATTAGTAAACAGGTGGCATCACAGCCAGTGGAACACTAACAACTGGTGGCTACTGGCTGGGATGCGGCTTCCATTGAAATAAGTTTACAGGCCGGTCGGCGCAGTTCGCCGCCCTTCTGCCACGCGAACCGCTCCGTCAGACCCTGGGTAAAGCGAAACTATCCTTCATAGAGGCCATAGGCAGCGAGGGAGGGTAGGATCAGCGATTAGCACCACATCACCTTCACCAAAATAGGATGCATTATGAGAAGGTCCTCTTGGTCGGAGCGTAGGTAAGTACTCCCGCAGCCACCGTGCCCAAAATTGGTCGGCCAGGCGCAGGCTTCGCCGCCAGTCACACCTTCTCGATAGGTCTGCATCAGTCAGTGAGTCCATGGTACGACTGAAGAAGAACCCAGGATGAAATGAAATGGTGTTATGGCTTCTGGTGAATCGGGGGCAGACGAGATATATGTAAGTGGTCTTGAGTTAACGATCGCCTCTGCCTCAAGAAGGAGTGTGGAAAATACGTCTTCCTTTACTGTTTTATTGTTGAGGCAGGCTCTTACGGCTGTTTTTACTGTTCTCACTAGTCTCTCCCATGCTCTGCCCATAAATGGAGATGCTGGTGGGATGAAATGCCATTCGATTTTATGATTAGATGCGTATTCTTGTACCGAGTCGTTATGTAATGATCGAAGCTCTCGGGAAGCTCCGACGAAATTAGTGCCGTTGTCGGAGAATATGGTTGTTGGTGATCCTCGACGAGCGATGAAACGCCTTAGACTCATGATAGCAGCATCGGATGAAAGGGAGGTGACGATTTCCAGATGAAGGGCTCTCGTTACTAAGCAAGTGTATAGAGCGACGTAGCGCATTTCCTGTCGCCGATATATTGTAACTGTGATCGAACCGAAATAATCAAGACCTACGTGTGTAAACGGTCTTTTGTGATGGTCGAGTCTCTTTGGCGGTAGGTTGCCGATTTGAGGTTGGGCAGGTTGGCCTTTCCACCTTCTGCACTGCAAACAGGCATGAGCTACACTACGGATGCTGTCTCTCGCTCTGAGTATCCAGAATCTCTGTCGGAGTTCATTTAAGACATGTTCGTTGAAATTGTGTGCAGCGCAAATGTGTTCATGAAGGATCAGGAGTCGCACAACGTGATAACGGCCGTCCAGGATTACAGGTGATTTTACGTTCTCGCTCACTTCTGGTGCGAACTTTATACGTGTGTCAAGTCGTAGTAGGCCTTCATCACCGAGGACTGGTGCGAGTTTTGCTATTCGGCTATTCTTGGGTACGGGCTGTGAAGACTGGACTGCTTTCAGCTCTTCGGGGAAGCTGTCTATCTGAGCTCGTTGGAGTACCATCTTTTCAGCTTCTATGATGTCCGTTGCGTGAAGTTGGGAAGGAGATGTGGTGACGTTTATGTACAATTTTGAATTTTTATCTATCGGCCGAGACAGCTTAAGCCGGAACAGTCGCGCACCCTGGAGAACACGGGCGGTGGCGCGTAGTAAGCGCAGCCAAGAGCTAAAACGCGTCGCGTCAGGTACCGGGATCAAGAATGAAGCGTCAAGGAGCAACCCCACAAGTTCCGATTTTGATTCGGGGTCTGGTGGGAACTCCTCCACGTCAGCAACTCGTTCAGTTGGCCAAGCGTATGGCGGTTGTAAAAGAAACGGCGGACCGGAAAGCCACCGATGAGATTGTGAAAGGTTTATTTTTTTGGGTTTTGTAGCATCGTCAGCGACGTTGAGAGAGGTAGGGATCCACCTCCAGTTGGAAGGGTTGGTGGTTTCCAGTATCTCTCCCAACCTGTGCGTCACGAATGGTTTAAATGCGCGAGCATCACTCCGAATCCACTTTAAGACTGTTGTTGAGTCTGTCCAAAAGGTTATTTCGGAGGGCTCGAAACGGTGAGCTTGCAAAATTGTTTGCGCGAGACGAGAGGCTATTAGTGTAGCTTGTAATTCCATGCGAGGAATTGAGACCGGCCTATAAAGGGGAAACGCGTGCTTTACTGCCAATGAGAGTCGTGGACACACAGCCGTCATTGTAACTGAAACGCCAATAGGCGACACAAGCGTAGGCTTGCTCACCGCCGTCGGCCACTACGTGCAATTGAACGACTGCTACATCAGCCCTGTTCATATACCAACATGGGATTTTTATGTTGGCCGCAACTTGTAATTGTGCATTCCAATGTTCGCATTCGCTCGCATAAGTCTCGGGCAGCGGGGAGTCCCAGCCTATACCTGCTCGCCACAGTTTCTGAATTAAAATGCGACCCCAAATAATGACTGGCATTAGCAAACCTAGAGGGTCGTAGACTTTCATTACGTTTGATAATAGACTACGTTTTGTTAAGTTATCAGTCGGTAGTGGAGGTACAGTGCAGAAGCCCAATGAATCTTGACGCGGGTTCCATTTAACACCCAATACTCCAACCTCACTACTAGGTGGTAAATAAACGTCGGAGGTCACCTCGCTTCGTAGTTCCTTCGGAATGCGAGAGAGTGCCTCTGGAATATTCGACGTTCACGCGCGCATTTTGAAACCGCAGGCTTTGTGAACCGTGACTACGTCAGCGGCCAGCTGTGCGGCGTCGGCGACACTGGTGAGGCTGTCGAGGTAGTCATCCATATAATGATCGTCGATTATAGCTTTACAGGCGGCGGGATAGTTAGCTTGAAGTATTTAGGCGTTTTTATTTTTAATGTAAAGCGCGATAAACGGGCTTGAGACCGCGCCGAAAATCATTGAAGACATGCGGTACTCTTTGAGGTCGCCGCCCTTACCACGCCAAAGAAAACGTTGGGCATCCCTGTCTTTTGGGGCGATTTTGACTTGCGGAAACATTTCTTTAATGTCACCGTTCAATGCCACGGCGCCCTCCCTGAAGCGGAATAGGATGTCCAGCAACACAGGAGGTCAGGGCCTTGCAAGAGCACGCTATTAAGGCTTACGCCTTTTGTTGCTGCGGCGGCGTCCTGAACTGCACTCAGTTTTTTTTTTGTGGATGAAGAACGCCAAATGTGGGCAAGTACCAACGAATGGATCCGTCTGCGTTGACGCAAGATTCATTTGGTGAAGGCCGATGATGGTATGTCTCTGGTTTGCACTCTTCGGCGTAGCCTTTGCGTATGACGTCATCTATGAATTTATGAAAGGCTGCAGCAAAGGATTCGTCTTTTGACATCTGACGCTCAAGGGCTTTAAAACGCGACAGCGCTTGCGGATAACTATCGGGTATAATTTTTGGCAGTTCCTTTTTCCAGGGCAAGCCAACTTGAAAATATCCATCTTCAAGTTGACGAGCTGACGATTCGATGATTTCTTTAGCTTGCTTATCGTCATTGTTTGGGTGAGGAGCGCTTTTCATCATGCCTCAGGCGTCGATGTCGTATTGGCTCTTAATGAGGGCGTCTAAATTGTCCGAGGCGTGATTTACAAATTCTAGTGGCTTCGATGAAACAGAAAGCGCGCCGTGGAGCACCCAACCTAACAAGGTCCTAGAAGCAACAGGTTCGTTCTTCTTTCCACACCGCACTTCGCGACTTAAAGACAAGTGCCAATCAGGCGCACCTATGAGGACAGTAGGGGTGACGTCAGTGTAAGAAAGTTCATCGAATAAATTTGACAAGTGATCGTAATCTAAAAAGTTAATTTTGCCTGGATTTTGGACGCGCAACCTCAGAGGTTTAATTGCCCGCGCGTGTTTTACTAAATAGCGATCGGTATGATTTCGTCCTCGAATGTAAAAGTCTACGTAACTTACGTCAACTTCTTTTGTCATACCACTGACGCCTTCAATGCGCAGCCGCTCTTGACAGGTGGGTTTCGCACCGATGCGTGCAGCTACCTCACCGTCAATCAGCGTCGCAGTACTGCCCTCGTCGAGAAGCGCCGTTGTGCAGAAATCACCGTCGGGACCCTCGAGCACGATCGGGACTACCTTCAGGAGCCCACGAGGACGTGTGGTCGGGTGCGAAGTTCCTGTCGCATTAATTAAAAAGTCAGACGTATTCCCGATTTTGACAGATGATTCGGGTTCACTGCATAAATTATCGATATTGTCAGGGCCAGCCACATCAGTAGGCGACGTTTGAGTATTGTTACATGTGCCGCTGGTCGTCACGCCACTATTAGCATCCACATTACCGTGAAGCAGCGCGTTGCCCATCAACTCCACAACGTTTTGCACGGCAGTTATTCCACGTGTGTGGATTAGACTTCAAACAACGGTAACATACTTTTGACCCAACCCCATCTGTCGTCTATTGAAAGAGTTAAAACACTTTACAAGTTTTGATGTTATGGGGCCCTTGTTTACAGTATGTACAACGCTCAGAAGCTTAATCGTTACAGACTGTGGCGTGTATTATTTCCTTTTTCGATTGGAATCTGTTCAGATGCGTTGAGTTCTGCGGTTTAATCGTACTGTCAGCAACAAAGTTATATTTTAATTATTTGTCAGTCTCGATTAATAGAAAGCGCGATAATATTTCCAGTTTTGTGAAACTTGGTTGATCGGGTACATAAGCAAAGGCAAAGTCGGTAAAATGAGCTCGGGTGTGCTCGGTTAGCTTAATCAAAATGCACCGAAAAAGCTCCGGCGAGGATAAATACTCGTTCTGTTTAAGTAGCTTGAGAGTAGTTACAAAATTATGTAGTTTATTTGCTAGACTGTTTAGATCTTCGGGGGAACTTATCTTTGGACTGTTGCGCAGCTCGGCCACCTCGCGGGCCACCAGCACTTCTGGTCGCGCGTACGTCTGCTCCAAGGCGTTCACGATATTGTCAGGGTCTCCGGAGGTCCATAGAAGTGACGCTACGGAATGGTACGCCGGGCCCCGAACAGCCTTACTTAAGCGGTCTAGGTTATCTGACGGAGAAAAATTGGATTTAGTTGCCCGACATCGCCTGAGAACGTGACGAGTTCAGGTTTCTTTGGCCGGTTGGATAGAGCGTTAATCGCTTGGGCAAGCTGTGTTATAGGATCTGACGGTGGGCGTTCTACATGTAGATCTTTGCCCACGGTATCGTAGCGTTTAGTACCAGTGGCGAGTGTCGCTTTCGACTGGGCTGCGTGGTTGACTTCAGGCGCGTAGAACAATACCGTGTTGGTAGGAGCGGCCGGCTGTAAACGTGGTTCTTGAGGATTTCCCAAGGTGACAATCGGCGCCTCACCAGGCATGTTCGCGTTAGTTGCCGTGGTCATGTTCGCATTTTGTTCGAAAACCCACGTCGCGATGCGCTTTTCAGAGTCGCAATGAGATTTACACAAACTACGAGATTTAGATGACGTATCTGAAGCTTCCAAAGCGGCGAGTCTCGACCGGAAAACCGCTTCTTCGGCCTCGGCTTCGAGGCGGGCAAGGTCACGCTCGCGTTCTGCTTGTTGACGCGCAAGTTCGCGTTCGCGTTGTACTCGACGCTGCATTACGTCCGCTTCGATCCCCAATTTCTGGGCACGAATGGTCGCCGACGACCGTGACGAGTGAGTACGTTCGCTACATGAATGTACGCTGTGAACACTTGAAGCGCTATCAGGTGGTGCTTTGGCATTTCCTTCAAGATGCGGGCTAGGTCGAGCAAATGGGCGACTGGATGCGCGAGGTTGCGCTTCGTTACGGGAGTCGGTGCCCACTAGTTGTGTGGTCGACCTAACTGGCAATGCCGAAGCATCCTCTGTTGTCCCGGCTGGAGCCAGCCGGCCGCCGCCCGGTGAATGCTCGCGGCGCTCGAGCGGCGTCCGCTCGGCTCCCGTAGCCGTCGTGTCCATGTTTGGCTTGCTTTTACTACGTGTTTCCACCATTGTCAATAACAAAATATGACCAAATTAATGTTTTCTAAATGAAGTGAAAAAACGTCAAAATGTTTGAAAATTATTGTTTGTAGATGGTATGTTTTTACGGCGAGAATGGACCAAAATGTTGGCGAGCTAAGTGGACTGTATTTAAATGGGATGATAGAAACACGTATTAATTGGGATTTACTTGATATAATCGTTGAAAATATTATTAAACATATTAGCAAGACAATCACGTACAATATCAAACTGACAACTAAAATTCACAATCAACAACAACTCGTTGCTAAACAAATAATATATAATAAAAGCATATTAGTAAACAGGTGGCATCACAGCCAGTTGACAACAGTTATGTTAGTTCTAACAATGCGTTCTAACTCCTCTTCACTCTCCTCGCGTTCCTGCAGAAGCCTCTTATTAAGCTCCTTAGTCTTTTTTAGTTCCATCTGTTTTTGTTGCAGTCGGTTGGCCAAAACAACACTTATTTTGGTTGGTTTTGTAATTTGAGCGTAAACCTTATATCCAAGACAACTCGTACTTGATAAATAATGATTAAATAAAAGAAAGTCGAGTTATTCTACAATCATTTACAATATTTTTTTAATCCAAGTCTATGGCAAAGTAGAATGTTATATGTCTTTATACTATTTATTCTACGCAATATTTTATACTTCCCGGTTCTAATTGCTATGATAATAAGTAGAAAATTTCCTTTTTGTATATTGCTTCGGTACTAAATAACTTCTTCTGGAAAACCAACACATTGGATAATATTCTCACAGGATATTATTAGTACACAGAAAATTACTTTTCATCTAAAAATATATAGTTAATCAACGATTTAACACTTAATATGCAATTTCTAAATACGACATCTTACGTTTTCCATTAAGTTATAGTACTGAAACATTTTTTAGGTCGACGCACTCGCACGAAAGTATTAAGTGAAGGACACGTAGTAAGAACAACCAACCCGTTCTGTAGATCATGTAGGTAGCAGAACGATATAATTATACTAGATACATACACATTACGAATAATGAAGTATGTTAATTACTTTGTGAATTCAATAATCAATTGTACTAACCTACAAAGCTATAGCCTACAAAGAGTTTTTTGCCAGCTCCGGGCTCAATTGTTTTTTGACCGATAACTCATCACATCAACACTTAACACCAACACATAAGCAATAACAATTCAGTAAACAGGTAAACGCGTGTGCAGGAGCCTATAAACATTCTTAAATCAAAATGCGACAATGTGCGCACGGTACTACGATAACCCTCCGCCCCGCTTCCCGGGACAGCGAAGAAAGCTACAAAGCACCCAGCGAGGAGCGTCAAAGCGCACTTAGAAGGTTTTGGCAGAATGAAGTATTCAATGTGGTATGGGGCGAAACGTAACGGCAAAGCCGCTTATATTACATTTAATATGTTTTTGTTGTAGAACAATGTTAACTATTGATTGATTTGGTGCTCTGGCAAAACATAATATAGGAGGTTATAATATTTTGACAGAGTATTAAACACACATTTTGGTTTTATCGCTTGCTGCAAGAATCTTGTTTATCCGGTTAGTACCTTTATACAGTAATAAAATTGCAAGTTTCGTTCAAATGGCCAACACTCCAAAACCGCTTAAAGAATAATAAAATGTTTCGACCTTGAAATAACATGTGCTAGCCGCTATAACATGTACTTAATAGGTTTAGCCAGTAAATAATTTTCAAAAACCGGTGTTATCTGACCTTATTCTAAAAGTAAAACAGGAACGGAGCCACATATTAGAAAACGGACATTTGTAGCATGTAGATCTTGGGAAGCATAATATAGCAGTATTAATATCTCATTTTTGAATAAAACGGAACTTAAGCGGTTTTAACAATCAAGGGACAATAGTTCTGCAGGTTCTATATTGACTTCAAATTCGTCATTTTCAGGCTCTTGTTCAGGAGGTGCGACTACAGTTTCATTTGTAGGTTTTGAGGAGAATTCAACTTCTACTACAGGTAAGTTTTTCTTTTTCCCTTTTTGTTTTTCCTTCCTCTTTGTTTCTGTGTTTTTGTTAACCTTGATTTCTATTACAGGTCTCACACGTTCCTGTTGTTCCTGTTCTTTGAAAAATTCATCGTAGTTTTCTTCTGTACGGTTGTCATCCTCTCGATAATACATTTTGTCAATGAACTTCACGTCTCTGCTTATTACAATACCTTGTTTCTCAGGGATGTAAACGCGATAACCTTTTGCTAGCTGTGCATAACCCATGAAGACTCCTTCTGTAAATTTTTTGTGTAAATTTGCCTTTTCTGTGTTTGTTTAGGACAACAGCTTCACATCCGAACATACGCAGGTGATTTCCAGATGGAGTACGGCCGGTCCATTTTTCAAATGGTGTACATCTTTTCAGGGCTTTAGCTGGGCTTAGGTTGATGAGATAGTTCACTGTATATACTGCTTCAGCCCACAGTTTTTGAGGTATGTTTCCTTCAACCATCAAACATCGTGCTCTATCAAGAAGGGACCTATTTTTACGTTCGCTTTGGCCATTCTGTTGAGGCGTCTACGGTGCTGTGAGCCTTCTCTTGATTCCATGTTCTTTCAGAAAGTTATCAAATTCTCTATTGCAGTATTCCGTTCCATTGTCAGAGTGTATGTTTTTTATCGGTTTATTTTATTATGAAACTTTTCTACTTTGCTTTTGTATTCCTTAAATTTCTCGAATACTTCATTTTTGTGAGATATGAAGTAGATATAACAATATTTAGTATAGTCATCCAGGAATGTTAGGAAATATTTTGATCCGGCTAGTGTTTCAGTATTGACGGGCCCGCAGACGTCACTATGCATAATTTTCAGCGCTTGTGTAGATTGTGGTCCGTCTAAGGATGAAAACGGCAGTCTGGCCATCTTCCTTTTTATGCATACTTCGCAGTCCGGTAAATTTCCTCCTCCTAGTTCGAGTCCTTTAATCAGTTTTTTGTTTGCAGCTAATTTAAAGTCATTTTCATTAAGATTTCCAAGTTTATGATGCCAAATATCAATCTTGCTACAACTGTCTTTGCTATATTTGCTTTACTCCATTTGTGTAGTACAGGCCGTTTTCTTTCGTGGCAGTTAAAGTTACTTTACCTTTTTGATCTTTGACATATGCCTTATCCTTCGTGAACAGTACGGTATTTCCTTTTTAGTGACCTTTGCGACTGACATCAAATTTGATGCCAAGGTAGGTACGTACAACGCATCATGCAGGTTAATTATTTCGTTTTGGATGTTTACACGTACTTTGCCGTTGCCTTCAACTTTAGCGATGTGATTTTCAGATGCTAGCCGCAATGTTCCAGTCTCGAAGTTTATGCTATCAAAATTGTCTTCCTGTGTACACATATGGGACGGGCAGCCGGTGTCCAGACACCAGGTATCTGCAGAGGTAATAGACAGACAAGTAGGCGTTATGCTATTTTTTTTTTTCATCTCTTTTGTGGAATAGTTGTTTTGGCTGATGTTTATTATTCTTACTCCAGCATTCCTCAGCATTATGTCCCTTTTTCTTAAATTTCTGACAGTATTTTGGCTTTATCTTGGAATAGAACGCACCTTCTCTTCTTTCCTTTTGCAAATTTTGGTTTTGTCTAGCTTCGCTTTCTTCTATGATTTTAATTTTCAGCTCTTCAGGCTTTGGTAGGGCATCCCTCGATTTTACCGCTATTCTGAAGTTTTCGCACGAAGCTGGTAAGCTGTATAGCATCATTATGCTCAGTAGATCAGTATTTAAAGTTATATCCATGTCTGCTAATTTATCAACGGTCTCCATGAAGTCGCTTAGATGTTCGCGGACGTCACCGTTGTCATGCTTTTTCAGTATAAGATGCTTCAGCAATGTTGCTTTTCTTGCGGGACCAGTACTTTGATAAAAGCTTTTTAGTTTTTTCAACTCTAAAGGCGAGATGAGTAGTAATAATTCTGACCGTGCTAGTAGATGTGTAGAAATTCTTTCTTCTCCGTCTCGTTACTAGTTTCGAGTCGGGTCGGGTATCTCACCACTTGCTTATCCCCACAGGCCATTTTTGATTAGCACTGCTTGCGCTTGGAGACACCATGTATCGTAGTTCTCTTTCGTTAGGGCTTCGATGCGATGGTACGACGACGAAGCATTTGCTGCCGACGTGCTCATTTCGAATGAACTTTGATTTTACCGACTACATTTAAACTAGCAACCACACTCTGCTACCACTTGTTGTGTGGATAGGCGGATGAAAGAATAATAAGATGAAAGAAGAATAATAAGAGAAAGAATGTATTAACATTCAAAAATAAACGGTTGTTTTATTTATTACATTAACATTATATATAGAAAGAAATGGCAGTTCGAGACTTTTGCCAGCATCAGTTTTAAAGATATATTAATAACAACACAATTGGTAAATTACACTACAAAAGTCATGATTTCATCTTCCATTAACATTAGATCATTATACTTTTTCAGCAAAACATCAGAGTCAATCAGAATAGACAGATAAGTGACACACAAATTTATAATGACTTGTAGTATTGAGGTGCCAGTACTTTCATCTCCAACAACCTTAAAAAAGAACATTCATAATGAGTACCTAAAACAAATAAAAACAAAAGTCTTAATTTTTATAGTTTTAGAGACGTTTACGTTGCCACTCACGTAACCTACGATAACTTGAACAGCTGAAAAAAGGCGAAAATGAAATTTAAAAACCTAATTAAAGGAGAATCAGGCTTCAAAACGACATATGTCTCAAGTGCAGTACAGTCCATCCCAAAGTTGTAGCTCTAAGTGAAATCATACTTATGAAAAAATCAAGCGTCGTGATAGTACTCCAGCAAAAAAAAATATTTATTATATAAATAAACATATTTTATAAATTTAACTTACTGAAAATTTAAGTACATACGTAGTTCTTTCACTTCCATATTATTATCACGTGAAAACATACGAGTAATAATAATAACACACAATAACAAAGTGATTAAGTTGCGGCGACACAAACGTACCGATAATGAGGATCGAGAATATCGAGATGTTGCAACTTTCGTTGCACAAAAGTTAATGATAGTTTAAATGAATTACGATACTATTTATAGTAGTTATTACTTTGTTTATTAGTGAATCACTTTACCTACCTTTTAGGTCAGGATACGGTCATGACATTTTTCGATTTATGGCCTATGGGGGAATCACTGTGCATCGTATCGTATCCGTGTCGGCGTAATCACGATCGAAAATGTCTTCGCTTACAGTGAAATGTACCTCAAGCGGGGTGTAAACACGCGCCTGCTCCCGCACCCAGTGGCCCCATCTATCGAATAAATGTGGTTAAGTCTTGCTCTAAATGGTATTATAATGACTATTGGTACTGCGTACAGGCCGCCCTGGTAAAATCCAGACGCTTTTTTCAATGCCATAAGCGACTCTGTTTTTAATTTTTCGTCGTTCAACCACATTATCCTCTTGGGAGACTTTAATATTGATATGTCAATAAAACAAGATAGTTCTAAAAAAGTTAATGATTTTTTATTCTGTCACTCAATACATAGACCAAGCCACTCATTTTACAGGTCATAGTCAAACGCTAATTGCTGTAATTTGCTCGAGTACAAAAAATTCCGATATATGTATCGACTTCATTCCCGAGCTAAGCAGCCATGCTTTTATATCATGTAAAGTAAACATTAAAAAAACTAAAGTTCCTCCAAAATTCATTATTTACCGCTCGCTTAAGGAAATCAATATAGAAACTTTCAGTGCTGACGTAGATCGAATAGAGTGGGAAAATGTATTAGCAAGAGACGTTCACAATTCTGTATCTAATTTTAACGCATTTCTACTCAATCTGTTCGATCGGCATGCACCCCTGAAATTCACTGTATTTAAAGAGCGTTCGTTACCCTGGATAACTTATAACGTTAAGAAAATGATTGCTAAAAGAAATGAAGCTCATTCACGATACCGACAAAGTGGCTTTGATAGCCATAAAATGTACTATAAAGACATGAAGAAGATAGGCACTGATGCCATACATAATGAAAAATCAGCATATTTTAATAAGTATATCGTGTCCCACATAAGAAATACTCACGATCTTTGGAAGCATATTAAACAAAATGTAGCCGATTTTAATAAAAAAGACCATGAATTACCGCAACACTTATTGGACCCTACTGGCATTAATGATTTTTTTCTTAATGTGCCCGGCGAAAACACAACTAGAATATCTGACTTAACATACTTTGAATTCAATAGGTACAGTGATGCACATTTCGGACTAAAGCCGGTATCAGAAGCAATGGTTACTAAAATAATACGATCTATTAACACGTAAGCTCAGGGAAATGATGGCGTATCCCTTGATATGTTGATCATGACCTTGCCACGCACGTTACCCACTATCACTGCTTTTATTAATCAGTCTATTGACATGGCCGTATTCGCTGAACCCTGGAAAAGTGCGGTAGTCAGACCAATTGCTAAAGTAGCATCACCGATAACATGTAAAGACTTGCGGCCTAATAGTATCCTTCCTTTTATCTCAAAGGTACTCGAGAGAGCGGTTTCCATGCAACTGGTGGAGTACTTGAAACATAACATTATTCTTCCCCCTAATCAGTCAGGCTTTCGGAAAAAACGAAGCACAGCGACCGCTCTTCTAGAGGTTGTCGACGACATCCTCTCTGCACAAGATGAGGGGAAGGACACAATTCTTGCTTTATTAGATTTCTCACGCGCTTTTGATACAATTAATACCACTTTAATTTTATCTAAATTAACATAGTATGGGTTTGACCACAAAGCGGTAAACTGGTTTGCATCCTACTTAAGTGAGCGTACTCAGCAGGTGGAAGTAAGAAACTTGGAGGGTCTAACAATGACCCAGGGATCCATTTTGGGACCCATTTTATTTATATTATATAGCGCAGATATAATAACAAACAATATTATTGTACATGTCACCTATATGCAGATGATTTGCAGTTATATATCTCATTCCGGCCTGCGGATACCAATTTAGCAGTCACCAAGTTAAACCATGACCTTAACGGGATTGCACAGTGGTCTGAACATAACAGTTTAGTTTTAAACTAGGGAATGCAAACCGGTATACTGATTTACCGGTTTACCGGTAAACCGGTAAAATATGAAGCCGGTAAATTACCGGTAATTATAACCCAAACAGGTTTTTTACCGAAACATATAAATATTGGTTTACGCTGATGTTTGTCAATCTATGTACTACAAAACGCCCGTACATAATCCAGATCCAAATATTTTATGTGATTTAACGATTGAATTCCCTTTTGTTAGTTTCAAAAATGGGTTAAAAAGATTTCTAGCATTCTAGCCCAAAGGTCAGCAAGCTTCCGCGGCAGCTTCCGATACGCTGCCACGCGATGCTGGAACAATCTACCACCGCCAGTAAGAAACGCATGCTCACTGCATTCATTCAAAACAAAATTGAAACTGCACCGCTATCATGAACAAACTTCTTCTTCTGCATAGCAGACTGTGTCTTATGTGCCTAATGTTTTCTTTGTTTCACAGTTGGAAACTCTATAATATATTTCAATGATAATTGATTATTGTCATTCTAGTTGAGTTATCGCTATATTTCAGGTATTATATATATATATATATCACGTATTGAACTGTACACTGTATTATTGTTGTTTCTCGCATCTCTTCTCCTAGGTTAAGTTATATGTTTTGTGTTATATTAATGGATCCACTGAAAATCAGCTTTTTGGATAACCATCAATATTGTAAATGTTTCCCTAGACTTAATAACTTTGTATGTTGTTGATCCAAACAAATTTTCATTCATTCATTCAATTTATTCATTCATTCATTCATTCAATTTATTCATTCTTTCATTCATTCATCACATTTGAATCACCTTTTGAAGTCGGTGCCAAACCATTCATTCATTACTATTAAGAAACGCGGCGGCGAGCCTTTAGTTATTATCTACCTACATATAATATTTAGTCATAGTATTTCGTATTTTTGTTGAATAAAGAACTTTATTTACTTCAGGTACCGACACCGACTTCAAAAGGTGATTCAAATGTGATCCGTACCGTACATAAAAGATTATTTATGGCCTTTTACTTTATTTTGAAGTCAATTCTTTTTTATTTAATTTTTAGTAGTGATATAAAGTATTTTTTAGAGCCTAGAATGGGAAGATTGAGGAGGCACTTTGCACGCATGTCGAGTCTTTGGATGTTAGAAATGTAAAAGTTGGTTAGTTCATATTCATTGGTACCTTCCATCTTCAGCTCAGTTTGTTTGTCTGATGATGACAACCAGACGAAAACAACTGAATAAATTTAGGTGTCTATAATATTTGAAGGTTTTTCTCGATTTCCCTGGTATTCCATAATCAGATCCTGACTTGGTGATAAGGAGACTACCGCAGGGACACACTATAAAGAATATGACTAACAGTCTTAACGTACCTACCTATAATAGATGATTTTTTAAAGAATATTCCTCTAACTCTTAACCATTAAGGAGTTGTACCTTTCGTCATCAGCTCATCATGATGAGATGATGACTACCACATGTAAATATTTAAATAGCATAAGAAAATATATGAAAAACGTTATGAGTGCCTATAAAATTTGAGGATTGGCTTCGATTTCCCTGGGATCCTATCATCAGATCCCAACTTGGTGGCAATGGGACCATTTCAGGAGTATATCCTTTCAAATCAAAAAAGAATTTTTAAAATCGATCCACAATTGGCGGAATATTCGGTGAACATACATAAAAAAATAATATATACAGTTAATTTGTCGAAGAAACTAGTATTCTAACTCTTACTATTTTTGAGATATTCAATAAATAAATTTAATAGCTCAACCAGTGTAAAAGGTGATAACTTAATTTCTAACAGTAGAGCAAAAAGGAATAGAAGTACCATCAAAAACAATCTCGGGAACCACTATATCAGACAACTCGGCTATATAATGGGAGCTACCAATGACAGTGGTCTGCGATTTCTTTGCATTTATTTTCAGACCGAAATTAAATGCCCAAGACCGTATAGATTCCAAGTCAATGTTGATTTGATCAACCAATGCCGAGAAATCCTCAATGTTAAGCGCTGCATAGATCTGTAGACCATCTGCGTATAGGTGATAAGATCACTTGAGGGTTTCAGTAATACCATTAATAAAAATAGAGAAGAGCAGAGGAGAGAGCACCCCTCCCTGAGGGACACCAGCGGACAGATCGCACCACTCGGACAATTTGTTGTCAACCTTAATCCTCTGGCGCATCCCAAAGAGGTAATTGCGAAACCAAGATAAAGCATTCTGAGAAACATTTAGAGTTTGGAGTATACCCAGAAGAATATCAAAATCAACCGTGTTAAAAGCGCTGCTAAAATCAAAAAGTACAAGGATGGTGAGCTTTTTGTTTTCAATATTAAAACGAATGTCATCGGTGACTTTAACCAGAGCGGTGACTGTGCTATGCCCGGGGTGGAATCCGGATTGAAAGGGATTAAACAGCGCATGTCTGTTTAGGTAGGATAGGAGACGATGATTAACAAAGTGTTCAACAATTTTTGACAAGACTGGGACTATTGAAATGGGGCGATATTGTGAAAATCAGCTAGGATTCGGGGTTTTAGGGAGTGGAATGACTTGAGCATTCTTCCAAGCGGAAGGAAATGTACTAGAGGAAAAGGAGAAATTTATAATATCCGATAGGATGGGAGCAATGAATTCCGCTACGAGCATAAGCATATCCACACTGAGGCCATCCTCACCGACGGCCTTCGTTTTAATAGATTTGAGAAAGACAAGAGTTTCTTGCGGAGAAACTGCCCCAAGCTCAAAGGGAGGAGTGTCAGGGTGTTACGCATTGGCAAGAAGTGATAGAGTTGAATTTTTAATTGAAGGATCAAGAATTGACAATATTTCATTTTTCAGACCAATCCTTTTTATTATGCAGTTCGAAAGAGGGTATTTTTTCAAGTTATACGTATTTTTTATTTTCCTCGAAAGCCTCCATTTCGAAGCAAAAAAATAATTTTAGAGTTACTCATTCTAAAAAAGTGTAACGGCCATAATGACGTCATTTAGTGGGTGTGTGTTGCCAACGAAGAAAAATCTTATGTTTATCAAAAGGTTGCTATACACGCAAACGATTTTAATAACTATATCATGTCAGTAAACCTACTCAGATCTGGTTTCGTAAATTTAGTGAAAGTATGTTTGTAAAATAGAGCCTAAATAGCAAACAAAAGTCAAATAATCTGCTTAAATACACCAAACGGGCATCTGTCGTGTGTGTCAGCCGTAATATTACCTAGAGTACGAGTACTTATCTATGGAATTGAGTATTGACGTTTAGTGATAGTTTAAATATTTGTTTACAAATTTGACAAATGTCGGTGAATATGTCTTAAATATTTTTACGTAAAAACGTCTGAAATAACGGCTATATATATAAAGCTGCATTACCACTGATTTCTAACCGGAGAGTAGTGTGGCCAAACTGGAGCTACCTAGAGTATAAGTCTTTACGGGGTTGTATAGAGCTCGGCCCCTGGACCCCAGGAAAAATATGAGTTCGTCTACCGTTGCAGACTCAAAATTTGGTCAACGGTTTGGAAAAACGGTAAGAGATGGAGGGGGATGTTCATCCAAATGTCATAGAGGAACCTTGGCGGTTTTTAGAGCCACCATTGTTTTTATCAAAATGGCGACTTCAAAATAGCGGAAATTTTTCAAAATGGTCCTCGGCGTGAAAATTGGTGTTGGGCGAGCCCAACCGGATTATCCTTCTCCTTTTCACTCTGCTTTCTCCTTCCTACAGCAAATTATTAACTCGAAACTCCTTTTCTTCTACATTTACATGGAGTCCAAGTTCTGCCCACAAAAAAACACTGACCATTGGGGCCTCGCGGAGCGCTTGCGCCCCGCGCACCTTGCAAATACTACCAGTGAGGTACATAAGTGTTTATTAATAGCGTCTAAGTCAAGAACGCGGGAAGAAGTTTATTGAGTTTTGGCCACCCCGAGTGACTTGAGAAATTTCCACAATTTGGCAGGGTGACATTCCTCGATGGATTTATGAATGTAGCGTCGTTTAGCTTCCCTACAACAGACCTTATTGCAGCGGTTCCGCAATGTAACGTAATTCTGGTGGTTTTCGTTGGAAGAATCGTGTCGTAATTTTACACGTGCTCGATCTCTTTTGGCCATAAGGAGTTTGATTCCTTCCGAAAGCCATGGAGCAGGGAAATGTTTCACTCGCGTCGGCTTTAGTGGTGCATGTTTGTCAAAAATCGCAAGTAAAATGTCATTGAAAGCCCTCACCTTGAGGTCGATAACAGATAGGAGCTCACTACTACGCCAATCAGCACTGGAGATATCATCTTGAAACGCCTGCAGGTCTACATTATGTAAATTTCGACGCATAATAACTTTATGTTTCTTAGGAGGACAAATATTGAAGGCAGCATAAATTAATTCGTGATTAGAGAGAACCCTGCATCATTCAACTGACCATGATAAGCAACCAGATCTGGAGAAGAAGTTAAGGTAAAATCTAGAAGAGAAGGTGGACCGTTATGCGGAAAATGGGTAGGACCCTGAGATAAAACACTGAGGTTTAGAGAAGTAGCAAGTGAACAAAGTTTAGAGGAGCGAAGGTCATTTTTGAGGAGACATGTATTAAAATCACCATAACAATGCTGTGGTCGAACTGCGGATTTTAGTCACTCATAGTACCGTGTAAGGTGTCGAAGTAATTTACGCTCGAGGACGGGCTATAAAAAACGCCAAGAAGAACTTTGGAATGATGCAACACAACTTCTAGAAAAATATACTCAGCAGAGTTCGAATAGAATGGTGACTGAGTGACTACACGATAAGCGAGATCACTTTTTAGATAGATGGCAACACGGCCACCACGAACGGTCCCCGAACCGCCATCACCAGTACCGACCGTGTCATTGCGTAACAAACAATATCCGGGTGTTGATACTTAGTCCATAGGCAGTCAGGGCAGCTTTTCCTTTTGCTTTTATGGGAGTTGATTTTACTGGAGCTCTTCAATGAATAGTGGTATTTTTAAATTCAAAATAACTATTTATTACTTTCCACAATATTCGGAAAAAGAAATAATTAAAATATATAAAATGAGTGTCGCTAATGCGAGCGGGTCGTGTCGGTAAGTGAGGCGCGGTCGTCCCCCCGCGCCCGCACCCCCCGTGGTTCGTGGTTAAGGCACCGTCCATAGATGGCGCAAGCGTCAACATAAGCCGCCCGCCTTGGAAGCTCCAGGTGCTTCCAACGAAGTGGAGGCTCGGTGATCACGACGTGGTGACATGGTGAGATCGGGATCACGAACATCTTCATTATGCAATGGGCATATTTTGGAGAATGCCCGACGGATTGTCCCGGTTGCAGTCTTAATGTTAGCGACCCGCGAGACGCCGTCAGTTCCAGTGAAGGTATGCAAGATTCTGCCTAGCCGCCATTTGAGGGGCGGTAAATTATCGTCCTTGATGAGTACAAGGGTGTTTTCTTTGATCTCGTCCTTGTTGGCCTGCCATTTACTCCGAGTCTGGAGTTCAGATATGTATTCTTTGGACCATCGCTGCCAGAACTGCTGCCTCATAAGCTCCAACCGGTTGTACAGCTCCAAGCGGTTCGCAGACTTGGACGTGATGTCTTCTACAGGCTGCGCGGTGAGCGGTCGGCCAAGAAGGAAGTGAGCTGGTGTGAGTGGAGGTCATTGGGGTCTGCTGATAGGGGAGACATAGGACGGGAGTTCAACACGGCTTCAATTTGTACTAAAATCGTGCTAAACTCTTCGTACGTGAAATGTAAATTGCCTATGACACGGCGAAGGTGAAACTTGCAAGATTTCACCCCAGCCTCCCACAGACCACCGAAGTGAGGAGTATACGGGGATACAAATGAAAGCTTAATGCTTTGGTCTGCGACAGAACTAAAAATATCATTTGCATTTTGACTTAGAAAATTTGAAAACTCCTTCATGGACCCCACGAAGTTTTTTCCGTTATCTGAGAAGATTTCTAAGGGTTTTCCACGACGAGAAACAAATCTTTTCACCGCCCGTAAGTACGCGTCAGTTGTTAAGCTCGTGACTAACTCTAAGTACACTGCACGAGTCGTGAAACAGACAAATATACATATATAATTATTTTCTAATTTTGCACCTCTTCCCCTACGGTTTAATATGTATACTGGCCCGGCATAGTCGGCCCCGCAACGTATAAATGGCCAACCGGGTTCAAGTCTCCTTTGAGGTTAATTTCCCATTATTATTTCTAAAGTTTTTGCACTTAGACGCGTGCAGATAACGCATTTATGGACCGTGCTGCGAGCTAAATTACGTCCACGTAACGGCCACCACTGATCGCGAATTGTAGCTAGCATCAGCTGTGGTCCGGCATGAAGTAAGCGTTTGTGCTCGTGCCAAAATAAAAGTCGCGTGAAAGTATGTTTGCCACACAGAAGCACAGGGTGTTTCTTATCGAAAGAAAAATTCACGGAATTTATCAATCGACCACCTACGCGAATTAATTTATTTTTATCTAGAAATATATTTAAATTTGATATATTCCGTGGGCACTTAAAGGGTTGATTGTTTATTAAAGCGTCATGAATTTGTGGATAAGATTGCTGCTGAGATACTCGCGCCAAAGTAGTAATCGAATTATTTATTTCATCAACCGAAAGCGCACCCAATTTATGTTCCGATTTAATTTTTAAGCGACTATTGTAAATAAACCTTAAAACGTAGGCCAACGTTCGACATAAACGATTAAATGAAGAAAATCTTTCGAAAGAAATAAGGTCCACATTCGATTGGCAAACCATTGTTAATGTGTTCGTCTTTAGTTCCGGTAATTTATTTAAATCTGTATTGCAATCATAATTGTTTTGACGCCAATTATTGTTTGGTTCACGTAAAAAAAGTGGTCCGTGCCACCATTTGTCTGAAGTGATAAGCGCGTCAGGTGTGAGGCCTCGAGACAAAAGGTCGGCCGGGTTGTTGCGCCCTGCTATGTGCATCCACGGTAAATCGCCCGTGAGATCATTTATTTCTACTATTCTATTTTGCACAAATGTTTTTAATGATCTGGGTGACATGCGAAGCCAACCGAGTACGATAGTTGAGTCAGTCCAGAAAAAAACTCCACTAAAACTTAATCGAAGTGATTTTATAATCTTATCATATAATCTCGCGCCTACTCGTACAAGTGCACCGCACAATTCTAATTTCGGTTTACTCACCGGTTTCACGGGAGCAAGTTTACTTTTCGCGCACAACAAATGAACCATCGGTGAGTCATACTCGTGCGCCGTGCCGCTGTAGGTACGTATATATGCACAGGCTCCATACGCGTCCAGAGATGAGTCTGTACAAATATGCAGTTCAATTTTCTGTGACTGATTGCCCTTAACGTGACGCGGAATATGTAAATTTTGTAAATGCGGAAGTGTATTGACGAAGCTTTGCCATTTATTAAGAATATCCGCGGGCACGGGGTCATCCCAACCGATTTTACATAACCAGAGTTTCTGGAATATGATTTTTGCGAGTATAATAGTGGGAGGAAGTAACCCAAGAGGATCAAATATCTGCGAAATCCCCGATAAAATTGTGCGTTTAGTAACTTGAGTCACGATTTGTTTGTATTTACTATTGTAATGTAACTCATCGGAATCATGTAACCAACCGAGACCGAGCGTTTTTGTATTATGTTTTTCGTCTAGTGACAATTCTTTGGAGGGGTATGAGGCGCCAGATAAGATTTCCCAATTAAACACCCATTTCCTTAACGGAAAGCAAGCGGAACTTAACACGCCCGAAACCCGTTTACAACTAGATAACAACTCATCCTTGTCCTCATGTCCCGTGATCAAATCATCGACATAAAAATCGTCACTAATTACCTGCGCGATTACGTCATCGTTGCACTCCGCCGCGAGCTGCCTGAGGCAGCGAATACTAAGGTACGGCGCAGACGCTGTGCCATAAGTTACCGTATGTAGCTGATATATACCTATAGGAAGCGACGGATTTTCGCGCCATAATATTAACTGCAAGTTTTGTTGATCTTTTTGAATTAATATTTGCCGATACATCTTAGCAATATCTCCGCACGCGACATATTTAAATTGACGAAAGCGCAACAATATAGTAAATATGTCATTTTGTAATGGAGGGCCCGTTAGCTGAATGTCATTCAGCGACTTCCCGGAAGTAGATACCGCGCTCCCATCAAATACGACACGGAGCTTAGTAGTAGCGCTATTACCCCTGTATACCCCATGATGTTGAAGTACAAAGTTCGGAGTCGGACAAGTATCGATGCGAGTCATATGGCCTAAATCGATATATTCCTGCATGAAATCTACATACAATTGTTTGTATTCGGGTGAACACTTATTTAATTTGCGCTCGAGTGCTAGGAACCGGTTCTCGGCTGCGGCGTACGAATCACCCAGGACACCAGCTGATTCTGATAACGGAATACGTACCTCATACCTGCCAGATTCATTTCGTTTAGTTGTGTTTTGAAATAAGGTTTCGCACAATAACTCGTCTTTTGAATAAATAGGTTTGGGTTGGATTTCTTCCAGCTCAAAAAAATGTTGTAATTGCGTATCTAATGTTTGTGTATAATTACATTGAACGTGATTACTGCTACCGTTCTGTTTAGATTTATGTATTGAGCCTGAAATAATCCAGCCCAACTTCGTGTTTTGTAACTACGGGCCGTTACTCAATCGAATCAACCCGTCATTCAGAAGGTCCCAGAACTTGTCTGTACCGATTAGTAAATCGATGTTAGTACCTAAATGGAAGTCTTCGTCCGCTAATTTAACGTTTTGTGGAATATTAAAGTTAACACAGGAACTTAATGTCGGTAACTGGGCTGTGATACGGGGTAAAACTAAGCAATTGAAGCGCATAGTGAAGTTACTAGTTTTAGACCGTACTTGTAGCTCACATGATTGAGTCGATTGCGTAACAGAGTTACCTACGCCTGTGACCTTGACCGTGGACTGTATTAATGGAATTTGCAATTTGTCACATAAAGATTGTGACGCGAAACAATGCTGACTCCCATTGTCTAATAAAGTGCGAACGGTATGATATTTATTATTTTTATCTGCTATTTCAACTAACGCGGTTGACAATAACACCGTTGATAACATTGATTGCGGATTATTATCCTCGTTTTGACTGTTAGTTTGCGTAGTATGCGACGCGGTGTGTAAAGTGGTCGTGCGCCCGGGGCCTGCACTAGGCTCATCCTGCGGCGCCGCCTGCGCGATGTGCGCGACGGCCGACGACGTCGATGCGCCGGCGTTCTGATCGCGATCGCACTCGCTATGGAGTAAACTATTGTGCTTACGATTACATTGTTTACACGGAGCGAACCAACAATCTTTAGCTGAATGACCGGCGCGCAGACAATTAACACCAAGTTTTTTCTCCTCGACAAATTTACATTTATCTTCACTAGATAAGTTTAAGAATGCATTGCAAGAATAAAGCGCATGCGTTGCATTACACAGAGTACAAGTAAGTACACGTTTATTGTTACGAGAATTATTCGCCTTACCGTTATTCTTTGATTGCGTAGCTATGTAACTATGCGAATGGGATGGACCCGACGACGACGACTGTTTTTTATGTTAACGTTATCGGTCGCAGATTTGTTTTGAGACACTTTAATTGTCTCCAATACGTCCGCCCTGTCTTTAAGAAACTGTATTAAGTCCGATAATTTTACCTTTGATTTTAATTGCGGTTTTAATATGGTACTTTTATATAACTCCCACTCACGCTCGGTGGCCGAATCGAGTTTTGACACCATAATGTAGACAATTAAAGTGTCCCAAGTGTCCGTAGGTTCACCTAACGCGTTAAGGGCGCGAATGTTTCTTAATACTATATCAATAAGTTTGCGAATCAATAATGCGGATTCCTTATTGAGCGATTGAGAAACAAAGCTTTGACGTGATTGTGCACAAGCAACCGATTATTGTTGTACCTATTCTGAAGCAACTCCCAAGCTACCACGTAATTATCTGCACTAAATTCCAACGATTTTATTACTTGTAATGCGTTACCCGTAAGCGCCGAGCGCAAATAATGCAACTTTTGTATATTATCTAAATCGGTGGAATTATGAATTAGCGACAAATACGTATCGCAAAACTCGAGCCAGTGATCATATGCACCGTCAAAAGAGGGCAGAGAGATAGTAGGTAATTTTATGCATGACTTGTTAGCACTATGAGTTGGCGATTTTTGATCTAACATACACTTAGCTTTGGCCATGATTGCGTAATACTGGTCTTCAACGGTTTGTCTCTCTTCCAACTCTGAATCTAACTGAATATCAGAAACTTTAAGATCAAGCGAATCTTGTACATCGGAAAATTGTTGATTCAGCTTTTCTGCATTTGAACACGTACTTGCAGTTCGGCTTTTTTAAAATCATCTAATTCCAAAATATGTAACGATTGCACAAATTTTGACAAAAATGTTAATTTACCCTTAATTACCCCTCGCCTTTTAATTAAATCCCTAATTTCATCCCCATTATCGATCGACTGCCTATGTTTAGGCATTTCGGTGGTCTACGAGAAACAAAGGTAAAAACTTACAGTTTAACCAGACGCAAAGCCAACGGCGCGATGCACTTTTTCGAGCGCGCGGGTAGATCGCGGGGTGATACGGCAATTTACTGTTCACTGGAATTATAATGGCACGATTTCAGCACAAATTAATCTGGATAGGATTAGGATAGATATAACTGGCCTGACCGTTTGATGCTGGTTTCATGAAGATCGGTGAAGAAGGTCCAATATGTTGATACTTAGTCCATAGGCAGTCAGGGCAGCTTCTCCTTTTGCTTTTATGGGAGTTGATTTTACTGGAGCTCTTCAATGAATAGTGGTATTTTTAAATTCAAAATAACTATTTATTACTTTCCTTGTTTGTGCTTGACTTGTTTCTTTAAAATACCGAAATCGCGATTAGGTACAGATATCCATACAATATTTGAGGACTTACTTCGATTCTTCATGGATCCCATCAACAGATCTCACCAAAATTATATGTGGCCAACATGGAGATACCTTGTTTCAAATTAAAAAAAAATTATATTGTAGGTGATCGGTGGACATCTTTTTTGTCGGTTAAAAAGGGTATTTATTACTCGATGCATTTTTTAAAATAAAAGTTCTTTTTTTATTATTTTGTATTAATAAACTTATGAGTTTGATTTAAAATTCAATCATGCTGTTAAACTAAACTACTGGAATGAGACGAACTTTTTTATGTGTCTATATGAACTTCTTGATACGTCGATATTTAACAGCACTAACTGAAACTGTGGAAAGTATCATTCATATCTGGATGAGGACCAAATTTTTGGCAAGCAGTTATGGCATTTCTTTTGCCTCAGTTTAGTTGATTCCGCTGTGAGCCTGTGACACGAATGTCACAGTGGAATCAATTAAAATATTAAAATTAGGCAACTTGCCAAAAATTATGTCCTCATATAAGGAATTGTCAAGTTTGTTCGGCTAATTATGGATTTTAGTGTCGACACTTATATTTTAATCCTTCATTTGTTACAGAACAATTACTTGATAGAGTCATCAACGCGTTTTGGAAGCCTGGGCTTGTCCTCGTCAGGCCTGTGATCAATGACCTCGTAAGCACTGCTTTTACAAACATCTGGAGTGAATCGTTTAAACATTTCCATGTACAAAATTTTATTAAGAACTAGTTTAGTCTATTAGCGGATACCTAGTAATTAAGGTGACACTTTATTTAAGGATCTTCAGGAGATTGGAACTATGCTCGTTTCCATGCGAATGCAAGTTACCTATTTTGTATTCTGCATTAAAATTCCTTTAAAAAAAGCATTTTGTATTTTTTGTAATAATTCGAACACTCGAGACGAGGAAATAGACGCTCGCATATAAAACGCCTTGCGTTGCAGTGCTACTCTACACAAGGTTTTAGTGCCTAGGCTTCTTAGCAGAAGTACAAAGGGGTGTATAGCTTAATTACCCAATTTTTTTTTCCCCCATTATTTTAAGTTCCAGTTGCGTTTTTCCCTACTTGGTTTATTTCCCATCGTATGTGTTACCAATCGCATATTTCACCGATGATTTTAATTTCTGCTTGGTATTTTCACTGAAAGACATTCTACCCGTACGTTTTTCATCAGTATAATTTCCATTTACATATTTTCCTAACTGATTAGTTTTTGAGATCTCCTATCCTCAAATAGTGGAATGTGTCACAAGGGAGACAAATTAATGATATGTTTACGAAAACCTAGCCAGGTTCAAATTGTCAGACAGAAATTGTCAGAATTGTTTTTTTATAATTGTTATTGGGTGAGGGCTTACTAAGTAGATAAATAGTTAAAAAAAAAATTGGTTTCGGAAAGCACTTACCGACTAGTAAGTGTTTTTTTTTTAAATTTAGGTGTAGACCATTGCGTGGCGTAGCGTTAAACTTATTTGCAGGCAAAGCGGAGCTAAGTAGTTGTACATTTATTTCAACGAAAGTAGGATAACGTGTTCAAATGCTTTAAGCGGATTTTATGGACGCCTCGCTGTAAATATACGAGTATATTTACAGTACCGTGTAAGTAAGGAGAGCAAATAAAACAAATCATCGCGGAAAGGTACATACCAGGTAAATATTTAATTATAGTATGTAAAAACTTAGGGTCTAAAGAAAATAACACTGTATAACGAAAAAAACATTTCTTATCATCTTTTAGGGTTCCGTACCTCGATCGGAAAAAACTAAACCCTTATAGGATCACTTTGTTATCCGTCTGTCCGTCTGTCGTCTGTCAAGACCCTTTATCTCGAGAACGCGTTGAGGTATTGAATTAAAATTAACACTATATACGCAGGTTTACGATCCCTTGAAGCTGTGAAAAAATCAAACTTCTTCATTAACATAAAAACGTATATTTCGACACTCAAGCGAATCAAAATGATAGGCTACTTGCCCGTTGACATAGAACGATAAAATTTGACAAGTAATATCGTAACATACTACAAATACATACAAGAATCTGAAAACTATACGTTTGTAATTAAATCATAAAAAATATAGCCTTTTTCAAAAGACATATTTGGACAGCCCGGTTGCGTTAAGTTTGCACCCCATTTGTATGCAATGATATAGATATTAGGTGCAAACTTAACTCAACCGGAACCGGGTATTTTAATAATGTTATGGTAAGTGGAAGTTTGTACGGAACCCTCGGTGCGCGAGTCGGACTCATACATGGCCGGATTTTTTTGGAAAATTATTTTTTGTGGAAAATTACTTACAATATAATATGTACAGGGTTCATGTTACACGTAATATAAAGGTGCTTACAATAATATTTGTCATTCATTAATAGCGCCGCCCAATAAATAAATAAATAAATAAATAAATAAATAAATAAATAAATATATATCAGAGTCAAGCTTACACAAATCGACCGAGTCCCAAACTAAGCAAAGCTTGTACGATGGGTACTAGGCGACGATATACATAATATATAGATAAATTATAATACTTAAATACATAGAAAACATCCAAGACCCCGGAACAAATATTTGTGCTCATCATACAAACACTTGCCCTGGCCGGGATTCGAACCCGGGACCGCCAGCTTCGTAGGCCGTTGTACAACCCACTGAGCCAAACATGTCGTCAATGCAGCCGAAAGTTGGTTTTAAAAGGTGGACTGGATTAAAAAGTCATCAAAATGTTCTTTTATAAGCAATTCAAGATTTTTTCTATAGGTATCTAATTACTGGCTTAGGTTATATGAAGAATTAATATATATTTATTGAGTTAAAAAAAATGTTAATTGAAAGTAATTTGAAGGAACTAAACTACTGAATTTTAAACTTTTAGTAATTTTATTGGAGTCGGTTTTTAGTTTTGGTATTTTTTTTTATTTACCACTTCTCATGATCATTAGAGCGAGTATATTTGTGACGAGTATATTTTCAAAAGGCTTGAATACTTATTTTTGAGGTATAATAAGTATATGGAACTTATACGGATTCGGGAAAAAACGCATGGGTATAATGTCTTTCAGTGAAAATACCAAGCAGAAATTAAAGCCATCGGTGAAATATGAGATTGGTAACACATACTACGGGGAATAAACCAAGTAGGGAAGAACTCGACTGGAACTTAAAATAATAGGGGAAAAAAATGGGTAATTAAGCTATGCAGTCGGAGAATACGCTCTTAGTGGCCGAGAGGAAGATTCTTCGCAAAATACTGGGACCGAAACAGGGAATATGGAATATGGAAGATCAAAAAACACGTCGAAATTGAAGAGCTGGTAGCGGAACCTAACATAATGGGAGTGACGAAAGCACACATACTTTGCTGGCTTGGGCACCTTGAACGTATGGGAGAGGACCGGGCGGCCAATAGAGCGTTCTACGGAAAACTAACAGGTCGTCGTCCAGTAGGTCGCCCCAGATATCGGTGGGCAGATGTGGTCGAAAATGACCTGCGCGAGCTCCAAGCTGTCGACTGGCGAGAAACCGCAAGAGACCGAGACCGGTGGTGGGCACTTGTATTGGAGGCCAAGACTCACTTTGGGTCGCTGCACCAGAAGAGTAAGTAAGTGTATTTTATTTGAAATGTTTTTCGAGAAATAATTTCTGTTTGTAAAATATAAAATACTTTACTTACTGTTAAGTTGCGCCAACATTACAACTCAAATTCATAGATTGGGGTCGGCTACTCTGAAGACTATACATTAGGCGGCTAGGCAAATATCCGCCCGAGACGCTAAGAGGCTTGCGAGTTTGCCCAGTGGAGTGACGAAACAAACGTTATCCGTCCAGCTAACCGTTTTGACGTGATGATGATGACGCCTCAACTCAAAGACACAAACATCTATATATAGTACGATTATTTTGAGTTTACCACTGACATATGCTTTTATTCCATTAGATATTCGACATTAACACTAATACAAAAGAGTTTCTATTACAAACAAACGGCGTTTAGACAGTGTGTAAGTAATATAAACTCTTTTACCTGACCATTCTGGAATTCAAGATGGCGGACATTATTTTTTATGAAAAAGTCATCATGGGAGCCGTTTTATAGGTTCTCAGGGGTGCAGATTTCAAAAATGTGGTAAATTTTAGAATTCAAGATGGCGGAAATGACTTCACGTAAAATTCATCATGGGAGTCGTTGTCTAGGTTTTCGGGAGTGGAGATTACGAAAATGGCGTCCATTTTGGAATTGAAGATGGCGGACATCACTATTAACGAAAAAGTCTTCATTGGTGTCGTTTTCTAGGTTTTTAGGGGTGCAGATTTCGAAAATGGCAACCATTTTGGAATTAAAGATGGCTAAAATTACTTTCATGAAAAACAAGTTTATGGCGGCGCGGATTTCAAAAATAGCGTCCATTTTGGAATTCAAGATGGTGGACATCACTTTTAATGAAAAAGTCATCATGGGTGTCGTTTTCTAGGTTTTTGGCCAAGCAGATTCCGAAACTTGCGTTCATTTTGGGATTAAAGATGGCGGACATCACTTTTAGTGAAAAAGTCATCATAAGTGTCGTTTTCTATGTTTTTGAGGGTGCGGATTTCGAAAATTGCGTTCATTTTGGAATCCAAGATGGCGGACATCACTTTTAATGAAAAAGTCATCATGATGGGTGTCGTTTTCTAGGTTTTTGGCCAAGCATATTCCGAAAACTGCGTCCATTTTGGGATAAAGAATGGCGCTGCCATCGAAGTGCATACTGTGCTCGTAATGTAAATAAATATAATAAATGTAAAATGTAACTGTACATATGAACAGATGGACAAATTGTTGTGACAGTGTATTATCAAAGTACTTGACAGTGTATAAAATAGTGAATAAGAAACTATAAATCAATAACGGCAACGACATTGAATTCGAATTTCATACAAAGTGTCATAAATTGCAGTGGTGAATCTTCTGACGTGACTAATAAAACGTCTACTTTGAATTTATGTACAAAAAGTAATAAACTATAAACAAAATTATCGAAATAATTAACACAAACATTGCAGTCGAACCATTTATATACTGCATCGCCATCTATTAAGCAGGACGGAAAGTTAACATTGAACCCGTGACAGAGGATATGGAAGTACGGAAGAACGCAAGAGACACCTGTATACCGTGCGCTTGCGATGTGATTACAAATTAGCACAACATCATTACCTCCGCCCACTCATCTATGCTACTTGCCGTAAAAATAGGCCTACTTTGCGATTAAACGGGAAACATTGCATTAAATGATCTACGTACACGATATTGGATCTCAAAAATGTCGTATTACGATAATATTACTATGAGAAAACCTAGGGGAAGACTTAATTGCTCAGATACCACAACATTAGGTCCCCATAGTCTATTACTGGGTAGCAATAGCCAGTTGAGTTTACCGAATATATCAAGCGGGGACTCGCCTCTGTTGAAGGATCTAAAAAATCAAATTGATAGTTTACACACTATGTTGGCGATAGCAAATGAAGAAATTTCAAAGCTTTCACTTG
This sequence comes from Hedya salicella, assembly GCA_905404275.2. Taxonomy (NCBI): domain Eukaryota; kingdom Metazoa; phylum Arthropoda; class Insecta; order Lepidoptera; family Tortricidae; genus Hedya; species Hedya salicella. The sequence goes on from FR990096.1 coordinate 46,742,425, forward strand.
AGATCACAGGACTAAAAAACTCTAACGAAGTATATAAAAATAAAATTTCTATCTACAAAACGGTCACAGCATCCGATGTTATTAAACAAAAACATACAAAATTACCAAAACACGAATGTCTTGTACGCCGACATACAGGAATGTCAAACAGCTGTGTACCTTAAGAACCTCAAGTAACCAGCGTTCAGTCAAAGTTTGTAATTTTTTGGAAAATATTCAAGCATCAAAACTCTCTCAAAACAATAAAGGACAGGATCTAGTGACTTCACCACATCAAAACAGGGCAAACGACACCATAGTATTCGGGCTTTTTAAGGAACACACAATAAATGCATCCACTCCGTTAAAATCGGGTGGGCGAATTGGATCGCCATTAATGCTTCAACAGCAATTATCAAATAAAACATCTCAACTATCGGATCGGCGACGACAAAGCAATGAAAATGACCTACAGCTGTCAAGAAAAATTTGTATTATAAGCAGCAACAATAGGAATGCAATTCTCAGGCAGGCCGAAAATGCCTTCGGAGCGGACGAGATATGTGGGAGGAACATTACGTCTGTTGGAGGGGATTGACAGAAAACTGATGAATTTTACCTTGAAGGATTACTGCTTAATTTTTATTTGAAATGAGGAATTTAATAACACACACGACTACCAAAAAATTGTAGATTTAATCAGGGAAAACTTATGCCCATAAAACATACCAATATTATTATTTGTACTCCTACTTTTAAGCTAAAAATATATTGTGATTTGTTCAATAGACGGGTGGAGTTTTTCAATGAACTACTGTATAAGGATGTGGTTATGCATGAATATGCGTTCATATTGGATTCAAGTAGAAACCTTACATACACAAGAAATATCTTGTCTATAATTTTTAAGGATTTAGAATATTACGTAACCGAAATTGATCGTAGCAATATTTGTAAAAGCCATATGCTAATATGTTGAGTTTTGAGTCATCGAATTCTAGATTAAGGATCAAACTACAATTTACAATCTCATAACAATATTTTTTTAGACCAGAGCCACACCCGGAATCCATTAAAAACGCCGTAGGACAATCATATATGGAATTACGTCTGTTTTATCAAAATATGTGTGGTATAACTAACACGAAGGATAAATTGGAACTGTATCTTGATAATCACTCTCATATTATTCACTATGTTTGTATAAGTGAACATTTCCATAATACTATTTCGGCCCCCCTTTTTAGCTTAGCGGGACATAAACTTGCGGTTTTTAATACCATATCAAAGAAAAAAAGGGGAGGCTCGCTAATTCTAGGTCATATAGATATGCAGTGTATGGAACTTTTAATTTGTAAGGAATTATATAAAGATGAGTATTTTGAAGTTTGTGGTGTCAAAGATTTAAACACACATGTAAACATTATTTGTTGCTATCGTAACCCAGTTGATGCCAACTTCGATCTTTTTATAAATTGTCTGGAGCAACTGCTGAAACACTTCTTTAGCAAAAAGTGCATCATCTGTGGTGACTTCAACGTCAACTTATTTAAAGAGGATAGAAAAGCGTTAGAGTTCGTGTCATTATAGTTGAATCATCGAGAGCGTGGAATTGCATATGTAGTAGTATTGTTTGTTTACAGGCATTCTATATTTGAATTTTCTATTTTCTTGTACTATCAGCATACAAAGAGGTTGTTATATATATATATATCGAAGAACTAAAAACAAAAATAATGTCAGTGTGAAATTGTCAATATTATTTACGTTGTGCGTATATTTTTACATCTGATTTGATTGTATTCTCAATTAATTATTGTGTCCGCCCGTACGACTACGAATAATTTCTATATTTTAAAAAAATATGGCTGTAAGTAATTTTGGTCCTATTGAGAGTCAAAGTAAGCAAATAATTTTCAACTGATATAAATATTTTGAAAATGAACTGACGAAAAATTTAAACTTGCCTTACACCGCTGCCCAGTTAGTTGAAAAAGCTACAGGTGTTTGTCTCTCTACTGTTTATAACATTGTGACTGAGAGCAACAGCGAGAAATTCGCAACAACAAAGAAATTCACCTCCCCGAAGAATAAAAAGTTGCGTCCTTGTCCGTCATCAGCAGTAGACGATTTTGATCAGGAAGTCATCCGGAGAACTATATACAATTTTCATCTGTCCCATAAGCAATTTCCAACCTTAAAGGGACTCCACTCTGTGTTAAAATCCGATATAGATTACAAATTTGGCATTTCCACCTTACGAAAACAAATACAAAAATTAGGATTTAAATGGAAAAAGAACGAGGCCAACCGAAAAATATTAATGGAAAAACACAACATACGACTGCTAAGAATAAATTACCTGATCAAAATTGCGGAATATCGATCTCAAGATAGACCACTAGTTTATACTGATGAAACCTACATCCACACTTCACATGTGTCCGGAGAAGCTTGGACCGATGGAACAGAATTGTGTAAAAACAAATCAGTACAGGCCAGCGGTTAATAATAGTGCACGCAGGAGGAAAAGATGGTTTTATTCCCAACGCTTTGTTAATGTTTAAGGCAAACCAAAAAACGGGAGATTACCATGACCAGATGAACTTTGTCAACTACGAAAAATGGTTAAAAGAAAAATTAATACCGAACCTCAAACCGAATAGCGTTCTTATCGTGGATAATGCGTCCTATCACAACAAACTTTTGAATCGTGCTCCAACGTCAAATTCTAATAAACAAAAAATGATGGATTGGTTGACAGAACACAACATTTCGTATAACCGGTTGATGTACAAAACCAGTTTGTATGAATTAATTAAACAAAATAAAGAGCGGTTTCGCGAGTACCACATAGATGCAATTTTAAAAGAACATGGCCACTCCGTATTACGATTGCCACCGTTTCACCCGACATTCAATCCGATCGAAAATATTTGGTCCATGGTAAAAGGATATGTAGCAAAAAGAAACGTTTCATTAAACATGCAAGGCATTATGAGTTTAGCAACTGAACGAATGAATACCATCACTGCTGAGGACTGGGAAAATATTTGTCACCACGTCGAAAGTGAAGAAAATAAATATCGATGTCAGGAAGGAGAAATGGATCAAATAACAGACAATTTTATTATCAATACTTGTGACAGCTCAGATGAAGAACATGATAGCGAATAAAAGAAAAAAACAGAGGACTACTACTTATTCCACTTCTTGGGTATGTCATTTTATTAAGTTAAGAGAAAATTATTCTCCTTTTGTTGCAAACGGTACAACCACTACAAATGCAATTCCATCTTCTCGATAATTCAACTATACTTACCTCTTACGATTTTAGGCACCTTGTTGAGACTGCTACCTTCATACGAAATGATATACAGTCATGCTTGGACAATGTCTTGACTAATCTACCAGACTCATGTGTGTCCCCTCTGCTAGTGGACCATAATGGACTAGCTGATGGGCACGCTGGAATTCACTGCACCTTAACTGTAGACGAATATAGTAAGTCCCACAACAACAAACCATCATGGAAGACGGTTAGGAAAATTAACAAAACTGTTAAACAGAAATTTCGTAGCAAAATAATGAGCGAAAATTGGGTAAATATAGGTGTAAATACTTTCATTCAGAAATTTAATAAGGCCTTTAAAGATAGCTTCAAAAAAGTTAAAATCAAATTGTCTCCTGGCTCAAGGCCATAAAATGGGTAACCAAAGGGATTAGAGTCTCTAGTACGATGAAACGTGTCCTTACAACATACAAAAAGGGAAATTCCCAATCGATCGATACCTATAGAAAAAAATATGTTAATATTTTTAAGAGGGTTATCAGGAACGCTAAACGACTGGCAGTTCAATCTCAAATTGAAAAGGCAAAAGATTCCTCAAAGGAAATATGGCGGATTGTCCAAAAGCATAGAAACAAGGTTACGGAAAATTGTAACGAGAACATGCTCCTGTAAATAAATCAGGATATCGGTATATGCAAAATTGTTAACTCACCTGACAAGGTCTGTTCAGTTCTTTTAGATAGATTTACACAAAGTTATGACTCTCACGATCCTTCTGATGAAGCTATCTCTCTGTTACAAGCACATGTCTCAAGAGTAGAATATGACATGATCTTTGATCCAGTAAATCCGGTTGAAATCACATTTATTGTTAAAAATCTAAAACCTAAGGTCTCGTGTGGGCATGACGAGATCCCAATTGTGGTCATAAAGGAGAATATTGATATACTCGCAGAACTTTTAGCATACTTTTTCAATGAATGTATCGAAAATGGTACATTTCCAGACCAATTTAGAGTGGCAAAAGTCATACCGGTTCACAAGAAAGGTACCAAAACGGACCCGAAAAATTATAGGCCAATATCTCTTCTTCCCACACTCTCTAAAATCCTAGAAAGGCTTATGAAGGACAGATTGATAAAGCACCTCCACCTGCATAATATACTTAACAGAAGGAAGTTTGGTTATCAAAGGAGCAAGGGCACAAACGAAGCAATTACAACACTAATTGAGGATATAGTCTGTGAACTAAACTTTAAGAAGAAGGTAGCGGGGTTGTTTTTAGATCTTAGCTCAGCTTTTGACACGGTTGACCACGGCATTTTGCTAGCAAAGTTAGAGCATTACGGGATTAGAGGTAACGTGCTGAACCTCTTTCGATCTTAGCTCACAAACAGGAAACAGTATGTGGAGATTAAGTGGATGGAGGACTATAACGAAAGAAAGCATAACTCAAAACTGACCCCGATTTCTAGAGGATTTCCACAAGGCTCTATATTAGGTCCTATATTTTTTATAATTTTTATAAATGACATTATAAATTACATATATAACTCTGTACCACACACTCGGCTGGTGATTTTTGCAGACGATACAAATGCCATTATATCGGCAGAAAACATCTTGCAATTAAATGACCGAGTGAATGACGTGTTAAAGGCCTTTGAATCATGGTTCAGTATAAATAGGCTGAAATTAAATTGTGACAAAACGCACGCATTACTTTTCAAAACTACTGCTAGAAATAAAGATATGCTGAAAGTCTTTACGAATGAAACCGGTCAAGTCGAGTCAACTGATTTGAGTCAAGTAGATTCAGTGAAATTTCTTGGTGTGCATATAGACTCAAAGTTAAACTGGCAAAATGAACTGGTAGCTGTCGTCAACTTAGTAAGTTCCACTTGCTATGCTCTCAGAAGCCTAAGAGATGAGACAAAATTTGTCCAACTCAAAATAGTGTACTACGCTTTTGGTTGAATCCAAACTTAGATATAGCATATAGTTCTGGGGCAACAGTTACAGGTACAACATACATGCAGCTTTTGTGGCACAAAAAAGGGGAATTAGGATCATGGCCAGAATACCTCAAAGGACATCATGCAAGAATTATTTCTTGGAATTTGAAATCCTAACTGTGCCTTGTCTGTATATCTTTTTAGTCCTCAGCGATTTAATTAAGCGTTTTCCAAATATTGAATCATTAGAAGAAGAAAAAAACGTCTGGAGACGAGGAGAAAGGACCTGCCACTGCAGGCCACTAACGCTAAGCTCAAAGTAGTTAAGCATTCGGTAGGTTACCAGGAAATCTCGTTGTACAATAAGTTGCCTGTTGAGTTAAAACTACTGTCGAGCGCGAATCTCTTTAAAAACAGGCTAAAAACATTTCTGCTAAGGAAGTGTTTTTATTCAGTTGACGAATTTTTAACGCACTCATGGAAATAATTTTGATTTTTTTATTTTTATTTATTATATATTTTTTATTTGTAAATTGACATTACTTACTGTATACAATTAGTTGCTATTTGTTTGCATTTTATTTTAATTTATTTTACGTGGATTGGTTTGTAAATTGACATTATTGTATATAATTTGCTATTTGTAAATTTATAACCTATTTCAAATGCAATTTATATTGTTAATTGAATAAATAAATGAAATGAAATGTAAATGATAAAAGATGGCGGACATCACTTTTAGTGAAAAAGTCATCATAGCATCATAGTGTCGCTTCCTATGTTTTTGAGGGTGCGGATTTCGAAAATTGCGTCCATTTTGGAAGCCAAGATGGCGGACATAACTTTTAATGAAAAATTCATCATGGGTGTCGTATACTAGGTTTTTGGAAGTGTAGATTCGGCCATCATTAATGCCGTCTCTTTTAAAGTTATGTCCACTTCACCTTGAATTTCTGAATTCTGCATCACCAAAAAACCTATAAAACGAATTCTGGGATGATTAAGAGTGATTTCGGCCATCTTGGACAAAAGGACGCATTTTCGAAATCCGCACCCTCAAAAATCTAGAAAACGACACCAATGACGATTTTTTCACTAAGTGATGTCCGCCATCTTGAATTCTAAAATGGACGCAATTTTTGAAATCTGCTCCGCCAAAAACCTGGGAAACGACTCCCATGATGACTTTTCCATAAAAAGTAATTTCCGCCATCTTTAATTCCAAAATGGTTGCCATTTCCGAAATATGCACCCCTGAAAACCTAGCGACACCAATGAACACTTTTTCCTTAAAAGTTATATCCGCCATCTTGAATTCCAAAATGGACGCCATTTTCGAAATTAATACGTCCCTTATCATAAAAGTGTTCATTATTCGGGTGTCCATTCCAGGATCTCCACTGTCCATTCTAGGATTTCACAAGGAAATCAGATTCTTCCAGTTTTCAGCCATTTTCTCAAAAAATATATGATTTTGTCATACTTTTTTTCCCTTGTAATAGTAGATTATTAACCAAGGGTTGAAAGTGACCCATTTCAAACGAGACATTTCTTAATAGTTCGAGTTAAACACTTTACTTTTAATTTCGACCGAGGAAATAATATAATCATAATCATCATCATCGTCGTCATCGTCATCGTCATCATCATCGCCATCGCGAAATGAAAAAACTCTAAATAAAAGCAATAATTGATGATGAACCTTATAGGCGAGAGTCACGAACTCGCAACGGCACTTTTTTCCAATAGAGTGACCGGTTTGAATTGGGGTATCAAATTCGTACTTTTATTTAAATGATACCGGTACCCGAATGCTACTTTAACGGTCGGATACCTTTAAAAAGACCCGGTCAAAACCGTTTTTAAAGGTATCTTTTCAGTCCCTGACTGAAATATTACCCATTTGGGCTGGTCACACTTTGTGAAGTAGGAATTATAGTTTTAATGTTAGAAAATATTTTGAATTTTCTGTACACACGTAAGGTACAGTCAAGGAATTTCATTTATATACCATTTCGTACCTTGTCACAGTCAAAATCAATATGAAAGGCGATAGAGATTCCATATCAATGTCACTATGACAAGGTACGATAGGGTACACAAATTAAATTCCTTGACCGTACCTAAACCTAACGAAATAAGTAAATAAAATATGCATTGACGTGCACTCAAAGTCAGCTGACCAAACGAGCAGACGGGTCGCCTGCTGATGGTAAGCTATCACCGTCGCCCATAGCATTCAGGTGGGAGTACGCTCTTTTCTTGAAGGCTTGAAGGTCGCATCGGTCCGGAAATACTGCAGGCGGCAATTTATTCCACAGTTCAGTCGTGCGAGACAGGAAATTTTTAGAAAAACGCACAGTTGTGGACTGCCAACCTTCTAAGTGGTGAGGGTGGAAATGTTGTCGCGTAGGACGATGGCGGAAAGATGCAGCTGGGAACAACTCGAACAATTTCTCGGAGCACTCCCCGTTATACATGCGATAGAATATGCAGAGATGGCGATATCATATTTTCGCTAATGATGCGTGCAATGTAATCACAGCTGATACCCCTCACCAGTTGGAAAATCGATAAAATCGGACATCTCCAAACTTTTGAACTGGTTTCGCGCCAACGGTTTAGTCTTAAATTTAGCCAAAACACAAATACTCCACATCAATCTGGGTGGAAACCGAACTACCGCAATTATAATGCACGAAATATCCCGGCCTTACAATATATTCTGCCCTGAAGTGGGACGCCCACATTACCTAACACATTGTGTAAACGACTATCTTTCGCTTGCTTTGCCCTAAGCAGACTAGCACACATCCTTCCTCAAAAGGAGGTACTATCTAGTAACTTTTCTCTTTTCCATTTTGTTAAGGGCTTGAATTAAGGGGTACAGCAGCTGAATGGCGACGCGTCTTTATATATATTGCAAAAGCTCGTTCATTCCACAAGGTAGACCCGCGCAGAATCTTGTTAAAGACAAAAAAAAAACGTTATTCTGCCAGTACATATGTGATGTAGCCAAATACGTAAAGGAAAACATTGCTGTATTCCCTAAAAATAAAATAACACGCACACGGCTAGGATCTGACCAACCCATATAGCCATTTTCGGTCGCAGAATCTGCAAAGCAGTTACAAGTCACGATAGTTTTGTAACTATTACGGCACATTGCGACTGTGGTGAGTTTCGGTTTCTACGTGTAGGTTGTAACAGTTAATACACAATGCCACCACTAAGTCACTAGTAACTGTGCCCACGCATAACGGAAACATTTGTGTGTACACGTTTTTATACACTTTGCGTTTAGTTTGTGACTAGTGTGCAAATTTGGAATATTACGTAGTAACAGTGTGGTAACTCTGTAACCAAAAGCATACGCGAAGTGTAGTAATGTTACGTCAATGTTTCTGAACTTGTAACCGTAAATGTCAATAAAAAGGCTTCATAAAAACCAAAGGTTCTCAAACAAATATGGGTTTGAGTCTAACTTAATGTAGCCTCGACCACCTTTAAGGTGCTCGTGGCGTAATGGTTTTCAAAGGGAAACAATAAAACAGCTGTTTAAATTACATATTTCAATATTATTATTATTTATTAAAAATATAACCTATTTTTAAAAAGACTAAATTTAAATTCAATGATATTGTAATTCAAGCAACAAATAGCTCGTACGTTTGTCGAAAGTGGAATAGACAACCTCAGTCTCCCAAACCCAAATGAATAATACAAAATCAAGTGGTGGAAATGAGCACAGACTATGAAGTAATATATCTGAGTCATATCGAGTCGAGCCTTCTTCACAAGCCCACCCACGTCACTACTCCTCTCGCTAAACATAAATACCTACTTACGTGTTTATAACATTGCACCTTAATTTCTTAACGATACCAGAGTCGTAATTATTAACAAAAATATATATCAAAAAGCATATAGATGCGAGTCCATGGTGTCAGGTTTCGTACATAATATAAAGGCTAGTTATTTAGCAATTAATATGACAACGCACAGAATGAACTATTTTCAAAGCCATTACCCAGAAATAGAAACAACTTTGACCAATGACAAAGAAAGCGTGTTACTTTAACCCTTTGACCGCCAACGACGGCTGTGGCCGACAACTAAAAGTCGTGCCACTGACGCCACGTCGGCTACAGCCGTCCAAATTTCAATGATCAATAACTGTCGATTACAAGTATTTTTCCATCCCTGTTGATTTTGGAGCTCTTCTTATTTTTTGCTCTGGCGTCACTGGCACGGTAAATTGCTCCGCTGCTTAGCGTTCAAAAGGTTAAGCACAAGAAACTTAAGACTATTAATTGATTAAAATCATGTATTTTCCTACTGCTGGGTAGTACTTACACCTACTAGGTATAAATATTTAATAATAGTCAATCATAACATAATACGAAGGTCCCTGCAGGAACCCTGATGGATAATTGCAGTTTGTGTGAACATGGTATAGAATCTTATCATGTTCATGATCACGTTCACGATTATAATATTAACAACTTAATCAAACTTTATTATCATCGGACACAACCCGGTGATTGACGAACATTTTAATAACTAGTACTAGTAGTAGGGAACTTTTGGGGAAAGAACAATATCCCCATAATATGAAATGATACTTTTTTTATATTTAAACCATAACAAAGTAAATAAGTACTCTTTATTTTTTGAAGAGCCTTTTGATTTTTTCGTCGAAAATACACAACTGATGTCACAGCGGAAATAGCACATATTTGTCCTACATATTTGCCAATATTTACAATTTTTTGCAACTTTGCGACTAAATTGCTCCCACTAGAAAGTTGTGCCTATTTAAGTATTTCTTGTTTGAGGCACATAAACATAAACAGACCACCAACCATATCCATACCTATCGACAGTAACACATATTGATTTCATTATTTAAAACAAATTTCATGTTAGAATAACTTTCGATTGATTATTATATCGATCTGATAACTAAATCTATCGATCATTATTCGTACCCGTCATTTGAATTTATACTAAAACATCCAATGTCTACCATCGCTCTTATTACAACGAAAGGTGTGATAAGGGTTAAGGCCATGAAATTATTTAGGACAAAACGAACAGGATGCAGATAAATACAACTGAATAAATATACGCAAGGTAGGTGTGTTGTAATGTGAAGAACAAACGGTCCTGCGTATATTATTACAACCTATCTACAGTCCGTGAGCACTTAAAAATAGGATTAGGCTACCGTTGGATAAAATCGGATAATTTCTAGTAACATAATGAACCGTAAATAAAATTGGATGTATTATCTAGTGTACATGGAGTAATTACGCGACCCTTATTTTACTAATATGAATAGGTATTCTTGTCTAAAGGGGGAATTCATAGCCGTGGGGAAACAAAGGTATTCGCTTTTCTAGGTTTATTAGTATCCAACTACTTGATATTGTCATTATGACATTTCTATGAAAATAACGTCAACAGTCAGAAAATAATAATGCAATAATGTAGGGCTTATTTTGCGTTGATGTTTAACTTTTTTAAATAGTTAACTATGCAGAGTAGGATGGTTTGACGAGCCTCCGGCAATAACCGAGACACAACAGTCCAAACCCTATTCTAAATGCTCACGGACTGTATATGTCGCAGGGAAATAGCCAAAACAGACATTTGGTCAAATCCCTAAAGGAGCGTCAACACTTATATCATTTGCTCGTATCCGATCACCGTGGCGTGGCATGAATGCGTATCGCGCTGCTTGGTCGCTCACTGTCGGCGCGGCGATCATGCCTTGCTTGTCCGATCTAAGTATGTGATACGCGTAGCAACATGGATTACGAGCGATCGGATCGGCGCAACGTCCAAACGCGTGATCGTGACACGCGATCATGCCATGGGACGAAGATCTGATCGGGCAAATGATACAAATGTGGACGCACCTTTTGGGATATGACCAAATCACGCAGGATGTTAAAATGGCGATTTCACTAGTAGTTTATGAATATGGACATGAAGATTTATCGCCCCGACAATACAAATAACGTGGACCTAAAACCGGGCGTCACAGTAGTATCGAGCGTTATGGTCAGCTGTGCAGTCAAAATCTATCATGTGTCACTGTCTCTATAGTTTATAATGTTACGAAAGTTAACGTCTTTTTAACTTCAATTCCCTACTTGATATACATCTATTTTATCAATTCGTCTGGCGCGTTTTCATTGTTTTTATCTAATATGTCGATTCAGTATAACTATAATCATTATTGTCAGTCTTTATTATATAATTAGTATATAACTGCGTCAAGGCGTCCCTTTTATAGATATGCAAATACTCACGTCAGAATTTCAACTCAGTGCATATTTTTTTTAATAATAATTTAAGAAAGCACATTTGGTTTACAAGTTATTTTATAATTAGACCATTCTAAGAGTGTACGACGTACGTCGTTTCGTATTTCATACGAGTGTATCTGACTGTCATACATGTCATACGTGTCATATGAACTTGAACTAAATACTAACTATTGCACAAAGAACTTACTATAACTGGGTTTGTATGTACTTTAGGTAGGTAATCCCTAGGCGGACTGCATTCCAACTGCAACTCGCATCGGAACTGCACGCCAATGGCAGCCATCCTATTATCCAAATTCACATTCAATAGATTTATTATAAGAAGCATATTATTGGTCATAATTTAAACCCTGCAAAATGTGTTTGTTGTGAACTTCTACACCATACTAAGTTCCTGCTTTAGTTACGTCCAAATCAAAAACCTAACACTTATTTTATAACTAGAAGCAGCGTTATTCTACATTGGTCCTCACTGCTTGGAACCGTGGTGATAGATGGTCATAATCCAGGTCACAAAATTCCGTCTAGATGTGCAATTGAATCAGGCCTTCTAGAGTCTAGCAAGCAGGCCGGCAAAGTAATAGATGGCGTCTTTAGTACAACAGCTGGACCAATCAGAGTTTTGTTCTGAATATCAAATTAAGTTGACCAATGACATTATATTTTTGAATTTAGGAGCCGATTTCTTAATCGACTAGTTCGAGAAAATTAGATATCAGGGGAAACAATTGGTGTAGTTTTCAAAATTTCTTCCTTGAGGTGTTCTGATAAACCTCGGGTGTGGGAGCTGTGCTGACGTCAGGGTTTTGGTTTAAATTTCACTTTTTCAGTTATTTGCTTTTATCTCGAAAACCTAAAATATACTTGCAGTTGGTTTTACAAAAAAAAACTATAGTCCTTTTCGTCCCCAGATTTGGTCATATTAATTTTAACTGTTGGTATAATTGATTCAGAGAAAAATAGTGTTAAGTTGTATAAAACCTCCAAAAGTTGGGGTGCTCGCTCTGATCTGTTGTATTTTAGCCATTCACATTAAGATCTGGAACTGAATTTTGGTAAAGTTGTTAATCAGAAAGACAAGAGTAGATTTTCACCGATAACCATCGAGGACCACGGCGCGGGTACTGGGAGCAGGGGAGTGAAGCTCGATTCCACCGTGCATCATTTAGAGCCATATTCCTCCAAAACTATAATTCCAAGCGAAAATGCTGAGAATAGAAATAATTTTGGGCTGTAATGCCCGAAAATGTGAAAATATAACCTTTCACCGGGAAGTGGTTTATTTTGCCTGTTGTTACTATTAAAATAAAGTGTTAATGAAATATTTACATTTTCATCACAAGTTTATCATATTTAGAGTTGTTATTTCTAGTGAGTGTGTTAAATATTTATACTTTAATGCAAATAATTTCTAAGGATAGCTTAAGTAAGTAGGCTATCGAAGAATTACTTTTGTCAGTTAGGGGGTGTAATGTGATTAGGGCGATTATATAGTAGTTGGTGTTGTCAGCATAAAAATATCATACCCTTTTTTTTACCTACGAGCCAGTGATATTTGCTTGGAATAAAAAAATTGGTAAAATGTACGTTATAGTCATAACGTAGATTTTAACAAAACCGTTAGTTACGAGTGCAATGTCATGTATCAAAATTTATTTAATAAACTAACAACCTAAAACTACACATAAACACTCAACCAACGACCCTCACAAAAAACTTGTAGTCTGAAAAACAGTTCTTGGAATTCGCTTTTACATATATAAGCAATCTTAAAGTTGAAGGCTCCAATATATTAACAACCAAAAGAAAAACTGGGTTTTTAGGGATTTTGATTAGCATCAAAAGTTTAATATTCTTGTACGAGAATTACGTACAAACCCGGAAGATAGAATTTCTGTGTTCTTATAGAGCCAGGATCATATTGAATGTTTTTTAGTGCGATTCGAGCTAAAGGTGGTTTTAAGAATAACACAGGTGCACCGTCAATTCCAAGCGGTATTTATAAGAATGCTTGTACATGGAGAACTAAAACATATTTCTACGGGTAACTGCGTCAGCTTGGAAGATATAAATATTTTAATGGTTACCCGTCCAGAAGCGGTGTTAAATTCAACCACGGTTGGCAACCGCTCAATCGATGCTACTATAGGATGATAGCACGGTCATACCAAATGTTCATGATTACTTGGCAGACCCTAGCAGACTAACTTAATTCACTCGACAAGTTATTACTTATACAACGGGGTTTGTTGTACGTAAAATGAAAACAGAAATAAAATGCCATGAAGGTTTTAATAAGTGCAGAGCCTTAAAAGAGTTGAAAAATTGAAAAAAGACAAATGAAGCTTATACTAACCGCCTTCTAAAAAGTTGTAGTTATTTGTGAGCTAGCAGAAAAAAATACAGGAAAAGCAAGCCGTTTCAAAATAATTATTTGCACACCACACCCCTTTGCAGCAGTGTTTGAAGAAGTGTTTAAATTTATTTTTGGATGAACATTTCACTGAAACTATCTGCAACGGACATTATGCTATACAAGTTTCTGCCCGCGACTTCGTCCGCCTTAAATTCGTTTATCGCGGATAAGGGTATTATTCCGGGATAAAAAGTAGCCTTTGTCCTTCCCCGGGACTCAAACTATCTCCATACCAAATTTCATCCAAATCGGCTCAGCGGTTTAAGCGTGAAGAGGTAACAGACAGACAGACAGACACACTTTCGCATTTATAATATTAGTATGGATTAGTTAATTAATAAATAAATAATAAATAAATATTACGGAACAATTTTACACAAATCGAACTAGTCCCATGGTAAGCTCAATAAGGCTTGTGTTATGGGTACTAGACGACGATATAATTAATAGATATATTACTTATATACATGGAAAACATCCATGACTCAGGAACAAATATTTATGCTCATCACACAAATATTTGCCCTTACCGGGATTTGAACCCAGGACCTCAGCTTCGCAGGCAACGTTACTCCCACTGCGCCAAACCTGTCGTCTAAAATTAATAAAATGCATATGCAAAAAATATTTAACAACACGCATACACCATGCATCTAAAAAAGTGGTTGACCGTCAGAATACGGTAAGAGATCTATACACCAAACTAATAATATTTAAAGGCCAATCAATCTAAACTGAATAATGGTAAGATATATTTTCATTTGTTAGAAGTATTCATTTAATTTATACATATACTAGCGGCCGCCCGCGACATCGTCCGCCTGAAATTCGTTTATCGCGGATAAAAGGTATTTTTCCGGTATAAAAAGGAGGTTATGTCTTTCCGCAAAACTCGAAATTTTACTAATTTAAATGTGAAGCATATTACCAAGATTTCAAATTCCTAGCGTAAAAAAATATTTACTGTCCATGAAAAAAATCATCCCCTTTTGCGTAAAAGGGATGAAATTTGACATACATTATAGCCTATGTCCTATTCTGATTTATGTCTATTTCTGGAAAATTTAATAAAATTC
The DNA here is from genome assembly GCA_905404275.2 of Hedya salicella. NCBI lineage: Eukaryota > Metazoa > Arthropoda > Insecta > Lepidoptera > Tortricidae > Hedya > Hedya salicella. The sequence continues at coordinate 46,757,481 of FR990096.1, forward strand.
GTCAAGTACTTTTCGAGATTAAGTGGAACGTACATACATACTTTCACTTTTATAATATAGTAAGGATTTCCTATCTAGCCTATATCCATGACTAACCCCTGGTAAGCATTGGTAACGAACAAATTAGTTCATGATTAATTTGACGGTCATCTTATTAGCCTGTTAATCAAGCATAATAATTTAAATGAAAAACCTCTTTTTATCCGAAGTTTCTGGATGGCAATATTAAAAATAATTTTAACGAAAATATTGTTTATAAAATAGCTTTAATTTCAATATCATAGAAAGAAAAATAATTGTAAGTCGGAAGTTGTATCATGTATTTTCAACAAAATAAACAGGAAAATTGACATTTTCAGCTCATATTTAGACTACATTAACGGTTACTCACGTTGTAAAAAGCCGAGTACTTCTTGACATGTTTCGGCCCGTGTAGACACCGCCGGCCGCCGGCTTTTTACAACGCGAGTAACCGGTAATGTAGTCTGAATATGTCCGAGTGTCACGGTGGTTTTCTAGTTAAAATTAAAAAGAGCTTGTTTATATATATTTTTTTATTTAGGGGCTATTAAAAAATTACGTCATTTCAGATTAGGGGGGGGGGGGGGGGGGGGGGTGTCTGGTCACGGATGATGGTAGCATGACGAAGGAGGGGGAAGGGTCATTCCCAATTCCCTCTCGGTCGCTCCCAAAAATTCCAGATTTTTCGTTTGCTAAACTTCTTTTTTCCACATTTTCCTCGAAAAAACGAAATATAATAAAAAAAAATTGTTCGAAAATGTACAGATCAAGCCCTTTCATATGATACCCCACTTGACCTAGTAACTAGACTTTTAATTTTTGCCCCCCCCCCCCCCTCATATTGCTGCTATGTTTCCTTCGCAATACATGTGGGGCTGACCATGTTTATAAATATTCCAAATTTCAAATAGATTGCATACGTACTTTTTAAGACACGGCGCTCTAATAGTCGGACAGACAGACAGACAGAGCCGCACCATAAGAGTTCCTTTTTTACCTTTTTGGAACGGAACCCTAAAAAACCAAAAGAAATTCGTGTTTCTGTAAACCGTTGCTAAAAACTAATTTCTTGGAAATGACATCATTTTATTCTAATAGATGACGTAATTTATGAACAGCCCCTTGCGGATATATAAGAATCTAAAAAAACGCGCATTGTCGATAATCGTTGCAAGGCTGGCAACCCAGGATATGTGCCTATTTAATAGTGCTATCTCACAAAACATACCCACGCCAACAGCTTGTCTAGCGTATTCTCTGTCTACGGGTCAAATCAAATTGCTTTGTCTTCCAGAGATATTCCAAATTTGAATGTAATAAGAAAATCGAATTTGAATTTATTATTACCCAATAATAACATTACCTATCACAGATAAGAAATATGTTCTAACAAAAAAGTGTATCTTTAAGCTGGTCGTAATTTGCTGTTTTTGAACGCATAATACAGGGTTCATGATATGTGTGATGAACGACTATTAAAGGCAACGAAAATATTTATTTTCAGTCATTAAGGAACTATTTTTCAAGGGCACACATCTCTGCAATATGTTAATAGCCTAGATTAGCATTTGTTTAAGTAACTCTTGTACCTTGCGTCACAGCACAGAATAACAACACATCAAGACAAAGTCGATCCCCCAGTTTCTTTGGTGTTCTGCGTTAGGTATACCTACAAGTTATGCTACTTGGACAAAACGGTATTAAAAGGCCTGACACATGAACTACACACAGACCGTTTTGCAATATTTATAATTCAATACTAAACGAATTCGTCCTAATAAGACGGAATACTGTTTAAAAATTCCGTTCTTTACAAAGAATAACGCAATCGCGCACGCCCAAAGGATATAGCTGCAAATAAACCTTTCTTCTTTCAAACGAAATTTGTTACTTTGACAATGTGGTATTTTGCCACTGGTTATCCAGAACGCTGGGTCATCAATTTTGTAAAAAAATACATATTATCTTATTTACCAGTGATACAAGTAACTTAGAAAATACCAGTGCCTTAGGTCACAAGTGAACAGAGTCACGGCTACTTAATTCTGAATCGAGGAGTAGTGCATTTTCGGCTCTTAGTTCTAGCAGATAATAAAAGTACTACGACATAAAAAAGAATTTCCGCATCGCTAAATAGCGTTATTATCGTCAGTGACTCTACATACAGTCATTGTAGTGAGAACGACCGAGGACAGTGGCACCAACTAGTAGTGCAGCTATTATAAAAGCAGGTATATATGTTAGCTCTATACTCTTTGGTTCTAGGTTCGATTAATACTCTGAACCGCCTTTAGTTATATTTGAAATGGCATTTGTCGTTTCTTCGTTTAACTTGTAATTTATAAAATGACGCTAGCATGAAATGAATATAGGACACCAAAATATCCAAAATCAAAATTAACTATTTTTTTACGTAAAAGCCAAAGCGTTATGATCAGAGCATTTTTTTACATTACATTACGGGATCGATACCTAATTAAAAATACACCATGACATAGATGATACATTTTACAATTTATTTCGATTTGTTGTAATATCAATGGAAATTATTTTGAGATACATCCAAATGTATTAACAATAATATAAGCACCATCAAATAATGTAAAAGTAAGTAAAAATAGACTTAATTGCATTTATTATCAAACTTTACGCATTATAGTTTTATAAGATAAAAACAAATGGTGATTTGATGTACCCCAATTGAAATACGATTTCACGAGAGTTCCGGCCCCCGTCTTGCCTAACGCGTTTGACGCTCCCAATCGCAATCAAGTGTCATGATTTTGTAAGGGCTATGACAGTTGATTCGGATATAGGATACCAAGTGTCAAATATAATAACCCCGCGGGTCGAGGTCCGGGAAATCAGCACTCGGGGTAACGTAAGATTTGAATGGCAGGTTAGTCCAATTATTACAAAATGTAAAAATATTACTATATAACAAAAACCTTACGCAATTGTGTAGGTATGCATCACTTATTTATAATAAAATTATTTTAAACAAGGCGTTCAATTCTTTTTGGTACATTCAACAATCCGTCATTAATTCAGACAGGTATCTCGAGATGGGTAGCTGGCGTATAATGTCAATAGAAGTAACAACGAACCGGATCGCGGGAGGGGTCCGAAATTCTGCTGGACATGTTATCTTTGTTAACTACCCAAAAGATTCACCACAGAACCAACATTGTTTACGGGAGGAGTTCAAAAAGCTGGATACGATAACTCACGTACTATTAAATTTTGTATCAAAGTTTCTGTATGTGTATGACGAACAATTAACCACACAACTGTATTGAATGTGTTTGAAAACAGTGGAACATTTCACTTTCATCGGGTTTGTATGGTTTAGTATAGGTAATAATAGTCCACCTCTTTGGGCCTCACCCCTATGCATGCGGCCGTTCTGTTGTGTAACAAATATGCGTATTCATACACTCACCGGCCAAAAAATTGGCCCACTCATTAGTTTTCCTATACAATTGTATAAAAACGTTACTTTCAAAATCATGCATGCAGTCCAATTGGAGCCAAATGAGTTCTTTTGAATGCCGGTAACGTTTTTATAGGTAATTTACTGAGCCTCAAATCGGCACAGGAGATATTCTTACTAAATTTCCAGTTTTCTGTATGCAGATATAAAAATAAAACAATATTTACTGTTCCGTACAAAATGAAACAATTTTACCACCGAGGATTAGGTATTTTTTAACGCTCGTCTTGAAGCCCGATAAGTCAGCTAAATAAAAAATGCAAATTGCATGCAAAACTATCAAGTGACTCCGACTTAGTAGTATAATTCTCTGAATACTTTTTGTATACAATTGTATGGAAGGAATAATGAGTGGGCCAATTTTTTTGCCGGTGAGCGTATTTAAAAAAGTATAAATTATAATGTGAGAACTCATTTCCTAAACCGAAACACGATAATGTCAATTATTTCGTTAATACCTACAAATTTATCCCAAAAAGCTCGACAAGTCTTCGTCTTTTACATCATGCAATGATCTCTAGTGCAGATTTATACCTAACGTAGCTCTAACATTTATTGATATGCACTTAATAGTTATATTTATTATAATGACATGTGTGTTGTACACCAGAGAACCTACTACTAAACGGCAGAGCGCTGTCAAAGGCATGTCGCGCCGCGCCGCGCCCCCCTGGCGTCTGGAGAGTGCACTCCGGTGTATATGGTTGTTAATCTCCAGCGAGGGGTCTCATAGTTAGTGGAGGGTGTGATTGCGTCAATATCAAAAGATAATTTGATGCACCACTGCATACGACGCCCAGCCGTTTAGTCTATGTACAATGCCAACACAACCTTTTACAACAATGATTGCAATAGGGAACAGGCATGAAATTTTTTATCGCTTTTTTTAACTAAATATCAAAATACCGTAAAAACTATTTCAAAATGTGAACTTAAAATTAAAATCGGCCAAGGAATACGCATAATATAGGCATTTTAAACAAGTAATTAGACAGAGAGGTCCGATATGCACTGTTACGTCACAGTGCATTCCGGCCATATTAACTATTGAAATGTTTGATGGCTTATATCTTGGTTATTTTTATAGCTGTTCGAAAAAATATTTTTATCTACTGTTTGTTACATGAATGAGCTATTAATAAAGCAAAATTAAAATTCATGCATATTCCCTATTACACACCGTTAATAAAATATTTGGCAATCTTTACTTATTCCAATTGGGTCGAGCTCAAAATTATGCAACGTAAACTATAAACACAGTGATCCCAGCAATCTTGTTAAATAGAAACTAGCTGGAGCGTACACACACACAGGAGTGACAGTGCGTGTTAGTAAGAAATGTATAAAGTCGCACTGAATATTGACACAAAAGTGAAAACGGCTTTACTTGATTGTGAATTTGATTACGTATGCTGTCATTGCAATATTATTTCATGCATAAATAAAGAAATTCACTGATTTTGACATAAACACGCGAAAAACAAAAGATTATGCTCTGAGGTATGACAAGTGTACCAAGGTAGAGAAGTGCCAAGACGAGCGAGTGCATCACATATCATCATAGGCAAAACATTTTGTAAGCTTGTAGAGTAAGTATTTTTTTGTCAAAATCTCTAATTATTATTATTTACATATTTTTTCTTTCCGGACGGGACTATAGTAGGGTGGTTTTCCGGTATGCACGATGTGGCACTTGCACATCACATAACAATACTAATTAACGGGCAGGATTAGTTACCATTTTTCTTTATAAAATAGAAAGTAGGAAATAAAACTAACATTAATTTACGAAACATTTCTTCTGTTCATATTTCTGTAGATAATAATTTCAGTTCCATTGTACAGAGAATGCGTCTGATCGGATGTTGCTGAGATCACAATGAAGGCCTTTTGCGGTGGCACGATTACAATTATGGGAATAGTAGGGCTAGCTTTAAATATAAATTCGAAGGCCGCTAAGATATCACCGTTCAATAAATCGTAATATATACAGGTTGGCAGCGCTTCCGCGGCCGGCGCCGTGGCTTGAGCGAGTATATGTACAAACCGCCGCGACTGCTGGCGCAAACGAATATCCATCATCTATTATTATAACATAACATTACTTACACGCAACCGTTGCCGGCGCAAGGATTGTCCCTGTCCCATCTATAGGTACAATCTCTACCCAGCTTGCAATGTCAGCCTATCGAACTAATCTAAAACAGAAGCGAGCGGCTGACATTTCCAAGCTTTACAACATCACGCTTCGACTTGTCGAAACATACATAAACGAAAACACCACACAGTAGAGGACTACCACTCGACTAGGTTGTCTTCCACGGTACATGCGCGTACCGGCCGACGTGTCAAGACGACATAATAACCATTAACGTGACAACTGTCACGTGGCATCTTCACGCCGTCCCAGCACGCTCGACCGCCGAGGGTGACATCTTCGTTAAATGGTAGACCTAAAATTAGCCAACGAATCAACAAAATTAACATGTAATAAACCAAAATGGTACCTTAAAATTCAACAGTTCACAGATCTCAAGTTCAAATCGACGTTACAGTAACAATACTATTTGTCGATGAAATGTTCTATATTCCCTTTAAAAGATGTAGACCAATTGGGAACCTCCTCTATTTTCAAGGTTTCTGAAAATTATAAGGAGCCCTGTGTATGATTGGATGTCGTTAGCTTTATTTATTCATTCTGCACATGCAAGCTATATGGAAAGTATACTACATTGTATACATTTACGGCCAAAACAGGAAACGCTATAACAAAAAAAAAATACAATTTCGTCTATTAACATTACAATAGGAGTCTCCGTATAGAATACTTGCTTGGTCGTTATTTACCAGAATGGTCAATTTAAATACTATATTACCAGTACCCAAGGGTAAGCAATTTTGATGCCGTGGTTTTGCTAAGCGACTCGACGTGCTTTTCTCAAACGTTCGGGAACTGCGCATTTATCCGGGATGATAAGTAACATATGTCACGTTATATCTCCACATAGAAATCTATGTCAATCCGTTGCTCCGTCACTGCAGCAAACCACACACTTTCGCGTTTAACCACTTTTCTTAGCATTTATTATATACCTATTTAGTGAGATGGCGAACTAGCACACGCATTTACGTGATTTATGCATACTCGCGTACACAACATTAGCCCGAAAACAACCAATTACTTAACCTTTTCGCCGCCGTTGACTTGATATAAAGTCAGTACATTTAGTTCCCCACACGCCATTAACTTCATATGAAGTCGATGTAAACATTGAAAAGGCCTATGTGCTATCAGGTAAGGTTAATTTTCCGTTTCTTGTAACATACGCTTAGGCGTGTGAGTGACACTTTTGTATGTGACGTAAAACGGCGAAAATGTTATGGATACGTTGGTTGATATATTGGTTAATTCACCGACAACTTGACCTCCATGCTGGGACGACTACGGCGCACATTGTGGCAAATCCTCCTATTTAGTTTCACCCCGATTTCCCATAATCCTATAGCAGTAACTATGACAATCATCAGTCTAAAACTCCCAATACGTTACGGCTTCTTGTTTTTATTGTACAAGACGTACTAGTTTAGTTTTTGCGGAAAATGTGAAAGGTAATAAAGTTTTGTAAATAATCATTGATTCTGCATATAATACTACACCTTTTTATATATCTAAATGAGCCTACTTCTCATATTGAAATTTTTTTGTCAAAGAAAATAAATAAATACATATGTTTTTTTTAATTGCAATACATTTGGGATAGTCATGTTTACAACTATTCCAAATTTCAAATGGAAAGCATAAGTTGTTCCTGAGATAGAGCGCTGTAACAGTCGGACAGACAAACGGACGGAGTCGCACCATAAGGGTCCTTTTTTACCTTTTTGGTACGGAACACTAAAATTAAAGGTGATTCAAAAATAGTCGTTTTTACCAGTGTGCGGTGCAAGCTTTGCTGCTTGACAGAACTAGCGGCGGACAAGAGACCGGACCGGTCCCTGATTGTGGATCCCGCACAACCCAGTCCCAGTAGTAAAGCCAATATAAGCTACTTAATACAGCTTACTTAAACTTGACGATCGAATTAAGAATGTAATCTTCACCTGGACGTCTATTCACAAGTGACAGCAAATAACATGTTTTGGAGACCTCACCTAGTTGACAAGCTACGCCTACACGGTCGAGGGCTCCACTATTGTCTGGAATTTTGTAAACGATTACAAGTCGTCCAAATGTGAAGATCTCAGAAAGTTTCGAAGTTTACCAGCTAGAGGCCATCGAAGTTTACCAGCTAGAGGCCAAGAGCCGCAAAACACTTGGCGCAACCAGAAGTAAAGTCTAACTATCAACCAGTTAAACAACTGGTATATTTTAACTGTCATCAACAAACTAGTCTAGATAGTTAAATATTTAAATGTTGTGTTTACATGAAAATAGGAACTTATAAGGAAGTCGTTATTTTTGGAGTATTACAGCAGTTTCAGCCGTTTTGTCAGTCTCAAGTCCTAAGTATTAAATAAATGGGCCATAACATGCCTTAAAACTGTATATCGATGTATGAAAGTCTCAATATTTACGACTAGTGACTGACGGCGGTTGAAACGCCCGCGGAAACGCCCACTGTTAAATACGAAGGTAACTGATGTCTATTGTTTACCTCAATTTTATTGTAACCTTCATGTTTCGGTATTTCTGTGTATTTGAGGTGTGCAATAAGGAGTATTTGAATTTGTACTTCTAACTTCTAGTGACATTAATAATTGTAACAAAATAACGTACGGTACTTGCGCCCAAGATGGCCGTTCTTAAGATGGCCCATTATCAATTAATTTGTATTTTTCAATGTTCAAATGAATCTAAATTTTGCGCCAATGTTCGGTTAGTACCATAGATAATACTGCAACTTTTTATTATATCGAAGCCAAGGAAGTTGTTGTTATATCGAAAAGTAAAAAAGTAAATGGATACCATTTTTAAACACCCGATCAATACATTTTTAGTTTGCTCTACATGGATAAGTCAGAAAAATTAAAAAGTTAGTTGTCAAATAATTATTTTTTCACCTAATTGTAAAATTTAACTGCCTGGGTGATAACACGTTTTACGACCGTGAACACCTCAACATGATTGGGCAATAGCAGCATGTGAACAAGATGCGATTTCCAAATGTTCGCATCATTCCACACGATTTGCTCCCTCACAAATCAAATAATGGATTCCAAGCCACCTGTGAATACCTATAGACTTTAATCAAGCCAGTGTTTAATATTTATTTCCCTATAATACTCTTTTCCATATAAAATAAGTTAAAAGCAGATAAAACTATTAAGAAAATATAATTCAGATCCAACGTCACCACGCTGCAATGGCTAATACGAAAATGGTCCAGCAATAGGGTACTTTCGGTAATGAACAATAAATTATGAAATTGGATAAAAATTAAAATTTATGTAAAAATAAACATACATGTTCTGATTTTGAGTCATAAATATACATGATTGTTTTAATAAATTGAAATTAAAAGTAAAATATTGACTTTTAATATCTGTATATCACGTGACCTAAAACACAAGACGCCATGGTGTGACGTCATAATGGCAAAATAATATGCTGCCGTCTGCCAGACCAGTCATTAACAAGAATCATATTTGAAACTGTTAGGTTATGCGTTCTCTAAGTTTTGTTTACATACCGTCATGACGTCAAAATTTCGCCGGAATACAAAAAGTTTAAGTTGTAATGTAGTATTATGGCAATAAAGCGTATTTATTTTGCAGAGATATGATGATTTGTGGTTTCAAAGTACTTTTTCAAACAGAGTATGGTATCCTATTGATCAACCATCACCGATAACAAAGCATGTTAAAATTAGGTTGTAGTTATACATTTTTGACGTTATTTACCTACCACGGGATAATATGATATGAAAAGCTTTATGTTGGTTCACGTTAGCACATGTGCCACATAACAATGTATTCATCAAACCATATAAATTTGGCCGTAAAGTGGAATGCTAAAAAGTGCTTCATATATAAATTCCAAGGGAAAATTACAAAACAATGTACTAGGTTGCACGGAGCAGTGCGGACCTCCTCTTTGACAGTTTCAACTACGTCAGTCTCGGAGACCATCTTATAGCGATACTACGCTGTGGACACTCCCTGCTGCCCGCCGCCCGCAAGCTCCGCCCACCCGCGCTCTTCCCGCTCACAGTTCAGTTACCTCAACCGGTAACTGCGAGGTAACCGAGCGCAGGTGGGCGGCAATTTCAGGGAGTGTCCATACTGTACGTCGTACTCTTTACTATACTGTGGCGATACACACAAGGCGGGCTGGAGCGGTGCAGACTAATACAATTGTATTAATAGACCAATTTCACCACGCTTAGTTAGTATTCAAATACGTTTAATTTTTTGCCTGCCAAATGGTCCAAATTTACAGGCATCATCAGCATTGAATGGCTAACAAAGCGTGATGAAATCGGATCTTTACCGGGCGGTGTACACTGGCTTCGCCACCGACTGCGTCTAGTGGCCATGTTATTGGTAGCAAACATGAAACTTGGCGAGTCCGGCTTTCTTGACATTAACAGTATAGACCTATCCAGCCGCTTTCCGTGTGAAAGTACTCACTTGTTTCATCTTAAGGAACTGAGGAAAAGCGCAAAATATGTGGACCAACAGACAACTGAAGTATCCTCATACATTAACGAGTGCACCTACTGAAATAAAACAATTTAACGGATTATATCGCGTATATTATCTCATTTTAGTTCCCGACGTTTCGGAAGCTTTCCAGCTTTCCATGGTCACGGGAGGACTGAGAAAAGATGTATTTTCCAAATATACATCTTTTCTCAGTCCTCCCGTGACCATGGAAAGCTGGAAAGCTTCCGAAACGTCGGGAACTAAAATGAGATAATATACGCGATATAATCCGTTAAATTGTTTTATTTCAATGAGTAATAATCGCGGAAACAGAAGAAAATATTGAGTGCACCTACATCAATCTCGGGGAACAAGTTTAACAATATCTTGAGCAGATTGTAACTGTAACTGTATAGTTGACTACAAACAAAACACAAATCAATACTATTACCTAAGTAACATTTTAACGAAAATCAATATTACAATTCAATCAATCATATTATTTGTAAAATCAATTTATGTCCAATTTAGAGCTACAATTTTTAGTAAGTCTTTTTTTTTCATACGAGCGACGCGCTATTTAAAGCGCACCTTGGAAAACAATCTTTCGTCTTAATTAAATCTAAAAGCGAAGCTGAATTTCAGCATCATTCCTCATTTTATAAGTGCGACAGTCGATTTACGTGAAAAATGAAAACGGAATGCACAACATTTCATTTTTTTTACCCTTTATTTTATCGACCTATCTAATAATATATGCAAAAACACAAGGAACGTATTTGTTTTTTTTATTTTATCCACTGATTTTAATAAAACATAACTACCTCATTCATTAAGGGCCTACGCGCAATTCGAGGAAGAATTAATCTAAAAATTTTAAAATATTCTGCATCTCGGCGCTCATTGTGACAAGTGACATAACTAGAGATGGTGAAAAGCGATACAATTAATTTTTCAATTACCGTGACTCTCGTACCAGTTGTAAAAAAGTCACTGTAATTTTATTACCCACGACCATCCCTGACTTGCGGCGTTAGTTACTTACTGTAATGTATTCAGATCATTGTAACAATTTTACTATGATTTTATCACACTTAATGATCACTTACGTGATTTTGTAACGTTCCGTCGTTGTGAACAGTCACAGTTATACTTTTCTAGTCACAGGGATTTTTTATCGAGTTATTATTATTACCCGCAACTAGTTATGACACAAATGTAAACTGCCAATATGACATGTCAACGCTTTTTTATAATTGCTAACCTAAATAAAGCAAAGGAATAGGCGTGAGGACGGGTTAGGAATATTAAAATTGTAATTAGTCCGTCAGCTAGATAATAAAAAAATATAGGACACGTATTTTTTGCTTTTTCAAAATAATAAAAAAATACTCAGATATATCGCGTTAAAGTTTAGAAGTGGGGGCTCGTGACGTCACTCCTAAGTAAAATTTGTACGTAGCAGTGACGTCACGCGATATTTTGACTCAACGCATCGCCTTTATTTTACGATTACGTAAAAAAAGAAAATATACGTCGTGTCCAATATTTTTTAGTCATCTACATGATGAACTAATTATTAAATTTAGTCATCATGCCTATTAACTTTGTAGATATCGCCTATGAATCACCATTTGTTTGCTTATCTCCAGTTTTTTAAGAACTTGTGATCCGAAAATTCCAATAATAATGTTAATGTGTTCAGAGAGCCCAAATCTATACGTGATATTTCAATTATAATTCACTTTCAAAAAATGAAATGTTGTCCATTGAATTAAAACTAGAGGCAGCTAGTTCTGCGATGTATCATCCACTAATCGATTGTACAAGTGCTTGATTTTGATCGGACAGCTAGACAGGTTATGCGGGAGCCGCGACGCCGCTACTCCGGCAACTTCAGGTCAAAATCGAACAGCTCCGCCAGCCCCTCGTCGTGGTCGAGGCAGAAGCCGTAGTCCGTCGCCGACATCGGCGGCTCCAGTGCCAGGAACGGTTCCAGCTCCAACGGTTCTGCAAGTTCACATGCAACCCTATTTTAGTATGCTCTTAACTCTTGCGCTGTAACATATCTTCAAAAAAGATATTTGAAATTCTGCCCTAACAACTACACCAAATACAGTGTCCTGGCAAAACAGAGTCATACACATCACCTTTTATAGTCACGCAATTTAAATAAACAATCAGTGTGCTAAATGCAGTGAACGAAAAAAACATAGAACGCGAGCTTCATACAAAATTGCAGTGTAAAACAGGGTAAATAGTCTAAATCCGCATGCGCGTTGTGACCAATAAGAGTTGGCCAAAATATCAGTCTGCTTTCTATTACCCAAAACAAATAATTGTGGTTTGCCAATTTCATAATAGCTGGCTGTAATTGGCTTCTGGCGCTAACGTTCTATAGTACCAACATGACGGCGACTATGAAAACGCATAGCTAGTAGATGGTCACATGCAATAAAGAGTAATTTTGTAGGCAGAATTAACGTATTATTTATTTTTCAGTTTAATTTTATTTTTAAACTCAAGATGGGCATCTTCTAGTTTAAATATAAAATTAAACTGAAAAATAAATAATACGAAAGTATAAAAATAATTCGTTCGCGGTGGAGAAACAGTCATAACCCGTCGTTTTTTCTTCAGCATAGTCGGAAAAAAGTATCCTATAACCATCTGGAGATACCCAGCTACCCCCGTGTACCAAAAATTAAGGAAATCTGTTTAGCCGATTTTGCGTGATGAAGCCACAACGACACATACAAACATAGATAAAATCCAAAAAAAACTATTTTTCGTTTTAGTGACCTCCAAATAGTCCGTAACAATCATTTTTTTGAAAATATCTTCAATGTACAGACATTTAATTTTTACAACTTTATAATAGTATATATATAATTATAGAATAACCTTACGCAAATCAAAGTAGTCTCCAATTAATATGTAGCAGATTATACTGTGAATACTAGACGATCTATATGTGAGGGAGTTTAGTAAAACGTCCCACTTTGTCGATTCTAGTTTCGGAGTTACGGGCAGTTTAGTGAAATATGGCAAAACCTACCGAAAATCGACTTTCAATGAAAACTGATAGAACATACTGAAATAAACCTATGATTTTGATGTCGATCCATAAATGACCAATTTAAGCACCTTTTTAAGGCCTCAAAGTTTAGTGCCCAGCGTCCCACTTTGTCGAACACGAAAAAAATCGTCGATATCATATTTGTGCCTGTTATAGGGAAACATTTCTACTTTGACGATATGGAGTTATGAGTAGTTTGTAATATAAGAAAACATAAGCTATCTTTCGGTGAAAAAATTATTTCTCTAAGTGCTATAGTTTTTTTTTTTAATTCTTCAAACTTGCAAAGGTGAATAAGCGACAATTGAGAAAACGTTGGTTAAAGTTTGGGACCTTTAAAACACACGTGTACTTTGAAGTTATGGAGTGGTTAGTATCAAATGAATTGGCATACTTTAAGGATTTCAAATCAATTCAGTTTTTCTTAACTTTTTGAAATAATAACTAACTAAAGGGATCCATAGAATTATTTCTGTCTTTTTTAGCATGAGAATACATTTATAAATACAACTTTAATGATTAATCTGCGTGTCATGTTATAAATATAGAAAATAAACCCACATTCAGGATTGACATATTTTCGTTCTCTTTTTATGTTCAAGCATACAAACTACTAAGGTTACATACATGATTTTGACTAATTTGAAATCCTTAAAGTATGCCAATTCATTTGATACTAACCACTCCATAACTTCAAAGTACAAGTGTGTTTTTTGCCGTCCCAAACTTTAACCAACGTTTTCTCAATTGTCGCTTTTTCACTTTTGCAAACTTGAAGAACAAAAAAAAAATAACTATAGCACCTAGAGACATATATCTTTCACCAAAAGATCTCCATATCGACAAAGTGGGACCTTTTCCCAAAAACTGTGACATATTTGCATAACAGCAATGTGTTCCGATATATTTGCCCACTTTGACCGCTACTAACTATGTGGCGCTGACTGTAACAATTAAATACTAGTTTCTTTCTTTATCATGGGTGTAGTTACAACTGGTAACAGATGGGGAAATAATCACAGCTGTTACCAGTTTGTAACCTTTTGACCACCACAGTTGTCAAATCGCATCATCGAATAATCTGTGCCACTGACGCCAGCGACGGCATATGCGGACAAAATTTCATTGTTCGAAGAAATATTTTATTATTGAAGGTTTTTTTTTGGTGTTGCGTCGGGATCAAGCCGTATTGGATTGCTACTTGACGCTCAGTGTAAAAGAATATGTGGGAATCAGCTAACTACGGAGCGTAGTAAAACAAGGAGAACAATCTCTTTATACCCAAAGTGTCCGTCAAAGACGTTAATTTGGCGGCGCCACTGTAGTAAGTGCGTAATAGTATATTACTGAGCCGCCGGCCGGGAAAGAAGGGTTTCCCTGGTGAGTAGGTATAGACGGATAGTGATACGAAGCCGGTAAGTCTTTTTCACTTTATGTATGGTCTCTGGTGACTTCAGTATAGACAATATTTTAAATTTGTTCATCAACACATTGAATCATACAGATTTGTATAAGTTCGTGTATAATCGACATTGACGCGGATATTTTTGTACCAATAACCATTCATCCACTATAAATAAATTAAGTTTAAAAATCACTATAAAAACACGCTTTACAAGACTTTTCTAACAAATCCAAACACAGCTGGATGATACGATGTTCCATCATGAAGTTCCAGTTCATATCTTCCGGCTCCATCATCAGATCGGTTTGACAGTACCATATTATTGTGTTGTCATCAGAACTACATTCAGCTCCCAATTTTCACGACGTTACGATCCTTGGAAGATGGTTAAATTAGTTACCTTAGATTCCATTACATAGTTACATACAGGTCGACCTAATAAAAGCTAGGGTGTTAAAAAAAAACATTTTAGCTGCTTAGCCTGTGATGAACACTGACGCCATGTTTACATTAAAATTTCAAAATAAATTTACAGCGATGCAAGATATAGTACATTACTGCAGACGCCGGGAAAGGAGGGCTTGCCGGGTGAGTAGGTATAGACGGATAGTGATACGAAGCCGGGAAGCCCTTTTCACGGCCAGGCATGTACAGTGCTCTTCTCAAACATATGCTATGAAATAAAAAAATCACCACTCAAAAAACTACACGACAAGATTTTTTTAATTTTCCCTCTAATCCCTCCTTATTGTTTTTTTACGAAAGTCGTCCGTATTTCGCGTGTGTATTGTTCAAGTAGACCCTATTAGGGCCGTTATAAACTACCTGATAATAAGAATCTTAATTTCCATAATAAATACAATATAAATTAAAATTGATGTAAATTTTATTACATTTTATGTCACAGGATTTTAAATATTATCTATGGTCTCTGGTGACTTAAAACGGCAATATTTCAAACCATAGAGATTTGAGTTCTAGCGGTTCATGTGTAATAGGCATTAACGTGGATATTTTTGGTCCTATAACCAGTCAGCCACTAGAAAAAAAAACCGACGTTTAACGCAGACGCCAGGTTGACGTTAAAATAAAATTAAAAAAAAAATACTTCCCGGCCTTGACCTTACATTTTGTATGAAATTCCTTTACAGTTATATCAAGTTGTTCCGCCCGAAAAGTGATACTTGAAGCCTGTTTTAATTTCTTATTTTTCTCTAACATGCAATGAAATGTCTTCATTACATGCGTTATAACAGGCTTCAAAGTATCACGTTTCGGGCGGAACAACTCGAGAGAACTATAAAGGAATTGCATAGAAAGTTGAAGGCCTAGGCCGGAAAGTATTTTTTTTTTAATGTAAAATTGTGTTCTGTGTTCATGAACAGGTTAAACAGCTAAAATTTTTTTTTTCTTGTGGCGGAAGGGTTATCGAACCATTAATGTCCGTGTTAATGCCTTTTACACCACTGATATTAAGAAAACAAATCTGCATGATTCAATGTGTTGATGAATAAATTTAAAATATTGTCTTTACGTAAGTCACCAGAGACCATAGACAATATTTAAAATCCTATGCATTTTTTATTTATTACTGAAAATAAGATTCTTATTATTAAGTTGTGTATAACGGGCCTTATAGGGTCTATTCGAACGCAACACACGCAAAATACTAATATTCTAAATTCCGTAAAAAATAATATGGAGGGAATGGAGGTAAAATAAAAAAAAAACTGTTGTGTAGTTTTTTGAGTGGTGTACTCGTTTTTTTTTTCTTTCATTGCATATGTTTGAGAAAAGGACTATGCCTCTGGCCGTGAAAAGGGCTTACCGGCTTCGTATCACTATCCGTCTATACCTTATCATCCGGCAAGTGCTTCTTTCTGGGAGTTTGCAGTAATGTACTATTGTAATTGGATGATGATTCATATTTCAGTATCTTGCTACTCTAGCGCCATTCTGGAACCATTATTTACTGCTTTCCACTGGACACTTTTTCATCTGTTTTCCTAGAAGGATTGGCCTTCTTACCTTTCTATTCTCCATACAGCGAACGAAAAAAAACATCGAACAAGGGCTTCCTACACTATTCCAGTTTAGCGTTTTAAACATTCTGAATACGCATGCGAATTGTGGTACCAATAAGAGTTAGCCAAAATACCAGTCTACTTTCAATTACCCAAATCAAATAAATGTGGTAGGCCAATTACAGAATAACTGGCTGTGATTGGCTTCTAGCGCTGACGATTAATAATATCAAAATAAATAAATATTAATATTACAGTACAATTTCACAGTTGATGAACTGGTCTTATGGGGTGAGAAGTAGTTAAGGCATTCCATTTGCCTAATTTTAATTAATTCCATTGGGCCACGAACATTATTCATACCATTTGTATACGAACGTTCGTGTCACAACGGAACCAATCAAAATTAGAAAAATGAAATGCCTTAACTACCTACTTGCCAAAAATTTGGTCCTCACCAGGTAAGCTCAACAAGGCTTGTGTAATTAGTACTACACGACGATATATTTTAGCCACTTGAGTGCTTTCCGCAACTGTAGTTGCATGTCACCACTCTTATTTCAACTATAAATAGAGTTCAAACCAAAATCACGAGCACTTGAGTGGTTATAAAGTTGTGAAAATGAAACTTGCGTACATTGAAGATATTTCCAAAAAAAGTGAAACGGATTATTTGACGGTTCGTTCACAATTTCACATTGATAGATTATAATTTATAAACTATCGAAAATGAACACGTTATATTTTAAGCAGTATGAACAGTTCACGAATTGCTTGTTGGAACGTGCGAAAACTGAGCGAGGATAGCCGACTAGCCCAAGCAGAAGCAGAAATGCTAAGATACAAGCTACATATACTCGGTCTCGGTAAAGTGCGCAGAAATGGATTCAGAGAACTGAGAACCTTACTTTTCTTTACTCTGAGAAGGAAGATGAAGAGGACGTGCGTGAAAACGGCGTGGGATTCCTCCCTTCTGAAGCTGTGAAAAAGAGCCTCCTGGACTGGACACCCATCGCAGAGCGAATCGTTACAGACTGGTTTAACAGCAAAGCCCGCAATATAACAGTCGTTCAGTGCTACGCATCAGTGGCGTACATAGGGTTTTTAGTTAGGGTAGGCAGAATTCGACATAGCCTGTCTGTGTCATTCCAAACATTTGGAGACTTCCCGAATAAAATGCACGAACAGCAAAGTGTGCACAACCAGTCAACTAGCTAAAACTGCGGAGGATGACGGATGTGGACAAATACTAAAAGAAAATGTACTATTTGCGAACAAGACGTTACCAAAAAAACCATACAAAAAAATTGCAATCACAAAATGATTCGTAAAGTAAAACATCTCTGCATGGTCTAATGACGTATTTTTGTTTAAAAAACCGGTATAGATTAGTGCACTGTTTTTTGAGAATATAGCACATTACTCATTACAACTCCGACTTTGACGTCTAATATAACTATCAAGGCGCGTATCTGTCGATGGTTAGCCTCCCTGACTGTCCATTCTGTTTTGGTCTCATGCTGATATGTTTGGCTAACGTTCCTCATCTCGATTGCACCAAAAATTTATGGAAACCCAAAACATTATGAAAAAATTAGTTCATACGTAAAAGTAATAAATAGTAAAAATGAAATTTCTGTACATTGAAGATATTTTCAAACAAACTATTGTAACGGACTATTTGGAGGTCACTGAATCGATATTTTTTTAAGGTTTTTTTGTATGTGTCGTTGTGGCTTCATCACACAAAATCGGCTAAACAGATTTCTTCTATTTTTGGTAAACGGGTATCTGGGTATCTCCAGATGGTTATAGGATACTTTTTACCCGACTACGCTCAAGAAAAAAAGGCGGGTTATGACTTTCTCTCCTCCGCGCACGACGAAGTTGCGGGCACCCTCTAGAAGATAATAAATCAATCTCATTTATTCTGAGGATGCTCAATCGGGCATTCATCAAGAGCCACTTAGATAACATGTTTTGTTAACCAGTTGTATTTTAGAATTGTACATATCTTCTGGGCGATTTTGAAAACATCAGTCTCTAAGATATTAAGGTTAACCACATAATATCAAATGAAATGGTTCAAAAAACGCTCTCCAATAATACCCTCAGAACAGTGTTATTCAAAATAATACGCATGGCAATAGTCAGACTAGGTTTTATCTGTTTCCATAATTAACAATACGGTCCTGATACACATTGCTTTACGAACTTGGCTGACACAGTACCGTGTGTCTAGATATCCACAGTGAACTTGGTAGCGAATTAGTGACTTCAGCGTGTTCACTTATATATAATAGAAGCATTAAGTGGTTGCAATCCCTGTCGGGCGCAGATTGTTAAGGTGAGCAAAGTTAGAGATGAGAGCGCTGTTACCGAACTATTAGTAGATGAGTCTGGTGTTAGTGGGGCCGCCGTGAGCTGAATCCCATGGTGCTACACGAGAGACTGCAGCCTCACGAGATGCAGCGCACCGCGCGCCCCGCCCCGCTCCCGCGTGCGTCCTCCTCTGCCTACGCGGTACTTACCACATCTCTACGCTATCTCCCTTCTCTTTTGATCGACTTTTTATCTTATCGAACTCATGCCTCCCAAGGCAATAGGCGGGGTTGTATGATGCAAATAAATAGACTTACTGTGGGCTCTTCCAACCTCCGTGCGATGCCTGTTAAATCGGGTGGGATCACATAACCTAACTTGTACAGTTATAATCGCAGAGGATCTAGCCGCAATCCTATAGTGAAACTGCCCCTGGCTGAAATGTATAGCTTTCTTAGGAGCTTTTATTTGTCTTATTAAAAGATATCATTTTACCAAATTTCAAGCCTGGAATCCTCTTGGTGTGGACAAAAATAAAAATAAAAAAAAAGTTTTTATTTATTTTTAGCTAAACCAATAGTTCGATTTCTTTGAAATTTGGATGTAATACGAGGGTTGCTACTTATATATCCGGAAACAAAAAAACAAACAAACGTACACGGCTGAAAATAGTTTTATTGTTTTTCAAAGTATTCCCCTTGATGATCTATGCACTTTTGCATTCGCGTGAACCAATTTTTAAAGCACTTCTGCCACTCCGCCTGAGGTACCTCCATAACGTGTTGTTTGAATGCGTCGACAGCATCTTCAGCGGTCGAAAATCGTTGACCGCGTAATTTATTCTTTATATTTGGAAATAAATAAAAATCGTTGGGTGCCAAGTCAGGGCTGTACGGCGGATGACCCGTTAATTCCACATTTTGACCCTCCAAAAATAGAGTTGTTTCGCGTGACGTATGACAGCTGGCATTGTCATGATGAAGAATGATTCTTCGTCGCTGGTTAGTTTTACGAATTTGTTCAAATACTTCCGGTAAGCAAATGGTCGTGTACCACTCTGAATTAACCGTTCTACGGTTTTCTAGTGGCACTGTAGCTACATGGCCATTAATACCGAAGAAGCAGGCCACCATTTGTTTCAATGTACTTTTTGCACGAGTAACTTTCGTAGGGTTCGGCTCATTTTGAAACACCCATACCGTTGATTGTTGCTTCGTTTCGGGATCGTATGCATAGATCCAGGATTCGTCACCTGTATAGATGTTATAAACGGCTTTTGAGTCACCACGGTTATATTTTTTTAACATTTTATTGCACCATTCGACGCGAGCATGTTTTTGCTCATTTGTTAAGTTGTGGGGTATCCAACGCGAACAAATTTTTTTTACAGCCAAATAATTATGTAATATGCTATTAATGCTGGTCATAGAAATACCCAGAGTCGCCTCTATCTCGCGGTACGTAACATGTCGGTCGTCCATTATAAGTTTTCGCACAGCCTCGATATTTTGTTGTACAACGACCGATTTCGGGCGACCTGCCTTAACTTCGTCCGTAAGCATACTACGTCCACGATTGAACTCACTAAACCAGTGATACACAGTAGTTTTAGATGGGGCTTCATCACCAAAAGTTGAAGTTAGTTGATCTATGCACTGTTGTTGCGTTAAACCACGCCGAAAATCATAATAAATCATAGCACGAATATTTTCACGAGTGAGTTCCATTCTTGCTGCGAGATGACATTTAAAACCCGTCAAAAACAAAACACGAGCGTTAATAAGGAAGAAAAAATATACCTTATATACTTAAAAAAGTTCAAATTTTACCATGGCGGTCAAATATGCTATTTAAGAAGATTGTAATCCCGGTTTCCGGATATATAAATAGCAGCCCTCGTATGTACCTAATAATAACTCGTTTAAAAAAAAACCAAGGTTCTAGCTTATTTATAGAGCCTTAAAAAATTATGTTTTTATTTTTAAGATTTTTTTTAAATACTTATGAGATATTGCACATTTTTTTTTTTTTTCGCTAAAAAAATCCATTTAGGGAAACAGGGCAAAAATCTCATACTAATATGCATACAGTACAGGCCGTCCGTCCTACGATTTTAGGAGTATATGCCATTTATGAAAGATACCATATTTTACTGTGCTAATGGAAACAGCATTTCAGTTTAGAAAATTAGTAATACTTACAAAAATTACTCAATTTACAGATTAGAATATACATATTATTATAATTCAATATATTAATCTAAACACAGCTATACCAATTCAAAATGCATTTGAATTCCGAACACCGCGTGTTTGGAATTAGAATTTGGAATACGCGTTCCAATAACGCCGTGTTTTATTTTTAATTTATGGACTTTACGTATGCGATGCTTGTACTGTTGGGTATGGTGCGTAAATATTAAAAGTAAAAACTGGCGGGAACCGTAAAAGTTCTTCACCCATTAATTACAAGTATACGTAATGGATAAGAAAAGTAATGCGATACGTCAAGTATTCAGAAAACGTATCAAAAGCTTATATTTGAATGCATATAATGTAATTGAAGACCAACTTAAACAATATACACAAAAGTATATTGAGAATCTGCATCTCCAGCCCCTAACAGAAATCGTAAGTTTTTTATCACAAACGTTATGTACTTATATTTGAATTAAGTACTCGAAAATATGCAGCAAGGATTCTAGTTTCACTATTATATTGCCCTTTGTATACGTGTCGCTATCAGAAGAAACAATTTCAATTCGTGAAAGATGCCCGCACTGTGGATGATATTCCAAATATGCAGGAAATGATACAGTAATCCTAAATGATTTATATTGCCCACACTGTGCAGGCAATTTGTATATTAACGATGATATTTAAATCAATTATCTCTATCTGACTACTTGAATTTGGTATGTCCTTTAAAGTCATAGGTAATTATTAAATGGTTCAATTTTTGTAATATTTAGAATTTATTAATTTGATTTAATTGTATGAATAGATTATTTTCAAAATGGTGTTGGATTTAGGTCTCGTTAAATATTACCTAGACTGACTATACCCTAATGCACCTACTTATCTATAATTATACTGAGTCTCAGATACTGTAATCGGTCGATACAACTTTCATTAATAGATGTGATATCATTAAAATGTCATCAAACTGTGTACGTAGTAAACGTAATAAATTGTGATAGTTGCAAAATACGATTTGATAAAACGTCTGGTAGCAAGAAAATACTAGTGTCATATCAGGATGTAGAATTCTTTTCAACTTTCCTGGGTAAAGATTTTGAGTTAGGTAATATAATATGTCCTACTTGCCGTGCAAAAGCTTACCGTAAGAAAGTTGTGAATTCAAATGATTGTTTAACGAGCGAATCAAGCAGCGGAGATGAAGAGATTGCATTCAGAATTGTTTCTAAAATACAAACGGAGCCTGAAAGTATTGAGTTACCATTAAATCGAACATTATCTACTCATCGTTATTGCTTTATATGCTCCAAGACTATTGCTTTAAAAACAGTGCCTATAAATTTTAGATCTCAAGTTTACGCTAAAAAAAACATATACATACCAGATGGAAATAGATGTTGTACCTTACATTTAATTAATGACCACTTTTATGAAGATGTTTTAGAACCGATCGCAGTTTATTCGACTACAGCTACAATCGAGGTAACTGAAAGAACAGAGCTATTTGAAAGTTTGGCGATTCAAAAGCCATTAACGTTTCTTGAGAAAATCATCACTAAAAGAATATCCGACAGCCATCTCGCTGTTATGACGGGATTTTCCTGGATAAATGTTAATATTATACAAACTGAATTAGTCTCTCATCAAAGTTATGCCGACCCTAGAGTGACATGCTACAAGCTGTCGTCGTATTTTTAATTAAACTTTGAACCGGTGGTAGCAATAAATTGATTTCTTCAATGCTAGAACTTTCAAGAGAGCAAATCGTTTCGGAATACGTGGCAAATATTGTTACGTCTTTTGAAAGGTATATACTACCATATCAGTTTGGCCTTCATCCATTTAGTAGAGAATGGCTTATAGAAAACCACACTTCGGCAATTGCCTCTAAGCTTTTTGATGCCATAAACTGCTTGATACTCATTTGCGATGGTACGTACGCCTATCATCAAAAAAGTAACAATAATGAGTATCAACGTAAATCATATTCTGGACAAAAAAGAACTCACTTATGTAAGCCTTTTACGATTTGCACAACTGACGGATTTATTATTGACATGCTGGGACCCTACTATGCTAATGAAAATGACGCAAGTATTATGGTGAAAGTTATCGACAGTTTATCCAACGTCATACAACCAGGCGACATATTTTTGGACCGAGGCTTTCGAGACGTAGTACCTCTTCTTGAATCAAAAGGCTATCGAGTTATGATGCCTTCTCTGAAAGGCCAATGAAAACAATTTACAACTCAAGAAGCTATAACCAACTTATAACCACTCGCGGTATGTTACTAAAGTTCGGTGGGTTGTTGAGGCAGTACACGGGGCATTAAAACAGAGATTCAAACTCTTAGATCAAAGACTGGATAGCAAGTTGCTTCCTAAAATCAAGAGTTTTTATCGCATCGCATCATATCTCATAAATCGTTTTGGTAAACGTCTAAACTCTGATAACAACATGTCCAGCGAGATTTTAGAAGCAATGAGCTTGAAAAATAGCGATGAAAAAAATATTTTAGCAGAAATGGTACAAGACAAGGGTTGGCTGCGGAAAAAACTCCCGTTTCAGATCTTTTCTGCGAAAAACTGTATTTCTGATTTCCCTCAACTCACAGAGTATGAATTGAAGCTATTATTTACAGGAAGTTACCAATTCGGTCAGGCTATTTCGTATTTAGCCGAGGTTCTAGACGAAGATGGAAATATGAATATGGCCTACGTCAAGGATAATACAAATATCCTTAAAATACAAATACATTCTCGACATATGTCTAAGAAGATATATAGATGCTTTATAAAGTATGATGGCGAAAAAAACGGAATACATGCTATCATTCATTATTGTTGTGAATGTGCAAATGGGTTAAGAACATTAGGTTGTTGTTCCCATGTAGCGGCAGTCATATATTACTTGTCGTTTGGCAGATTTTTATCCAGAATACCGCGTCCTAGCCATAAACTCTGTACATTGTTCAAAGACGAAGGTATTAATGTAACTATTCATACCGATAATGACGAGGAATTATAATTAATTTATTAAGTCAAAGTCTTATCCTAGTCAACTTCTGTTTAGGTCTAAAGTGTAAAATTTTAATAAAATATGTTGAACTAACATTTTAGTTTCTTTTGATAGAATCGCTCAAACATAATAGTGGCTACTGATTGATCCCCTAAGCCAGTGGTTCTTAACCAGTGGTCCACGGGCCACGGGTGGTCCCTACAAGCACACGAAGTGGTCCGTGAAGCCATCCGAAAAAAATATGATATTACTTCTAAACCTCGTTTGTAATTCCTGCCTTACCCCGCCCTAGATACTTTCTATTGCCTCCAAACAGTTGGTGGTCCGTGGCAAGACACAGATTTTGTCAAATGTTCCCTCATCACTAAAAGGTTAAGAACCACTGCCCTAAGCGGTCGTCAACTATTTTTTAGCCACCTTGACTACGAGTATATTATGCTATCCAATATTGAATGAAGGATTTCCCCTATATGCATTAGTATGAGATTTTTGCCCTGTTTCCCTAAATGGATTTTTTTTTAAATATATATTTTGTGCAATAATATATATTACGTTATATAACAAAAAAATGAGGTTGTCTCTATCTCATAAGTATTTTTAAAAAAATCTTAAAAATAAAAACATCAATTTTTAAGGCTTTATAAATAAGCTAGAACCTTGTTTTTTTTTGAAAATGAGTTATTATTAGGTACATATTACATCCAAATTTCAAAGAAATCGAACTATTGGTTTAGCTAAAAATAAATAAAAACTTTTTAATTTTTTTTAATTTTTGTCCAAACCAAGAGGATTCCGGGCTTGAAATTAGGTAAAATGATATCTTTTAATAAGACAAATAAAAGCTCCTAAGAAAGCTATACATTTCAGCCAGGGGCTGTTTCACTATAGGATTGCGGCTAGACCCTTTCACACGTATAGTTTTAAAAGTTTCTTGTCTAAAACGCGACGGAATGACAACAGTTACCCTGGCAGTCGCTGGGTGAATATGATTGCCATATGAGAAAAGCTCAGTGGCCTAGCGTTAGTGGAACCCGATTCCAACAGATTTGCTAATTTTATGATATTGGAGCAACTTGTTTTTAGCGGTTTTAAAGGAAAAGTAAGCCAAATTCGCATTTGGTTATCTTCTGATAAGTTCAACGCCAGGCCACTGGTAAAGCTGGTGTTTGGGAGACAAGCTATGTTTGAGCAATGTTAGATACTCAGTATAGTAATGATACAACGTATTTAAACATCGAGTTTTTCTAGAATTCATGTAAAATTGTATCAAAGTAATAATAAATTGGTAAAGTACGCCATGGCATGGCATATTTTACCAACGAAATATAAAAGTGTTCGAGTTCTGTCTCAAGTTACTTCATATAACTTAATAAGTCATGTTTTCAATATGAATCATTTAACAATGGTATTTAAATATGTTGATTGTTTTGGAGCCCAACCCCGCCGCACTTGTGATGATACAAAACAAGTTAGTAGGTAAGATGGGTGATAAAGATGAATATGTGGCCACAGAGTGAACATGCTGCGTTACTTGACTCGACAACTGTCGTCCAAACGAAGCGTGTGACCGCGCCGGCGAGTCCGCGCCGTGAAGCTAGAACTCCGACTGTGATGTGAATTAAAAACACAAGTCGCAGTCAGAGATCCAGCCACAAGACGGGACCTCTTCCCCCGTCGAATATTGGCTTCTCAACGATGTAAGCACACCGGTGCTGAAAACTATCATTTTACCAAATGGCACAGAACTGCATATCTTTCCGACCCACTTTCGTCAGTTTCCATTCATTGCAATGCACAAACGTTCTCATTAGGACAGCATGTAAAGGTATGTAACGTTATTTGTATCCCTCTTTAGGCATACTGACCAAATATATCGAAAGACATATTTATCCCTATGAATAAATATGTCGAACGATATATTTCGTCATTACTTTGAAAACAAAAATGTATCATCTGAACCAAACTCGGGAAAAGGCAAAGTGCATACTAGCGTCATATACAACGTGTTGAATAATTCTCCATGGAAAAGAAAATATTTATAATAGCCTGGCACGTCAAAATAACTGAATTTTCATAGATTAACTGTTTATTTCCTAGTTTAATATTAGCAATCTCAAAAAAGGTTTGCAATCTCAATAGAAGTAAATCAAATCGATTTAAGTAATGGGTCGTCTTAAAAGATAGAAGAACAAATATGGTGTCAATCAATGATATAATATAATAAACAAAAAAATAAAACCGACTCCAAAAAAAACTAAAAAGTAAAAAATAGGTTACCTATACGATATTCCACGTGTAAAAATGGCCAGGCTTATGCACACATAAATCTGATAATATTGCAATAACACACTAATCGTAAAAGCTTTGAGACGCTTTTATTGAGTAATTAAATGAGTGCAAAATCTTATGATGCATGATGGCATTTTTATTTGTTTGACGCATAATCCAATATATAATAAAGTGATCTGTGCCCGAGACTGAGTTAAGGTTTGCCGATTGGCGTAGTTTTGGTGTGCCATTTTCGGAGCACGTATCACTTATCTACCTCTTTTTATATTATATCATTGGTGTCAATTAAAAGTCATCTCAATAAATCCTCATCATCATATTTGAGTTGAGTAGACTCGAAAATTAGAACTTTATTCAGATTTTTTAAAACAAAACTTGTTTCATTATTACTGTAAATATTCCAGTACTATTTTACGGTTGTTGTCATTTACATCTCAGGGGAAATTAGGTAGTAATATATATAACTTTCTGGGTAATCTACTCGTCAGTTTTATGTTTTTAGGGTTGCGTTTCAATGATGATTATTTCAAGTCTTATCTAAATACTATATTTTGCGAGTCATGCTACGGTTTTCAAATATTGCCAATAGACTCTTAACAAGGGCTCTTTTAACCCCCTTTCGGCTTTAGGGGCATTTTTGTAACATCCTGTAGTTACTACATTTTTATTTTTATCAAAATGTTGTTAGTTGTGAGATTTTTTTTTCAAAGTGACGTTTGGTATTTAGCGGGTTACAAGGTATTTGATTCTAATTGAACAACGTGTCGATACGTTCGAATACACTTTTTTACTGGCATATGTTACACTAAACACAAGTCCAAACTCATGTGAAAACACTAATTCCTTATTAAAAGTATCCTGGTGTTTTAGGTAGACCCACTTTTAATACAGTAGTCCCCGCAGTGATTGACCGTATCTTAATAAAATACACTTAAATGACCACCATCATCGAAGGAGCGGAAAGCTGATAGCAAAACTCAATAATCCCCTTTTACCGATACATTTTGCTGAGATTTTCGTACCTTGATCTATCTTAACATAGACTACAGTTCGAGCTTTAGAAGGATACACTTTCGGATAAGTCGAGATCAAGACAACGTAGTACAGTGTTACATGTACCTGACTCCTGGTCCTGGTCTTCCGTCTGCATTTGGAATCGGCCACCGCCCATGATAGGCGCGAAGTCGTCGCTGTCGGCTATTAACGCGTTGCGGAGCCGGCCTCGAGCGGTACCACCTATAATAGACGACGTGTTTGGTCATTGATCAAGCTCATTGATCCAATTACCAGTAGTCAGGCGCGTCAGGTACATTCAGTACCCGACGATAAGTAATACACATCGGTCTTTGGAAAAAGACAATTGGCAAGATTACGATGATTTCTGTATTATTGTCTTTATCCAGTGTCATTTCATATAAAATAGATACATACTTTATTTTAAAGACTATTAGTTTACGTCAAAGCGATGACATGTAAACTTTGTATGTTTGTGTGTACATGTCTTATACAGTATGTAAACTTACTAAAACCATTCAAATAAAACAATTTAACGGATTATATCGCGTATATTATCTCATTTTAGTTCCCGACGTTGCAATGCACAACAATACATCTTTTCTCAGTCCTCCCGTGACCATGGAAAGCTGGAAAGCTTCCGAAACGTCGGGAACTAAAATGAGATAATATACGCGATATAATCCGTTAAATTGTTTTATTTCAATGAGTAATAATCGCGGAAACAGAAGAAAATATTACTAAAACCATTTATTTAAATCTGGACATGTCTAGGTAATAAATAAGGTTGTGGTATATAAATTATTGAAATACTAACGCTTTTTAGAATTTATAATTAAAATACAAAAAATAAAATAAAAAAATCATTCATGATTTTACATCCTGTATTCTTTGTTTACAATTGTAACATTATCATCAGGTTGTCAAGACAACGTCAAGTTCAATACATGCAATGTTAGTTAAAGTAAGGCTATGGGCACACTTACGAGTTAGTTGTTATTTGAACCAAGCGACGGTGACTGTTTTCGTGAACGCTACGCATGAAATTTGGATTTCGCGAAGCACGTCGCTTGATTTTATTGAAAGATTGTACAATCCACAGCCTCATTTCATTGCAATAAGGAAACGTCTCATTAAAAAATAATTTTGACATTTCATTCCTAGCTAAACTTTTTTGTTGGAATAATTAAGAAAAATAAAACTTTGCATTGAATGACACTAGTGAAATTTAATAAATAAGCATGAACTAATAAGCTGTTTACATGATAAATTGAAAATAATTTGGCTGCCACGGACTAATAAGAGCGTATAGTTGAATCATCGAGAGCGTGGAATTGCATATGTAGTAGTATTGTTTGTTTACAGGCATTCTATATTTGAATTTTCTATTTTCTTGTACTATCAGCATACAAAGAGGTTGTTATATATATATATATATATATATCGAAGAACTAAAAACAAAAATAATGTCAGTGTGAAATTGTCAATATTATTTACGTTGTGCGTATATTTTTACATCTGATTTGATTGTATTCTCAATTAATTATTGTGTCCGCCCGTACGACTACGAATAATTTCTATATTTAAAAAAAATATGGCTGTAAGTAATTTTGGTCCTATTGAGAGTCAAAGTAAGCAAATAATTTTCAACTGTTATAAATATTTTGAAAATGAACTGACGAAAAATTTAAACTTGCCTTACACCGCTGCCTAGTTAGTTGAAAAAGCTACAGGTGTTTGTCTCTCTACTGTTTATAACATTGTGACTGAGAGCAACAGCGAGAAATTCGCAACAACAAAGAAATTCACCTCCCCGAAGAATAAAAAGTTGCGTCCTTGTCCGTCATCAGCAGTAGACGATTTTGATCAGGAAGTCATCCGGAGAACTATATACAATTTTCATCTGTCCCATAAGCAATTTCCAACCTTAAAGGGACTCCACTCTGTGTTAAAATCCGATATGGATTACAAATTTGGCATTTCCACCTTACGAAAACAAATACAAAAATTAGGATTTAAATGGAAAAAGACCGAGGACAACCGAAAAATATTAATGGAAAAACACAACATACGACTGCTAAGAATAAATTACCTTATCAAAATTGCGGAATATCGATCTCAAGATAGACCACTAGTTTATACTGATGAAACCTACATCCACACTTCACATGTGCGGAGAAGCTTGGACCGATGGAACAGAATTTGGTGTAAAAACAAATCAGTACAGGCCAGCGGTTAATAATAGTGCACGCAGGAGGAAAATATGGTTTTATTCCCAACGCTTTGTTAATGTTTAAGGCAAACCAAAAAACGGGAGATTACCATGACCAGATGAACTTTGTCAACTACGAAAAATGGTTAAAAGAAAAATTAATACCGAACCTCAAACCGAATAGCGTACTTATCGTGGATAATGCGTCCTATCACAACAAACTTTTGAATCGTGCTCCAACGTCAAATTCTAATAAACAAGAAATGATGGATTGGTTGACAGAACACAACATTTCGTATAACCGGTTGATGGACAAAACCAGTTTGTATGAATTAATTAAACAAAATAAAGAGCGGTTTCGCGAGTACCACATAGATGCAATTTTAAAAGAACATGGCCACTCCGTATTACGATTGCCACCGTATCACCCGACATTCAATCCGATCGAAAATATTTGGTCCATGGTAAAAGGATATGTAGCAAAAATAAACGTTTCATTAAACATGCAAGGCATTATGAGTTTAGCAACTGAACGAATGAATACCATCACTGCTGAGGACTGGGAAAATATTTGTCACCACGTCGAAAGTGAAGAAAATAAATATCGATGTCAGGAAGGAGAAATGGATCAAATAACAGACAATTTTATTATCAATACTTGTGACAGCTCAGATGAAGAACATGATAGCGAATAAAAGAAAAAAACAGAGGACTACTACTTATTCCACTTCTTGGGTATGTCATTTTATTAAGTTAAGAGAAAATTATTCTCTTTTTGTTGCAAACGGTACAACCACTACAAATGCAATTCCATCTTCTCGATAATTCAACTATATAACGGGTATGAAAAAAAAAGTTATACTCATGAACGAACAAACAATGAAATTTCAAGTAGGTATTACGAGGGTTGCTACTTATATATCCGGAAACAAAAAAACAAACAAACGTACACGGCTGAAAATAGTTTTATTGTTTTTCAAAGTATTCCCCTTGATGATCTATGCACTTTTGCATTCGCGTGAACCAATTTTTAAAGCACTTCTGCCACTCCGCCTGAGGTACCTCCATAACGTGTTGTTTGAATGCGTCGACAGCATCTTCAGCGGTCGAAAATCGTTGACCGCGTAATTTATTCTTTATATTTGGAAATAAATAAAAATCGTTGGGTGCCAAGTCAGGGCTGTACGGCGGATGACCCGTTAATTCCACATTTTGACCCTCCAAAAATAGAGTTGTTTCGCGTGACGTATGACAGCTGGCATTGTCATGATGAAGAATGATTCTTCGTCGCTGGTTAGTTTTACGAATTTGTTCAAATACTTCCGGTAAGCAAATGGTCGTGTACCACTCTGAATTAACCGTTCTACGGTTTTCTAGTGGCACTGTAGCTACATGGCCATTAATACCGAAGAAGCAGGCCACCATTTGTTTCAATGTACTTTTTGCACGAGTAACTTTCGTAGGGTTCGGCTCATTTTGAAACACCCATACCGTTGATTGTTGCTTCGTTTCGGGATCGTATGCATAGATCCAGGATTCGTCACCTGTATAGATGTTATAAACGGCTTTTGAGTCACCACGGTTATATTTTTTTAACATTTTATTGCACCATTCGACGCGAGCATGTTTTTGCTCATTTGTTAAGTTGTGGGGTATCCAACGCGAACAAATTTTTTTTACAGCCAAATAATTATGTAATATGCTATTAATGCTGGTCATAGAAATACCCAGAGTCGCCTCTATCTCGCGGTACGTAACATGTCGGTCGTCCATTATAAGTTTTCGCACAGCCTCGATATTTTGTTGTACAACGACCGATTTCGGGCGACCTGCCTTAACTTCGTCCGTAAGCATACTACGTCCACGATTGAACTCACTAAACCAGTGATACACAGTAGTTTTAGATGGGGCTTCATCACCAAAAGTTGAAGTTAGTTGATCTATGCACTGTTGTTGCGTTAAACCACGCCGAAAATCATAATAAATCATAGCACGAATATTTTCACGAGTGAGTTCCATTCTTGCTGCGAGATGACATTTAAAACCCGTCAAAAACAAAACACGAGCGTTAATAAGGAAGAAAAAATATACCTTATATACTTAAAAAAGTTCAAATTTTACCATGGCGGTCAAATATGCTATTTAAGAAGATTGTAATCCCGGTTTCCGGATATATAAATAGCAGCCCTCGTAACGTATTCATAGTGGGCTTGCGTTCATCTGTCACGACGTAAACATAAAATATCACAAGACGTTACTTTTTGGGTTAACCGACTTTGAAAAAAGTAAGATTATGTAATTTTTATACAAAGAGAAAATTAAAAATATTCGACACACACTAGCAAAAACTGCGGTAAGACGAAACTCGACATGGCCATCAACTGGCTTAAAGGGATGGTTTTCGTAAGTTTACATACTGTATACATGCATCCCACATTTAAGGAAACACTTGGAGGGATGGCAAGAAAAAATGAGTAATAAGGCCAATTTCAAAAGGGGTCAACGTTTTATAATAGTTAATCGACGGCTGTGTAGCTGGGGTGACCTAAAGTACAGCGCCATGGCTTTACTTCGCCGACGCGTGCGCTCCGCTCGGTACTACAACGCTCACTGCAGGCAGAGGCGCGCCAGTGGCGGTCCGCGCGGAGAGCCCCGCGGGGCTGACGCGCCATGCGGACGGCCGCGCAGCTATCCGCGCGGACGATCGTCCGCATGGACCCGTCAGCTTCACTCTAAGGCTGGTTTTAGTGTCACGCTGAGCGTAGGTGCGGATTGCTCCGTACCAACCAATATGTATTAACTCCAGGGAGAGCTTCAGAGTGAAGCTGACGGGTCTGTGCGGACGATCGTCCGCGCGGATAGCTCCGCGGCCGTCCGCATGGTGCGTCAGCGCGGCGGAGCTCTCCGCGCGGACCGCCACTCGCGCGCCTCTGCCTGCAGTGAGCGTTTATTATCGAGCGGAGCGCACGCGTCGGCGAAATACAACCGTGGCGAGTCGTATAGTTGATACAAGTCGAGTGGTTGACGAGGTGCGTTTGAGAAACTGTGGGGTGTGTACCGGATGACCCCACAATTATAGTATTATATAGATTTAATATAAGACCTGAAATACCTAAATAGCTTAATGTACCGGATGACCCCATAATTATAGTATTATATAGATTTAATATAAGACCTGAAATGCCTATATAGCTTATAAGCTAATAAAAATATAAATTGTTCAATAACTTCATTTCATACCTTTCCATCTAACCCCGATGGAAAGATATGAAATCATTACTTTGACTAAACAGTCAAAGGAATAAAACTCTTATCTAATCAAATATCAATTGTATAAAGCCCATAAGGCGACAAATTGCATAGAAAACTGATGTATGTAAACTTTCCATACGAACTACGCAACATTTCACAACTATTCCCTTACGTCGCATAAAGACTCATAATTTTCCATGGAAATCTAAAATGTTGCATAACAATTGATAAATTAATAATAAAATTACCCCCTCCCTGACCAATATACGGCTCGAGTATAAAAGCCGAAGCTAATTCTATTGACAATAACCCCACTATGTGTGACATACGAATGAACACACAAATATAGAAATAGTCCCCGTAGTATTCAGTCGTTACTACTAAGTTATCGGTACTACTTACAAGCCATTGGAAATACAAGAAACAATCGTCAAGTGAATTAGCTTCAGTCAGATAGATATCATAGTTAAAATAGGAAGCCTAAGTATTGGTTTAGGAACGGGATTTCGATATAAACTGTGACTTCTTATTCTCCACTTCACCTACACTGCTCTTAAAGCTATCGAAAGGGGTTCAGACTGCTTTTACAGTCCTCAGTCTGCACAGGGTGCTTCCCATACACTCTACAAAAATAAAAACTATGTATGTAGCTATGGCCATCTTTGAAAATATTACAGAAGAAAAAGAAAATCTGACTGGTCAACAGTCAGACTAAGTTTTGTCTGTACCCATAATTAACGATACAGTCCTTTTATACATACAATCGTTCGAAAATATAGAAGCTGATTCGGAGTCGCGACGTATCCACCCAAACATTGAATTGGAACTGTCAAATGAGGCTTTTCAGCGCATAAGTGATCAGTTTGGTTCCCCACATATCGACCTATCCGCGAGTGGAATACAACAGTGTCCGAAATATATTTCATGGCACCGAGACCCGGAAACCTATGCGATTAATGCCTTTACAGTCAAATGGAACGTCTGCTTCTTTATATACATGTACTTTTATGTCATTTTTTGATTAAATTATAATTTTATTTTCTTTTGTGCTGTTATTTATTTTCATACTAACATAGTTAATAATACTTTTGTGACTAACTCTCTATGGACGCTGTCTGAAATAAATTGATTGAATTGAATTATATTTTATGCTTTCCCAGCTTTTTCGGTGATACTCAAGACTTTAAGAAAGATTGTGTCTGACAAAGCTCAGGGTATAATAGTGTTACCTTAGTGGCCGACCCAACCCTGGTACCCACTTTTCAAGACCGTAGTTACTTCAAAATGTTAATGCTTAGACCAAATGAAAAAAATATTATTTCTCATTATTCCAGCACACGCCACATTCACAGCAAGCTTACCCTGGAGGTCGCAGTCTTGTCCGGTCAGCTTTTAGAAAACGAAATGTTCCACCGTTGGCAGTGGATGTTATGCTGGCGTCTTTATCGCCTAATTTATTTAAACAGTGTGATGTAGAGAACGGATGTGACTGGTATAATTTATTATTTTTTCTACACACAAAAATAATATAACTTATCGAAACAAAAAACTAAAAACCTTTTTGGAAGCTTTTGTAAATATTGGACAAAAATTATG
Organism: Hedya salicella; assembly: GCA_905404275.2. Classification (NCBI taxonomy): domain Eukaryota; kingdom Metazoa; phylum Arthropoda; class Insecta; order Lepidoptera; family Tortricidae; genus Hedya; species Hedya salicella. The sequence goes on from FR990096.1 coordinate 46,792,052, forward strand.
ATAATAAATAAAAACATCGTTTGTAAATAAATGATATAGGTGCGGTGTAATAATAATAATAGACTGTAAGACCTTGTATAACGCCTTATATAAAATGACAATGTATTTAACAAATTGCACAAGTCATATCCCTATTAATATTGAGATAGCTACTTCAAATCCGCTCTCTAATCTCTCTATGATGTGTATTTAAGACGTCGGCACTCTCACTGTATAAACAATAATAAAGATTTATATGAGCTTCGATATACTAAGAACTTCTTGATTTTTTGGCTATGTAATATTATCTAGGGAATGGAAATCGTTTATAGCCGAAAGCGATGAAATCGGTTATAATCGGTTATTTCGGCCGAATCACATAATCGGTTATAGATAATTTGATATTGGGTTATCGGTTATTATTATTTTTTGCATGAACTAGGTCTCTGTCTCTAAGTACCATAATTTTATATACCTATTGTTTAAATACATACACCTATTATACGCTTACCGGCAAAGAAATTGGCCAAAACCAAATCCATTCACTAAACTCAGCCCCGTGCCCATACCCATACCCTTGGTTGATTTAAAATATGCAACCTATTTTCCAGTACACTTGTAATAAATGACGCGTAGTCTCTTTCAATCTTGTGGTTTATTTTTTTTATATTAATGCACTCCTCTGAACCACACTCATTTATTATATGTGACTCAATCTATTCCGGTGTCGTCTCAAGTGCTAATCTCCATACGTGTAATATTTTTGCGTTCCACAACCCGTAGTAGTATTTTCACCATTCAAAAATGTCTTTTGCCTGCTGACTGTCTTTTCCCTATTGTCACCAGTAGTGACTTTGGTGGCATTATTGATACGTTGAGAATCCGTGCACTCAACCGCATCGGTTCCCTGACTAAGCGGTAAGTCCACAATGTTCGTGGCCATAGTCTTATCACCGCCGGCATTTTCTTACGCTGCCTACCATGTTTTTTGTTGTAAGTCGCCGCCGGCATATGTATCTTTGTTATCGATACAAATATTGACCACCGGTGACTCACAATGTTTTTGCTCTGCACGCTGAGTAGTCGGTTCCAGTGTACCTACTCATATTAGAGATTTTTTTCTTCGAGCACTTTCATCCAGTCATTAACTTTCTGTAACTCGTTTTTAGTGTCCGAAAAAGTGTACTGAGTTGTTTAAATTACTTATCGTGATCTTCCAGACGCGCGATGATTTCTCAACCGAACGAGGGCTTCGAGCTCGATCAGCACCTCATGATCATGACAGAGCTGGCATTGGGCTCGATGTTTGTGATGGCGGACTACCGCACTGAGTGTTTACGAATGCGCTTGTGGCGTAGGTCTTATTGAGTGCCGTTGCAGTGTTCCGAATGGGTGTGTTGGAATTATCACCCTTCGGTTTTGAACAGGTACACTCCTGACAGGTCCATGGATCCTTACAGTCATCCGAAAACTTTTCCTCTTTTAGTCCTCTGGCTGAATGGCGATACAAGTGAGGTCATACAACTTTTTGCACTTTTCATTAGAACACTCCATGAACTGTAGACCGAATATTGTTGCCGCACAACCACTACTCTTCGTTGACATTTTCGGCACTATAGTATTAAATTGATTACGGATTTTATGAACTTATGCGCACACGACACGTTCGCCGAATTCGGCTACCCGCGTTTTTTTAATATGTTGTAATATGGTATAATAAAATCAAAAATGTGAAATGATATTCCATCCTTTTGTATGCTTGATGTATTTGAACGCTTTTTGCACCCATAGACAGCACATGCAGGCATTTTGACGGAGCTTGTCATGCGTTAATAATGATTACAAGACTACCAATAATCGATGAATAGTAGTTTTTATAAAACGGTTGGAACGTTGTACCAACGTCTTTGGCAGAGGCGTCTCCATTTACTAAATACTAAGAGATCAAGAAGGTGCAAACTACAATAGTTACGTTAAATGCTTATCGGCCAGCACTGGCTCTAATATTAGGTGAGACAATCAGACTACGACCAAATTAAGATATTCTTTAAGGGTATTTTTCGAATCCATCCTCCCTCGCTCAGATATGATGTGGCTTGGGACCCTGGGATGTTTTTGGAATATTTGGTAAAATTGTATCTAATTGAGGATTTGTCTTTAGAAATTATAAATAAACAATTAATAACTTTAATTGCTTTAGTACCTGCACATAGGATGCAGACATTTATAGATACTCTAAGCTCCCGTTGCACGAAACCCTACCGTACAGGTGGCAGATCAGAAATGTAATTCAGTGATAGATACTCCTTATATAGGAACACTGGATTTTAGTTGGTTGCCATAGGTTATCCTGGAAGAACTTTTATTCTTTTTCGTCGTTGTATCGCTATTTTGATCAAAAATTACATATAATATAATACTAGAAGTTGCCCGCAACTTCGTACGCGGAGGGGAAAAAGTCATAACGCTCTTTTTTCTTCAAAAAACACTTCAGGTCGCTCAAAAGTATTTTGACATTTAAATAAAATTATTTTACCAGACTTGTAAGAAGGTCAAATTGAACATTTAGTTAATAATTAGTTGCGTATCCTTTGGACTTTGCAACAGCATCACATCGAGCAGCCATAGAGTCCACTAACTTCTGTAAACGTTCATATGGTATATTCACCCACTCTGACTTCAGTACTTGAAAAAAAAAGCTTCCTCGTTGGAATAATTTCAGCGTCTCACTCTGCGATCCAGCTCTTCCCATAGGTGCTCGATTGGATTAAGGTCAGCACTTTAAATAAATAAATAATAAGTAGATAAATAAATAAATATTACGGGACAATTTTACACAAATCGAAGTAGTCCCATAGTAAGCTCAATAAGGCTTGTGTTATGGGTACTAGACGACGATATATTTAATAGATATATTACTTATGTACATAGAAACATCCAAGACTCAGGAACAAATATTTATGCTCATCACACAAATATTTGCCCTTACCGGGATTTGAACCCAGGACCTCAGCTTCGCAGGCAACGTTACTCCCACTGAGCCAAACCGGTCGTCAACTTTGACTCGGCCACCCGAAAACCTTGACTTTTTTACGTTTTAAAAATGCCTTGATATGGTTGCATTTATGCTTATGGTCGTTATCGTGCTGAAAAACCCAGCGAGGTGGCATATTTTCTTTGGCATAAGGTATCATGTGTGTATTAAGGATATTTTCATACACAAATCGATCCATAATCCCATCTCCCATAAACGAGGGGTCCGACTCCGTGGTGAGAAAAACACCCCCCACCCATTACGTTACCACCACCATGTTTGTTTGTGGGTACTTGGTATCGCACATCGTGTCATTTATTATGTGGACGACGTACATACTTTACTCCATCCAAAGACATTAAAGTAAACTTACTTTCGTCACTCCATAAAATTTTGGGCCACTCAGCACTTGTCCACGATTGTGAGTAAGTGCAAACGCTAATCGCTCCTTCTTATTTTTTGCCGATGTATGTGGCTTTTTAGATGGGCGTGGACCATGAAGTCCTTGATCTGGCGTCGTTTGATACTAACATGGTAGTAACATGGATATTTACGTTGTAGTTTTCTTTCAGTTCGTCCTGAATTGTCACTGCAATTTTCCGCGGCTTTTGTACAAACAGTTTTTTGATTACGCGATCAGTTTTTAACGTGGTTTTTCGAGGGCGACCCCTTCTAGACTTATTTTTGACGTTGTTTCGAGCCTTGAATTGTTTATTCCAGACACTACCCAGTTGCCGTGATATATGAAAAGTTCGCTAAACGTCAGCCTGCGACTTGCCAGGTTTGAGTGCAGCTGTAACGGCTTGTTTTAAATCGTTTCAATATTCTTTATATTTTGGCATATTGTATAAAGTGTATGCCTAAATTAATTTATAAAATATTTTTATTCTTTAAGCCTATTCTCAAAAAAACTGCAGAAGAAAACGGTGTCAAAATATTTTTGAACCAGTAAATTGTACGTTTTTGTGGCTAGGTTCATAATATAATTCAAGAAAAGTAACCATTTTGTGTGTTTTAAGTAGGTCATAAGCCATTAATAACCATAGCAAAAACTAAGTTGGAAAAACTAATCTACCTTATACAATATCCAAAGTTTTGTTGTTGTCAAAATACTTTTGAGCGCTACTGTAGATTGTGTTTTATAAGATACTAGTTTTAGGACAACAGTGACTAAGTGACCAAAAAGAAGCATGAAGCTATACTGACTGTCAGGTGTGGATTGAGGGGTTTGCGACGCAGACGCGGTCGCGGGGGTGACGGGGGTGGTCGCGCCCGCCGCGGCCAGCGGCAGCGTGGGGTCCGTCACGCACGGCGAGCACACAACTAGGCTGCGCGACGAGCCCGCGCCCTCCACGCCTGGCTCGCGTTTGATAGGAGTTCTGAAATAGATATCATGCCAAATTTACCGCAAAATCAATATTTTAATTTTATGCTTTATAAATAGCTAACGGACCCGAAAACTGCGCAGGACGGGGACAATCGCCATTTTTTGGATTCGCTACCCATTTTTGGCCAATAAGGCACCGAAGCTAGTTATTAACGCGTTTACTGCTTAATATATAATTAACAATCACAACAGTCTCAACATAAATCTTATTAACCACTCGAGTGCTTTCTACCACTGTAGTGGCATGTGACAATTCTTATTTCAAGTTCAAGAAAAAACTACGAGTACGTGAGTCGTTAAAAAGAGTAAAACATGAAACAATAGAAAAATGTACGTCACCTCGTAGAAAATCACATTAATTTCCTGTTCGGGTAGAAGACTAAACAGGGAAGTTGAGATGTTTTTCCTGTGCCATGTTATAGAACGACTTTTTAATAATATAAATATTGGTGATACTTCAATCTCATAGAAACTCTCCGAGATACAACAATGTTATTAACATCACATTTTTGGACGTCCGAAAAAACGCTCTATACAACGCGCCTTGAAACGTATAATGTCCCATGTTCGAACCTTGTATGGGGAAATTGAGAACTTTGTTCTACAGCTATATTAAAACTTGCGTTTTTCGAAACGGTTTCATAACAAAAGTTACTATACATTTCATGGGTTAATACAATGCTATTATTATTTATATATATTGACTGTCATACTTTAAAAACCGGCCAAGAGGTTGGACCAAGCTCAGCGTAGCTACAAAAAAATCCACTTCAGATGAAAAAAGAACGATGTGTAAAAGTGCATCAGCAAAAGAGCGTATCTTCATGAGACTTACGTCCTTTTGTTGAGAAGCGCAGTTTTACGCCAATAACTAAAAAACGATACATTCGGTCGTGTTCAAAACAATTTTTATTGAAAGCATTTATCATGTTTTAGGTTTATGTTTTTTTTTTCATATATTTTGACTTACGGTTTAGAAATTAGTGGGTTGTGCCCGGACACAGTTTATGTTACTTTTGAAACTATTATTTCCCAGAATATTCAATTAATATTTTTTTATATTAGACATCTCAGTGTTTTTAAAATAACTGTCCCATATGTGCCACACATTGATGCATGCTAAACATTTTTTTTTTTTTTTTCAGTTTGGTTACATGTATGAAGTGCCCCCCTAGATATTTTTTATTTTATTTTTTTAGCTATCAAACTAAGTAGCGTCTTATAAAAGACACCTACACTCAAAATTTTATCAAAATACATCTTGTAGTTTTCGAGTACAATGCCTGTGACAGTCATACGGACAGGCATGACGAAACTATACATGGACTTTCCCACCCAACTTTAAATGCCGAATGGGGGGGATCACGTCACCTAGGCTCTTCGGCCTGTATGTCAATCGGTTGATTGAGGAGCTCAGTGACACTATGGTTGGATGCTCAGTGGATGGGACGTTTGTAAACAACATCAGTTATGCAGACGACATGGTGGTTGCTGAGCCCGTCAATCAGCGACAATCCGGTAAGCGGCCTATTCGGCCACAATTTACTATCCGGCCGAATACCGGATAGTTGCGTAGTATCCAGCCGGATACCGGATAATAATTTAGTATCTAATATAAGGAGAAAATTTGAGTAACATAAATATCAATCCACAAAGTAATCAATATAAAGTCAGTCAATCTCACAAATAATTTTAATCATTAGAAACTAAACAAATAGCAATAACGCGCCACCGTTCGATGCGCACTGAGTGTGAATTAAGTTCACTTTTCTATCAAAAATTGCCTACAACATGCCTATAACGAGAAACACGTTACAACCTGCACCGCCCATCGCGCTCGCGCGCCGTCGAATTTACTCCATTTAGGTAAAAATGTTTTGGCCGGGTATCCGGCCAAACCACTATCCGTTGCATCTCTAACTAGTAAGTACGTGTGAGAGGTATGCGGAGGCCCATGGCCTCAGGTACAATGCCTCTAAGAGTGAGTTGCTGGTTTTTAAGGGAAAAGGCATAAAATTGGAGGATCAAATCCCGCCGGTTAAACTTAATGGCACTCCTCTCAAACTTGTCAGAGAATTTAAATACCTGGGGCACTGGATCACCGCATCACATAGTGATAATGTGAACCTGGAAAGGGAGCGTAGGGCGTTGGCAGTTAAAAGTAATATGTTGATTCGTAGGTTTGCAAGGTGTACGAATGACGTAAAAGTTACCCTCTTCAAGGCTTATTGTGAGTCATTTTACACCTGCAGCCTGTGAATCAACTATACTAAAAAAGCTTACAGCGCCCTACACGTCCAGTATAGTAACGCGTTCCGGATGTTGTTGGGGCTGCCGCGCCACTGCAGCGCGTCAGGAATGTTCGCCGAAGCGCGCACCGATGGCTTCCACGCCATCATGCGCAAGCGCGCAGCGTCGCTGCTGCGGCGCGTGCGCGACAGCGCCAACAGCCTCGTAGCCACAGTCGCAGGTAGGTTAGATGGCTCATTCTTGCAAGGATAGAATGCCTTGCATTTGTCACGTAGGTTAAGTTAGTCAAATTTCTGTTTTATCTTTTACTAACATTAGTTATAAGGATAACAATGATTATTGTGACTAACACGATGTAGATGAATTTTCGAAATAAATGATTATTATTATTATTCCCTTTATTTCGTTATTGTCTTAAGTTAGGCATTTTACAATATGAATGTATAAAAAGTAAAATACAAAAAGCAAATACAAAATATAAACACATTACAAACAACCTAGCCTAGGGTTGCCGCCGTTATTATTATTATTTTAAATGCTCATAAAACAAGCTACACGATAGGTATCAAAAATTCCAAAGAGTTTTCTAGGATTTCTATCGTATGAACTACCATTTCGTCATCATCAAAATTGTATTTTTATATAAGTACAGTCAAGATCCCTATCCTGTTAAAATTTTTACTAAATGTCTGCTACGATTTTATTTCACTAATCACACAAAGTTTGCGTTTTCAAAGTAGCATTTTCCGCGTTTAGGTTTATGCGAAGTATGGAAAATCTAACTTTGCGTGATTACTCAAACATATACGAATTAAAATCTGGCACGTTTTTAAAAATTCAGGAGTTCAGTATGATTTCAATAAATGGTGTGGGACACTGTAGAAAGAAACAGAATTTCACTTAAACTTAACGACTATCTGTAAGTAACACGGTTATAAGAAACAAATAGCCAAAATTGCTACTAAAATTATGAATATCTCGGAAACTACCATAAATCAAACAAATCGTTAGCTTTTGAGCTTCTCTGTCAGTCCTCTTAGGATTAACGTCGGTTTATGGCACACCTGTATATTGTTGGTAAACAGCTTGACAACCTGAAATATTCAGTGTCACTTGGTACATAATCGATCGCTGTAACTATAGTACAATGGCGATAGTTACGTGAAGTGCGCGGCGAAGGGCGCCGGCGGAGCGGGCTGCAGCTGCGCGACCAGCGGCGCCAGCAGCGCCTTGTTGTCCTCCAGCAGAGGGTCCGCCGGCAGCAGCCCGATCGCTGTAACCACACAAATACTACTGTCCTGACTACTACCAAATGTATCGGGACCAGTTAAGACCGCTTTCGCATTTCTAGTGGAAAAGAAGCGCCAGAAACAGATTTGAAATGAAATGTTGCTGATGATCAAACATGCAATGAAATGTTGTCAGTATGTGTGTGCGTTAAAACATGCTTCAAAGTAACCCGTTTCGGGCGGAACAACCTGAGAGAACTGTTAAAGAATTTCATACAAAATTGAAGGCCTAGGCCAGGAAACATTTTTTTTTTAAATGTTAATGTAAACATGGCGTCTGTGTCATGTCATGAACAGGCTAAACAGCTGAATTATATTTTTTACTTTTTTCTAGTGGCTGAATGGTTATCGGAGCAAGAATATCCGCGTTAATGCCTATTACACACGAACTGCTATTAAGAACACAAATCTGTATGGTTCATATAGTGCATGTGCTACAACGGAAAAAAAGCTACTTTGCCGAATACATATCTACATCGACGATTTTTGGTACACAGGGACTTTACACCAAAACATTTAATTTTTCCACTAGTTCCCAAAAATTTAATTTCTTATACCCATTACTATGAATGACAATGTTAATTTGTAGTTTATTTTCACTCACCTATTAGTGTTAATATACCTTACTAAACTAGAGAGGCTAATTAGTTGTTAACAAAAAATCAAATTAATCCCTACGGTCGGCCGTCTACGTATATACCTACTCACCCGGCAAGCCCTTCTTTTCCGGCGTCTGCAGTAATGTACTATAGACATATATAGGGTCTACTCGAACACTACAAACGCAAAATACGGACGACTTCCTTGAAAAAAAAAAAACATTCCCTCCAATCCGGAAAATTTAAATTTCTGTCGTGTAGTTTTTTGAGTGGTCTATTTTTTTAGTTCACTGCATATGTTTATAAATAAAATAATAAATAAATATTACAGGACAATTTTTTACACAAATCGAACTAGTCCCATGGTAAGCTCAATAAGGCTTGTGTTATGGGTACTAGACGACGATATATTTAATAGATATATTACTTATATACATAGAAAACATCCAAGACTCGGGTACAAATATTTATGCTCATCACACAAATATTTGCCCTTACCGGGATTTGAACCCAGGACCTCAGCTTCGCAGGCAACGTTATTCCCACTGAGCTAAACCGGTCGTCGAATATGTTTGAGAAAAGCAGTATACATGCCTCTGGCCGTGAAAAGTGCTTGCCGGCTTCGTATCACTATCCGGCCTCCCTACGGCAAGCCCTTCTTTCCCGACGTCTGCAGTAATGTACTACTTTCTACTCCTGTACTTTTAAGGTCTTAACACACACTATAACAACTCAACAGCCACTAAATTCAAAGCTAAATATTGAAATTGAAGCCTTATGTCGTATTTCCTACATCACAATTTTCAATTGATGGTAAGGTAGTGTACGACGTGTGGTCTACGCGTCGTCCACGTGTTGTAAAATTGTGATGTAGGAAATACGAAATAAGGCTTAAATTACAATATTTAGCTTTGAATCGAGTGGCTGTTGAGTTGTTATAGTGTGCGAAGACCTTTATCTGTCATTTACATAGTCGCTTAGTCATATACAATAACACCGATAATAAGTCGGTGAAAACTATGCTCTATGGTGCATAAAGGCACTGTTTAACGTGCTTTTATAGTTCATACAGTTTTCATAAAAGCACTGTTTACCATGATAATAACTTTTTTTTAAGTAAGGTTTCAGTCCTAATTATTTATTAAATAAGTAATTACAGCGGTACCAACTTATTAAAATAATATAACACAAAATAAACTCAAATTTACCTAGGAGTCAAACATGGTATTATTTATTATTCTGTTATTTACTATTGTATGTAAAAAAGCCATCATCAATTATGTCTCAATTTACAAATTTTAGTTATTTTTATTAAATTAAACTAAATGGTTGGTATTACTGGCCTGTGCTAACAAATGAAAAAGATAACAAACCATAGACAAGCGTTGTCATATTTGAGTACACTAGCAAGAGCGTATCTCCACGGCTTTGGGCTTATAATTACTAAATTGCAGTTTACCTCTTTATCAATATACCTAGACCTCAAAACTTCTTTGTCTCAAAATACCTAAATTGCAGAATGCCTAATTTTTTTTCTGAAAACATCGGAATCTTAATATGGCCGAATTTTAAAAGAGCTTAGTCTCATAATGCCTAAATGTCAAAACACTCATGGCAAAACAACATATTCTGTATTTATTATCAAACTGTCATTCGGAATTTGATGGAATTGTGCATTTCAATCTTTAGGTATTTAGAGAATATGACGTTTTAGATCAGTCATAATGAATTACGTTCATTTTAAGAAAGAGACAATTTGACATTTAGGTATTATGAGCTCATGGTAATTTGAAAATTGGGGGTTTTAATGAATAAGCTAGTATGAAATTTAGTGGTTTTAAGCCCAAAGCTCTCCACGGCCCTTACATCCTATCCTTATGCTCAGAAACACAGTTTTATGTCAATAACTCAAGAACGGTATATCCGATCATGTTGGAAAAATATTGGGTTATTCCCACCTGTTACCACCAAATTGTCACCAGTGGTAACAGCTGGGATTTTAATTTCCCATATTTTAACACAAAAGTAGTCAGTCGGTGGTAACTACTGGGTTTTTCCCATCTGTTACCACAAGATATTGGTGGTAACAATTGGGGAGAAAAAAAGCAGTAGTTAACACCAATTAATTTAGTGGTACTAGTTAGGAATTTATATTGCCATTAGTCCCCACTAGTAGAATAGGATAAAGCAGACACACTGTGTTTTTTTGACCCTCATTTAGGATCAGCCTGATTTTATAGAATAATCGAATGGAGAAATGTATCACTACTGCAAGAGTAAAACTCCCATGAGCCTAGCTATCATAGTTTTCGTAAAAATACAATCCGAGTAAAATTACCGGTAATGTATGTATAAAAAAAAACTTTTCTATGTTTCTATGAATGTAACACTTAATTTTGCACTATGACCGTAATAGACCTTACCATAGGGCCAAATTGTAAATCATGCATGGGGAAGCTACGACCTCACAATTTCAAGATAATCGAAAATTGACTAAATCGTTCTTTTTGTGACTTAAGTTTTTAGTATTAGCAATTTATATTTATTTTAAGAAATAGCTACATTAATGGAGTACCACCACAAAAAAAAGGACTGCTAAACTCACAGACTTTCAGATATTAAATTTTACAAAACGTACCGATTTGGTACCGGTTTTTGGTCAAAGTTCCCAATGTCACGTCACTTTTAGCACATCAAGTGCGATTCTTTATTGCAACCTGTTGGATGCGGAAGAATGCCTTCGCAGGCAAGTATTTTGTGCAAATTAAAAGTATGAAAATTTAATAAATGTACAACAAGGGTTTTCTAAATATTAAATGTCATGTGGACTGCACGGTCTACTGATTGAATCTTCCGATGATACTTAATATATAATTCGGGTAGGAATTCACCCATGCAGGCATGCTGAAACCGCGCATTAATACATATTACCTGGAGGAAGCGGGGGTGAAGCACTATGAAGCCGCTCCAGACTCATAGTGCCGCTTTGCCTGAGCAGGGCTTGACCTATCCTGCTGGGGGATGTCTCTCCGAACCCCGATCGGGAGACTTAATTCAAGGGGGACATGAGGGCGCCAACCCTCATGCTGGTCAGCGAATGGTCAGCAAATGAAGCTATGGATAACGCCCTAGTCGGCACCTCGTATGCTTCGAAGGTGACCGCAAGTAGGGTAGAAGTAGGAACCGACAGCCATATACTAACTCGGTTTAATATGTATACGTTTCTGGATCATGAATGTAAAAAATATAATGGTCGCTTCGGAAAATCTATTGACCTATCCAAATCGGAAAGAAATATTCTTTTCAAATCGATTCTTGCAAATAGATTAAACACACCACTTTCGGCGTCACAAGAAAAACCTTTTTTTTTTACTTTAGCGTAGTCGGATGAAATGTATCCTATTGGCCGGGTGCAAGACGTCAGCGCCGCCTAGCGTTGGCAACTTTACTGGCTTTGTTGTTAAATAATTAATGGACGCAACAAAATATAGCTAAATAATTAATTACCTATCAAGTTCAAAATCTGTTTGTTTTTAATGTGAAACACATTAGGTTTTTAGCTTTATTGAAGAAAGTAACTATTATACGAGGGGCACACCGAAATGATCGGGAATAGAGTACTTTAAACTGAGTTACATTAAATCCTTTTTTGTCACATGCATACTGGCGACTTACAATCACGATGCCGTTTTTACAATTAAAAAAAAGAACGATATATTTTTTTAATTCCATTTTTAAATTGACAACTCGATGAACAAAATGGAGCTGACGCGTGAAAATTTTCGTGCAATTATTTACCATAACTTTCGTCGTGGCTTATCTCCAGATGAATGTCGCAATGAGCTTGTTACTATATACGAAATTGAAGCACCTAGTCAGACGACAATATATCGGTGGTATGCTGAGTTTCGACGGGGTCGTGCCTCTCTTGGCACCGTACCTTCATCAGGTCGGCCGAAAACGGCGGTTTCGCCTGAAAACATCGCGGCTGTGGAAAAACTACTAAAAGAAGATAGACATGTGACATACGAGCAGATTCGGGCAACCATAGGCATTGGAATGACTGCAATTCACACTATTTTGCATGGTGAGTTGGGTGTCAGAAAATTGATTTCCCGATGGGTACCCCATAATTTGTCTGAAGAGCAAAAGGCGGCTCGTGTTGATTGGTGCCGATCTATTCTGAAATGCTACAATTTAGGAAACTCAAAAGCCGTTTATAATATGGTCTCGGGTGACGAATCCTGGATTTATTCTTATGAGCCTGAAAGAAAGCACCAGTCGGCAGTATGGGTCTTCGATGACGAGGTCAAACCAACGAAAGTTGTGCGTTCTCGAAGCGTGTCGAAGAAGATGGTGGCTTCGTTCGTCTCAAAAAAGGGGCATGTTGCCACAATTCCTCTAGAAGAACAAAGAACCGTTACCGCTGATTGGTATATCACAGTTTGTTTGCCGGAGGTGCTGGCCGAACTTCGCCAAGGGAACCCGAGACGCCGCGTCATCTTACACCACGACAATGCGAGCTCCCACACCGCCCACAAAACAACTAAATTTTTGAACGACGAAAACGTTGAGTTGATGTCCCATCCTCCATACAGCCCTGACCTGAGTCCAAATGATTTTTTTACGTTCCCTAGAATTAAAGATTTATTGCGTGGTCAGCGGTTTGAGAACCCAGAAGCCGCTGTGGAAGCCTATAAATCGGCCATTTTGGCAATGCCTACTTCAAACTGGAATTATTGTTTTAATGACTGGTTTAAAAGAATGCAAAAGTGCATTGAATGTAACGGAGAATACTTCGAAAAACAATAAAATATAATTTATGTATATAGTGCACATAGTTTTTTAAATTCCCGATCATTTCGGTTTGCCCCTCGTACGTGTGTTTAGTATTATTATGTCAATTTACTTCTGTGTTGTTTCCTTAACAATTAAAGGAGAAAAATAATGTTTTATTCCAGATAATTGAAAAATGACTACTATTATCAAAACTGGTTTCCAAAGCATCGGTCACAACATAAGGTTTCAGCCTCAAACCGAAAGTAAAGGGAAGCTCTTACTTAGATCAATCAGTACTAAAACAATAAACATTTACAAATTACAAGTTATCCTACGTTTTATACAGGGTGTCCCAAGAAGTAGTGATATACTGAAGCTGGGAGGTAGAGGACCTAGAGGGCTATCTATATCACCCCCATGTATGTTCTGCGATTTTTCGTATTTTCGGAGTTATGACTTTTTTTTAATTTTTCACCTATCGCGGAGTAGGATGAGATTTTTATTTATGGTGACGTGAATTATTGCGGTAGATGCTTGTTTTTTTTTGTGTGCTAAGCTGATAGATAGGCCAATTCAGTATGGTAAAATTTGCTATCGTTAGATCTTTGAATGGAATAAAAAAAAATTTAGTGCCAAGAATGATAAAATTACCCAATATGTTCACAACTTCAAGCGGCTTTAAAAAGATAAAATCAAATTAAAAAAATTACCGTTTGGCTTTTAAAAACTTGCTCTATCTATCAGGTAGCTACCCTGAAAATTTCATTTTATTATTCATAAAACTTCAATCAAAAAATTGAAATCTAAATGTGGTAAGAGCAAAATTAATTAACTTTCTAAATAAATTTCGTTCTGAATCACGCACTGGCCATCAATAGAAAAAGAACAAAAAACAAGACGGTTGACGCATGAGAAAATTTTCACGTTGTTTGGTCATAGTTGGTACTTTTCAATAATTTAAAAATTGTGTTTTAATACTGCTAATTGTTCGTTTCTCTAATCATTTTGGCTATTCATATGGACTTTGACTTGCATTACGATTTGGATTAGTGTATTACCTGGAATCGACGACTTGGCATTATTTAACTGGACTTGAGTTTGCGTGTAAGTGATCATGTTTACTTCACGTGACTACGCAGAAATGCATTACTATTACGGTTATGCTAGGGGGAATGCGGCGGAAGCTTCAAGGCTGTACCGGGAACATGTGGAACGAAGAGGCGGGCCTCAACCTGAAACGTTTACTGACTATCGCATGATCTTAAGAGTACATAATGCGTATTTGGAAGGTTACATACCGGGTACCAGATCAGGCCGTATGGCCACTATGCCGGATCCTGATGTAGTAGATGCAGTGGTTGAAGAAGTAGAAAGAGACCCGTCGACCAGTGTGAGAGTTATGGAACGTCGTACCGGACTTTCTAAATCTCAGGTACACCGTACACTACAGAGCGTAGGATATCATCCGTTTCACATTAGAAAAGTGCAACAGTTGAAACCGGAAGATTACAATCGGCGAATTGAATTCTGTCAGGAAATGCTGAGGAGACAAGCTGAAAACGAAAACTTTTTAAACCAAATCTTGTGGACGGATGAATCCCACTTTAGACGCAATGGGATTTTTCATATGGACAATTCTCACTCATCGGCAATAGAAAATCCAAATTTAAAAAGGGAATCGACATTCCAAGAACACTTTAGTGTTAACCTTTGGTCTGGCATACTTAACGGTCAGCTAATCGGGCCCTTTCAGCTGCCAGACCGCTTGGGCGGAAATCACTTTTTAAATTTTCTACGCGTCGATCTGCCCCTGCTGTTAGAAGATGTGGACTTGGAGACACGCAGAAGCATAGTACTGCAGTGTGATGGTGCACCATGCCATTTTGCCTTGGACGTAAGAAACTATTTCAATCAAAGATACCCTGAAAGATGGATTGGTCGTTGCAGCCGGGGTGACGCCTGCCTTATAGCCTGGCCTCCACGGTCCCCCGACCTAAACCCCATTGATTTATTTGTATGGGGATACTACAAAGACCTCATCTACTCAAGAGAATGCCGCAATTTGGACGAGTTAACCCGGAAATTGAGAGTAGCAGAAGAAACCATTAAAAATAATAGAAGTGCATTCAGACGTTTAAAAGACAACTTTTTTCGGCGATGTCGCACTTGCATTGAGCAACAGGGGGGCCCATTTTGAAAATTTCTTGTAATTAAACACCTTGTAATTGGTTTTACTTTGTTTGTATTAATCATCATGTAAATTAAAATTTTACACTTACCACATTTAGATTTCAATTTTTTGATTGAAGCCTTATGAATAATAAAATGAAATTTTCAGGGTAGCTACCTGATAGATAGAGCAAGTTTTTAAAAGCCAAACGGTAATTTCTTTTTATGTGATTTGATCTGAAAGTCTATGACTTTTTGTGGTAGCACTCCATATATGTAACTATGTTTTAAAGTTAAACTATATTGCTGAAACTAAAATCTTTAGTCCCAAAAAAATAATCCGATTATATTTTCGATTATCTTGAAATTGCGACGTCGTAGCTTCACCGTGCATGGTTTACAATTCGGCCCTATGGTAGGTCTATACGGTAACAGTGCAAAATTAGGTGTTACATTCATTGAATCATAGCCGGTTAGAAACATTACCGGTAATTTTACTCGGATCGCATTTTTTCGAAAACTATGATGGTTAGGCTCGTGGGAATTTTACTCTTGCATTAGTGATTTTTAAATTCGATAATTCAATAAAATCAGGTTGTCCAAAAATGAGGGTAAAAAAAACACTGCGCAGTTATTTGAATAATTTCGACGGAAATAAAATCGTCATTTTATTTTCATGAATTCTTATTTAAATCATGATTTTATTATTACTGTGTGCTCAACACCGGGTTTACTTATATTGTTCATCGCGTGGTGTTTTAACTGAATCGTAATCCCTTTTTAGCTATGTCAACCCAAATTATTTTAAATATGCGTATCTTCTGGGTCAATTTTCGTATTTATATGTGGAACTGGAATTAAAAATAACATTAGTTTTTTTTTTGTTTAAAGGGACGTGGCGCAATTATATTAGAAACTAGAAGGCACCCGCAACTTCGTTCGCGGAGGAGAAAAAGTCATAACCCCTCTTTACTATGACAGCGTAGTCGGGTAAAAAATATCCTATAACCATCTGAAGATACCCAGTTCTATGTGTGTGTACCAAAAATAGTTGAAATCCGTTTAGCCGATTTAACGTGATTAAGCCACAATGACACATACAAACATTTCATTTTTACAAGTTTATAATAGTATAGATATGTATTGTTCCTTATTACAATGTATTTGTTTTAGGAATATTAGAAAATAAAATATTGGAGTATTTTTGTTCAAATTAAGAGCAGCGAGTACTGCCGACATTATAATTCAGTTCTTATAATATTGTATGCGATAGCGCATACACTACGCCTACTTTAGGCTTTTACCTGTTTTTTATGTTCTGTGACTTGCCCTATATAGTAAGTAAGGCCTGCTCCCGGGAAATACCGGTTCTCCAATTCCCGGAAAATCCCGGGAATTTCATGGTGTCGAAAGAACCGATACCAAAGATTCCATCCCGGTTCTCCCGGTTCTTTTTTAAATTACCAATGTTCGTTTTTTTCACGGAATAATAAAAAAACAAGGGAAGCGGCGTACGACCTGTTTAATAAGAAAACCGATGTCGCCAAAACGCACACTATCACAATAACACACACAGATAAATCTTCAAGCTGATTGGTCAACGTTTATTGTGCAAAACGAAGTAAAAAACATTGAGTTGGTAATATAATTAAAACCTTATGCCTAAGGTATAATATCCGAATTCGAGCATACGTTTTAGGACTTACGACTAATCGGATTCGATTATTATCACTTTTGACTGAGAGACCAACGCTGCCCTACCAGGCAAAATAACCATATATTTCATACACTTTATATGGCACATATGCTTTTTTGGTTATTAGGGCAGAACGCCACTTGGCGTCGAATAGAGACACTAATTGCAAGAGATATTACTTAAAGCCATCTAGCGTCGAGTAGCCAAAGTAAGAAGTATTTAGGCATGTGCAATACTTTTTTTATAAGATCAATATCGATAAGACTGGCCTGGCTGCATATGGACAATGCTTTGTGTAAGTAAGATACAGGTAAGTACACCGGCTGGAAATTGTTAATACACAGCAAATATCGCTAAAAGGAAACATTCCTTTCTTTTAAAGAAAGAACTAAACACGATTCTCATAATCAAAACATTTAAACCTAGTTTTACACCATACCTACATTACCAAAAGTATTTGCATGACTTACATTTATGAGGTGTCAAAATTTACTACTCTAATTTATACACGTAAGATTAGGATTGTAATTCTCAACTTTAACTTTAGTAATAATTTATAACGACAATAATGTTACTTTTATTGTGTAGGTCAGCTGCACAGAAACTGGACCCTCCCTACATATTACCGTTCTCTGCAGCTGACTGTACATAAAAATGTATACGTAAGAGAGTGAAATGACTAGCAAAAAAGTATTTCAGCGTGTTGTTTCTGGTGTTTCGGGTATTATTAAAGGTGCGTCCACACTTGTATCATTTGCTCGTATCCGATCACCGTCACGCGAGTGGTACAGAGGGCCTTCGTGGGTCGTCACCATTCACTCCTGTCCTGTGCCTCGCGCTCCGCGTCACTCCAAAACTCAGCCCGGCCGGCCGCAGCTCGGCGTCGACGGTGCGCTGCCACGTGTGTACCGGCCGCCCTGGTCGTCTGCTCCCGTGCGTTCTCCACGTGAACGCGACTCTGACGGTGTTATCCTCTGGTCTTCGGAGGGTGTGCCCCATCTACTTCCACTTCCGTTGAGCAATTTCTCGCTTTATCGGGATTTGGTGACATCGATTCCATGGATCCTCGTTGCTAATAGTTTTTAACGAGAATATGCGCAGGATGGATCTTGATGGGCATTTGTTTACGAACACTTGTAGCTTGCTCGTCAGACCCTTTATCTCTTTCCACGCCGTCTCACGGCCGAAGAGCAAAACAGACTTCACAATGGAATCGAAGAGGTAAATTTTGTCTGCGTAGTCGAGGTCCTCCAGGTGTGAGCTTTTATTCCAAGTGATGCCCCTAGGTGTTTCTGATAGTCTCTGCATGACGTCGTCGACCAAGACGATGAAAAGCAGTCCTGTTTGAATCCTGCAGTTATTGGAATTGGTTCCCCTAGGACTTTGTCGTGCATTACTTTGCTGATACTACCATGATGTAGAGACTGAATGATACCTATATACTTGCTCTTCGCCTGAGACTGGACCACAGTGCGCTCCACATCACGGAGTCAAAGGCTTTCTCGAAGTCGACGAATGCCAAGTTCGGCATGCCACTCCACGCACGACTAGATGAGGATGCGCAAGATCTTCGTGTGGTCAGTGCATGAACGTCCAGAACGGAACCCGGCCTGCTCCTTCCAAAGTGTCCTAACGATCTCTGGGGACATACGGACATGCTCATGATTCAACTAAATGTATCCGAGCCGAACGAAACAAACGATGCGAAGCGGCCGCTTAGTTATCCATTGTATTTCCGGATATTATAACACAAACATCAGGCTATTGAATTGAGACTCTATTAACATACTGATAAACGAAATAGAAAAAAACATCAATCTTAAGTCCATTCCTAAGAAAAAGTGGTTTATATTTCCACCGACATGGTTCCGTTTTTACCGGCTGAGGTACAACACAGTAACCTCTTTAATTTAATACTTTACTTACAGTCAAGAAATACTTAAAATACAGAATCGAGTTCGAGTTTAACCGATTAAAAACAGAAACTCGGTTTTCGGTCATAGTTGCATTCCCTACTGCGTATCGCGCTGCTTGGACGCTCACTGTCGGCGCGCCGATCATTGCCTTGCTTGTCCAATCTATGTGTGATACGCGTATCAACATGGATTTCGAGCGATCGGATCGGTGCAACGTCCAAACGCGTGATCGTGACACGCGATCATGCCACGGAACGAAGATCTGATTGGGCAAAAGATACAAATGTGGACGCAACTTAAGACGTCGATAATCACTTAAAACCAGGTAGGAAGCCTGCTTGTGTGGTATAAATAAATAAAACCAGCCATGTAAGAGTCAGACTCACGCACGAAGGGTTCCGTACCATTATCTAAAAATATCGGCAAAAAATTACGGTATTTGCATGGGAGCCCCCCAACTTAAATATTTATTTTATTGTTTTTATTATTTTGTTGGAATAGCGGCAATAAATATACATCACTTGTGAAAAATTCAACGGTCCATGAGATACAGCCTGGTGTTCGAAGTTTTAGTAATAGGGTCCCGAACCCGATTGGGTACGGAACCCTAAGAATGAAAAAAAAAACTTTATTGTGCGGGTAAATGAGTATACAGTGTACACATTTTCTGCTTGCGTACTTTCAGAAAAGTTCTAGATATATGCACAAACCATGCAGGTGCACATTTATCTTCCCATGTTATTCCGCATTTGTGTTGTAAAACTATCGTAAAATTCGGATTATCGATAACGATACATTATAGATTAGGATTAGACTCTCGCACTAAATGAGTAGCGCGAAACTGATGCAATCTTCTATAAGAATTCTATAGAATGTTCGTTAACTATTATAACAGATAAAATTCGATCTTATCACACTTACATAAGATTGATACTTGTATTGCACAATGCCAAAAAATGAGAAAAGAAAGGAAAATTTACATAAAAAATAAACTTTAATCAAATAACTATTACCGATGATAGGAAATGCTACAATTAGCTAGATTTTTTGTCCGGCTAGTATTCTTGCACACCAGAATGGAGTAATACGGCATATTTGCCCGTGTTTTCCAAACTTTTTAAAAATGGCTTGTGCGTCTGTCACGCATAAGCGGTGGCGGCGTACTGAGCGCGGTTGAGCACTGCAGTGCCTATCATTGGCACACGTGCCAGGCCTACTTTAGGCTTCTACGGTTTTTTCTGTTCTGTGGTTTTTTTGCCCAGCTGCGTGACAGCAAGCTGAGCGGGCTATATTTTTGACCCATATATATATGTATCTCAGTGGTACATTATAGCTTAATAATAATAACGGATTTTAAATTTTAATGATTGAGGTGTTGTAAATGTAAGGAATTGGCAACTTTGTACCTGCGAGCTATTTAGCGAGAGATTAAATCTTGCGCGCGTGGACTCTTGATTTATTATGTGTTGAGGATTGTTGACTTGTGATTGTGAATGTAAAGTGAGACGAAATGCAAAAACTAGCTCCAGAATCTAGTTACGGGGAGACTGACTGATTGCAGAAACTATGGGACCGAAATTATTTGTTTTATTATATGGAATGAGGCCTGAGACCTACACAAGAAAATCCGCTCCGTGACCAAAACTTTATCTCCCAACTCCTGGCCCTTTGAGGATAGGGAAGGAAAAGTACACTGTGAGTTAGACAGAATATCTAACGTTTGGAAAACCTGTTGTTACACAGACCTTGTTCTTTGATAAAGAATCTGAGAATTTTGTGAACATTAAACCCAAGAATGAATCTAAATTAGAGCCAGACATTCTAGAATCTGAAGTCAGAGCAGCCATCAGGCATCAACAAAATTGAGAAGCTACTGAAAATGATAAAATTTCGATCGAAACCATATGAGCTTTTGGAGAGTCTGGTTACCATTTTATACAGTCCCTGTATAAGCAACCATGGAAGAACTTGTCTTAAAAATGGAAAGTATCAGTTTGGAGTTTCGTTTGAAGATTAACCGCAGCAAAACCAAGATGATGACTGTCGATAGAGCTAACAAAAACTTGCAAAACATAAAACAAATAGCTAACTGCGATATCGTGCAATCCTATGTGTGCCTTGGGGCTCTAATCTAATCAGGGAGGCTGCATCGAAGAAGTCTGACGACGTATGGCTATGGCTCAGACTGCAATGGAGAAGCTCTAGAAAATATGGAGAAACCGAAACATAACAAAGATCAGGCTCACGAGAACATTCGTTTCTTGCCATTTTCTTGTACGCTGCTGAGACATGGACTGTGAGGCAGACCGAAACCAAGAAGGTAGACTCCCTAGATATGTGGTGCTAGAGGCAAATGCTTGGGGTTCCTCACAATCGTCTCCATCCTTGAAGAACTGGGCACCAAAAAACGTCTGTCTAGTATGGTGCAAAGGCGTAAAAAAAAAAGTAAAAGGCGCGGAAATGAGTCCATAGAACGCCTCGTCGTGCAAGGGAAGTGGAGGGAAAAAGGCCGCAGGGCAGATCGCCAATGTGATGGACAGACCCAATAAAGGCGGCTGTTGGTGGGCCGCTACATGAGTGCACCCGGATGACTGCTAGCAGGCAGAGGTGGCGGGAATTGGTTCGACGAGTCCTGTCAGCTGCCGAGGGTGTTACATGATAACCACACGACCACTCTGGCAAGAGTGTAGCGACAAAGTAGATCCCAGTTTTAACAAACGACCTCTAAATATATTTTTAATTAATATCTTAAACAAACATATAAAAAATATTGCATATTTTTTGTAATATAAGTACTGCATCATAGTTTATGTAGATTTCATTATGTAATTATCAATTTCTTCAAAAAAAACATACGTGGTATCGAGGAACCGGGAAGAACCGGGAAACCCGGTTCCGATCCTGCCTAGAACCGAGAAATGAAATTCTTGGAATCGGACCCGGTACTGCAGGCCCTAATAGTAAGCAACATTCTAACCTAAAAGTACACCTATTTTGTCTTAAACTCCCATTTCCTCGTATATAAAGTAACATGACTTTATTCTTAAGTGCCACGTTGCCAATTTCTTACATTAAATTTATTTCCTTGGGAGAAAACAACTGGTATTGGCTTTAAATGTATATTTTAGGTTAGAATGTTGTTTACGATATAGGACAATTAAAGATAAATACCCTATAAATTGTTATTTGCAATACAGACACATTTTTGTAGACGAAATTGTTGAGAAACTTACATGTTGATTTTAGGTTTTTTTATTTTAAAATATTACGCGAGAACCTTTTAAGATTCTATGTATACTAGTGCACACAAATCAATTGCACTTCAAATGAATAAAATATAAAAATGGAAGCGATTTGTTATAAATGCTTATGTCATATTCATATCCTTGTATAAGAAAACATACGTAAAACATTTATTTTCATTGAGACATTATTCGTCCAAATTCTATATGTATTATTTTATTTACATTTTTTTTATTAGATATGCACTCAATATATCCAGCAAGTATACCATAACAATGGAAATCGGACTCATTAAAATGTTCGTTTCCCAATGTTGGTTGTTTTTATATGTCTATTTATTTATATATCGACCCCTCTTTAAAATGAAATGGACGAATTGCAACCGGTTTGTAAAGTAACAATTAGGAATCGTGTTAATTTTAATAACCGCTTCGGTCCATATTACCATTTTGTCGATTCATCATCGGACATCGAAAATGTTGATGATCTAAGTGGCATAACTTCATGTATCTCTAAGTTTCTCCTAATGTACAGCTAAAAACATTAATAAGGGCATCTTCCAATTCATCCCTAGTTTACATAAGTAATGTGTGATTTTTAATGTAAAACTGTGGCTAGAAATATGACAGCAGGTTTCTTTTATAATATGTAGAGCTATATATTTCATTATTTATTTCATTATTATGCAGAAATATATTGTTTATTGAATTATTAAAGTAAAACACGAAGAGAGAGAGGGAGATAGAGAGAGAGAGAGTGAGAGAAAGAGAAGGAATAAGAGAGTGGAAGAGGAAGAGGGAGGGAGGGAGGGAGAGACAAAAAGATAGGGTCGAAGGGAGGGAGAGAGTACGGGGGGGATAGAGGGCGAAAACGAGGGAGGGAGAGATATATTGAGAGAGGGGGAGGGAGGGAGGGAGGGAGGGAGACAGACAAGAAATAGGGGTCGTAGTAAAATTATGACGCCGGTTTTCTTATGACGGTAATACGTAAAATTATAGTTCGTAAACCGACTTTACAGACAGCCGTTTTTTGCTTTGCCTTAAAATACTATCATTTTGAAACGCCGAGGTACCTTCTAGAATGCTTTATTTTGGCCAGTGTCGGGAACTTCGCCTGTCTCTTCTTCTCATAGTCTAGCAGGCGTTAAAATTAAAAGTGTCAGTGTTGCCTTCTTATGGAAGAATGTTCAATACCCCTATCTTCAGAGTATTTTTTTTTTAACATTGACTGTTTCGGACAACATACAAAAAAAAGTTTTCCTCATTTATATCTCTTTGTATAGGTAGGTACCTGACATCTACGCGGATTAAGTCGCAGTCTATAATAAATTTTAGGTTGAATTATATCAAAATAACATTTTATAGTATTCCATTGGCGCCGAAATGCGATAGCTTATTTTGTAGCCCACTGCTAAAATTATTGTGCTAGACTTCTTACTGGAATACAGTGCAGCGAAAAAAAATTGATTAATTTGATTTAAAATCCCGGTATTTGCGTGATGAGCATATAAATATTTATTCCTTGGTGTTAATGTTTTCTAGGTATATAAGGAAATACATGTATTAAATATATCGTCGTCAAGTACTCGTAACACAAGCCTTATTGAGCTTACCATGGGGCTAGTTACGAGTTATGTCGAAATTCATCCATCCATTACGAATTCTGGACCGGCACGCCACTGGAATGATGTAAAATAGCCACACGACGATAACTAAGTGGACTTACGTGGAGGTGGTGATAAAGGACGTTCCTTAGGACATAAATAAACTTCTATTTCGCCTGATAATGACTTCAAGTGAATCATATATCCTTTTTCATCTGGATGGGGAACCTAAAACAAACACGATGGATTAAAAGTGTACAAAAAGCTAAAGAAACGTATTCAACAAAATAGTTATAAAAACAATCAGATATGAATTTGTTTTTACTCTATTACATGGTAATATTTTATACCGGTAGGTTAGCCACATCACGTCACAACGAGTGGATAGATTTCAACAATTTTTAGTATAGTGATAGCTGGACATGCAAGGATGGATTAAAATAGTAGACTTATGAGTAGTCCCCCACAGCGACTAAGCGAAAGCGAGATCTCATTTTTAAATTTGTAATAATAAAGTTAAGACTAACGCTTAATCTCGTGTCCGGCGGCGCTTTAATAGGAATGACCGTTTGGTTGCGGAAATCCTTGATAGAGCGCAAGTCCGCGTAGGTGATGTAGGCGAGCGCGCCATGGTCGGCCGAGAGCCTGCTGAGCGCGAGCTCGGCAGAGGCGACGGCGCGCGTCACGCGCGCCTCCCGGGACGCCAGCGCACGCACCTCGCGCCGCAGCCGCCGCGCGCGCGCCTGCTCGCCGCCGCACGCCACTGATCCTGCGACAACCAACCGGATTCTTACACCCCCAATACCCGAACTAAACTACTATACACTAGTCAATACCATATGTCTGTACGTTGAAGATATTATTAAAATAAGCTAAAAAGGTTTCTAAATCGAACAATTATAAAAAATAAGTGAAATAGACTGTTCCCCGGTTTTTTAAGGTAAAAAGAGGTTTATGACTATTTTTCCTCGCAGACGAAGTTGCAGGCACCTTTAAGTATAGTGGAGTTCAATAGAAATGGCAAATTATGTTAACGAACCAATTCATCACTTAGTTAGTAATCACGCTATTTTCAAGAACGAACGAACAGACTTTTAAAGGAAAATTGTGACGATCCATAGCAAATGGGTCCTTATGGCAGGTATTGAGTTACGCATAGATCCATAAACTGCATTATATAGGCTACCTCATCTGCGACCGAAGCCCATTTCCCACTTTATGTTAATTTTAGCAAATGTAATGTAAGCTTTGAATTTAGTCAAGTAAATTCAATAGAAGTTATTAAAACATTTAATTCACTAAATTTAAAGAAAACAGAGGATTTATGGGGAACTTCAGTAAAAATTGTTCATCATATCATAGACTCCATTGCACCCTATCTAGCCTTGATTTATAATAATTGCATATCAGAGGGCCTGTTTCCAGATGTCATGTATGAAATTTAGTAAAGTCATAATACCTCTTTTTGACTTGAGTGACTTGACTAATTTCCGTCCGATATCTATACTACCTGTATTAAGTAAAGTTTTCGAAAAGTTAATGTTCATGGATCTGCTGGGACACTTCAATAGAAATAAACTGCTTAGTAGTAAACAGTTTGGTTTCACAAGGGGACGTTCCACGGCTGATGCAGCATCTGTACTCATTAAACATATAACATCTGGGAGAAATCTTGTGATGCAATTGGAGTTTTTTGTGACCTTTCTAAGGCATTTGATTGCGTTGATCATGGAACACTCATTTTGAAATTAGAACATTATGGCCTGTCTATAAATGCCTTACGCCTTATGTCTTCATATCTCAGCAATAGAACACAAACAGTTGTTGTAAATGGAACCCAATCCAGTGGAGCTGCAGTTAAGCTAGGAGTGCCATAGGGCTCTATCTTAGGGCCATTTCTATTTTTAGTTTATATAATTGACTTACCATCTATAGTAGAAAATCTTTGTGATATAGTACTATTTGCTGATGATACATCATTAATTTTCAAAGTGTACCGGAAAGCAATAGACTATGCCGAAATTAATAGTGTACTAGTTAAAGTACTTGACTGGTTTAATATTAATAATCTGGTATTGAATGCTAAGAAAACGAAATGTGTTAGATTTGCTTTACCGAATGTTAGAGCAGTGGATTCTACTATATCGCTCAATGGTGAATGTTTAGAAATGGTGGATAGGGCATTATTATTAGGTATAACACTGGACAAGAACTTGCAATGGAGTCCCCATTTAGCAGTACTTGCAGGTAAATTAAGTTCAGCAGCTTACGCTATTAGAAAAATTAGACAATTGACCAATGTTGATACTGCTCGCTTAGTATATCATAGTTTTTTTCATAGTATCATATACGTATGTCATACGATATTCTGGTTTGGGGCAAAGCAGCAGACATACAGACTATATTTGTGTTACAAAAAAGAGCGATTCGTTCTATATATAACCTGAATTCCGGTGACTCCTTAAGAGAACTTTTTAAAGACATCAACATAATTAACAGTATTAATATTAGTTATGTTATTAAGAACCTAGAGTCTTTTACTAAGAATTCAGATATCCACAATTTTAATACAAGAAATAAAAACAAAATCGCTATTAGAAAGTTCCGCGTTCGTAAAGTAGCCAAATCATTCGTAGGCTAATGTATACATTTTTATAATATAATAAGCTACCAGATGATGCTTTAAAACTACCGTTTCCAGCTCTCAAAAATTAAAAGAGTCCCTAATGGCAAAGGCATATTACAGGGTAGAGGCACAGAATAAGTAATAGTACAAGTACAGAAATATCACTTCCTCGTAAAAACACTGTGCTAGGCATGAGAAACGTGCCTACTCTATGCCTCTCTGACTATCGTATAACTTGTATTCATTCGCACACGGCACGTGTACTGCTAGGGTTGTTACGCCAAGAATACATTAATGAGGGCAAAAAAGCTGTCGCCAAAACACCATAATGCGTGACTAAAAATGTTTAATGTTCTCATGTATTCATGTCAATACGTACTGTGAAGGTCTTAATCCTTCACTATTAATAAGAGACAGGCCGTATGTAAAAGTAGTATATATTCCAATTTTAAGAACGACAGCTGTCGCGTTCCAGCTTTATGTCATTATGTGATAGTCTTAGGACAGACGTTGAATACTGATCATCAAACCCATACCAGCTCCTTTTTATTATATCCCGCCAAGAGCTACAACCCCACAGTACCTACCTGCTATAAATCAGTTTTAAAGACATTATAAACAGTTTTGGTATAAATAGGTACTGTAAACAACACACCACGGCGCTAGTGCGGCGCCAAAGCTAGTACTACCAACCTCATCTATCGGCGGGTAGTATTACTATATTAGTGACCCAATCATTCCGCTAGATGGCGTTGAGATCGAGATAGATCGCGCTAACGTTTGTTCGATTCAAGAAGCATAAGTAGATTTAAGATTATTTGCTATGTATCTCTCAAATCACCACTGTATGAGTACGAGTTGGTTTCGGATCACCGAACTAATTATGAGCCATACAGTGAACTAACTTGTAATAGTTGTAGTAGTCTATTTTGCATTAAAGTCGTCTATTTTCCGTTAATCTTCGTTTTCCTGACGATCCGAGTTCCCGGCGTTACACTGGCAGCCCAACGTTCGGCATTATCGGACTTCGACGACGCGACGGACGAGCCCGTGACGTCACCTGGATCACAAGTCAAGACGGAATTTTCGACACCAACAAAATCTACAAAGTCTCGACGGAAAAGTTCTGGACCCAAAGTGGTGGTGACGGCTGGAAAACGCGCTGCACCTAAATCCCGGAAAACCCGCAAAAGTGACGCAATGGCAGTGACCTTAACTGAAATCCAATTTGAGCGGATGTTAGCTGCTATGTCACCGAAAAGTGGATCCTTTACCACTTGTATCATAACCTATGATGGTCGCAAAGAATCTGACGTACTCGAGGCGTTCCTGGCAGCTATTAATATATTCAAGAGCTCTGAGAAAATAAGCGACTTGGACGCATTAGCGGGACTTCCTCTTCTTCTCAAGGATGAAGCAGGGACTTGATGGCAAGGCATGAAGAGTAAAATACGAACCTGGGACGAGTTTCAATCACGCATCAGGAAGTCATTTGCTCCAAAAAAACCAGCATACGTCATCTACCAAGAAATCATGTCGTCAGCAAAGGAGCCCGGTAATACCACTGAATCCTTCATAGCTCAGAAACGCATGTTATTCTCGCTGCTACCTAGTCCAGAGCCTTTGGAATCCCAGCAACTGGACATGCTTTTTGGTTTGCTAAGCCTGGATATCTGTAAAAAAGTATCACGAACCCCCTTTACCACATATGATGGCCTTTTGGAAGCTGCGGAAGATGCGGAGCAAATCCTTCGTAATCGTAACACTGTTACCACCGTGTCTGCTGCTTCAAGCACGTCGACTCCTGCAGGATCATTGGATAAGCCCCCGAAACCAAGATGCAAGTACTGCAGATTGACCAACCACACCATCGAAAATTGCAAAAAGAAAGCGAATGCAGATCTTAAACGCTCTATGCAACAACCACTGCCTGCAACCACAGCAACTGTAGCGTCGGCATCTAATCCTACACAATCTTCGCGTCACAGTCACGACCATAGGTTCTCATGTTATGGCTGTGGCGCACCTGGCGTAGTGCGAAGCAACTTCCCTACGTGTTATAAAACCAGAAAAACCGATGGAGTTCCAAAGGAGATTGGATTCTGTGCCCTTGGTATTAAAACAGATGCCAGGGCCAGGCCTGTCGTATTCATCACCACTGAAGGACAGACTGGAGCAGCCTTCATTGATACCGGCGCTAAGTCAAACATAGCTTCGTATGAATTATATCTACACTTGCGCGCGGCTGGATGCACCTTTGGACAGGAACGCGTCATAGTAACCTTGGCGGACGGCATCCGAAGAATTCAAAACGTATGTATGACAGAAGCGAACGTCACCATTTGCGATCGCACCGTTCGGACAACCTTCATAGTCCTACCGGAATCCCGAGAGAACAGACCCGGCGTTCGATTCGTTCAAGACGCACTCATGGTACTGAACCTACCTCAGTATACGTGGCACTTCCTTGGTGATGAAGACAACATTCAAGAATTGTACAGCGAAGACTTTACTTCCTTTGAAAGCCAAGACAACGTGAACATCGCACAAATGGACAACATAGAAGCGGCTACACTTCCTGAAGCCAGTAGAACTGCCTCTCTATCCGATAAACATCGACGTTATGGACCGCTATTCCGTATATCTCTTTCACCAGCCAAACGAAAAGAAGTTCCATTCGCTGATGACACGTCATACTTAGACTTTATATTCGATGACGCGTGCAAAGCCATTGAGGAACAAGAAATCAAGTTGAATCTAAAACAAGAAAACCTGTTTCCCGGAATTAACATAGCATCCATTGATAAAGGAGCAATAAATACGGAAAAAGAAGAAGTAAACGAGGCAATTGAGAAGCTATTGCAAGCAAACGAGTCTGTCTTCGTCCCCAATGGCCAACCGACAACCGAAGCCGAACATACAATCGATACTGGTAATCATCAGCCAATAGCAGTTCCTCCATATCGATTATCTCCTGTTAAAAAACAGATTCTACAGAACGAGGTGGCTAAGATGCTGGCGGAAGGAATCACAGAACCTTGTGTCTCACCCTGGGCGGCACCCACCGTTCTCGTGCCTAAGAAAGATGGTACCACTCGTGTCTGCATAGACTACCGGCGATTGAACGCGATTACAACTCCAGACGTCTATCCGCTTCCTCACATTGACGATCTTCTCCATGATGCAAGGCGTACATGACAACCCTTGATCTCCAAGCTGGATACTGGCAAATTAAAGTCAAGGATGAGGACCAGATGAAGACCGCTTTCGTAACGCCGTTCGGAATGTTTTCTTTCCGAAGAATGCCGTTCGGTTGGAGGAATGCTCCGGCCACGTTCCAGCGCTTAATGGATCGTTTTCAGATCAGACTGAGTCACATTAAGCTAGTAGTCTACCTAGATGACCTAATAATCTTATCAAGCAGTCTAGAAGGGCACCTTCAGGACTTACAAGAAGTCTTTGATCAGCTGAAAGAGTTCAACCTCACTGTAAATAAAGCAAAGTGCAGGTTCTGCTGCTCTAAGCTTAAATATTTGGGCCATTATATAGCCCCTGACGGCCTAGAAATGGACCCGGAGAAAGTGAATGCAATAACCAGTATGTCACCACCGACCAATGTCAAGCATCTGTTCTCATTTCTCCAAATGTGTTCGTAGTATCGGAGATTTATACCTGACTTCGCCTAAATAGCTGAACCTCTTACACAACTCACGAAGAAGAGCATGAAATGGGAGTGGAAAGACAAACAAACTGCTGCCTTTAATAAGCTACGAGAGCTCCTGGTAACTGCACCTGTCTTAGCCCAAGCTGACGAAACGAAACCCTATATAATAAAGGCTGACGCCAGCAATTACGCGATCGATATGTTTTAGTGCAGGAGGAGAAAGAGAATGAGCATCCGGTAGAATACGCCAGTCGCTTATTGAAGCCCGCAGAACAGAAATACTCTACAACTGAGCGCGAGGCATTGGCAGTAGTCTGGGCGGTAAACAAATTCCGCGGTTATATAGAAGGATCCCCAGTAACCGTGCTGACTGACCATCAGGCACTGAGATGGTTAATGACTTTGAGTCTCCGACAGGACGACTTGTACGATGGGCTTTACAGCTGCAGGCTTATGACATCAAGATTAAATACATCACTGGACGAATGAATGTCGTAGCGGATGCCCTGTCACGCCCCAGTTGTGAACCTGAGACGAAAGAAGCGTGTGGAGTCTGTTCTGTCACGGTTGATATGCCCGTGGTTAACTCAGATCAAATCCGACGTAAGCAATTAGCCGATGATGACATCAACAGGATAGTTAATGATCTAGAAGGGAACAATGAAGTAAAACGCAACCTATTGGAGTAAGAAAGGATACCTCATAAACAATGGGTTGCTGTACCGTTATGATTACAACGAAGATAATGACGATTGTCAATTGGTTGTACCCAAAGCAGAGCAGATTGCAATCATCTCTACATACCATGATGATCCTATAGCAGGCCACTATGGAGCTCAGAAAACCTTGGATCGCATAGTAAGGCGCTATTACTGGAAGGGGATGAGAGCACAGATTGAAGCTTATGTACGATGTTGCATGAAATGCCAGAGGTACAAGCCTGCGAATACAAAGCCTTCGGGTCTATTGCAAACTACTGCAACAAAACAACGATTCGAGATAATCTCCTTTGACTTCCGTTGCCCCAAACCAAACATGGACACAATTGAATCTTTGTAGTAGAAGATGTAGCCTTAAGATGGGTAGAAAACTATTCCCGTTGAAGCAAGCAAGTGCTGAAGAATGCGTTACAGTTCTGATGAACGAAATAATCTTGCGATATGGCACACCCCGACGACTGATAAGGGACAATGGAAAGCAATTCGTCAGTGGTGTGATGCAGAAGCTTACGTACTGCCTGAACATAAAACATGGCTTTACACCCGTCTATCAACCAGAAACGAACCCCGTTGAAAGAAAGAACAGGGACCTGAAAGTGCAACTAGCCATACTGGTTGAGCAAGATCACACTACCTGGGCAGAAATGCTACCAAGCATACGATTTGCGATGAACACGGCTGTTTCCAGTGCGACTAGCTTCACCCCAGCTTACCTAACCTTAGGACAAGAGCTACGTACTCCGGATGATGTACAACATGACATGAGGGACATTATACAAAGTGAAACCTTTATACCCGAGATTACTCCCCAGCTGCTGCTTATGGCTGATAAGAGTGAATTGGGACCGAGCGCGACGACAGCGCCACGTGATAGGCGGCCATTATGGACAATATTGTCACCGCTGTCAAACAAGAAGTAAGTAAATATTGTGAAAAATATTAATGAAATCTTGTGTTATTTTTGGTGTTATTACAATTCACAAAAACACATCTTACCAGGACCATATTTTTATCTTAAAAACGATTAGAAAATGTTTACTGTAATATGGATTTGACAGCTCAAGTCAGCGACAAAATGACAATTTTAGCCGTAGCGAGCGCTGTGATCGTTTAGGCTACCCCCTCCACCCGCTTTGCACTCTGCCAATAGGCTGTTTCTAGACGGGCATGATACGTAGGGCTCTGCTAACACTGGATTTTCATAGATACTGCCGTGTAGCGTAAATTCTGTACGGAACCCTCGGTGCGTGAGTCTGACTCCCACATGGCCGATTTTTTATTATTAAGATAACAAAATATTTAATAATAGTTCACAGATTGCCATTATTCTTAATTTCTTACTATCAGCGCCTTGCTCTAATCAAGGGCAATTTTTTTGTAACGTGGTGGTGGAATTGAAATATGTTTGAATGTTTTCTTAAGAAGAACCTCAGGAATCATATTCTACTGTCTATGAATGTCATCTATATAACTTCCAACGTAAAAACCATACTTTAAATGAGTTTGAAACTTCTTTTAGCTGTTCCACAAAAGTGCATTTTTGGGATGTGGGTAGGTTTACGATTTTTCAAAAAAAATGTATGGTATTTAGGGTCATGTTTTTTTTTTATTTAGGTAGCCTATATAATGTTATTTACCGGTCCTTATGGTAGGTATTGCGACTTT
This sequence comes from Hedya salicella, assembly GCA_905404275.2. NCBI lineage: Eukaryota > Metazoa > Arthropoda > Insecta > Lepidoptera > Tortricidae > Hedya > Hedya salicella. The sequence continues at coordinate 46,824,670 of FR990096.1, forward strand.
TGTTATGGAACGTCATAAATCATTTATATCTGCGCTGTGCCATATGGACCCTTTTCTTACTTAACTTTACAACCAATTTTAATATACAAATACTTAACGCATACGAGTGAAAACAAGCTACAAATACACATCTAGTCTTATACTTCATTAATATACAATAAACGAAAAAATGATTATTTTGAAGCATTTTACTAAAATGTTGCTATCTATGTAACTAGAAAGTGCCATAAGGACCCCTTTTTACCCGACTGCGCGACGCAAATGAGGGTAATGTGTTTATCAGTCTATGTATGTACGTATGTATGTTTGTTCCTACCTGGCACTCTAGAGACCAAACGCGTGGACCGATTTTGATGATTCTTACGTCAATCGATTCGTCTTAATTGGGCGAATGTCACTAGACATGAAAATGATGAAAACTCAAAATGGCGATAATGAGACGCCATATTGTGAAAAAGAATAAAATGAAAATCGACGTACTATGTTAAGTGGGGTATCACTGAATAGGGATTTGAAAATCATTAATAGGTTTATTTTATCATTTTTAATTTTGAATGACCAGTTAGGAACTACTTATAACGATTTAAAGTTGGTTCGCAACCCGTTCTCACTAAATGTTCATTTAATTGTAAATAAATCTGTGCAAGCTTCTCAATAACCCCCACGATAAAGATTGCGAAATTTACTGACTTATAATTTTAACGAAATAGTATAAAATAAAAATAATAATTAAATAAACAAAAACCAGACTGCTTAAAAAAAATAAAAAGAAAAAACAAGTCCAGTTATAATGGAAATGATTCATGATCGATACTCAGATAAAACAAATAATAGTTTGTCAAGTTATAATGGAAATGATTCATGATCGATACTCAGATAAAACAAATAATAAATTCTAATGTGGAACATAGCGATTTTAATCAGTCGGGACCCATTGTTGGGAAGATTTGCGTCGATCTAGTTTTCTTATAGGTACTGGACTTGTTTTTTTCTTTTTAGTTTTTTTAAGGAGTCGGGTTTTTTTTATTTTTGATGGAGCGTCACAATTACAGGCATAAACCTTGTATTTACAATCATTTTAGTCCCCGTTTCTTAGTGGTCATACTGGCATCATCGCTCAATCGCTTGTATTGGTGGTCATACTTGTCATTGTCCCTCTAAATATAATAGTTTTCTTGTCCCCTGTAGATATAGTGGTACAGTCAACTTTAAAATCAACTGCACACTTTAGTAACATAACATGTCGCTTTACCAAAAGTCTATGGAAAAAGTCAAAAACATTGAAATGAAACCATAAAAGAGATCGAAAGGTTGTGGGTTTGTGTTCTGCCCTAGCACTGCTTCCGGAATCAAATATTGAAGAGGGCTGGATGTATTTAAAAACAGCATCTTTCAATAAACCAAAAATTTGCAAATCCATTAAATACGGGTGGAATGGCACGACGATCCTTTCCGCAAAAGGTGGATTGTTTAGATTTAGTAGTGTATTCCCTCTAAAGAAACTAGGTCTATAACTCATATTCGTAAGCCTTTTGAAGTTATAGGCGGTTAACTTTTAATGCAAAATACTGCAAGTGACAACCGTCATTAGGTTCAGTAACATTTAACAATAACACAAGGGTCAGTGGCCTTTATCAGAACAACATTTCTACATATAATATTTCCTAGTCAATATTACAATGTGTGTGTACACTTACATGTAGGTAGATAGTACACAGTAATAATAGGGTTGCCACTAAGAAGAACATAAATTTAATTTAATATTTTTACTAATTGTTCGTAACAAAAATCTAAAATCGATTTTGCGGAAAAGATCGTCGTGCCTTTTGCACCCGGTATATGGAAACTTTCTGGCTTAAGTGTTGTCGAAAGCGATCACAATGGTGTGTGAGTTCCGAGAGACACCGTACTAATACAACGGTAGAGAGTCAGAAATAAACAAAGAAATTAAGTAAAAAGGTCCAATTTTATTTCTTGAGATTGCTCGACGCACTAGTGACGTTAGAGCATGGATATGAACCTGCAGGGAGATTTAGAAGATAAGATATGGAAAGACCACTAGAGTATATTGATGATGACGATTTGATTATGAAAGAACAATAAGACCTTTTGCATAAACATACCATACCATGGTAACATAGTTAATATTTGGACACATGGGAAACATCCAGAACTCACGAACGACTATTGTCGTGCACGTCACGCGGTTATTCGCATTTTACGACATTAAAACTTCTTCAAAAATTTTGAATGGTCTGTGGATCGGTATCATATGACGTAGACCACAAGCTAATCTGAGAAAAAAAGGTAATTTCAGAAAAAGGAGGAAGAATGAGACAGAACATAAGTTTAAATCTACATTGTCGTAACTTTCCTGGTAGGAATAAGGAAGCATAAGTAACACACATAAGATAAATTGTTAGGGGTCAGTGATTAAGTAGACGCAATCAACCATTCATGTTGCATACAGTTTTTTTCAGAAATGAAGTAAAAACTATAAATCATGTAAGAAAAAACTTAAGATGCCGTGTTTTGCCAGAAGTTTACGGTATATATTTATTTGTATTTTTTTATAAGTAACGTATATAATAAGCTTTCTATTGAGATATTAAACATTGAAATCGGTCGATTAATTTAGCTTGCAGATTTTTTGAACTATTTTTTAAGGGAGTGGCGCCATCTCTGTTCCTAAAGGGTGAAACTTCCGCTGCTGCGGGTCAAATCACTTAGTTTGGTCTATAATATCACTGTGCAAAGCAGCTTGCTTTCTTCACAAAGTGCAGCATCCGGCCAAAAAATGGCCATAACAAGTATGACTATATACAATTAGACCAAAGAAGATTGTGACGGATAACGAACAAGACGAATAAAGAATGAGTAACGCGATGTGTACATACAGAATGTGACGAAATAAGAATTACACAAAATACGAAAGAGACGAAATAATCGACCAAATGGTCGACATGCTTATGTCCATTAATATGAAACTTTATTAGTCTTTAATAGAAACTTTAGTAGAAATGACACTTGACTTGTTACATGTGTGTTTAAATGATCTATCGTGCTCTCTCAATTAGCTTCAGTACCCATCATACATCGTAGGGGTAGGTCGCATTCAGCAGCAATATAGCTATTACGCAAGTCAAATATTCGCTGTAGTTTTGGTTATGTTTAGGGTCAGCTCATACCGAGGCGCGAAGCGACGCGACGTTGCGCGCACTTTTTAATAGAGCGACTCAAAATTCTACGTTATTTACTACATGAAAAGGTACAATACAAAGGTACAATCTGGAAAGCTGCGTGGTGCAACGTACTGTGAATTCTCACGATGAAATGTGTACCTTTTCATGTATAAATAAAGTATAATTTTGAGTCTATTAAAATGTGCGCGCATCGTCGCGTCGTGTCGCGTCTCGGTGTGAGCTGGCCATTGCGGTTTTCATACGAGGGCCGTTCAATATATTCTCCCTATGGATATGATCCAGTATTATTATTTGATGATAGATCATATGATGTCGCTATTCATAAAACAAGCAAATAAAAAAAGGATATCATTTTTTTATTTTTATGTAATAGCTAAAAAAAGATACATTATGAACTGAGTAACGACGTCAGTAAAATGGGAGCCTGTTTTGATTATTGTTTAGTGTGGAAATTCTTGGTAGAGTAGAGTAGAGTAATCAAGAAAATTGTTTGTGAAAATGAAAGTATGACTAATTGTGATGACTCGAAAGAAAAATAAAATTCATGTTATTACAATTTCAAAGAACGGGTCATAATTGTTATCATTCAAAGTAGTTATATCCTACCGTAAAAAATATATTTAAAAAAAATATTGCGAGCATACACTAGAAATATGCGGATATGTGTATATACTAAGGAAGAGTGATACAACATAATGCTAGTGCAATTAAACGAACTGGTCAAAGAAAAAAATAACAAAACAAAGATATCAATTTTATGACCTTTTCTTTAGACCATATTTCAGATTACCGTGTCTGCTGCATAGGGCCACAATTTCTAATCAATAAGTCAACTTACGTACAACATAGTCCAAATGCTTAACTAATATTTCGTTTTCTCTGAGACTGAAAAGTCCCTAACAAAATTTTGCATCACCAATGAAGCAAAATATAAGGCATTATTCTTTTCTTGAAAATATTAATTAAAATATTCTAATCATCATGTACGGATGCTACGGATACAAAATACGGAAGAGCCTAATTATTCCAAGAAAAAAATGTCCTTCCCTTTTTTATACTGACACCAAGAATATATTGAACGCCCCTCGTATACGTATAACGTTTGTATTATCATGCCGGAAACTCAAAATAGAAGAAAACGCGTAGGTCCTCCAGTTCACGAAAATATATTTAACATATACTAGGGCTGCACTGAAAGTTTCGGGATGCTAACACTTACGAACTTATTTTGACACATATTATACCCTTTTAAAATCTCTAAAAGTTTCATTATCTTAACACACTCACTGGCCACAAAGAAAAAAGTAATGGTTCGGTTGCTGCTGGAAATGGATTTGTCCCGTAAAAATTCAAGGGCTATTATTTATTACTACTTTAAAAGTAGAATAACATAAAAACAATGTGGAGACCGGATGGTTGCTGCTTTTAGTAATGAAGCCCCTTCAAAGACGACAATATACAGGTGGTATTGTAGTCGGAATTTCAACGTCGCCGTGTGTCCCTCACGGACAACGTGCGTGAAGATCGACCAAAACCTACAGTCACGCAAGAAAACGTCGATGTTGTGCATCAGCTGATAAAAGAAGACCGCCATGTTCATATCGGGAAATTCAAGAGTATTTTGGTATAGGAATGAGTTAGTAACTGACGAGCAGAAAGCGACTCGATTCAAATGGTGCCGCAAAACTTTGAATACATTCAACGGAGGTAGCTCAAATGCAGTTTATAGTGTCGTATCAGGCGACGAGTCGTGGATATATGGCCCACTTTCTGTACAGTTGTACACCACGATTTTGGGTTGTCCCATGCTTTTAGTTTCATTTTTGACCTATTTGTGATACATAACCTAATGAAAAGTGAGTTTTTCATGAATCTACGTTGAATTTTGAGTAATTTTGTGATTTTACTTGTTTATGAAGTGCTTTGTAAAAAAGCATCTAAAATATTTTTCGAATAAAAAAACGACTGTTTTTCGCTGTTCCACCTCGATTGTTAATCGTACTTTTGATGTTTCACAAAAAGTCGTTGGTACCATAAACAAACGACGGTTAATTATAATTAAATCAATAGATGAAATTGCACAGAATAATACTCATAAAACATTGCCTATTTTACATTTTTACACAGTATCAAATAAACAAAAAATGTTGGAGATCGAAATTGAATTACGCGGAATTTTCCATTCCGAAACCGCTATATTTATCAAACTCAAAGTCCCATCGAATGTGCACGTGCTGAAGCGGTAACATTTTGTGATTCCACGGTCCGAAACCAAATTTCTGGTAAGTTGCGTTATACATTCTTTGTAAGTATTATTTTTTATATTATTAAATTCTACTGCAGGTAGGGTAACGTTACTTCCGTTCCGAAACCAAAGCGTCGGTTTCGTAGTGGCGGAAACAAAAAAGTAACTGAAAGGAAGTATAGACCAGCATTCAAAATAATAGCTTTAAACTTACATGTTACTTTAATAAAATGTGACTGTGTGAGAGGGTAAACGATCTGCAACTTGTTCCGTACAAATTAGGTATATTACAGAATGATAATTAAATTTTAAGGTTGATTTGAATACAATGGGCGTGGTGAGATTTTCCGATTACGTGTATATTATATTTATTTCCAATAAATCGCATATTAAAGTAGAGACAGAACAAAACGAAATAGCATTTAAAAGTAATTAAAAAAGACATATCCCGGGAACTCTCACCAAGCCCATTTTATCGACTTCAACAAAGAATTGAGCCTTCACCATTAAGAGGGTTTTTCATTTTGCTTCATTATTTTGTGGTACTTGAAAGTATGTTCAATTCATACCCTACATCTTTAGGAATCATGTTGAGTTTAATTCACCTAACACCCGCTTTTGCCTTTATTTAATTACAAAACAAGATATACACATGAATTAATTTTTTGAGCCTTAGTTGTGGCAATTAATATGAAATTTTGAATTGTGCCAGCTTAACTATTGAAAACCTAATGGATGTATTGAAAACATGTACAACTTACATTCACGTTTCTCAAAATAATCAAGGAAAACCAAAAAATATGCGACGTTGCCAGTTAAGCGCATATAAACCTTTTTAAGTATTTAAGACCATACCACTGAGCGAAGTGTCTCGGCAGTTTTATGTATGACGTACACACAACGAAGGTGCTTGTAAGTCTTATAATTATTGATCTCGCTAGTTTTTGTATAGTTATCTGAAGTGAAATTCATCTGTGATTGAAGTTGTTAGATGTGTAATACCGCATAAATCTATATTAATAATTATTATGATAATTGTGGAAATAGCTAAAGAGCATCTCTATCAGTATAATAATTTGAAAGTGATATTTTAATACACAGGTATTTCTTGCATTATGAACAAGGATTTAGAATTTATTCCGTTACCAACATATTTCTTTCCGTGACTGTCCCACGCTAGAAATATTTTTGTATACTTAATAGCATGATTTGTTAAACATTAAACAATTTTGTTATAGTTTAATACGAATCTAATATGTTTAGTTGGGTCATACTTGTTCTAGAATTTAGCCGTCTTTCCTGTGGACTACGCAATAGTTAAGGGCTTGGGTACATATAACTGATATTTTTATCGCTTAGATCTAGAGTATTAATCAATTTGTACATCGCCTATAGGGCACTAAGAAAAAAATAGTATTTAAAGCCCTTAACTTTCGGGTGTCCACAGGAAAGACGCATAACGCTAACTCATACTAAACATCAGTATGACCCAGTTGATAGAAAAGTGTTGGTTCCATTACATAAACCTGTAAAATAACATGACAACGGGAAAAACTGAAAACCGTTTTAACCCAAGAGTGACTCAATGGAAATAAGTAAATATTTCTGCAAAAGATTGTCAACTTATAAATATAACTAGCTTCTGCCCGCGACTTCGTCGGCCTTTAATTCGTTTATCGCGAATAAGGGCATTTTTAATGGGATAAAAAGTAGCCTATGTCCTTCCCCGGGACCCCCGGTGACCACGAAAGTGGAATGGTGCGGTACGCGACGAGTGGGAAATCTTCTTCGGTATTCAGCAACTGCTTAGTACGAATTGCCGTTACAAAATCCGTAAATAAAATGGATATCCGCTAAGTGAGCTGGAGTATAATGCGGCATGGCTTTATTTATTTATTACACTTTATTTGGACCGCGATTCGATCCTATGTGACAATCAGTAATCATTTTGAACGTTAACATTTCAGTGAAATCAATTTTAAACTATCGGCCAGTTATAAGGTATAGTATAAGTAAATAGTTTTCACACTCGCGACTCGCAAAAAGAACAGAAACAATACTACTCGTAGTCTAGTCTTAACGATAAGTGAGGAGGTACTATTTGTGATAATGATAAAGTAAAGATAAGGATATTATAATTAAATTGTACAGTTACGAGTACTGCACTGCAACTCAGCTTTAAGAAACATCTTCGTTATACGATAAAAATAGCCTTGATAATGAAAACTTTTTGTACTAGTGTACCAAACTTAACTAATTCCAACTGGCCAAATAGCATGCAGTTAGTACTCCGTCGTATAAAAAACATTAAGTGGATTATTTATACCCTGCGTCACATCCTTAGGGTGTGTTAGACTGGAGATTTTTCTAAGTGTATTTTTTTTAAATAATGTGTATCTTAAAAACTATTCGTTATTGGGCTATACATCATATAACTTTTTTTACTCCAAATAGTCATTAGAATCTATTGTTAAAGTTAGTCGGGTTACTCGAGCCCACGGTGTATATCAGAATAGGACATAGGCTATAATGTATGTCAAATTTCATCCCTTTTAGGGACGAAAAGGGGATGAAAATTTGTATGGATAGTAAATATTTTTTTACGATAGGCACTTTAAATCTTGGTAATATGCTTCACATTTAAATTAGTAAAATATTGAGTTTTGTGGAAAGACGTAAGCTACTTTTTATCCCGGAAAAATATCTTTTATCCGCGATAAACGAATCTAAGGCGGACGAAGTCCCGGGCGGCCGCTAGTACATTAATAAAGACGACTTTATTCGCAATAACCGACTTCAATACATGAATGGAGTAATCACATTAGGGAATGAACTAGAGAAGCTTAGATAGATTAATCCAAAATGCCATTAACATACCTATGTGTTTGATTTATTAATATTTAATAAAAATACTTACCAATTCTAGTATTTTTAATCTACGTCGCGTTGCGTTGTTAGTGAGTATACTTAGTTGTGTGTCGAGAACTAATATTAAATGACAATGATTTAGTTGCCTATGGGAAAGATTTAACAAATAAATTCCTAGTGGCACAACTAGTTGTGCATATAGGATTGGTCCGAATTCTATATTAGTAATGGATAATGCTGCTTATCACAATAAATATGTGAAACAGACAGCGTTGGCCGATCCTTAGTGTGATTGAACACTAAACACTAATGATTAAACATTTTAGTTGTGACTAAAGTATTAATGACTGACGACGGTTAGTGTTCAGTGTGGTTGAAACGAATATTCCGTAAGTGCAAGTTCAGATGAGGCGTGACTAGGGTGATAAAACGAACGCTCTTCTCATTCTAGTGTATAATGTTATCCTTTTCTAAACACGCGTTAAACGCCTCATCTGGACTTGCACTTAGTGTTCAATCATCTAACAACACTAATGATTGAAATATTTTAATCTTTAATGTTTCGAAAGTATTAAAAAACTAAATAAAACTTTAGTGTAAATTTAATCTGTGATTGATATTAATGATTAAATGGCCAAATTAAGGTTAGGTCGTGATATTTAATTTCGTCGAGGACTGAAGCGGAGTGAAGTTGGCACCTTATAGACGAGTCCATGTTGAGAACTTCTATTCAGGATAGATCTGCTGATGGGCCCAGGGGGTACCTAACGGAACTCAGGATCGGATCAACATAGACGAGTGCTTTTTAGCTTAATGGACTTAAAATGAGATAGGGAATGAGAAGCATTTACATAGGGTACTAACTACCAAATGGTCCTGATGATGGACCCTGGGGGTACCTAACGGAAGTCAGGATCGAATCAACATAGACGAGTTGACATCTTTAAATGTGCCTATAGTGTGTTTAATCAACTGTAGCGGTCATTTGAAACTATTCACATGTAAACACAATAGTCGAATTTCGTTTTTCTAATTACCTTGACTGAAAAAAATCTGCTTTCTAATAACCTGAACCGACGAATATTTCAGACCTTAATAACTCGAAAACCGCATCTGCCTTTACACTGCTAAAGTGTTTAATGAAATATTTTTTGAAGATTTCTCTTACATCTTTTGTCTCACTCATTCGCTCACTTTTTATATGGGGATTTAAAATCCAAAATTTAGACTTTTCCATGCAATTATTAGTACATTTTGTATGTAATAAACCTTGTCCAGACAATTGCAAACAATAAAAAAGAATTAGCCAAATAGGCAGCCAGTCGTTCTAAGTGATGCGCGAGCATATATTTCTACAATTGATTTTTATTTATATACATAAAGTGTTTGTTTACAAGCAACTAAATGAGTCAAGACATATATTTTACCAAAATCCATTTAGTAGTTTAAAATCTAGAGCAGCATCAAAAAAAAATCTGTGTTAATTTTACTTAACACAGAATTATATGTTTTTGACGTTCTCTAATAAGTTGTAAGAGTATTTAATCTACTCACAGAACCCTTTGATTTGTTACTCCATATGGTATATCTATAGAATTATCCCGTCTTCGTCTCGAGATTTAAGTTTACCATGTAGTAAGCTCTACTACGCGTTTAACCACTCGCACTATAGTTACTCGTTAGAAAGAGAAAGACAATAGTTATTTGTTATGCAAGGCTGCAAAGTTGTTATTTGGCGCGAGTGCTTTAATTGAAAGCCGAGCAAGCGAAGGAAGCCAAGATTGAACCACGAGCGTAGCGAGTGGTTCAAATATAGATTCCTGAGCGTACACGCAGAGAAATTAGTGACAAACAGAAGTACTGAATCGAATAGTTAAATTAGGTTACAACGTTTCTAGTTTGAAATACTTGATGCTTGTTATCTCTACGAGTAATTATTTATTCCTACTAATCGTACGTTTCATTATAGTATTTGAGTAATGTAGCTCACAAAAAAATATAATTGAACTAAAACATCAATAATTATGCATCATAAAACAATAATTATGTTAATATGTATGTAATGTATTGTATGTAATAAGAAACAGAGATTCGCAATTACTAAATGATCTAGTTACGGTTAATGATTTACAATGTTACTGGTGGACTACGAGTGTATTTGTAATCAAAACAATAATATTTTTATTACATCTACATTATTGTTTGCAGTACATATCGTTCTAAGTGTCATTTAATATTTGTTTCGTTTTGTTTACTTTTTATGTAGTGTTAAGGATTAACAAGAATATTATAGTAAAAACCACCCCGGAAACAGTAAATGGTACAATGGATGTTTTACTCCGTGCTATTCTGTTAGCGTGTTTTAAAATATTTCAAATAATAATGTTACAATAATAATCGAGGTGGCATTCATAGCAAAATATCTTGTTCTGTTTATTGAAAACTGTCTTTGTAAACGAACTCCTGCGCTCGCACCCCGCCCGCCACCCGGGCCGGCCACGGCCAAGCACAGGCGGCCATTGTGTTTTTGTTTTCGTCCAGCGCTGAGCGTTAGTGATTATATTCTCTTTGCTGAGCGTGGTTTAAGTGAAAAGTTAAAATCGGTAAATCGATTTGAATTGTTTTGTGAGTTTTCAGAATAAAAAATTACGTGATGTCTCGTGACACCGATGAAGACATCCCACAATTACTGGAGCAGTGGAGTTTGCCACAGTATATTCATACTTTTAAAGGTAAGTTGGTACCAACTATACGTTTGTCTTTACGTGACAAAATTATGGACCTAGATGACATACCGCTTGTTTTTTATAAAAATGTTATGAGAATGCATTTAACGTGCGCTCACTCAGTTCTCACAAACAACAAACGAAATCAGTGAATGTATTAATTTAACATATAATATTTATATACTAATATTTAGTAAAACCTATGCTAACTTACCTTTATAATTTGTAGATCACCCAGTAACGTATATAAGGTTTTACAAATAATTTCGTATGCTCACTTAATCCGCACACTTTCGAAAACCCGATGATAAAGGTAAGTTAGCATTGATTTTACTAAATATTAGTATATAAATATTATATGTTAAATGAATACATTCACTGAATTCGTGGGTAGTTTGTGAGAACTGAGTGAGCGCACATTAAAGGATGTATCTTTTGATTTATCTTTTTACAAATACAGAGATTAGTTTTACAATTGTTTTAGAACTTTTACCAAATAAACAGCCTTATTGTCTTTTATTTCAGAAGGGTGCTCACTAAGTACAAATTATGTTAATCTGATGTTTAAACATTGTTAATCTATAAGTAGTATTGGTGAAAACGCTCATTAGAATACTTCTAAGATGTGTAGAATAAGTATAGATAATGATTGTGATGATTATAAAATAAATGACATTTTTCTATGTATGTAATATTTTTTATTTTTTATTCCAGGGAACCTAAACCTGTCTTTAGAGCCTTAGCGCGTGCGACGTCTTAAAAAAATGCCGAAAATCTCAAATTCTATGATTCTAATCTAACACTTGTTGACACTTATGATACGAGATAGTCGGAGTCTTTGGATATTTTATTGAAAAATGTATTTTTCATATATTTTTTAAGGCGTCACACATACTGCTGGCTCTGTGGACGTTTTGATGGAGCGCCTGCAATCCAGAGGACTGACAGCACCAACAACGGATCCCTTTTAGGCTTTTAATGGAGAAAATACAGTTTTATTCACTTATAGACAAATAAAATTGGATTTTCGTCTACTAAAAGCCTGAGAGGCCCGTTAGTACTGTAAGTGCACTAGATTGCAGGTTTCATCTAAGCCAGTAGGTACCTACTGCATACGAAATAGTAGCTGTAACAATACCTAGGATGCTAGCATTACAATGTGTATTGTACTTGTTACAATAAACATAAAGCTACCGTTTGCAACACGAATAGTTATCATTACAGTTCACATCCTTATGTTACACAAATTAATTAGTAGATACAGCAAAATATTTAATAAAGCAGAAAAAAAAAATAAGTTTACAAGATTGCATAGTAGTTAGTTCTTACAATAGATTTAGTAATGTCAACTTGACGTAAGGTTACTATTACATTGGTATTGTAACAGGCGCGTTATTTGCCCTGTATCGAGTATTATATTGGTTGGTCAGTTAAACCTAAAATCTAGTTGTCATTAATAAAACGATAGGTAAAAATAATAACAGAATGGTTTTTGTAAAGTCAACTCAGTCTTGCTGTCACGGTTGCAAACAGAAGTTCTAGTTACAGTAGCGCTTTTTCTCGTATAGCTAGCCAGATATTTCTCTGCGTGTAGCGAGGTTTTCAGGGCACGAGAAGCCAAATAATTTTGCAGCCATGCGAAACACACAACTTTTCACCTCACCAAAGCGAGGAATTGTGTGATGTAATAAAACTATCAAATATATATATACATATATATATATATAAAAAAGCAAACTATTTTTCTCCATTTTAAACTAGTAACAATGAACCTACGAAACACAACAATAATAGTTATAACATGACAAACAAATAAACATAATGAAATAATGATCAACACAAGTCTGACTCTACGGCGTTTCCCAAGAGGAGACCACTGAAGAGAAGAAAGCCGAAACAAACTCAACAGTCAGTCATTTTTTCGAAATAACTCTTATATCTATTACAATATTCGTGCTTAGCCTAACATAAATATATGTTTTGAGTATAAACTCAATGCGTAGTTCTTCAAGGAAACATATCAAAACTTATAAAAGTAAAAAAAATCAAGAATATAAAAAAGCAAAATAGTGATTTTTATTTAAAACAACATACATACGTTTGATATGCCACCTTATAAGAACCGTGTCCCGGTAAAAGTAAATTATTTGGTTTCTTTGGGCCATGCATTTTTGACTGTTAAATAGTCCTCTACCCTATAATAAGCCTTTGCCATTAGGGACTCTTTTAAGTACTTTTTGAGAGCTGGAAACGATAATTTCAAAGCATCATCTGGTAGCTTATTATAAAAATGTATACATTGGCCTACGAATGATTTGGCTACTTTACGAACGCGGAACTTTGTAATAGCGATTTTGTTTTTATTTCTAGTATTAAAATTGTGGATATCTGAATTCTTAGTAAAAGACTCTAGGTCCTTAACATATATAATATTCTCATAAATATATTGGGACGCTACGGTTAATATGTTGATGTCTTTAAAAAGTTATCTTAAGGAGTCACGGGAGTTCAAGTTATATATAGAACGAATCGCTCTTTTTTGTAACACAAATATAGTCTGTATGTCAGCTGCTTTGCCCCAACGACCAGAATACCGTATGACATGATACTATGAAAATAACCATGATATACTAAGCGAGCAGTATCAACATTGGTCAATTGTCTAATTTTTCTAATAGCGTAAGCTGCTGAACTTAATTTACCTGCAAGTACTGCTAAATGGGGACTCCATTGCAAGTTCTTGTCCAGTGTTATACCTAATAATAATGCCCTATCCACCATTTCTAAACATTCACCATTGAGCGATATAGTAGAATCCACTGCTCTAACATTCGGTAAAGCAAATCTAACACATTTCGTTTTCTTAGCATTCAATACCAGATTATTAATATTAAACCAGTCAAGTACTTTAACTAGTACACTATTAATTTCGGCATAGTCTATTGCTTTCCGGTACACTTTGAAAATTAATGATGTATCATCAGCAAATAGTACTATATCACAAAGATTTTCTACTATAGATGGTAAGTCAATTATATAAACTAAAAATAGAAATGGCCCTAAGATAGAGCCCTATGGCACTCCTAGCTTAACTGCAGCTCCACTGGATTGGGTTCCATTTACAACAACTGTTTGTGTTCTATTGCTGAGATATGAAGACATAAGGCTTAAGGCATTTATAGACAGGCCATAATGTTCTAATTTCAAAATGAGTGTTCCATGATCAACGCAATCAAATGCCTTAGAAAGGTCACAAAAAACTCCAATTGCATCACAAGATTTCTCCCAGATGTTGTAAATACATTTAATGAGTACAGATGCTGCATCAGCCGTGGAACGTCCCCTTGTGAAACCGAACTGTTTACTACTAAGCAGTTTATTTCTATTGAAGTGTCCCAGCAGATCCATCAACATTAACTTTTCGAAAACTTTACTTAATACAGGTAGTATAGATATCGGACGGAAATTAGTCAAGTCACTCAAGTCATCTGATTTAAAAAGAGGTATGACTTTACTAAGTTTCATAAGATCTGGAAACACGCCCTCTGATATGCAATTATTATAAATCAAGGCTAGATAGGGTGCAATGGAGTCTATGATATGATGAACAATTTTTACTGAAGTTCCCCATAAATCCTCTGTTTTCTTTAAATTCAGTGACTTAAATGTTTTAATAACGTCTATTGAATTTACTTGACTAAATTCAAAGCTTACATTGCATTTGTTAAAATTAACATTAAGTAACAAATGGGCTTCGGTCGCAGATGATTGAAGATATCTTGTAGTATTAATTGCAATGTTGGAAAAATAATCCTCGAATGCCGAGGCAACATCGTTCTGACCATTTCCTGTCATAATGTTGACTTGACTATTACATATTAGCTGCATTACGGCAGAGATCAGTAAATAAGCCATACTAGCCGTGTATGAGATACCTGGACGGACCAAGTCGTAGGCTATAACGTAATACGAGGCCAGAATGGCATTTAAGGTCGAAGCATGTATTTGTATAGTGATTTTTCTCAAAAATGTAACTTAAAAGTACTTATAATAATAATAATAATATACTAAGCCTGCATTCATTCGCCAATATTTTTTTAACATGGACTTTGCGTTTAGTTATTGTCACGGTCTAATTTTTAATGTAACAAATATATGTTTATTTCAGAAAAAAACTTCATGTAATAACTGATACTTTTAAAAAAAAATAAAAAAAAATACAATCTCAACATACTAACATTAATTTCGACTTGTTTCTACTATTTTAAACGTTTTAATTATGAACAAAACGCGGCTTAGAAAGTATTTCCGCGCAAACGTCATTGGCACATTGTTTTGCTTTAAACGTGTTTTTTTTTAATCTGCCAAGACTGTCAACCTCTTTTAATTATTTTTTCCTGGATCAAAAAATGCAGTCTTACTTAATAATAAAAACAATTAGTCGTGTGGATATTAAAAATAAATAATCAATTTTTAAATAATAATATATTTGTCGTACGTGAAATAACGTTTAAGATGACTCATTAACTTCTTGAATTTATATACGACTTCATCGCACTCTCATCATAAGTCTTGGTACAGCTCGGTTTTGAGAAAAAATATAAATTCGAATTTCAAATGGCTTTTGCACGCTAGCGTGCAAAATTGATTTTTCCACGCAGATTTGGCGCTGTAAATGGAACTTTTCCGAGCGAGTGAGGTGAAAAACAAGTTTTCCCTTTCCAACGATATCCCTTTTTCACTCCATCGCTAGCCTGTGCCCTCATTATGGTTCGTGCGCACTACCCACGTGGTTACCAGTGTTGATAATGTCTAAGCGACCGCACCGTGAATGCAATGAAGATGGATGAAGAAGGAAGATTAAGGAATATGAGGCGAAACTATTGACGAAGAAATGCAGGCGAGTAATTTACTCCAGCGGTACTGAGAGTGAAGATGCCTATGATGTACAAATAGAAGGTTCGTACTTCCTACAATATCTAAGTACATGTCTCCAATCTAACACGAGATGTTAGGCGGCAGACTTATTTTTATCCCGAGTCAATACGAGATATTGACCAGTGATAGTTTATCGAGTTAATTTACTCCAGCGGTACCGAGAGTGATGATGCCTATGATGTACAAATAGAAGATTCGTACTTCTCACTATTTCTATGCACATGTCTCCGACCTGACACGAGATATTAGGCAGCAGACTTATTTTTATCCCGAGTCAATACGAGATATTGACTAGTGATATTTTATTTATTTATTTATTTAATTCATGTAATTCCACAGTATTACAGTTAGACTAAAGCACTGTGAAACTAAGATACAGTTGTATACTACATACACAAGGAATACTTTTGAAACAAATAAACACTAATAAAAGTTACACAGAAGACTGCCGTACATCCATCCTCTCGCAGTACCTCAGAGTAAATCTTCAGCCTCTATACGCTTGCTAAAAGCAACCAAACAGTCTGAATCCCACCAAGGAGCAAACGGAATTTTACTACAATGTTTTTTCATTTGGGGAATGGCTATCAGCCGAGCACAAAACAGCTTTTTTAAAATCATTGTATACATCAATTACATTACCTACTGTAGGGACTGAAATACGGGTAATTTCACTGTCCAAGGTAAAACTATATAATGGCCAAATAAGCTTTAGTTATTTCGTATTTCAGTCGAGGGGCTTGGCAGAACAACGGAACTGGATCAGGAAAGGACAAAAGGATTGGGAAATGGTCACTACCAAAAGTAGTAGGGAGAATACGCCAAAAAACCCTAGAAGATACAGAGGCCGACGATAAAGAAATGTCCACAGCGCTTCTGGGATCCTGCAAGGGAGTGACACGCCTCGTGGGAAAGCTATCATTAAGAATACACAAATCAAAAAAGTCAACAATGACAAGAAACGAGGCGGAAACACAATCACAGTAGTAGGAGCGCCACGATATGTGATGTATGTTAAAGTCTCCAAGAATTAAACAAGGATGAGGGAGTGATGAAATAATTAACGATAGTTCGGGCATTACAGCCACGTGTTATATTTCGCTGTCTGTGATGCTCAGGACAAGCCTTATTGCTTATGCGTATTAACCAGCCTAACTTTAGGATTTAGTCTAGACTTTGAATAATCTATCTTCATGACAATCACGAAATTACCTCTTCATTATGGAAATAAAAAGAGATAGCAATAAAACGTTGCGAGCTCGTTCTAAGGCACCGTTTATACTATAAGCATAACGTATTTATTATGTATGAAAAAAAACAATTAAAAAGCATAATTCGACCTTGGTTCATGTAACATTAATTATTCCTTATGACCTCAGGAATACGTGGTTCAATTTTTTCCCCTTCCTCATGGGCACCGTGTATATAGTAGACGGAGTTAAATATGCAAGAAACATATATATATCAAAGAGTAATAATCGTAGACTTATGTCACAAAATATTGTAACGTTGTTTGTTACATTACACAGGTTGATATTAGTCGTTTTTTATGGAATACTGTTATGTCCATAATATGTAATCTAATATGTTAACACAAAACAAAGTTCCATCATTTGGTGGTTGTTGGTTGTTGCTCGAATTCAAACTATTTGCGAGTATAAATGTGTAAAAAATACTGGAGACATCGCTGGTGACACGTGACGATCCAAGGTTCCATAAGCATTTGTGGATCATAACTAATGTATTTATTGTAAAAGCCACACTGCAATAATAGGATCCGTCTATCAACCCTTGTATTTTATTCAAAACAGTTCCGGATAAAAAACATCCAGAGGTAACATATGTACCGTAAAGTAATTTAAATAAATTGTCAGGTGACTAATCTTAGACAGATAGCTCTTTCGGCTCCATTACGACGACAAAATTCGTCACGTCGTATTCTTCACCTTTTCAACACGATTTTAGCTACTAACGGGAAAATAAAACTGTATTTTTCCTAGCTGGAGCGGTGCGTGTGATACCCGTGACAGTAAAGAAAAGAATGACGGGCAATGGCGGGACTGGCGGTGGGGACGAGTTCCAAGACCGGTTTGAAGTTCTTTTATTATTATAAATCTATAAAATACTGTGATACCCACTGGATTAAAGGAGAGTTACTACACTGAAAATTAAATATCGAGGATGCGACATCGAATAATTATAAAGTTGTAAAAATGAAGTATCTATAACAATAAGTGAAACGAGCTATTTGAAGGTCATTATTATTTTTATGTTTTTTTTCTTTATGCATATGTCTTTGTGACCTTATGACGTCAAAACGGCTGGGTGGATTTCAAAATTTTTGATAAACGGGCAGCTGGGATGCACGGATGGTTATAGGATACATTTTATCCGACTAAGCCGAAGCAAAAAAGAGCTCCGCGAAGAAAGTTGCGGGACATCTTCTAGTAGTTTTATAAATTAGATAATAAGCTATGTATTCTATGCAGCATATAAGTAAAGCACAACTGTGCTATAAGCATGTACATTTTACAGAACTTCACGCCAAGTTTGTACCTGGTATCCCAAACAAGTGCAAGCTAAGAGCAATCAATTTGATTGATAGTAGTCAATACAAATACAACAAAACTATTGCATTTGATATTGTGTTGTGGTAGTAGGTATTAAACCCTAGAGTCGGACTTGCACTTGACCGTTATCCAAGCCATGTAAAAAAATATACATGAAAAATGCGCATGGTCCACAAGTTGTACATTTTTACGGAATTCCTTATTTCGAAGACTTATTCTGTATGTATGCTAACTTAAAAGCTAAATATAATATCGCAACTTTCCTGATAATAATTAATTCGCATAAAGGCAAACAATGATAGCAATTCGCATTTGCCGCAAAGAGGTGTTGCCGGTAAGAGGAGGAAAAAGAAAATTCAGGATGGACAAAACAAATATGCGGGACCGTGGATCTTTGTGACGCAGTGCTAAACGCCAGCCGATAAGAAGCGGGACATATGCCGGGCAATACAACAACAGGTATGATGCCGGGTACAAAAACCACCATTAAATGTCCGTCAATAAAAAAAAATATTTAGAAAAGGTTTTTACAAATTAATTAAAAAAAACTCAGATAAAACGCGTTTAGGTTTCGGAGCGGGGGCTCGTGACGTCGCCTATATACTATACCTTCACGCGAAATTTTGGCTCAATGTATCGGCATTATTTTTTCATTACTTAAAAAAAGAAAAATACATCTCCAATATTACTACTAATTAATTAAAATCAATTCATAATTTCCAATGAATTTATCTGTCAGTGTATTTGTCGGCGCCGCGATTTTAATACCTTCAATTTTTTATATATTACCTTATTATTGAGGTAGTTGGTTCTTGAGATGATGTGAAGTTGCTATAGGCACAGTCCTTCAAAAAATAGGCACAAAAGTTAGGCTGTTTTGAACAGTTGTCATCAAATAGTTTGTATCCCAAGCGCCAAATATATCGCAACACATAATTTAGTTATAGGCATATGGATACGTGACAATATATATATATTTGGCATTTTGGATGCTACAGATTTTGTTAATAATACGAACATGGAAAAAAATGTCTTCACTACTGACTTTGAAAATGATCACTATTTGTCAGTGAAAAAAAATAGTAATGCAGTGCTTGAAGAACATAATATGTGGTCCAGGCAAAATGGCATGTAGTAAAAACTACTTGCAGTTGTACCTCAAAACAATTCCATTTGTTCTAAGCAAGTCATATCAACAATAAAAAAACTTAGGCAGGGTAAAGCGTCTAAAGGTTAACAAAATTTACTGATGTTGGATGAGTTTAATGAGTAAAATAAATAGAGGATTGAAGCAAGCTTTCCAAAGTATTATGCTTAACAAAGTACTCATTCTAGGCAAAGCTAAAGTGGAATATGGTTTCGTATAAACCGAAGAGTTGGTACCAACACGATTTAAAAGAGTAACTTCAGTGTGAACCGGCGCGCAAGTAAATGTTGTACTTCATCAAGAATAATCTCTTTTTTGCATTCAAGATCGGGTGCTAGACGTGCCGGTACCGGTACTAACTACATTATCCGGGCCAAAGAATTCATTCATCAAACTGCGGTCATCTAAAGAATATATCTCAAATGCTGTATTTGCACACGGTAATATCGGTGGAAACACTCCAGTACCTTACCCTAATATGACATACGTGATTAATATATAAAAAGAAACAGGTAAATTAAGTATTTTAGATACTAAAAGGTACCCCCCCTCCAATTTCGTTCGCGGAAGACAAAATTGATAATCCTTTTTTTTTTGCTGTAGCGTAGGCTTAATATTATATTTAAACAAAAATAACAATATATCAGGCAAATTATGTATAATAGATACTAGAACGCCCCCGTCCCCCCAACTTCGTCTGCGGAAGACAAGAAATATATAATCCTCTTCTGTTTTTGCTTAAGCGTAGTCAAGTAAAATCCACCCAGACATTTTGGCCGGTAAGGCACATACATAAATACATACCAAAAATAAAAATAATCCTTGTAATGAACAGATATTCCATTTTTACAACTTTATAACGTCTCTGCGCTTGCAAAATTCGCTTTATAACTGTACATACAATCCTATTTACTGAAAGAGGATTTGTAAAATAAAATCCCAACATAGTGAATGAAAATTTTCAAAAATCTTGAAATTTTGTTTATAGGTAGGATAATAAGTCTCCTTATCGTCAGAAAAAAATTACAGATTTTTCTGTGGCTTAGAAAAAAAAATAAAAGAAGAAAAGGTGTTGGTGGGCCTATATGACAGCTTATACGGCACGGCAAGAATGACAGAACACCTAAACAAGACCGAACACCTATACATCGGGTGTTCCAGAAAGTATAAGCACACGTTATAAATGGCACAAAACATTTTTTAACAATTTTAAATGTATTTATTTCTTATTTTTAACATTAGGCAACCAATTTAACAATTTTATTGTTAAGTATTCGAAAATTTTACACCTATGTATATGCCAGAGGACGCCATCATTTCATTTCATTTCATTTCACCTTACACTGGCCTTAAGCTGCAGCACAGATTTAATTTTAATGATTTTGAAGGCTTTCGTCCAGTTTTTTTGTAAGATTTGCGTTTCGATTAGCTGCTTTAGTGTTTCCGAAGATACGCCTTGATTAGGCACTTGTCCCACCGCGGGCGAGTAAGCGATGAGCTATCGGCGATTTTTGTTTTATTAACACGGGAGCGATTATCTTTTGTTCGTTTCTTGGGCGCGAAAATCGCCGATAGCTCATCGCTTATCGCCGACGGTGGGACAAGTGCCTTAAAGCCCAAAATGTTTCAATCGGTCGAAGTTTCAGTTCGGCGAATACCTATATTTAGGCATAAAATCGACTCCATTCTTTTTATACCATGCTAAGGTGACCTTCATTCGAATAGTGTCCCCAAGACTGGCCAAAAGAGAACAGATCCGCCATGCTCACGAATCATGGGCAATAGGAGCCGATTCGAGCACTGCGAGATATAAGTATCAGCCTTTATCATTAATGATCATGACTGTACGTTTTTTGGAAACTCAATAAATGCCAATCAGAATAACTTTTAACGTTTGGACGTATAGTTTTGGAGTAACATGGCTCTAAATACTGTACACCTAATCGAGCTTCAGTCCCCTCCTTCCCAGTACCCGCGCGATGGTCCTCGAAGGTTATCGGTGTTAATCTACTCTTGACTATTTGATAAATAATTTTACCAAATCCAACTCCAGTTCTTAAAGTGCATGGCCAATATATAGCAGGTCAAAGAGCACCCCAGTTTTGGAGATTTTATAAAATTCGACACTTTTTTCTCTGAAACTATTTATACCAACAATAAAAAATATAAATATATATAACCAAATTTATAGTAAATGTACTGTTGTTTATTATTGTTTAAATATTTTCGAGATAAAAGTAAATAACTAAAAAAAGTGTCATTTAAAACAAAATCCTGGCGTCAGCACAGCCCCCCAACCCGAGGACTTTTAGGAGGGTTATCAGAACACCTCAAGTAACTCTTCTACCACCTTTGAACACTACACCAATTACTTCTGCTGATCATCTTAATTGATGCTTATTTTCTAAGGCTACCAGTATTAATAAGAGTACACGTGTATGTACTGTACACACTACATAATATGATTACGCTGAGTGTGATTAAGAGTTTGACGACGATGTTTACTTTTGTTTTGCTGGATAGAGAGAAGGCGGCACACGTAGACGTGTGTCGCGTTTATTTGCAAACAGATGTCACATTGCGCCTTCGTCCGCGGTGGATTCTCAACTTCGTAACATAAACCCTCCATCCTACCTTCTTAAGAGTTGGTATTCGGAACACCAATCGTAGCATACCTCCACATCCCTTGAAAAACATGTGAGCCAAACCGTACGTTATCTGTCAATCGTTTTGTCGATTGTTATTTTTTCCTTTCTAGCTTTAACAACCCAAACTAAACAAATAATATAATTGCACCATGATCAGTGGATCGACTTATCTCCTTATTAATACATATCTCAAGACAAACAACAATACCAACACTCGCGTAACGCTATTTCGTGGTTTCTAAATGTTCACGCACTTTCCAAAAATTATACTTAATGTTAGAATGGCATTCCATGAAAAAAAAAATCGTTTTATGCGTGTCGAGAATTGGGGAAAAAATATGTATCTCCATATCTTTAAGAAACAATAAAGAATTATGAAAAAAAAAAACACTCACCGCATTTCCACTGAATATTATTTTTTGATCTCTTCTCTAAAATTCCTATACCCTCTAAAACATTTGTGATGTCGTATATGCGGCGTTTTTGAACCGACAGATGCTCTGCGGCTATATTCAAGTCGAGGACGCCATTCGGGGAAGACTTCAGCAAAGCAACAAATTTTTTTGTGAGCAATCCTAATGATGTGTCGAACCTGAAAAATTGATTATCCAGTGACCCATAGTTTCAACATATTAACTTTCTTACAGTAATTAGACAATGATTTTCATTTTACAACCATACCTGGATCTTTCGCTGTATTTTTTCATAGAACTGGACGGTCGGCTATATGGGGTGAGGACTTTGACACGTTTCTGCTTAGGCGTCTTGAAGTCCGCCTTCATAGGTACTACATGGCCTTGGCTACCGGAACTACTCTCACTTAAATTCAGTCTTCTTTTCACCGCCTGCACACATAGAAAAAAATACTGATACAACTAATCTATATCAGCGAGACATCTAGTTACAAAGTTGCGAGAAGTGATTTAATTTGGTTGGTCCTTGTTATTTTAACAAAGAAATTTATTCTTAAGACGGGCTAAATAAATACATTTCAGGGACAATCTTACACAAATCGACGTAGTCCCAAACTAAGAAAAGCTTGTACTATGGATACTAGGCGACGATATATAAATTATAATACTTAAGGGGCTACACGCGAATGACCTTCGATCCGTAGCTCTTCACTTTTCTGTCTTGTATATGTCTTATCGTTTTGACAACCACCGTTGTTACCAATATACTGTTTCAGTTTATCTTTACCAGTCACCGAAACCAAGTTTAATACCTTCAAAATTTATTTTTACGACAAAAAAAAACATTTAATGCTACTTTTCTTAAAAACTATAGAACCTATTGAAAAGCCAGTCGACAAATTTTAAAGTGAACATCATTACTCAATAATTGGATTTAGACCCATGTCGAAGCGTCGCTTGACGAGGGAGCCTATACCAATTTAAGATAGAGAAAGGACTTTACGAATCTTTTTTTTTTCTCTTGATTTATTATAGTAGTTTACGCAACTGATACATAATGAGAGGCCTTAAAATACGAGTGTGGTTTTATGAAACGAGCGTCAGCAAGTGTCATAATAGGATCACACGGGTGTTTTAAGGCCTAATTATGTACAGATGCATACAATACTTTATCTACACGCATATCATAAGTACTGTAAGATGGGTTCAGAAGCTGTAAGGGAATGACCTGCATTGTTACTAGTAGTGCTACCTGTAAAATATCTAGACTATAGGTATTAAAATATTGCAATAAAAAATAAATTTGAATAAATACAGAATCATTTTTTTTATTCACATTGAAGTCGTGCGCTTGTTCATTCTTTAATAATATAAAAAAAACTTTGTACGCCTTCTCATATTTGGCTTTCGATTTTTCTGGCCATAAGTTATTTGTTACAACCGTGGCTGGCGTGGCTGCATTTATGATATCCGGGTGAGTGTTCAAGTTCTCGGAGTCACTACTACTTCTATTTTAAACGTAAATGTAAATTACTAACCACTTTTCGCAATTCTACATTCGTAACAGAAAAAAAACAATAGAAATGACAACATTAATGGCGGCAATACGATCCTCGGTCAAAATGTTTTTTTTTTTAATCATAGACAAACGAATGAAGTCCTTGTTCTCATATCACTCGAAATCAAATGTCATGCATCAATCAAATTAAAAAAAAAAACATACTAAATTGACGTTTCGTATCGAGAACTGTTTTAATATCTATGGATCCTAGAATAGAGATCCACTTGAGTTTTGACAGCTGTTCCAAATTTAAACTCATAACCTTACAAAAATCTATACTGATAACATTAAAGTACAGATTTTACCTACTACCACAGACAAGAAAGTTTTCATAGTAAAATTGGTTGTAATAATGCTGGTCATTTCCTACGGTTTCTGAACGCAATTTAGAGCACTAATGATATGTGCGTAGTAATGTATTATAACATTCCAGTTGACAAAAATATAGGCCAAATACCAAGCTACAATATATATATATATATTTAAGGTGGCATGCAGCAAGAGGAATAATTTTATATCACATTAAAAACAGTGAATTTTACTAAAATTTTCCGGGTAGCCCCTTAAATACATAACAACAAAGACCCAGGAACAAACATTCGTGCTCGTACAAACACTTGCCCTGGCCGGTACTCGAAACCGGAACCGCAAGCTTGCTAGGCCGTTGTACAGTCACCAGCATTAATATCTGCCACAACAAAGCGCGCATAAAATGTCTGACACGACTCTATGTCTAGGGCCGTTAGGACGTATCAGTTATTTTCGCCCGCTTGTTGTGGCAGATATTGATGTTGGTGACTGTACAACCAACTGAGCCAAACGTGTCATTGGTGACGTCTATTTTAATAAAAAAAGCATACTGGTTCAATGACTTACATTTAGTAAAATTTTTGAAAAACTAATTGTATATCAATTGTTAAAACATTTTAATTTGAATAATTTGATGCATAGTAAGCAATTCGGTTTTACGCGGGGTCGCTCGACATCCAACGCCGGAGTTGAGCTCGTAAAACACATTTTCGATGCCTGGGAGGAATCGCGAGATGCTTTAGGTATCTTCTGTGATTTATCTTAGGCCTTTGATTGCGTTAATCATGAGACACTGATCAGGAAGCTACACCACTACGGAGTTAAAGGATCAGCACTAAATTTATTAGACTCTTATTTAAATGGTAGAATACAAAGGGATGACGTGAATGGAAAGGGTTCACCGGGGTCATTAGTCTCTATGGGTGTGCCGCAGGGACCAATATTGGGACTTTTCCTGTTCCTTATCTATATAAACGACAAGCCACGCCTCGTAAAGACCCACCATGAGATAGTTTAGTTTGCAGATGATACGTCACTAATTTTCAAAGTCGTACGAAATCAACGATCCTACAATGACGTAAACAGTGTTAAGTATATGTATAATATGTATATTTGTTTTTATTTATTTCTGTATTATATGTAATCTTATCTCACCACCTACTCATTTCTAGCTATTTTATGTCATTTCCGCTACCCAAAGGTTGTCTGGAAGAGATCGCTCTTTAGCGATAAGACCGCCTATTGTTTACCTATTTTATGTTAAGGCTCTATTGTACTGTTTCTGTTGTTGGTGTGCAATACAGAATTGTTGTTGTTGTTGTTGTTGTTGTTGTAAACAATGCTATCTGTGAAGTAGTAAATTGGTTCAATGTAAATAGTGTATTGTTGAATGAGAAAAAGACTAAATGTGTTAAGTTTGTCACGAGTAACGTAAAACACGAGCAAGCAAGCGTTATGGTTAAAGGTGAGGAACTGGAACTAGTTAATAGTACAGTCTTTCTCGGTATAACATTAGATTCTAAGCTCCAATGTCCCCATATTGCTAATCTCTCGAATAGACTGAGTTCTGCAGCTTTTGCAGTAAGTAAGATTCGTCAATTAACAAACGTGATAACGGCTCGATTAGTGTATTTCAGTTATTTCCACAGTATTATGTCGTATGGCATCTTACTATGGGGCAGTGCTTCCGACATTAATACTATATTTGTTCTGCAGAAGCGAGCTGTTCGTGCGATATATAAAATGAACCATAGAGACTCGCGTAGAGATAAGTTTAAGGACATTAATATAATGACAGTGTATTGTCAATACATTTATGAGAATATTATGTATGTACATAAAAATATTACCCACTTCAAGAAGAACTGTGATATACATAATATTAATACTAGAAATAAGCATAAGCTCGCAGTGCCTGCTACTAGGCTCCATAAAATAAGGAGATCATTCATGGGTAACTGTGTGAGATTTTATAATTAACTTCCTAGCAGCATAAGTGAGTTGTCTATTGGTAAATTCAAGAATTATGGTGAAACAAAAATTATTTTCTAAAGCTTATTATAGCACACAAGACTACATGAATGATGAAGCCGCGTGGGATTAATGTAAATTATAGCGTCATGTAGGTATATGAATAATTATTTTAACGACACTGACATTTAGAATTTTATTCTAGACACATTCTAGATTATTTACTTTTTATTGACAATCCTTTTGGGATTTATCTTATTAAATATTTTAATTCTTAAAATGATGATTTTATCAATAATATTATACTTAAGTTAAATGATCTGATTAGGTTTTTCTGAGTTTCCCTAATCCTTGCAGCAAATGTTGGATCATATTGTATGTCTCCCAGCAAACATTCACTCTTATGTAACTGACATTTCGAAAGTGCTTGTAACTAGGCCTAACTGAATAAAGAAATTTTTTTGATTGATTGATTGATGATCGCTAAATTTCAGACCCTAAATACTCGAAAATCACTAAAGTTAATTCGAATCTTATATATATAGAAACATGCCACAATTTTAGGGTACTACGATAAACCTACCGCTAGCAACTATCTCTCATCACAATCGATTAAACTTTCACAGTCACAAGATGCAATCAGATTACTTAAAATATTTCACTTTCACCATGAAAATTGTCATGTTTCTAATACTTGGATTTTCGCAATAATCACGTCAATTAAAATCGTAACTCGACTTCATAACTTACGAATCCAATGCACGGGCCATTGTCAGTAAACTGTTACAGCGAATGCAATTTTTATTCATCGAAACGCAGGGCTCTAGCACCGGCGAGCAGTGGGGAGGTACCTACCCGATGCCAACAATGCGCGACATAAATTACATTCTACACAAAAGGAACCGCTCTCGAAAGGGACTCCGAGCGAAAGAATGGCAACTTTTGGAATCAAAATTCATATTATTATTAATAGATAGCTTTTGTCATTTGACTGGTTCGTGAGTCAGTTCTGCGCATGAGTGGAGCGACTAATCAGAGCAGATGTGCCTACACGCAGCTTCAAGACACAATAAGGACTCTCGGAGTTCGGTTTACTTTATGAAAATAATCTAATAAGCGCTCATAACTGAACCAGGAATTAAGGAAGGAATACAAGTTCCCAAATAATGCACACGCTATTCTGAGAGTTAAGTTAACAATACATTGAGGGGTTAGAAGGAATGAGTAACAACAACAGAGCACATGTATAAAGAAAGTATTGTTTTAAGTTTCTTCATTCTTTTATGGATAAAGACATGGTCATGACATGAACATATGGTATAAATACAGAATTTATATACTAAACAGATAATTAGTTGCAAGCAGGGGGATGAAACCGAAATACATGGTATTTCTGGAATGTTTTAAGACTGTATTTAGGAGAAGAAAAATTAATCACAAACTCCTGATTCAAGTTCTAGCATTTTAATAAAATATAATATGAAAATCTCGTAATTAAACGCAAAAAACGAATCGTTATTTCGGATATTTTGTATGAAAAAAAAAATACCTGTTCCGATCCCTGGTTGCAAAGCTTTAAGAACGGGAATTTCTTGTGGACTTAAGGAGTGTATTTTACAAATTCATAGTTATCTTACTCCAATATTTTTATGGACCGCTAGTATGGTGATAAGACAAAATTTATAATAGCTGAATTTTCCTGGGTAAAGGTGTGTGAATTAAGATGTATATTAATTGTAGTAACTACGTAGCCTAAGTAGCAGTCAAATGTCTTAAAAAGGGATTGAAGATATCTTGAAGACAATTAGACAAATTCTTGTTGTTGTCTTGGCTAAAACCATTATGTCCCTCAAGATATCTTGAAGATACGCCCCAAGACACAGTTAAGACAAAGTGGGCACAGTATTTAAGAAAAAAAACAAGGAAGACTTAATACTACTGTTTAGACAAACTTAAACCCTACTTAAGAATGGGGGTTTAACCGATCTCTAAACTTCGATTTCAAGATATCTTGAAGGTTGTCTTAAGTCCAAGAAATAAACTTAAAGATATCTACAATACTTACTTAAAACTATCATGAGACTGAGTTTTACAAATTCGATCATCTCTTAATAAAGACAATTTTAAAACTTTTTTTACGCATGGAATTATATTTTAGAAAACATGGCAAACTCTTTTACTAACAAGAGAATTCATTGAAGGTTTATCAAAATGGCGATAACTTAACTATGTTTTACGTTTAGAAAATACCGTTTTATGTCCCTATAGGCACTTAAAAACTACAACGCATAATTGTTTTATCGTGTAAAATTGATCGAAAATGCTATAAAACAGACGGGCTTACAAAATACTGGAAAAAGAGCAATACAAATTTGGAATATTATGTTGCTAAATGAAAAATTTGCTTACAAACAGCGCAGAATACTACTTTTCTGTAAATGTTTGAGATATAAATGCAATTATTATTGCTATAACAAAAATCGAACTTCAATATACTTTATTTTTTATGAATTTGCACCGAATTTTTTCAATTTTTTTTATTTATTAAAAGTTTAAAATGGCGTTAAGTCTTATTATTCCTAACGAAGTATGACTTTAGACGAGACTGATTTTGTAAGGTTACTTTAGATAAAGTCTAGACAAATTGCATTTGAAGTAGTACCGGTTTAGAAATATTATACTTAACTTATAAGCCCCTTTTCAAAAAAGACGATAAAGAGAATATGAAAAACTACAGACCCATCGCGCTTATTCCCATATTTTCTAAAGTATTTGAAAAGATTATATATAAGCGTTTATACAACTTTTTGGATAGACAACGTCTTATGTGAAGAGCAAAGCTTCAGGAAGAATAAAACCATAAACATGGCTATTTCTGATTTGCTCCAAATTATAATAAATAGTTTAGACAAAAACACACCTGTTTGTGCTGTATATACAGACATGACAAAGGCATTTGATTATGTAGACCATATATTACTACTGCACAAGCTTAATGCCTATGGGGTAAGAGGAAACGTGCTTAATTTAATTGAATCCTACCTCAGTAAAAGAAAGCAATGCACGGAAATATCTAGAATTTGTTTAAAAACTAAACGTGAACGTACTTATATCTCTTCAGAAAGAGAGATGAGATGTAGTGTACCACAAGGTAGTGTGTTAGGTCCATTATTATTCTTAGTATTTATCAACGACCTACCTAAAGAAGTTCGCCATCCAATGGTTTTATTCGCAGACGACAGTACAGCTGTAATACAGCATCGAAATGTTGACATGAACGCATACGAAAATGACATAAATATTGTTCTAAAAGAAATAATATCATGGCTTAATAAGAATAATCTAATAATTAATTTAAATAAAACCTACATAATGCATTTCTGTCACAGGTATAATAATTTTAATACAATGAACATACATTATAATGGAACGTTATTAACTGAAGTTCACGATACAAAATTTTTAGGAATCAATATAAATAGTAACGTAAATTGGAAAATTCAAAGTAAGGAAATTTGTACAATAATCAATAAGGCAGCCTATGCTCTTCGTTTCTTGTCTAGAGTTGTAAATCGCGAAGCTCTATTAACTGCCACGGCCTAGTAGCATCAAAGCTCAGATATGGCATAATTTTCTGGGGAAACTGTACTGACAGGGAAATAATATTTCGATCCCAAAAAAGATGTATTCGTGCTATGTGTGGCCTGAATATGAGGGAAAGCTGTGTCCCTGCTTTTAAATTATTAAGAATACTAACTTTACCAGCATTATACATTTTAGAATTATCAATCTTTGTTAAATCAAATCCACACTTATTCCACAAGTTATGCAACCATCAAACAAGACCCATCAGAACACAATATCAACACAAATTGCAAACAAAGATGAGCAAAACGGCTCTATTTCGGAAAAAAAATATGGGTATGGGACCATTAATTTTTAATAAACTACCAAATGAGGTTAAATGTTTACAAATGCCTATGTTTAAAAGTAAACTAATTGAACTATTGCTAGACAAATGCTACTATTCTGATAAAGTCTATCTGAACAATGTTATTGTAAGCTGATGACACTTAGATTATTATTTAGGATTAAAAAAGACAAGTGTATAAACGAATAACTAAAATTAATTTATGTATTATAATAAGTGGCCCTAAAAAAATCTTTTATAATGATCTTTCAGTTCCTTAGTTCTTTTTTTGTTGTATAACGATCTATTGATATTATAATTAATAAGTCCTTAGCCTAGTTCTGTAAATCAACCACTATATAAAACTTTGTACACCTACGGGTAAAACATAGTGCGACAACCACCATGTAATATTCCATCAATGTAACATACCTATGTTTAACAAAAAATAAATATTATTATTATGTATGTCGCACCCGCTCACGGGACAATGGTGTCCCGGACCTTTGGGAGGCGTGCGCGGAGCCGAAGCCAACGCGTAGAGGCCCTTTATTATTATTATTATTATTATACTAAACGCCGAATTAGTGTAGTTCTACTTAATACTTAATGGGATATTATAGAATCTTTAGTTCGATTTAGTGAATGCAAATTGCCGTCCAATTTATGGTAATGTTTATGCAAGAAAAACCATAACCTTATATAATATGTAATATTCATTCAGTATATCCTGTGTTTAAAACGAAGTCTCGCTCGTCGCACTGCTAACGTTTGAAACACTTGGTCGCTCACAATTTGACGATATTTATTATATTTCGGAACACGCCGACGAAAACCAACAGATCTTTTTAATTTTATTATTTCATCCATTCCATTAATTGGTTATAGTTTGT
This sequence comes from Hedya salicella, assembly GCA_905404275.2. Taxonomy (NCBI): domain Eukaryota; kingdom Metazoa; phylum Arthropoda; class Insecta; order Lepidoptera; family Tortricidae; genus Hedya; species Hedya salicella. Next base: position 46,856,072 of record FR990096.1, read on the forward strand.
TGAAAAACGTCCCGTTAAACTTATTTTCACTTAAACTTGATGTGAGGCAATTCAAAGAGCTTGGTGTTACAATCATCTTAAGTTTATCTGCTAAATCAGTTTTTAATTGGAGATTCCAAACTGATACTTGAATTATACCATTGAGTCTTAAGTGAGCCTTCAAATAATCTGAGTTGAGCAAAAAACGCATTTTTAGACTTAATTGAGAACAAACTTAATACTATATAGTCTTCAAAATACTTAACTAGGTTTTACGAAATCTTAACTTGCTAAACTAGCGGTAGACTAAAACTATTTAGTTTTTAAGATTAAAATTACTAAACGGAGTCTTTTTGAATTTAGCTAATTCTTATTTTAGATAAAGTTTAGATATGTACGATTTAATCACTATTCTTGTTTGCTACTTGGGAGCTACATAGTAAGACAACAAAATATGAGCAAATGAAGTATTTAAATATAACATTATTAAATTTAAAAAATCCTTTACAGTTCCAAAAAATATTATTAGTTTTCTCTTTAGAAGACGAATCGTACGTATAACTAACTATGAATGCTTCATTCATTCATGTTTTATCTAATTATTTCTAATTATTTCTGTCAACTTAGGACACATAATATCGGAAAAGCCATACATACATTTTGTTGATATAGTGGTTTTATTGTTTATTGTATTATTAAAAAAATGCGTGTTTTGACACTCATTCACCTACTACCAGTCGAAACTTTGTTGGACTCTTGAATATATTACAAAATTGGAGTAAAAAAATTAGGCTGTTATGAATCAATGTTATTTGAAACCGTAAAATGACTGATGTATATCTAACTGCGAAAAGGGTCAGGCCGCGGAGCGTTTCAACCGCTGCATTCTATGTAGCGAATCTTTTACGTCATACATGTAAATTCGATAAATAAATGAAATAAAAATTGAAGATTATGCCCTGCTCTACCTTCTACAACTCTGATCCGTTTGACATTTTAATCACCAGTTATTTGTTACATAAAAGTAGCAGCCGTCCAACCGCTCCGCGGAACCTGAGAACTTTGGTCGGGGTTTTATTTCGTCAAAAATGATTCGACAAATATCGATTAGACTTTTTTCGTTCGCCGATAGATCACGTCAAATATTTTCAGTTGGTCATTATTTGCTTCGCTTATTTAATGTTTGTCAAATTATTTATTCTCCGTTGCTTATTTACCCAAAGTATCAGTTGCCAAAATGTAACAGTTTCACGCATTAAGTATTCCGCGTTACTTATTTAGCCGAAGTTCAGTTGCCGAATGTAACAGTTTCACACATTATGTATTCTCCATTACTTATTAAGCCGTAGTATCAGTTGCCGGCCCTCCGGTCGACTTCGGCCACTTCCTAATTTGTATCTTTCCAAACTTGTCCACTCTGCAACCTGTCTCTTTCTTAACTGGTCCACCTCCAAACTTGACTATTTCCTAACTAGTCCACTTCCAAACGTGACTATTTCCTAACTAGTCCACTTCCAAACTTGACTTTTTCCTAACTGGTCCACTTACAAACTTGGCTATTTCCTAACTAGTCTCTTTCCTAACTTGTCAATTTTATGATTTATCATTCCTAATTTGACCACTTCCTAACTTGTCCACTTTATAAATTACTTTTCCTAAAGTTAAATTTCACTTTCATTATGTAGCCTGTACAAGCGGATCCGGCAGACGTTTTCATACGATCACTGCCCTGGGTACAAATGTCTTTTCAAACCATCTAGAGACCTAGGAATACCTGTACACCGATTAAGAGGAGTAGTGTTCAAAATGTTCAAATACACGCACAGAAGAATTATATTTATTATGCTATAAATAGATTTATCTTTATCTGTTGGAAATATCAGTTAATGAGGTCTTAATACGTTTTCCATAACGATTACTGGCCACTTGTAACTGAAGTAGGTATGAGGCATTTTATTTTGAAAGGTGACAAAAGATGTCACTATCATTTAACAAGGCCTCTTTGTGAACGTAAAGAATAGTGATTAACTAAAATGAATCCCTTTAAACTAGGTAAAAACCAAAGGGGAAATTGCATTTTAATACTCTGAAATAAATATACACATACGCTAAGCAAAATAAACTTGAACGGAACAACGAGATGGAGATGTACAGATCGCAGTAATTGTTCGGCCACGGTAACTTTAGATGAAAATAAATCAAAAATAATAAGTGAAAAACAACATATGTGTATAGCTGATATTACAAAACTTAAAGTGCGGCAGATGATAAACAAGTGCAAAGAAGAGGTTTGTAAACATCTAATCCCAGTACAGCAGATATATGAAAACTTTACAGAGTCACTTGATATAGATGGTGTGTCCCCAGCGCACATTCCTTCATTTTCATCAGTCAAGAGTACTTTATACAAAACGAAAAAAATGTTTTTGGATGTTGATCGATTGATATTTGACAAAATTTAAGATGTGAAGGTTCCAAAGTTTATCTCGGACACTATGCATATTATCGAAGATGGCGACAATGACAAAATAATAATTATGTGTTCATACATTGCAAAAAATTTAATAAATCAACAAAACCACACCTCATATTACGGCGACGGAACCTTTAAATCAGCCCCAAAACCATTTTACCAGCTGTATATTATACACGTGGACTATTACTCGGACAAAAACAGCGTGCATATATTTCCCGTCATATTTGCCTTATTACCTAACAAGACTGAACGCACCTATAAACGCTTGTTTCGAATAATTAAAGACCATTTGGGTGTGGACATGAAAAAAATATAAATGTGACTATGAAAAGGCAGCGATGAATGCAGTACATAGCGTTTTTCCGGATGCTGAATTATCTGGGTGCTATTACCATTTCAATAAGGCGATATGGAAGAAGGTAGAATTTTACAAACTGAATTGTTCAAAAGAAGGCAGGACAATAGCTCGACTTTGTTCCCACTTCGCTTTACTCCCTGCTGCGTTAATGAGAGAAGCTTGGCAAGCTATAGTCAATTTGGCTCCTAATTCTGTGGAGTGGCAAAATTTTAAAGAATATTTCACTCGGGAATGGTTTAAAAAGGATCATCAAATACTGAGCTGTACCGAAAATGTCCACAGAACAACGAACTCTTGTGAAGGCTATCATCGTCGCCTCAACGCAAAATTGCCTCATAAAGCAAATATATATTTTGTTTTCAATTTGTTGCAAAAAGAGGCTCGTCATTATGATCTCAAAATCATGAAGGGTGTTTTCCAGACTCCGCCCAAAAACAGGCAAAAGGGGGACGTGTATTTTGACGAGCAATATAAGAAACTGCTAATAAAATTAAATAACAAAAGTATTTCTACTATCACTTTTCTAAAAAAGATTGCTTATTTGAAACTGGTGTGTTAATTGTCAACTATAGCGATAAACCTATTTTATGACTAGAAGAAATGTTATTTTTAAGAAGTAATTCTGTTTTATGTTATGTGTTGTGTTATGATTATGAATACATTTAAGTAAAAATAAAAAACTGAACCTTTGGTTTGTTTTTAGGGTTCCGTACCTCAATCGGAAAAAACGGAACCCTTATAGGATCACTTTGTTGTCCGTCCGTCCTTCCGTCCGTCCGTCCGTCTATTTTAGTCAGTCTCAGTACAAGAAGTACGGACGTTGACTCACTGTAGGATGACACGTTCGTGCTTTTCCGTGATAATAGGAACGAAAAACAATATGCACTACTTACATCTGTACCTTAGCTTACAGAGAGCTGACAATCAAGGAAAAGGACGTTGTAAGAGTGGACCAATTAGGAAGTTGGCGATTCTAAAAATGGACATGATAGGAAAATACGAATAGGGAAATGACTGTTTAGGAAGTAGTCAACTTCGGAATCTATAAAGTGACAACTTAGGAAAAGGACGATGTTGGAGTGGACGAATCAGGAAGTGGGCAAGTTTGGAAAGATACAAATTAGGAAGTGGCCGAAGTCGACCGGAGGGCTCGGTAGATTAAGGGTTTGCTTGCACCCTTTTGAGTACCTCCACCAAATATGAGCGCTATATATATATATATATAGCCGACGGTTTAGGACAGCGGATCATTACATGCTTATTAGTGTGCATTGAAATAATCTACCAATTTTAGCTTGACGCAAGGGAGTGGTTCTAACCCTGAAAAACTCGTAAAAAACGATATCTCGATATTCTCAAGCGTAGTTGAATTTATATTGGGAAAGGAGAAAAATATCAACCACGGCATTTCAACTGAAAATCAACCAAATTAAAATAATGTAAGAATAATAGGAAAAATATAATCTGATGATTTTCATAAGCCGAAGTGATAAAAATCGTCAGCAAAATGTAGTACGTGCAGTTTGAGCGAAATCTGTATTGCCCACTTCGTATCTTTATTTCCCTTTTTCTCTATCTATCACCACTCTCTCGCTTCGTCCCCACTCTACTTTCCGTTGCTACTCTATTTTACTGACAGATTTAGAAAATCCCTCTGGAAAACCGTCAGATTAGAAGTCAGCACGTCTAGGCCATGAAGCTGAAACTTCCGTATAAAAATCTGACGCGCTCCACAGTGGATCGAAATGATAAAAAATTGGACATTCGCATTTTTTCCCAAAAATCGTATTTAAAAAAATGCTTTTCGGTTGTAAATAATGTAAGGAATAAAAAATGTTGTATAAATTTTTTCAAAATGGGGTTTATTTTAAGCAGAAAAAAATAGTGTTTTTTTTGTATGAAACTGAAAAATAGGTATCTTATTGCACGAAACCTGTAACCGATCCTCCTTTCAAACCTTAAGAATATCATTGTCGTACTTCAGAACAGTGGAAAACAGTAAACAGTTTATCTCAGTAGGTGCCCGTTTTTTTTTATAGTCCAATCAAAAGTCAGTTAAATACAAAAATTTTCTTAATTCTTTATTTTTTTATTTTCATTAAAAATACGGTATATTCATGACAATTTAGTATAAAAACAACATATATTTGATATTTTGATAAAGATAAAAACAATTTTTTACAAGGAAATAGTTAAAAATTGCATTGAAATAGAAACATTTATTGCGGTGTTTTTATTGATAGTAACAAAAAGCTAAAATATACTTGAAATCAACCCTAACGATAAAAGTAAATAAAAAATGAATTTTAAAATTCTATATTATTCACTACCTTCTTCTACGCTTCAAAACATGGATATTAGTGAGCACGTTCACTATGTGCTAATAAATAATGATGTGTCGTTAAAATATGAACGTTCAAATCGTTTCACTAATTTATAACTTAGAAATACTAACATTTACAATAATATGTAATTAAGTAATAGGTACATTAGCAACTTCGCTATAATGCAAGTTATGCATTTATACTAATTGCTCAGATCATATTCCTTATCGTTAGTTATTTACATATCATTAATTAGGGTACCTACCGTAAAGGGTTAATCCCAGGGTAAGTGTTTAAGTGGGGGTTCAATAAGCTATAAAATGAAGATTTACTTAACAAATAATTAGTTTCTAGAAAACAAAGCATTGATAATATACTGTCATGGAAAAGTTTGTGAACAATATTGATCTGTTTTACGCATAAAACAATTTAGGATCTCTAAGTGATAGTGCAAAGTTATGTGAATATTTAAAACAAAATATAAATTTTCGAGAAGATACATCCAACTTTTCGAAGTTTTGCCAAAGGTTTTGCTCAAAGGTACATAAAAAATGGAAAGATTCTAATCGAACACCTGGTAATTTTTTGAAGACTCACAGTAACTGGCTTAACATGGCCATAGTGTGGCCAAACGAAACTTTCGCCCAAGAAGTAGATTTTCAAGAGCATGAAACTAATGTTGAAAATATTGAACCAGCAGAAACCACCGAAGAACTTACATTTCAATATTCGACACCCTCAAGTTCTCGCAAACCTTTTGAAGACCTTTCTTCGAGACAAAAAAGACGATTAGAGCGGATAAACAAATCCTTATCACCCGAGGAATTGATTGCAGCTACCTTTCGTAGATTAAAGAACAGTGGAAATCCATACTAATATTAAAAATGCGAAAGTGTGTCTGTCTGTCTGTCTGTTACCTCTTCACGCTTAAACCGCTGAACCGATTTAGATGAAATTTGGTATGGAGATAGCTAGAGTCCCGGGGAAGGACATAGGCTACTTTTTATCTCGGAAACATACCCTTATCCGCGATAAAACTTTTGTAAGGCTGACATAATTAAACATTTTGGTATGCTGCCCATCGGAATGATGTCAGAAGAAGCATCAGAAGCACGAAATAAAGATTTTCGCAATGTGAGGGAACATCATTCTAGAAAATGTAGCCAAACAAAAACAAACGAAGACATATTGCACAATTTTTTGGTGTCATTTGACCCAAGATTGTCTTTTTTGAGGCCACCGCTAAGTAAAGCTACTAAAAAGACCCTCACTTCTAAAGCTTTGGAATTATTAAAAATAGAAAACATAAGCACTGATGACGCTGAAAAGAAATGTTTGAAAGTGTAGAAGAAGGTGGTGAATAAAATAGATTTTTACAATGCATTTTTTTATTAACTTATATTGTTATTGTTGATTTCAAGTATACTGTAACTTTTTGTTACTATCATGGTTACTAAAAACACCGCAATAAACGTTTCTATTTCAATGTAATTTTTAACCATTTTCTTGTAAAAAAATGTTTTTATCTTTATCAAAATATCAAATATATGTTGTTTTTATACTGAATTGTCATGAATATACCGTTTTTTAATGAAAATAAAAAAGAACTAAGAGAAATGTTGTATTTACTGTCTTTTGATTGGATTATAACAAAAACGGGCACCTACTGAGATAAACTGTTTACTGTTTTCCACTGCTCTGAAGAACGACAATGATATTCTAAAGGTTTGAAAGGGGGATCGGTTACAGTTTTCTTACAATAAGATACCTATTTTTCAGTTTCATAGAAAAAAAACACACTTTATTTTTTTCTGCTTAAAATAAACCCCATTTTGAAAAATTTTATACAACATTTTTTATTCCTTACATTATTTACAACCGAAAAGCATTTTTTTAAATACGATTTTTGGGAAAAAATGCGAATGTCCATTTTTTATTCATTTCGATCCACTGTGGGACGGGGAGCTCCCGGAAGCCGTGTACGTAAAATTTGACGATGAAACTGTTGGTCTTAGGTTAAAATATAGTGACGGTTGCACACCCATACCTCCGTCATGTACTACGTTTCAAGCGACTAGGGGATAAGGAGATGTGCAGCGTCGTATGTTACCTTTAATATTAAGTTGGGCTGTTACTGTTCATAAGCTACAAGGTACCACCCTCGAGAAAGCTGTGATAGACCTTGATAAAAAGAATTTCACTATAGAGCAAATATATGTTGCACTAAGCCTTGTCAAAACTTTGGAAGGCATAGCGTTGTTAGATTTGGACGCCAACAAATTATTTAATCGACCACATGATGAGAGATCGTTAACGGAAATAACAAGACTACGAAATCTGCCTTCTGACGATCGAAGCCACACATAATACACGACTTTTATGACTTCTACGACTTTTATACGGCACTTACAGCCATAATGCATTCTAATGTCAATTGCTCACGACCTTTAGCTGAACGTTGCTATTTCAGAATCAGGGCCGTTAACCGTTGAGGAGTTCTCTGGTTCTCCACTATCAGCTACACTTTGCTACCCTGATCTTAACCAATCTTCTGCCTCTAAGCAAAATATGATAAAGAATTATAATGCTATTAGTAAATTAAATAACACTGGTTGAGCCCTAATTAGTGGTGGTGGCTTGTGTCTTCATCATCAGTTTTTCTTCACCAAATGATGAGTTTCGAGTGTAAATGCTTGTTCTACTTTAATAAACACCAAAATCGCCATAGATGTGCCCATAAAATTTGAGGAATTCCTTCGATTCCTCATCGATCTCATCATCAAATCTTCACCAAAATTGTATGGCTACTCTTAAACGAAAAAATAATTTTCTAAATCGACTTGCTATCCTCGATTTAAATAACACTGGTGGATCCCTCAGTGGTAACTGATGGCTTGTGTCTTCATCATCGGTTTCTCTTCACTAAATGGTGATTTTCAAATGTAAATGCTTAAACTACTGTAATAAATACCGAAATCGCCATAGATGTGCTCATAATAATCGAGGAATTCCTTCAATTCCCGAATTCGAGAAATCATGGATCCCGGCATCAGATCCTCACCAAAATTTTATGGGACCAATTTGGATATACCTACTCATGAACAAAAAAATAATTTTCTAAATCGTCGTGTAAATGACGGAGTTCTGAAGTAACAAACATAAAAAAAATACAACCGAATTAAGAACCCCCTCCTTTTTTGAAGTCGGTTTAAAAAGAACTTTAGCACCCACAGACATGTATCTTTCTCCAAAATATAGCGTATGATCTGTAGTATTTAGGAACTACTCATAACTCTATATCGACAAAGTGGGACGTTTTCCCAAAAACAGTCACATATGTCTGTGTCATTTTTTTTAATCGCCAAAAATCATTATTGAATAACCCGGTTTGGTTAAGTTTGCCCCTCATTTGTATGAGACGCCATAGATACCATAGGAAAACTTAACCGGCAAGTTAAGTCGGAATAAGCGAAAATTTGTCCGGAACCCTGGGTGCGCGAGTCAGACGTTTTCTTATTTAACACCACCGTTGTGACCAAATCCCTCGTTTCGAGTCAGGTGACATTTAGTAAGTTATAGAAATCGATCAAATTGATAAATTTATATCCTACAGAAAATACCATAATACGAATAACTATTACGAAAAAACAGTTAAATAAAAGCTATAAATAAAGAACTAACGTATCTTAACATGAAAGATTTGCACATCAGCACCAAAGACATGTTAAACAATTGTTTGAAATGGAACTTGGTATCAAAGTCAGATCGATTCTCTATTATGCACAGGATATATATATGGAAAACAAACACACAAATCTGGAACAAGAGAAAGATCTAAAGAACCAGATGTGACAATACACGCTGATATGTACGCAGTCTATTTCCAAATTCGTTCATGAAATTTGGCTACTTTGTACTGTTTAAAAGATAATTTCAGCAACTTTCGTCATGTTTACTTCAGCAAGCATAAGTCTGAACTCAAGAATAAACTCGTGCTGTTGAAAAGATTCTTCACTCACATGGAAAACAGCATCGTTTTACAACGCCATATACACGAAGAGCAAGACGGGTGTAGCGCAAGAGAAAATCGAACACTCGTAAAAGCTGCTCGTACTTTGAAGAGCTCCCACTTGCCTGTTGGTCAGAGCTTGTTGACACGGCATCATATGTTCTGAACAGGACTGATTAACGAGGAGCGAAACTATGGTGCCCCGATGACAGACGTATGACATCAATGTACATACAGAGTGTTTTATTTAGTTTATATATACCTAACCACACAACTAATTGGCCTGTTTATTTTACTGATATTGAAACATAAACTTACAACTTAAATTGAGACAGCCAATATGTAAAAAATATAATTAACTGTCCTTGGCATATTGAAAATTATATTGTTGGAGCCAACAACCTATTTCTGTTTAATTATTATTTTATTTGTAAATTATAAATATAACCGAAGTATTACAGTTTCGCTTGAGCGAAGTCGTTATGGAGTCCATACAGCCGTATTTGCAGAAGTTTCCTTTTCTGATTATAAAAAACTGATTTCTATGACGAACCTAAGTATTCCTGGAAATTCCTGGGTCTTACAGCACTGATCGAACCCTATAATTCTAGGTTACGTTTTGTCGATTGTACATATTTCGATCTAGCGAATATTCGATACAATAACAGTCGAGCCAATGAACTTTCGATATATACCACTGATCGAAGCCATATAATTCTAGATTACGTTTTGTCGATTGTACATATTTCGGCCACAAGAATTTCGACCCAGCGAATATTCGATTGAGTAAAAGTCGAGCCAACGAGCATTCGATAGCGTGATATTCTGATAGAAGGTATTCGAAAATAAAATGATATACAGTCCTTAATTATGGATATGGATAGATTCTGCAATCTCAGCACAAGTGCAGTTAAGGAATTTGTCAGTAAGAATATATTTATGTAGTGCAGAATTTTTCACAACAAAGATATGCAATAACAATGTTTCTTAGAATTCCATCTCGGTTCATTAATTTATGTTTACAAGGGAAGAAGTAAGGAATCTATCTAAGGGGCCTACGAACACCATCGACAATCGAATTATTGTGTGAGATAGTCCCTTAATATTGTTTATTTATTTATTATCTGCATATTTCCATAGTTCTAAAATTTTCGCTTTTCCGATACTGATGTCAAATCGGTTAAAATTAAGACGCTGCAAGTTTCTGATGTGTCATGGGAACTTCTGAGAATAGTTAACAATTCTGTGATATTAATCTTATGTGACCTATATTAACTTTTTTCAATTGTCTATCATACATAACCATATAATTTGCTTATTCATTAATTTAATTTATTTTTGCCCAGGGTTTATAGTAGCTTGTAGGCTTGACGGTACCCAGTAAATATGTACGTTTGATTATCAAAAATCGGCAAAAAAATAGATTCGATTGATCGAATCGATTGTATAATTCATAATAATTTGCCAATTACAGTGCAATATAATAATATTTTTTAGAAATTAGTTTAATGATAAGTTGTATTGACACTGACTGAATATTTAATGTTATATTCATAATTTTTATTTGAACTTTTGACATTTTTAAAATATCTGTAATGATTTTTGTAAATTAACTTACACCAATTCTGAAAAATATTTAATATTTAGGTTTGTTATGCTGTACCTATATACCTATATGGAATTTTGCTTTATTAATTTTATTATTAATGATGTGTAAGTGTTTTGGTGTGTAGCTTTTAACTTGCATGTGCTTGACATTAAATAAATAAATAAATAACTAGAGACAAACAATTATGTCGTAACCTTATAAATATCGATAGACACATATCACATATGTATTCTAAGGAAAATTCCTCTATAGTATACTGTGAAGTACCACAATTTTATCATAAATTATTGATACAAATTTTGTTTTTTTTTTAAATGTAATTTTGACTAGGACACCTATAGATGTTGAAATGCTAGTAGAACTACCCAGATAGATAGCTTACCTACATAACTTTTGTCAGGCGTACGAGGGCAGTCCCAGAAGTACCCGACCTGATACCGTAGAAAATGAAACAAAAATAATGAATAGCCTATCCGTTTATCTTTCGAATTGAGTGAAAATGATTTTCCTACCCTACAATTAAACACAGAACAAATATAAAATGAAAAAAATTAAAATATATTTATTAATTTTTTCTTGGATTTAAAAAAAAAAGTGCACCCACGGGCGTAATTCCAATAATACCAAAATATCATAAATAATTGTTACTATACGCATATGCAAGGATATTTGTGTTGAACATGCACTTTCAGAGCTTCACCTGTTTTACCTTTAGTCTCCATACATATTTTTATTAAGATGTCTATAAAAAAATCACAACAAGTCCAAATTACGTCAGGCTCATTTTGTAGTATGCTCATGACTACCTAATGTGATTTCAAGGAAAAAAAAAGAATATTTTCGATTTCGGTTTCTATTTCTATGAAAACCGATTTTCAGCCCACAGTGCGCCATTATTTTTTGATAAAGTAAAAAAAGAAAAAATCCGTGTCTAATATTTTTTGCTAGCTTCTGCCCGAGACTTCGTCCGCCTTTAATTCGTTTATCGCGGATAAGGGTATTTTTCCGGGATAAAGAGTAGTAGCCTATGTCCTTCCCCGGGACTCAAACTATGTCCATACTAAATTTCATCCAAATCGGTTCAGTGGTTTAAGCGTGAAGAGGTAACAGACTGACAGACAGACACACTTTCGCATTTATAATATTAGTATGGATACTCTACAAAACGGTGTAATTATTAAAATTTAGTCATCATCCCTATTCTTTCATTTGAAAGGTTTTAGTCAAACTAGTATTAAATCGGGGCTAGATTCTACTTTGGGGTAGTCTGCTCCATCATTTATAACAGTAAAATATTGGGTGGCAGAGTTTAAACGAGGTTGCTCTTGTTGCGAAGATAAACATCAGAGACAGTAAAAAAAATCCACAAAATGGTATTAGATGACCGTGCATTGAAAGTACGCGAGCTAGCAGACATCGCATATTAACTGAAAATTTGGATATGTCCAAGACGTGCGCAAGGTGGGTGGCGCGATTGCTCACAGACGAAAAAAAACGATGTGGCGAAGATATTCCGACCGAGTGTTTGGCAAAATTCAACAACAATAAAGCGGAGCTATTGCGACGTTTTATCACTATGGATGAAACGTGGGTACATTATTTCACACCAGAGAAGAGAGTCGAAGCAATATGGACTCGAAGAGAAGAACGGGCCCCAAAGAAGGCAAAAACCGTTCCATCAGCAGGAAAGGTCAGGGCCTCCGTTTTTTGGGATTGCCGTTGGATAAACTTCATAGATTATCTTCAGAAAGAAAAGACTATTAATGGCGAGTATCACGTAGGTCACTCGATAAATTTTGAGATAAAAAAACTATTGAAGATATTAGTATTATTTATTTGACATTTTTTCAAAATACTCTCCATTACTCTATACAAAGTTCCATTCGTCTGAACCAACTTTGGAAGCACTTTTGCCAGTCTTCATCAGATAGGTCCGAAATTGCTTCTTCATATGCAGCCACGGCTGCTTCTTCAGCACTCGAAAAAATCTTCCCTTTTATTTTTTCTTTCACCACCGGGAACAATAAGAAATCGCAGGGGGCTAAGTCAGGACTGTAGGGTGGATGTGGTAAGGTTTCTATCCCAGCTTTCTCAATAAACGCCTTTGTTCTGAGGGACGAATGTGAAGAGGCGTTATCGTGATGCAGCAAGATTCCCCGAAGTCCAGTCTTTGGTCTCCTCTCTCGCACTGCTTTGAAAACTTGCGGCAATGCTACTGTAGTATACCACTCAGAGTTGACTGACCTATAATTACCCAGCATTGATGTTGATAAATGGCCGCCCCGTGAAAAGAAACTAGCGACCATTTTTTTGCCGACGTTACGAAGTCTTTGTAGTTTTGTTGGTAACTTTCCCTCTGAGAAGACCCATACTGACGATTGCCGCTTGTTTTCCGGGTCATATTGGTAAATCCATGTTTCGTCACCTGTAATTATTTCCAATACACGCCGCGATGTCCCGTTGTCGAATCGTAGACGCATCTCACGCCACCAATCTACACGAGCCTGTTTCTCAGTATCGGAGAGCAAACGTGGTTATCCAACGACAACAGAGCTTCCTTACTCCAAGATGTTGATGAAGAATGATGCTAACGCTCCCCGAACTGACGCCTAAGATATTCTCTATGTCTGTGTATGTTATTCGTGGATCTCCTCGCACCAATATTTCAGTAGTCCAGACGTTTTCTGCAGTTACTGCTGTTTGCGGGCGACCACTTCGGTGGTCATCTTCGAGGCTGGTTTTACCCCTTTTAAATTCGTTGAACCATCTAAAAACTGTTGCCCGTGACGGAGCAGAATCTCCTAACGCTGACTGCAATCGTTGCAAACACAATTGTTCAGATAAACCAAATTTAAAATCATAAAATATCATGCACGCAAATGTTCGCGGTTAAGCTCCATCGTTACAAAGAAAAAACGCGGGAACCGTTTAAGAAAAATGACTGTAACGTATTCATTTTTTAAATTGGAGCGAATCGGCAACTTGTGTTCTATTAATATTTAATTTATTATATAAATATTAAATAAATATAAATAAATATTAAATTAATATATAATCAAGGTGCGTTCCATTTTCAAATTTCGAGCATCTCAAAACTTATCGAGTGACCTACGTATGCTAACCTTTGTTTCACCGAAACAGTGTACACGCGTGTGCCAAGGCCATAACCAAAATCCGCCAGTTAAGGTGCATCCACATTTGTGTCATTTACCCGATCAGATCTTCATCCCGTGGCATGATCGCGTGTCACGATCAGGCGTTTGGACGTTGCGCCGATCCGATCGCTCGAAATCCATGTTGCTACGCGTATCACACACTTAGATCGGACAAGCAAGGCATGATCGCCGCGCCGATAGTGAGCGTCCAAGCAGCACGATACGCAGTCATGCCACGGCACGGTGATCGGATAAGAGCAAATGATTTAAGTGTGGACGCACCTTTAACGTTCGAATTACTTCCTCATGCACCCCATTCGTCCGATTTGGCCCGTTCCGATTATTTTTTGTTTTTTAAATTTAAAAAAATGGCTTGGTGGTAAAAGATTTGCCAGCAATGATGAAGTGGAGGCTGCGGTTGATGGATATTTTGACGAGCTTGTGAAATGTCACTACAAACAAAGTGTTGAAGCTATCGAACATCGCTGGGCCAAGTGCATAGAACTAAAAGGAGAATAATCTCCTTATCTCTTCATAAGATATATTTTTTAATCTTTAGCATTCTTTGTCAGGTCGGACACTTTTGGGACTACCCTCGTAAATTAGGGCGGACCGTTTTGTAATAGTTATATAGGAATAATTAAGTAATAGCTTTGAAATAAGGTGGCTTTTGTTCTCAATAATATATAGATGTTTTTATTTTATCATTAAATTCAATTTAATTGCTTCCAATAAACATAAAATATTGGTCTTCACTTTCTTACACACTCAATAAAAGGTGTGTGGTACTGGGCGTTTTCATACGCTATCGTTTTCCGACACGACAGGATTTGCCTATGTTTGTCTATGACAGGTAGGTATATCATGGTCGTCGAGTGGCGCTCTTGAATGCCGCTTTTACTAGTTTTCGCTTAAACATATTGCAGAGGTCAACTACAAGTACTCGTAGTACAAATTCAAATCACCAACCATTCACTTATATCAAATCGATTTTTGATATAAGTGAATGGTTCCAAATTAAAAAATACTAAAATCACTCTGGGTCTGAAGAGGTCAAATCTGGCGCCAGAATGGCGGTTGGTACCACACAACGCTACACTCTTATTTTCCCCCGACGATATCGTGTGAGCTTACTTGGGGTGACAGAACGATATGATTATCGTCAACAACATATCGCTATCATCGAAAGAAGTACAAAAGCTGCTCCAGACATTTAGCTCCCCTGTTGTATCGTGCCGATAATGTCGTGTTGTGGAACAGTTAAGTATAAAAGCGCCCAATATCACACAATATCATGAAATATGTATAATTCACTTGCAACATTTTAATGACTGGTAATGCTAGATCGTTATACAGTTATAATCACTCAGCATACAATATGTGATAAACTACAGGATATTGAGAATTTAACAGCCTTGAACCCACTTTTCTGTTCATAGCTAAGAAAATGCTTATTAATATCATAAATTGAATATAAGAAAATATGTCAACGCCATACATTTTAATGAAACCGCCTTAATTCCACTGAGCACCAGGGGGCGTTAATTGACTGTGTGTGCTTAGCATTGGATGGCGCTAATATCAATACGCCTTTTACGCAAAATCGAATACACCTACGACATCTATACGTAAGCAGGTGATGTTGAAAATAATCTGTCTTCTCAGTCAATAGATGTCGCTTTGCTAACCACTGACAAAAAATGGTATGACAAATAAATTTTTTATACTTAGCAAAACATTTCGAATTTTGAAAAACGACAATCCCCGAAAAGAGTACCGTACTGTCAAATAATACATTTCTCTTTCAGTTTGACTGTGACGTCATAACAGTGTCATTAATCTTTGCTTGCTCCTTGCGCCTTATTACATATTTTTGTTATTTTCGATTTACAAACGACTTGAAAGAGGTTTGATTATAAATGCTCATATCAAACCTCTCAAATCAAACTGAAACTGAAAGAGACAAATGTATATTTTGACAGTACGGTACTCTTCTCGGTAATTGACAACTTTCAAAATTCCTGCCAAATTCTAATTGTTTTGTCTATACGTATAGTTCACATAAATTCGGACATCGTTAAAATAAATATTTTGGTGCCATTACCTGTTTACATAATTTAAAAAAACCCTTGTGCAGCAGATATTTTTATGTACTTTAAAAAAAAACTACTGCCTCGGAAATACTCGTATATTTATGAACTCGACTGTACTTGATCCCGAAACACCTTTGAGCAGTGTAGTATAGTTTGAGACTCTTTTGATTTGTATTTGTTTGACTTGTGTATGGACTCTGAAAAAGTTGTTAGGAAAATGTAGTTTCAGTAAATTCTCATGAAATTTAGATATGTTGTAGACTTAACTGCCCTGATCAAAAGTTCCTTCGGGTGCTACCACGGTTTCCGAATCCGTTCCCGAGATACGATCGAATTTATACTAACAGGCAGACCTATGTATTTTCCCAGCATTGTATTGTGTTAATCTTTAACCTCTTTTGTGATGATATGAAGACGTTATCTATTGCATGTCTAATGTGAATGTCAGTGCCAAATGCACATTTATAGCACACAATTTTTTTTAATAAAAAAGAACCGACTTTTGAATAAACTAAAAAGCTATAAATAATCTTTTATGTACGGTACGGATCACATTTGAATCACATTTTGAAGTCGGTGCCATTACTTTTTAAGAATTATCCTCAGACTCTTAACAACTATAATGTAAATAAATAATCTAAGTAAATAAAACGTTAAAAGTCGTGAAAAAGTACGAGTGTATTTTATTTATTTAGGTCAAACACGCCAAAGTTCGCTGTGGCAGATAAACGTCAAAACAATCTTCATATTCATAGAAAAGTGCTACTCGAGTCTCAGGAGCACTGTAAGTATGGACTGTACAAAATCGATCATATCTCGGGAACGGATTCAGAAACCGAAGTAGCACTCGAAGGGTTTTTTGATCAGGGCACTTAAGTCTACAACATATCTTAATTTAATAAGAATTTACTTAATAAAAATACACATTCTCCTAACAACTTTTTCGGGGTTCATTATAAAACAATGTATGATTTTTTGTTATTATTGGAAGATAATGTAATAAATAATATGTATTTAACAATAAAAGTACAAACATATCAAGTTTTAAACCAGCGTCACCGTATGGACGGTTTACCCGTGAGTAGCAACTTTGTCCACGTACAAGCTAAATTGTATAAAGGTCAAGGTAGTTTCTACAAATTGTACCAGATGGAGCATCAGACAATGATTGTCTTTATTACCATAAATAAAATAAAAACGATCAATTTCTAATTCTCGTTGATTTTAACAAAATAAGTTAAAGTAAAAATTTACGGATGCGATAAAATATATAAGACTTATGATTTCGTATGAAATAAAATATAAATCGCCGCCAGCGGTGCTCTAAGCGACATCTCTTAAAATTCCTTAACATTATTCGACCGCAGTATGGGATAGTCTCTCTTGTTATATTTGTGTTACGTCTGTGACGGGCTTAATATAGAGATATATTAAGCCCGTCACAGACGGAGCGATAATATATATTAATATACCGAAAGATATCTTACAGTATAGCTAAGCCCCTCACACGGCAAAGATACCATAATATATATTCCTGCCGCCATTATGCTCGTAGCCGGCGAAGCAAGAGGCCGTTTTTACAATATACAGTGTGTTTGTGAAACATGAATATAACCACCATCATAGCATTAGACTTAGTGGATAGTTCGTCAGAGGACGATTATGATTCCGGATTTGATTTGCGTGTTGCTTTATCAGCAAAACCAAGATCCGTCTGGACTCAAGAGCACATAAAAAAAAGGAGAGAACGCGGAGAATTTAATTTATACAATGACGGTCTATCTCTATCGCACTATTAGCGCGTGCGAGAGAGGTGCACTGACTCTCGATACGAGATAATCGCTAGCGCCGATCGTAAACTCAGCTCATGGTAGATACACAGCTCTAAACATGTCAAAACCTGTCGAATGCCGAAGTGGGTACGAACCGCGCACGCGTGACTTACGCTGCGTGAACAGCTCAATCGGGCCTTCCACGCCCCACGCTTAAAATTAACAAACTGCATAGGTATTAACATAAAAACGAAAGGTAAAGAAACCATTATTTTTTAAATATTTAAAAAGATGAAAAAAATATGACTTTGTTTAAATCAAAAGTTTATTTTCTTATTTTTAGAGCATTCAAATTAGAACTTTTACATCCGATTTTTTTAGTGTAACTTTTAGAGTGTTAGATTACCTACCACGAAAGTGCTCGGCAAGAACAATTAAACGTGTCCAAACTCGATTTGCTTGAATTGTTTTATTACCAAGTTCCATCGACCACCTTTCAACTCCAGACCTTGGATATCATGCAGCATTAGAATGCTTGCAGGACAAATCAAACGAGCCCAAACTCGATGGGCTTACGTGGTTTTTGAACTGAGTTCCGTTGTCCACCTTCCGGCTCCATCTACAGACCCTGGATATCATATAGGAACAGAGAGCTTGCTAAGATAGGCGAAATAAGCTGAAATATTACTATCGATTTTTTCTTGTTTACTTTAGAAGTTCATGTCCTCACCGTCACCTTCACTTCACCGTCATCATCAGACCAGCTCCTTGGCATCATCAGACCATATTGTTGCATTGCCATCGAAGATAAACAAATTTGAGCCCAATCATACGTCAAAAAAACAACAGCTGTAGTTGCGCCAAAATATGCTCAAATATATCGTAAGATATCTTACGGTATCTTAAGATACCCAGCTATAATATATATTATAGCTCCGTGTGGGGACTATCGCTGCGTCTTTGTCAAATAGTAGGCCAAATATATCGTAAGATACCTTAATATAAGATATCTTAATATATATTATCGCTCCGTCTGTGACGGGCTTTAATATCAATCATGCCTTTAAATACTATCAATTTTATGCATGATCCGTCAATATGCAGAACTTCAGGTCCGTAAACCCATGCAACAATTGGACAAGGTGTTAAAAGTATAGGGTACAACCACGGCATATATCAATTGCTACGGTATATTAGACTAAGTATGTATGTGCAAACATACCATAATGCTTTTCTAATCTAAATCTCGTAGGTTTTTGTCAAAAATGTCATCTATTGCTAAGGTTGCTTAAACTGCTGGCTGACTTTTGTTTGAACACCCGTCGACTACTCATGGAGACGTTGTTAAAAAACCCAATCTATGTAGGATTGCGTTTTACTAGCAGGTATAGAGTGACCTATGAACATGTTCCGGCTCCATTGTCTGAGCAGCTCAATGGTATCATAATATCGCATGGTCACTGAACTTAACATAACATATAAACATAACTATTACATTTTTTGCCTCAAATGGAAACTGGGAAGTGGGTCAAATTTAACTTGCAAGATTTTACCAAACAAACAGGTATGTTAAATAAAAGGTAGTAATCATAAAAATACCATATAGTCAGTCTGATGCTACGCATTTTACGAGAAAATTTACAGAAGTCTGAACTTAACCAGAAGTCTATACAGATAATATAGAGGTCAATGAACGCGTATGTGTCCTTGTACACTAAGCTACTCTGCAGTTTTCCACACCACATATTCCCATAGGGAACCACTTCAATTACCTTGTTAATTTTAGAATTATGAGTAAGGCATAATTGTACGGTATTCTACAGTATACAGTGTTCCCGCTCCTCCTACATGATAATATAAATTGCTAATAACAGACCTACAATTTAAAACAAAAGATTTTATCTGCAATGTTGATTTCTTAGTTCATATCTGATATTTTAACGGCATAGCAAGAATAACTGCCAAATGTTCTTATCTGAGAGTACTAATGTATCACCCCCTATGTTTACACATAGCTTTTTTTAAAACTGTAGCCTAGGTTTTACAAACCAAAATTAGTAAAAAGCAAGACTGTCCATAGTTATGTGCTTGGTGCAGTACATTCAGTAGCAACTACTGCTATTGATAAAACAAGAGGATTTACGAGAATAAAAGATAGATTAGTCTAATATGTGCTTGCTTTCACATACTTCGGACAATGTGTAACATTAGTATGACTAGATTAAGATGCTTGTCTTGCACGGAAAGCTGATAAAAACCAAACTTTAGCAACATTGCATCCAGCATTATAAAGAAACAAAGATTTCTCAACAAGCTTTAGAAACATTAAATTTAAAATGTGAAATTGAATAGGGTTAGTTGGCCATAACGGAGAAATGGCCTATCAAATAATTCATGGAACCGTATATTAGGTGTCACTTGACAGTTACTATTCAGTTATCTTAGTATCACTAGGCCATCATAACCCCAACACCTCGGGGAAAATGGCTAATTGTATGTAAATTGTGCATTTTGCACATCAAACTCAGACACCTTGGAAGAGAAGGCGAAATGTCATTTAAAAAATATTTTTTTAAGATTGATCCCTCCTTTTGTTTTGTAGGATATATCAAAGTGAATTGTTAATGTTTCATTCCAAAATATATAGATTTTAATAATAATTTCTCAGGTTTATTCTTAACAGCATTTAAAAGAAAACTATGGCTAACTACCCCTATCTAATGCGGTACAATTACTGTTGATGTTGCATTTTGATCAAATTATTGATTTGTTCGTTAATTTAACTAACAACACAGTACTACTTTATTCTTTCAAACTCTTCAGAAAGTTAAGGTGCATGTACTTTATCTTATATAAAAATGAAAGGATATGAGGCAACTGAAATAGTTCATACATCATTACAAAATGTAAGACATGTTCTTCTGACAGAGGTTAAACAAAAACATTGAGAACAATATATTAAGAAAGTAATACAAACACAATAAACTTACTTCAGATGTCTTTGGTGGTGCAGAAGGTGCCTCCCTTCTGATCTGATGTTGTGGCGTGGCGCCGTAGCCGTGATCAAGCAGATGGTAACTAATGGGCTGGCTTGGGCTGTCATCCAAAAGCGTAGTTTGCGATGGAGACGCCCCAACGCGTACCACCACCTCAGCCTCACCCTCCGCCGGCCCTCGCTTCACCCCCCTCGGCATCGCTATTTAGACAAAAATAATACGGAAATAATAATACCATTCAAACTCATAGCTTACTTTTAAAAGAACGGTGTTGTAATCGTGACAATTCGATTAGAGAAGAGGTTAGAGGCGCCGAGCGCGCGGAATTAACTGACAAGAACCTCCGAAGCGGAGTGGGTCGATATCAAATAAAATTAGCTTTATGTAATATAAAAATCTTATACCATGAGATATTATATTTGCTTACGTCACTTACAATAACTTTATTTCCGTGAAATATCGACATCCTTACCGTGATACGTTTGCAAAACCGCTTTTTTTCACTAGCGCTACTC
This sequence comes from Hedya salicella, assembly GCA_905404275.2. NCBI lineage: Eukaryota > Metazoa > Arthropoda > Insecta > Lepidoptera > Tortricidae > Hedya > Hedya salicella. Next base: position 46,877,358 of record FR990096.1, read on the forward strand.
ATAAAGTAATCTTACGAAAATAGAACCATCAAAAAGCATTGTACTTACGAAAGGTGTAAGCGAACGATATCTTAAGTTAAAACCATAAAACGACATGAATGTTTTCGAAGCAACGCTACATTATCGAATACTCAAAATAAAATGTCCGCCGCTTTGTGAGTCTCGAACGAACTCGTGGACATAAGACGCCAGATAATTTTCAGTTGCACGCACAATTCACAGAGTACACATTGTTTTTACTGATACTTCGACCTTTTACTTCGAAATAAAATCATTAAAGAACTTGAAATGCACATTATACTTAAATAACTAAATATTTGTAGGAGCGTTGAAGTATCGACGGAAAGCTTTTCTGAACATCTGGCTAGCTAGCTAGTGTGGCTAGCAAGCGACGTAGCAGAGTGGCGCGAAGTACGCGCGCAAGCGCGTATCAGCTAAGCAACCCCTAACGGACGCGCTCTCTCCGCTCCGTAAATTCAACCCCTCAATCGACGCCTTTTGAAGCCATAGATAAATAAAAAACGCAGTCCACGATTTTTTACATCCCATAGCTGCATTCCAATGCTTGCGTTTTATTTAGGTAGGTATAAGTTCTGAATAAATAACTGTCAGTCAGATAATTAAACCAATTTTATGAATTTATTAGGTACCACACGAAATCTATTGAATTCGCAAAATTAGTACAATGTAGGTAGATAGATAGGTACTTTTTGTTTTGTTACTTAGAAATAATCGGATTCTACGCAAGTGAAGACGCGAGCCAACATACTAACCCTTAAATTGGCAAGGCATAAAAAGTTTAAAAAACGCTTATTTAAATAAGATAATTTAAAAATTCAAAACTTTTCCGCTTTTCAGTGTACGCTGCCAATTTATGAGTAGAAATAATCTCTATGACAATGTACACTGTGGTTAACGATTCCTAAAGACTAATAAGAAATAAATAATGTAAAAATATGCTTATTTTTTATCTCTATGAAAAAAACCGGCCAAGTGCGAGTCGGACTCGCGCACCGAGGGTTCCGTACAATTTTTTTACTTACCCTAACTTTATTACCCGGTACCGGTTGAGTTAAGTTTGCACCTGATATCTATAGCATTGCATACAAATCAGGTGCAAACTAACGCAACCGGGTTGTTAAAATAGGTTTTTGCGAATTAAAAACAGACATAGTCATATTTTGGTGTAAGAGTTGGAGCCCAATACGCTGTTATAGATGAGAAATAAAATATAGAATTTTTTTTAAATTGCTCTATCTCAATGACTGTGTACAGAGCTGAAACTCAGCAGAATAGTGTATCGTATAAGGGTCTTATTATAACTAAAAGCTAATAAAAATAACCAATTATTCATGTTTTTTATTTTCCGGTCTCGGAATTTCGCTAACTTTGCAAATTATTATTTCATAATCTATGTGCACTAGCGACGCGGGAGTTTCAGTCTAGTGTTTCAATCCACATAATCTTTATCCTTACTATATTATAAACGTGAAAGTATGTATGTACGTTCTACTATTGCGCAAAAACTACACAACAGATTTGCGTAAAACTATTCAGTAATATAGCTTAGATATCAGAATAGGACATAGGCTACAATTTTCGAGGATATTCATTCATAAAATAGGATTATTAACAATAAATGGAAAAGCCTTAGAAAACCCCGAGTTTTGTTCATTGTGACATTTCTATTGCGAAGAATTACATCAACAGACAGTTGCTAGGAAACCAATTTGACACGTATGTATTTGTGTAACTTTATTTTTATAATATTATAAACGTGAATGTTTGTGAGAATGTACGTTACGCTGGTACGAAAAAACTACATAACAGATTTGCGTAAAATTCTGCAGTAATGTAGCTTAGATATCAGAATAGGTTATAGGCTACAACATTTGAGGGTATTCATTCATAAAAGGGATTTTCATTTGTAAATAATGAATTAACAATTGGTAACCTAGCAACAGTAATACTACCTACACAATAAAGCAAAGAACACACCTTCCTTATATGAAGTATCATATAAATAAGAGTATATCTTAATATAGCCGGATAATAGCCCGTTGTACATTTTGGACTAGTGATCATCTCTGAATGATAAACATTTTTTTACAAAAGTATGGTTTAAAAATAAGATAAATACATAAAACGGGTTATTTTCAACAATAAATGGATAATCATCACTTTTTGTTAACTCTGAATTTTTTATTCAGAAGCATTATCTATACATATTATAAAATTCTTGCGTTACTGACCTATTGACAGACAACGCACAGCCTAAACCGCTAAAGATATAAGCATGTATTCTTTATAGTGCGTGGACGTGTACGAAGAAGGGATTTTTCGAAATTCAACCCAATGGGGTGAAATAGGGGTTGAACTGTTATATGTAAATCGGTCATTTGGAAAATTATAAACTTGAATCTTTGTATAAAGGTTACTTACTAAAAAAAAACAAATAATTTAGCGTTGCTATAAAAAATCATCCCAAAAGGGGGTTAAAAAAAGTTGAAAGTTTGTATGGGACACATGTCGTTTTTAAAGTTAAACACTTAAGACTTCGGTCACAAGGGTCAGAACCTCCTAATGTACAGTAAAAAAACATTGATAAGGGCAACTTTTCCAATTCATCCCTTGAAAGGGATAAGATGGGGTTTGAAAGTTCACATAAGTAATGTGTGATTTTTTGATGTGCAGGTTTCTTTTATAATAGGTAGAGCTACCCAGAAATATATTTTTTAATAAATTATTAAAGAAAAGTGGGAGAGGTACAGAAAGAGAGAGAGGGAGAGACAGAGAGAGGAAAAGAGGAAGAGAGGGAGAGACAGAGGAAGAGAGGGACGAAGAGAGGGAAGAAGAGAGGGAGTGAGGGAGGGATAGAGAAAGAGAGAGAGGGAAAGAGAGGGAGGGAGGGAGAGAGAATGAGTGAGAGAGAAAGAGGGGGAGGGATAAAGTTGCGGGCATCTTCTAGTATTTAATACTAGAAGGCAACTTCCTTCGCGGGGGAGAAAAAGTCATAACCCTTCGTTTTTTCTTCAGCGTAGTCGGGTAAAAAGTATCCTATAACTATCTGGTGATACCCAGCTACCTGTGTACCAAAAATAGTTGAAATCCGTTGAGCCGATTTTGCGTGATGAAACCACAACGACACATACAAACACAAACATACATAAAATCCAAAAACAATATTTTTCGTTTTAGTGACCTCCAAATAGTCCATAAAAATCATTTTTTTGATCTTCAATGTACAGACATTTCATTTTTACAACTTTATAATAGTTTAGATATATAATCTGTACTAACCTCTGCCATGCCCCGATGTTTTATTTTTCTGAATAATTTGTTTATTTTAAGAATTAGAGACCCTGTAAAACTGCAAAAAATGCCACCATCCCGCGCCATAAGCATACGTTGAGTAAACAAATTTAAAGAATATAAAAGAAAAACAGAAAACATAGAGGCATAGCCGAAGCCCTCATTATAACATAAGTGACAGAAAACTAACATTAGTCCAGTTTTGGAAGAGGAAATAGGGGACTACGAAACCCTGTTTTCGCCAATTTTTTGTAGGTCAGATCGTTCCAGCTGCTGCTTCGAGGGAGGGGAGGGTTAGACTTATATATACACACCGGCCACAAAAGTGATGTATCGTAGTCGATAATTAAGTTCATCGATACCCTAGGGTTGTTTATCGTTATCGACATTTTAACTCGCCGTCATAAAAAATGCACCGCGGGCTCGAGTAACGCGACTAATTTTAACAATAGATTCTAATGACTAAGGTAAGTGTATTTCGGCATGTTAAGGGACTTTGACTTTAGAGATTTTAAAAAAATATACTACACATGATATCACTTTGAAAGCTTTTGTGCCATAAACATTGATCTTTAGTCTCTTATTAAATGCAAGAAATATATTGATTTAGATTTAAGTTTATTTTATATTAATTTATTTGTGGACCTCTCGTTTGAACCCCATTTCGTGATAAAATTTGGCTCTGCTTTTAAGTTCGTGAATTCGTGGCCCCTATTTCGGGATACATTTTGAAAGAGTAAGGGCCGAAACAGGCGGCCCTCATTTGAACTGCAATAATAATAATAATAATAGCCTTTATTTAACAATAAACTTATTTACAAAAAATACAATTCACTTATTAACTAACACTTGTATTGTCTTGCTTTCCGCAAAGGCCTCACCTAGCACTTGCCACATTTTACAGTTCTGAGCCAACCTCCTCCAAGTGACTCCTGCAGTTTTGCGAATATCGTCTTCCCATCGAAGCCGCTGTCTCCCTTTCCTTCTCTTGTTTTGCCGCGGATACCATTCCGTTATATCCTTAGCCCACTTTCCTTTATTGCTTCTCATCATATGGCCTGCCCACCTCCATTTCAGTTTTCTTGTGCAGTATGTTACATCTGTAAGTTTAGTTTGGTTTCGTAGTGTTTTTAGTTTTATCTTGTCTTTTAGTTTGACATTTAGCATGCTTCGCTCCATACTGTGTTGACAGGTCTCAAGTTTGTGCATATTTTGTTTTGCTAAGCACCATGTTTTCAGTTATATACATTCTCATCTATGCACCATGTTTGACATACGTCAGTACGGGTAAGATACATGAGTCAAATATTTTTTTCTTAGATTTTAGTGGCACTTGGGGGTTTTTCACAATTTCTTTGTGGGACTAGTATCTTTTCCATGCTAGTTGAACTCGATTATTTATTTCTTTTGATGAAAGGTCTTTTGGTGATATTATTTGGCCCAGGTATATGTATTCTTCAACATATTCTATTACGGCACCGTCGACTTGAATAGGGGTTCTCTCGAGATCGAGATTTGTCATTACTTTGGTCTTTGAAACATTCATCGAGAGTCCAACTTTGCTGCTTTCCTGTACAAGCTGTTCAAGCATGTTTTGTAGGCTTTTTGGGTCTTCTGCGATCAGAATCAAATCATCTGCAAATTTTAGATGGTTAAGTTGTGTCCCATTAATATTTAGTCCATATGAGGTCCATTCATTATTCAGGAATGAATATGTTTTCCAGCACTGCTGAAACCAGTTTGGGTGATAATGGATCGCCCTGTCGGACACCTCTTTGTATAGGGACCATTTCGCCTAGTCTTTCAGTTTTTATCTTCGCTTGCATGTTTTTGTGTATATTTTTAATTATGCGTATGTATTTGCATTCGATGCCTTGAACTGCAAGCGCTTCCCAAATTTTGGCGTGTTTTAGCGAATCAAACGCTTTGTTGTAATCTTTGTAATCTTGTAAGCTTTTGGGGGTCAATGTTGTCCGCGTCCGTAGGCGAAGCATTTTATGCTTCATGACTCTAGATACCCTTCACGTGGCCCCTGGGTAGTGCTAAAGGACAACTGAATTCCCTCGGGTTGTGGGGTTTGGCAGTGGCCCTATGTAATTTCTCAATCACTGCGCAGAGCTCTGCAAAGGGCTCGACTGGTTAGCAACCACCTTCGCGTCGGAGTCTGTCGCAAAGCATCCATTGGATGTGTTCCGACTGTGTGCGCGAATTCCAGTCCCCCTTTCCGGTTGCCTCTGCCCCGCCAGTTCTTGGTCTGCATAGTCCTATTTTTTTGCCCAGCTGTGTCGAGCGTACTGCTTTGTCATGGGGGCCAGGGAGACCCGGTGAAACGGTTGACCGCTGGCCGCCCGCTGGTTCGTAGAGGACCCAAACCCTGGCCTGTCCCTGCCAGGGAGGCTGTCCTGCCGCCAGTGTAAAAAGCTCATGCGTTGACCGTCGTGCCGGAAGGGGAAGCCGGAGTGGAACTCGGCGGTCAATCATGGGTTGGACCGGGGCCCCTTCCGTCCCCCATGCCAGGGAAGCACTCTACTCGGTGCTCCAGAGTGAGAACTGGTCTAGCCTTTGACCAGGTGGCTGTTGGAGCTGAGGTAACCCAATTATCCCCGTAACACTCGCTTTCTTACAATCATGCCTGCAAAAAAGATAAGAAAAACCGGATCTACGGCGGCCCCCAGTTCCACGTTAATAGTGGATTTCTGCAACATCAGGGGACTCCATTCCAACCTTAATGCCGTTCACCGACATCTTGAGGCGGCAATGCCAGCCTTGTTTTTCATAACGGAGACGCAAATATTAACCCCGGCTGACATCTCGTATCTAAAGTATCCTGGATACAGTCTGGAGCATAAGTTTGTGGCTCGGGCTGGGTTGTGTATGTTTGTACGGGATGATATTTGCTGTCGCCGTCTGGGCACTTACGAAGACAGGGACCTGTCATTACTTTGGGAAAGCGTAGATCATGGAGGCCACACCCGTGTCTACGCCTGTCTCTATAGGTCCCACAGTGGAGACCCGGAAACTGATCATCTTTTGGAGCGCATCCAACAGGGACTCGATGAAATTCTCCAGCGGCTCCCCTCAGCGGAGTTGGTGATCCTTGGAGATTTTAACGCCCACCACACTGACTGGCTTGGATCCATGCGCACCGACTATGCTGGGAGAGCTGCTCATAGCTTCGCTGCGACCTCAAGCAATTAGTGGACGGTCCCACCAGAATACCGGACATAGAAGGTCATACTACTGCTCTGCTGGACCTACTGTTGACCACGCACCCAGGGGTTTTTCTTCTATGGAGACAGTGACAAAAGTCGATATCTCCGAAAGTATGAAAGATATTGAAAAAACCAAAAATATGTTCGTGATTGTTATTAAAAGATTTATTAAATAAAAGATAAGAAATAATAAGAAAAATATTTTTAATGCAATAAAAAAATAAAACAAATTAATTAAATTTATGTCGAAATTACTTCATTTCAATGGTTTCTTTATTATGCTTATAATTAATAAGTAACACTATTTAATCAAACATGCATAAATTTACACAAATAAATTATTTTATCAATAACAATAAAGTCATATTTCTATACAAATATCTGCTTGTTACGAGCAGGTACTTACTATACTTAAGCCATTATAAAAAATAAAATCTATTACATATGTACAGGTATCTAAAACTTATTAAAACTAATATTGATTATAAAATTATAACCTAATCTACTTTATACATCTAATAGACTAATTACAGATTGAGACAAAACAGTTTTTTTTTTCAGAGGTAACTTTCTGAGGCTTGAGATCAATGGATGTGAATTTAATAAAAGGCGATTCAAAAGATTCTGGTTGGTCAACTCGCATGTCATTTTTCTAGTATTTCTAAGCCTGAATGCCTTTATATTTTTATTTGTCGACTCGGCAGCTTCTTCTGAGAGCTCTCCTATAGAAACCAACATGTTGTCTATCACTTCAGCACCGTGAATAAGCACTTTATGTACGGAAGCTGGCAAATTGTACCATGGAAATTCCTGAACAAGCTGCCGAGCCGTGTCTAAACAAAATTCCTTAAATCTATCAACCTTAATTTTATACACAGAATTAATACAGTTGAGAATTGTAGCGCACCTATCAATAAGATCTTGCCTAATTCCGATAATCTTGCTGTGTTCCCGTCATTTGAATTGCCACTTCCTCCACTGCGTGGTTTGTCAACTACCAACCCTAACTTCTTTTTAAATTCACTTTGGATGGTCTTCTTTCTTTCTGCTAATTTTTCCTTTTCTTCAGTCGTCCGAACTTGCCACTTTTTCACCTCGAGCCGATACGACACATGAAGCAAATATTCAAAAAATCTTATACGAGCATGCAGAGGTGATAACCCAAACTCTAACGTAGTTGTGTCAACGTCTTTGTCCAGACACATGTCAATCTGATTCATGTCCTTGGGTGTAGCTTTGCACATATAACACCTGGTAGCAGATGCCGTATCACTTAACGCATTACATATCTTGCCGTCCACCATAGTCAGTTGAAGTTGATGATGAACTGCAAGTTCTTCGCCACAAGGCAACATACACTTCGTAGGCAGTAGGTTATCTATTTGGTTCTTAAAATAAGTTTCTTCACTTTTTGACAACTCTTTAGTCTCTTTTACGAATTGGAAGCGGATAGGGAGGCAGTATCTGGTTGATGAGGGGCGAGGATTCTTCCATAAAAGGGTTTCTTCTCCTGTTGTGGCCGCTATAGAAACAAGACGTAATGGAACATATGATGTCACAAATAAGCTTCCATCTTCTAAAGTTGGGTCAGTCGTAAAGCACTGTTTATATTCACTGTCACCTGTACTTCCATCAAAACCCCACTTTCCAATCAACGTAACCTCGCCTAATGACTCAGGGTCAACACTTGACATTACTGAATTTTGTGACTCGAGTAGTCTATTTGCTGTATGGTCCAATAAACTTTGTAAATCAACTTACGCACAGGATTCTTTTATCGATATTTTATCAGGGTAGCACTGTTTTTTGGCCTCTAAAATCTTGCTATATGAAGGTAAAACTGGGTTTGGTTTGCTGTTAATGAACTTCATCGTGTTTAGATACTGTTGTTTTGTTAATTTGTTTTGAGTTATAAACGATAGAGTCTCGTTCAAATCCACTTCACATCTATCACCACCTGGTACTGATGAAGTACCCATTAACGCACTGACAGCTGATTCATCAATTTTTGAGAGCTCCGCCAATCGTCTTTGTTGTTGTCGCTTACTGCAAGTACCATAATCCTTTAGTGGGCGGCCGATGTTCGAAGTACAATTTTCTCGTTCGGGCAACGCCTCCGAAATCTGCACTAGTTCAATTGTTTCAAGGAAAGCCAGCCATTTTGCGTTGATTCTAATTAAATTCTCTCGAATCCTGTTTGATTTTTTCCAGAAAGCGATCAGCGTTGTGGTTAAGTATGTAATACGATTAATTAATTTCTCAGTATTAAAACTTATTTTCCGGCACATTTAAAAAAAAATCCTCTAATACTTGTTGAGTTTTTTCCTTGTGTGATCCTTTAAAATCACTCCATAATTCAAATATATGCATTCTTGTAAACTGCACCTGCAAAAAAGAACCTGAACGAAAACAAACAAATGTTATGAGAATTCGATATTTTTCGTAGCTCCCTCTATGAAAAGCGTAGAGGCCATATTATCAGAGAACGGGCAAAATCGGGCAGTAGGTCTGAAATGAGTCAGATACATTATTCAAGGTTTATTTCAAATATAATATTATTTCTATGAAAGGATCTGAACTACGTTGAATCTCAATTTGAAAACACAGGTAAGTAATGTTTTTGTGTAAAATTAAGTGATTCGTAGCAGGTATATAGATACAAAATTATGAAGAGAATGTAAATAATAATAAAAATTAGAAAACATACCTTTATCATTAATTTCCATAATGAGTCACAAAAATAAAACCAAATTCTTTGTAGAAATTCGTCAAGAAACAACTTTCACTTTAATGACTCACTGATAAGGTTAATCATGTGGTGTAAGTGTGTTCACTTCAGAGGGTCAAAAAATAATGATGGTCTCCAATTACTTCAAAACTATTTATAGTTTTTGGTAGGCTGGCTATTGCTAAGTACTTGGGCAATAACAAATTACAGTTTGAATGTTGTGGATTTTCAGAGATATGTCGTATGAACGCGACCACAGTGGATCGGTATCAGGTATCGCGTCTTGCTCCCCTGGGAACATCAGACCATTGCCTCGTCCGTTCCGCTCAACGAATTAATCTAGACCACCTGAGAAACGCCGTGTATGGCATTATGGGTCAGCAGACTGGGATGGATTGCGTGAGTTTTACGCTTCCTACCCATGGAAGCAGCTCTGCTTCTCTTCGGACGATCTTGACGACTGTGCGACATCCGTAACTGATACGATACTGTCGGGTATGGAATGTTTTATTCCAAGCTCGGTGGTCCGTGTCGGTGGTCGTTCTCAGCCCTGGTTCGACAGGTCTTGCACGGAAGCTCGTAACGTTAAGTGTGAAGCGTACCGGTCCTGGGCTGCTGCGCAGCGTGTCAACGATACAAACATCTCTGAATTGAAGAAGAGTTTTAACGCTGCCTCCAGGTACTGCAAAAAAACGATTGCCGCAGCAAAGTTTGCACATACCCGCAAGATTGGCGAGAGACTAATTGGTTTCCCTTCTGGGAGTCGTGCCTTTTGGTCTCTCGCCAAAGCGGTTCAAGGGAATTTCTGTCGAGCCTCTTTGCCCACTTTGCACAAACCTGATGACTCACTGGCTCATTCCGCAAAGGAGAAAGCAGATCTGCTATGCTCTACATTTGCGTCGAATTCATCTCTTGACGACGGGGGTAGCACACCACCTACTATCCCGTGTTGTGGGCACGTCATGCCACAAGTTCGAATCACGCAAAGCATGGTAAGTCGTGCTTTATTTGCCCTCGATGTCAACAAGTCCAGTGGGCCAGACGGCATCCCGGCCATTGTGCTTAAGACGTACGCTCCAGAGTTTACTCCGGTTCTATCGCGCATATTCTCTCTCTCCTACTGCTCGGGAAGACTCTCGACTTCGGGGAAAGTAGCCAATGTTCACCCTGTCCCGAAAAAGGGTGACCGCACAGACCCGTCCAACTATCGGCCTATTGCGATCACATCCTTGCTCTCCAAAGTGATGGAGCGCGTAGTTAATAACCAGCTCTTAGATTACCTTGAACAGCACCAGCTTATTAGCGACCAGTATAGCTTCCGTCACGGTCGCGGCGCTGGTAATCTTCTTGCGTGTCTCACTCATCACTGGGCTGCTGCCATCGAGAACAAGGGGGAGGCACTAGCAGTTGGTCTGGACATCTCAAAGGCCTTTGATGGGGTCTGGCATAAGGCTCTTCTGTCGAAGCTCCCATCATACGGGCTACCTAAGGGGTTATGCACGTGGATCGCTGGCTTTCTTTCCGGGCGGAGCATACAAGTCGTTGTCGATGGGGTATGCTCGGACTCCTTATCCGTTAATGCTGCGTTCCCCAAGGATGTATCTTGTCACCCACCCTGTTCATCCTGCATATCAATGACATATTACAGACCTGTGATATTCACTACTATGCGGATGACAGCACGTGTCATAGTCACTACACAGGCCGTGTTAACATGTCCCCCGAGCAGCTGGAAGATTGCAGAATGAAGCTTGTGTCTAAAATTGAGAACACCCTAGTGGAAGTCTCAAATTAGGGCAAACGCAACCTCGTCCAGTTTAACCCCAGCAAGACACAAGTCTGCGCGTTCTCCGCAAAGAAAAACCCTTCGTTTTAGCGCCAAAGTTTCAGAGCATTCCTCTTACCATCTCCAAAAGTATCGGGATACTCGGTGTCGACATTACGAATGAAAACCAATTTCGAGGCCACCTGGAGAACAAAGCCAAACTGGCTTCTAAAAAGCTCGGGGTGCTCAACAGAACGAGACAGTACTTCACACCGAGTCACCGGTTTTTACTCTACAAAGCTCAGGTTCGACCCCATATGGAGTACTGCTCTCATCTCTGGGCCGGAGCGCCCCAATATCAACTTCTCCCCTTGGACTCCATCCAACGTAGGGCAGTTCGTATTGTCGATGATCCCGAACTGACAGACGGCCTAGAACCACTTAGCTTCCGGAGATATGTTGGCTCTTTGTGTTTGTTCTACCGTTTGTACAATGGGGAATGTTCTGAAGAACTTTTTGAGTTGGTGCCACCGTCACGTTTCTATCATCGCACCTCCCGCCTCAGAAACAAAGTACATCCCCACTATCTGGATGCTTGGCATCCAAAAAATAAACGGGCATCACGCTCATTTTTACCACGCACTTGCAAGTTGTGGAATAACCTTCCCCCTGAGGTATTTCTAGAGCGCTATAACATGGGATTCTTCAAGAAGCGAGTTAACAGGGCTCTCAAAGGTTGGCAAAATATGGGCGATTCCTTCGGTGTTGCACATATCCATGGGCGACGATGACTACTTTCTACCAGGTGGCTCGTCTGGCGTTTTGCCACACGTTACATAAAAAAAAATCTACGAACGCTAAGTAATACGTCATACAATACTCATTGCATTTTTGTATTACCTGCTTAATGTAATGTGTGTATACTACATTGGCAATTTCAAGTCTGAATGAATGGAATAGTTACCGAACTGGTTATATGCCTCTCTAGGTAACGGTACCTTCTTCCTTTGCCAATAAATATTCTGACATGATTGATGTAATTCGTCTTAAACTTCTACCGTGATGTTACTCTGAAAACATTTAGGTTTAAGATAGAATTTCGCGAATAGACAGTGGTTGAAGTCTCAGTTCACTTTCCATGACGTGGAAAGGAGTGCTTCGTATGAGCCCCCCCACCACTCGCATAGCCTGATTTTGTACTTTATCCAATTTACATAAATGGCTTTTAACACTAATATCATACAAAAAACAGCCGTAGTCAAGTCTACTTCGAAGAATTGCTATATAGAGGCGTCTGAGATGCGTGGGGTGGACGCCCCATTTAGAGCCAGCCAGTACCTTTAACACGTTTAGAAATTTTAAGGTTTTGTCGCGAGTTTCATTTATATGTCGACCCCATTTCAAGCTTCTATCCAACCACATGCCTAAATATATTACACTGTCAACTTTTTGCACTCGATTATTATCTGGATTGCGGATTCGCTGTGCCGGGGTTACGCGGTTGGTTCAGCGTGGAGCTAGGCCGGGCTGCGAAGTCAGCTGCTGTCTCGTCACCTCGGGCCAGTGCGGGCACGAGACGTCACTAGCAAGGGGAGACGGGCAGGCGACGGGCCCGTAGATCGGTCTGGCCCTGCCAGGTATAGACTGTGGTTTAGAGGTCAGTGCAGTGACATTCTGTAGCGTTCCGTACCATTGACCAAATGCAATTACGACCCACAAAGTAGAGAATAAGATAAATTTAAGTTAGTTATACGGGGTCTGTAACCGGGGAACTTTGGAGATAAGTTAATAAACTTTTGCTGCAGGCTTTGGAGTTTTCTTGACCGGCCCCGCCAAAAATAAACCTTTACATGGTTTCCGCCACGGTCGCGGCGCTGGTGATCTTCTTGCGTGTCTCACTTATCACTGGGCTGATGCCATCGAGAACAAGGGGGAGGCACTAGTAGTTGGTTTGGACATCGTAAAGGCTTTCGATCGGGTCTGGCATAAGGCTCTTCTGTCGAAGCTCCCATCATACAGGCTACCTGAGGGGTTATGCACGTGGACCGCTAGCTTTCTGTCCGGGCGGAACATACAAGTCGTTGTCGATGGGGTAAGCTCGGACTCCGTGACCGTTAATGCTGGCGTTCCCCAAGGATCTGTCTTGTGCAAACTTAACTTAACCGGTCAGTTAGGTTAAGAGAAAGATTGTACGGAACCCTCGGTGCGCTAGTCAGTCTGGCACTTGGCCGGTTTTCAAAGTAAGCATGAACAACTTTGAATCTCGAACAAGATAAACGGAATAAGCCATACTGTCTCTTACGTTACCGATAACGTAAGAGACATTTTCTCTAGCGTTATCAGTAACGTGAGAGACAATTAGGCACAAAATGTAAGTTACTACCCTAGTTATTAACAAAAATACGTTTGTATATATATTACGTAATTATTAGACAGTAAAAACACTTGATTTCGATAATTTTAATATAATTAGGTAAAAACTTACCAAAATTCGTATCGCAACGTAGCAGACCAGCAATAAACCCACGCACCTCCCTCGACCGCTTCTCAGTGTCTGACGCCCCACCAACGGGCATTCGACTTTAATGGGGCCCGTGCTTATAAACTTAGGCATATTATGGTCGCTCGTGAGCCACGACCAACACCATCTCTCCGAAATTTTTAAACAACTTTGTACCGTAACGCAGAAGACGTTAAGCTTGATTGAATTTCAGGGACAAGATTTAAAAAAAATCTAGAATACCCGTAGTTTTAAAAATCTATATCGCATTTAATGGTATTTGTGTGTCATTTTATTCCGTTGCTTTTAATGGTAATGAGTAAATAAGACGCCATATATTTAAATTTAGAAACAGTTAATAATGTGACAGTGCCTATGGTCGGGGACACGCAATTTTTGTATGAGAGCAAACTTTTGTCTACTACGCTATCGTAAAAAAGTAAGTATTTTCTAATCGAGTTGTTAATTTGAATGTTTTAATTTAACGTATAATGGGTCTGTTATTGTCAATTAACGACAAAAAGAAATAAATTTAGTGTAATTTTTGATATATCGATTATTTTTTTACGGGGACACTACGAGAGTACTTTAAAAGTTGATTCACCCAAATACTTACATGTCTAGTCGAGATGTACTTACACAGAAACTAGGATGTATGTGATATTTGGGATGGATTTTATACTCTTAAGTGTATTCTCTCGTTAAGTGTGGGCTACTCCAAATATAAATAATAGGTCCCAATAAAGGTGCAATCAGATCAACTCGGTCTCTCAAGTGTAACGATTGGGTGCGAGGATCTTGATGCTCGATGTTGTATTTAAATTAATTCATTCATTCATTGGCTGATGTGTATGATTTACAACTAAACATGTAAGAAGTAGAGATATACCCCATAGAAAGTCTGAAGTGATACAATGTACTGTATCCATTCCTTAATATGTTTCAGAAGCATATTGTCGGCATGTAAGGTGTCAGGGGCTGACACCGAGAAGCAATGCCGTGTTGGCAACATCGTACGCGCGTCAATATTCGGGCGGGAAAGCCTCGGTTTCGGAAAACAGAGGGCGCAACCTTGAAGAACAAAACCGATGCACCGGCCTGCGCGCGCTGACGGTCTTCTAGGCTGGCACTCGACACGACAACATTGCAAATCAAATCAAAATATCCTTTATTCAAGTAGGCTTAGATACAAGCACTTTCGAATTGTCAGTTACAATGAGAGAAATCTTTGCTGGGAAACATACAATATGATCCAACATTTGTTGCAAGGATTAGGGAAACCCAGAAAAACCTAATCAGATTATTTAACTTAAGTATAATACTTACTTATTATTGATAAAATCATCATTTTAAAAATTAAAATAATTAGTAAATCTAGAATGTGTCTAGATATACTAATACCAGAACTATTTGTCCAAAGAATAGATTACATAATTGTCTCATGTTAATTATTAGAACTTAATAAAAGTTACTTCTTTATTCATGTAGGATTCCATCATTGTTTACACACTCTTAGAAGCAGCTAAGCTAGAAGGTTCTGAAAAGCAGCTCCACTTACGCCTGTACTATCTGAAGTTAGGCACAACCGCTGAACAAGTGCTTACCCACCTGAAGTTAATGTTAGCGGAACATATGGAGTTACTGTGCTCAAATCACTACCGCCTAAACTAAACTCAGATTTTTAATTCAAGACCAAAATCTGACAGCTCTCATCTTGATGATTTTAACAAATAAGCATTATTTCATAAAAACATGAATGAAAAATCGTGCCACCAGTAATATTAGGGTAAGTTTTATTGATAAAAATACTGGCACATAAACCGGTATGCAGTGATCACAGCGAAAGTGCGCCCCTTGACGTTAAATTTTGGTCTTGAATTAAAAATCAGAGTATAGCCGATCAAACAATGGCCCCAGAAAGTTGGCCTGAGGACGTCTGCATAAAGCCCTGGCACCAGAATTTTCATCGCCCCCGGGTGCAATCGCCGTCAGCGCAGTAGTGGAACGCATGGGAAAACCAAAAAGATTTCTTTAAATATATATATTACTAAAATGTAAGGTGGCTGAAATCTAAGTTATTTGATTGGAGGACCAACCTCCTACTCTCCAAACACCTATGTTTAGTAGCTGCCACTGAGACTAACTTGCATGGATCAGTCTGACGCTGAAATGTGCTGCGGTAATTGGGCGGTACTTTTACACGATCGCGGCGGAAACCGCGCGGGCGGCGGCGTGTCACTGCTGCTCAACCGCCTGCATGTCTCGAGCGCCTCCAGCAGAACGAGACCGCATGCAGTGAGGATCTCTGGGCGAAGTTTAGAATTAATAGACACTGTTATTATGTTTGCGTTGTTTACATACCACCTAGAGTCGATGATGAAGCGTATATAGAATGGTTTAACAGTGTAGAAACGTTCTCAGAAAGTAATCCTAGCTGTAATCTCATAGTTTTAGGAGATTTGAATTTGTATAGCGCAAGTGTACTCATTTGTAACCTTTACTGCTGTTTTTTGCCTCAATGCAATTTGTTAGATGACAACTGCGTGAATAATATGAATGGTAGAATGCTAGATGTGGTGCTGACTAGTCCTGCGATGTGGATCGCGCTCTCTGTGCGCTGAGTGGCACCGGGGGAGGAGCTCGTAAACATGTATCCCCACCATCCACCACTGGACATCTATGCTCAGTTTGACTTTTCTTCCAAAATAACCTTAACAGACGCCTCTGACATAGACACGTCAAGGGATTGGAATTTCCCAAAGGCTGACTTTTACCACCTGTACTGTTTCATTAGAGACTTCGATTGGAATGATATGTATAACGTGAAAACTGTGAATGACGTCGTTCTTGAATTTAATAATGTTTTATATAGTATTTTTGACCGCTGTATTCCCAAGAAGATACGGAAGCCTTCGTGTAGTCGTACATATCCTATCTTCTACACGAAAGCCATCATCCGTGACATCGCGTCTAAAGCCTGTACGCATAGGGTGTCGAAGCGAACTCAAAACGAGGATGCCTACAAACAGTTCCAAATTTTTCGATCTAAAATTAAAATGGATATAAGACAGCATATGATAAGTTACGTTAATGATGCCTCACGTAACTTGACCAGTAATCCATCATCATTCTGGCAATTTGTCAATACTCTGCGCTGTCGAGGAGGAATCGAACCCACTGTCACTCGTGGTGATTCTGAGTATCATGGAGCCGAAGCTGCCGCTGCTTTTGCTACTCATTTTGAGTCCGTATTGAAATGAAATGAAATATGATTTATTTGCAGAAAAAGGGTTAGTTAAAGGTCTTAAATTATATTAGTCCACCTTGTTCAGCTGTTTCTAAACAGCATGCAAATGTGTCTTAACAAAAGTTTATACAGCAAAATTAATTATGTAGGTGAAGTGAAGTTGTACAATTTAGTATTATCACGATTAAGTATTGACAGTATTAATTCGATATTATATAGGTTCCTTATCATAATAGGCACTTAAAAGAAAAACCAGTCATACTATTACTAACTATGGATACAATATATGGTACAATACAATAATTGATAATTTAATTCATCTCACAGCATCTTGCTTATAGTTTAAAAAATCCTTTATGTCATAAAAATTACGTTCAGAAAGCCACACTCTTAAAGTTCGATTGAATTGTTTGCCTTCAAGTGACTTTATGTGGATCGGCAAGTTATTGAAAATTAGAATGCACATATTATAGGCATTTCTTTTATAAATATCTGTTCTGCAGCGTGGCTGGTATAGTTGGTCTTTGTACTTCATCCTTGGGATACCTGAGTACATTTCATGGTGTTTTTTAAAATATTTTGGGAACTTCTTAAGAAAATTACAAACCTTCCAAATGTACAAACACGCTAGGGGTAGGATGTTCAGCTGTTTAAAAATGGGCCTGCAGCTGCTCCCTATCCATGCATTAGCTATTGCACGAACGCATTTTTTTTGCAATACAAACACTCTCTTAACATCTACAGAATTACCCCATAGTATGAGGCCATAACTGAGAATGGATGAAACATGGCCATGGTAAGCCGTAAGTGCCGCCTCTTTAGAAACGTTCTGTCTAAGCTTTCTTAATGCGAATATGAAGCGGTCTAATCTAGAGCATATTGCGTCAATGTGTACTTTCCAATTTAAAAACAAATCAATATGCATACCCAGAAATTTGATTGTATTAGTTTCTTGTATTATAGCATTACTAAGATTAATATTAGGCTGAATGGGTTTTGCTCTAGTGGAGTGAAATTGCATGAATTGCGTTTTCAGAAAATTAATTAAAAAATTATTTTCAATCATCCATTTGTTTATATCAGTTACTGCTTCATTTATATCCAATTCGTATGTTCCCTTCACTAAGATTGTTGTATGATCCGCAAATAATATAGATTTGGGCTTTGTAGCCCTAGGAAGATCATTTATAAATACTAAGAATAACTGCGGACCTAAATTACTACCCTGAGGGACTCCTGATGTAACAGTACATAGAGGTGATCTGTGAAGTACCCTATTTAAATGATTTGTTACTTTTTCGGTTTTCGTTATTTCCGTGCATTGTTTCCTATTGGTTAAATATGACTTGACCTAATTATTTGCCTGGCCTCTTATTCCGTAAGCGTCTAGTTTCTCCAGGAGTCTTGAATGGTTAACAAAATCAAATGCTTTAGTCATATCAAAAAATATTGACATGACCGGTGATTTATTGTTAATGGATTCACTAACGTATTTGACGAAATCAAAACACGCCAGCTCCGTGTTGTATCCTTCGCGGAAGCCATATTGATCCGGATGCAAGATATTATACTTTTTTAGGAATTTATATAGTCGGACATAAAAAGCCTTTTCTACTATTTTTGATAAGATAGGAACGATAGTAATAGGTCTGTAGTTACCCGGATCATCACGGTCACCTTTTTTAAAAACCGGTTTCACAATGGATAACTTAAGCTGTTCAGGGAAACAGCCTTGATTAAAAGATAAGTTGATTATATGAGAAAGAGGGCGACTTATAAATAAACCTATCAATTTAATTATTTCTGTTGAAATGCCATCAATACCACAAGTTTTGCTATTGTTCAGCGACTTAATAAGCTTGTAAACCTCGTCATCACTTACTGGCATTAAAAACATTGTAAATTGATTTTTTTCAATAATAATGTTTGATGTCATGTAATTATTTAAATTATTATTGTTAGTTACTCCAATAAAATGATCATTAAAAATAGTGCGAATTTCATCAGGATTCGTACATATTTTATTGTGTATTTTCAAACAATGTATGTCAGTACTACGGTCCACGTTAGATGTTTGAGATGTAATAACATTCCAGGTGGCTTTACATTTATTTTTATTTGTGAATATATATTTATTATTGCTAATACGTTGGGCTTTATGTCTACACTTTCGTAACAATTTGCCGTCTTTTTTAAAATAAACCTTATTAGATTTAACTCTACTAGCTCTATCGTGACTCAGCATTTGACGTTTGACCTTACACGACTTTCGTATACCTTTAGATAGCCACGTAACCTTCTTTTGTTTGCTATTGGCTTTGACTCTAATGACAGGAAAGCATAAATCATAAAATAATCTCAATAAGTCGTAAAAGATGTTGAACGCATCCTGAAGATCTTTAGACCTAAGAACATCACAGAAAGAGAGAGCCTTAATGGCATCATAAAACTTTCGTATATTGTCACGGCTATAATCTCTCTTAAGCTCAAACCAAGTTGTGTAAGATTTAACCTTATCAATATTTAATAAAATCGATTGAGCATTATCGTGATAGGATAGTTTCAGTCTATGCGTACCTGATGTCACTTGGCGCATATTACTCGCGATTTGATCAATGCATGTGTTGATCCTAGTCGGTGTCTTTATATGCATCGTAAAGTTGTGACTTCTTAACATACTGACTAAGTTTTTGCTAGTAGAGTTTTCTTTCAGGGTGTCGATATTCCAATCTCCGCAAACAACAACTTTTTTCTTTTTGTATTTTTGAGCTAAGTACTCTAGTAAGTTTTCAAGTTTATGAAGAAATACACCAGTATGCGATAGAGTTTGTTGGGGAATTCTATAGATGGTAATTATTATTAAATTGATAGCAGTAATCTCGACACCACAACATTCAAAATAGAAATCTGCAGCAAACTTTGATAAAAGCTTGATTGGCTTCACCTCAAGTGTTTTCCTGCCCAATATCGCAGTGCCGCCTCTGCTTTTCTCTCTACAGTATGATGCGGCTAATTTGAAATTGTTTAATTTTATATTGGGTTCCGAGCCTTTTTTAACAAATGATTCGCTTTTACAGAGGACATCAATTGATTGATATTTATTTTGAAATTCATTCAACATTATTTCAAGAGTATCGAGTTTGTTCAATAATCCACAAATATTTTGGTGCATAGCCATATATTTATTTTTGTGCATTTCACGTATGTTTTCAGTCGTCGCTCCGAAAAAACCGCATGGAGTCTCGCTGATCTGAGGAATTAACCTTATATTTATTTGGCGTCGATGTATCCGGTGGAATGTCGTAATATTCCTCACGTAATGACGTCAAAATTATATTTAAGTCATGAAGTATTGTTTTCATTCCTTTACTACTAACACGCCCAGAGTGTTTTTGAAACATAACATAGTCATATGATAGGTTACAATTACAATCATAGAAATATGCATATTTATATGTAAGCACATCTAAATACAGTAGTTTGTTAAATATTTCAACTCTTTGATTAAACATGTTCGTGTAATACCCATAATTAAAAGTGGGGGCACAAAATATTGTATTTGTATGACAAATATTTTCTACACATTTCCTTATATATGATACCAGGCTAGTGTAGTTGTGTGATTTCTGAAAATCCTCCTCACCTATAAAAATCACACAAAAGTCACGCATTATAAAATTTCTTAGTTTATTGTCCAAATGTTTAAGAACAATCCTTATCCCCACCCCCGGAGTGAGATAATGACAGATTTGATAAGCGTTACCTAAATATTCATTTGAGATATTAAGCATCTTATTATTTCTACCCGATTTGCCCATTCTTGAGACCGAACGGGTCAGCTCGTTGGCCGACGGACGTCTAGTTGACATCCGGTCAATCAGCAGGGATGTGGTGCGCCGCGCAGTTAAACGTCTTAAGCCTGGCACGGCTGCTGGCCCAGACGGTATTCCGGCTTTTGTCATCAAGGGCTGCATCGATGTCATCTGATTGATCCAATAGTGTTTATTTTCAACTCGATCGTAGGTACCGGGGAGTATCCAAGTATTTGGAAGATTTCCCGTGTAATTCCAATACCTAAAAAAAGGTTCCAAGTTGAAAATAGAGAGCTATCGTCCCATTGCAATACTATCGGCACTAGCCAAGGTTTTCGAGATGGTTGTGCACGAGTACCTACTTCCACAATGTCAACCTTATCTCACTGGCTCTCAGCATGCCTTGTTGCCCAAAAAATCGGTTACCATCAATTTAGTTGAACTGGTAGATATTATTTCAAGGGAACTGGATGCTCGAAATCAAGTATATGTAGTATACCTTGATTTTCAAAAAGCTTTCGATCGGGTCGATATTGATATATTACTCCAAAAGTTAAGTGGAATGGGATTAGTCCCCTGGCTTTTAAAGCTGTTCGCTAGTTACCTCAGGGACAGAAAAAAGTTCGTTACTTACGGACCTTACCAGTCGAAACCGTACCATATACACGTTCTGGAATAAGTCAGGGGTCAAATTTGGGACCGTTTCTATTCCTGCTACTGATCAATGATCTCCCGGCGGTGGTGGACAGAGCCACTATCCTGCTCTTTGCCGACGATGTTAAACTCATCATGCCCATTAAGCACGCTACAGACTGTCAAACATTGCAAAGAGACATCAATGCGGTAAACAGTTGGAGTGTGGCGAATGGGTTATTGTTTAATAGCAGTAAATGCGACGTCATGTCTTTTTCGCGTTCCCCTTCACCCCTACACTATGATTATTTAATAGGTTTTTAAAGAAGGTACAAGTATATGAATTAACCTACTTTTACATTTCTTACTTCCAAAGACTCGAGATGCGTTTAAAGGGCCTCCTCAATCTTGCCATTCCGGGCTCTAAAAAGTTTATATCATTAAAATCCATCACTAAAAAGCAGAAAATAAAAATTTGTAAATAAAAAAAGAACCGACTTCAAAATAAACTAAAAAGCCAAAAATAATATTTTTCTCAAACATGCAATGAAATGTAGTCATTACGTGCGTTAAAACAGGCTTCAAAGTATCCCGTTTCACGCGGAACAACCTGAGAGCACTGTAAAGAAATTTCATACAAAATTGAAGGCCTAGGCCGGGAAGTATTTTTTTTTAATTTTAATGTAAACATGGCGTCTGTGTCATGAACAGGCTAAACAGCTGTTTATCTTTTTTAATTTTTTTCTAGTGACTGAATGGTTATTGGACCAAAAATATCCGCGTTAATGCTTGTTACACACGAACTGCTATTAAGAAAACAAATCTGTATGGTTCATATGTTGAATAAATTTAAAATATAGTCTTTACGTAAGCCAGAGACCATAGACAATATTTTAAAATCCTTAGCAGTTCTACATTTTTCTAAGTCACTTTCATTCTTAAATTGTAGTTTTTGACTACGAGTATGTAAATGTATACTATGCTTTTGTTCCAAAATAATAGAACAAATTAATTTATAAACTCAAATAGTACCTAAGTTCGTAACAAACTGACTTACTATAGCTTGACCACAACCGCTGTGCCGCTCCTGAGGTATGCGAGCGGCGAGACGGGGGGGCAGAGCAGCCACTGCGCTCTGTCATTCCGCCGTCGTCGCTCGTGGCGGCTTGTAGTGTTCTGTTGCGGGCTGTCTATCTCAGACGCACATGAGATAGAATATCCAAAGATGGGTCGTGCTTTATCTCGAGATGTTAAAGCTGCCATTTTCAAAGTAGTCGAATATTTTAGGAAAAGAAAAGCAGACAAAAATAGCTTCGAACATAATAGTGACGCAAATATCGCCAAACTTGCGGCCGAAGCTACTGGGTACTGCCAAAGAACCGTAAGAAATGTAATATCTGTATATAAATTCATCAATTGAAAATGAGGGCCAACCGAAATTTAATTCGCCCAAACTTTATCAGAGACTGGCTGTTATTTAAATAATAGATAGTCCTTATTTGAATGACCGATCCGAATAAGGAATATCTTCTGTGTCTGTTTCATAATGTCATAATGTATAAGAATTTAATACTGATTTTGATCTGAACGAATAAACACATATTTAAAGTCTTTACCGTTTTTAGGGTTCCGTACTTAAGTACAGTTAAACTTCCGTACAGTTTTAAATAACCCAGTTTGATTAACCTTTTGAACGCTAAGCGGCGGAGCAATTTACCGTGCCAGTGACGCCAGAGCAAAAAAATAAGAAGAGCTCCAAAATCAACAGGGATGGAAAAATACTTGTTATCCAAAGTTTTTGATCATTGAAATTTGGACGGCTGTAGCCGACGTGGCGTCAGTGGCACGACTTTTAGTTGTCGGCAACAGCCGTCGTTGGCGGTCAAAGGGTTAAGTTTGCCCCTCATTTGTATGTGGCGCTATAGATACCAGAGGCAAACTTAACTCAAGTAGCAAGTTAAGTCGGAATAAGTGAGTTTGTACGGAACCCTCGGTGCGCGAGTCAGACTCGAACTTGATCGGTTTTTTTACCCTCGACCACTGAGATCATCGTCCCACAGTACACTGTCGACTATACGTACGGGTTTGGTCCATGACGTTCTCAATCCCCGAATTTTGAAATCCGCGAATGTCTACCTCCTCGAATGTCTATTTCAGCGAATACCTAATCCCGAAATGTCTAATTCTGCAAATATCTACCTCACTGAATGTCTAATTGCTCTAATACTTATGTAGTTCTAAGTGTTTTGCGGCGTGCGACATTATTTTTCTTGTCTTAAAAGATGCATAGATCATTAGCGGTCAGCAATATATGGCAATATTCATAATCTATGATAATTTAACCACTTACATACTTCAAACCAACAGACATTCGAAAAAGAAAATTCGTAATTTCAGCTCGTCTCGTTTTTCTCACTCCAATCTTGCAAAACAGCAGAGCTAGAGAGAGGTGCTTACGGCATCATTTGAAGTTCGACTTCGATGTTGGTGGTAAAGGCCGGCCCAAACCAGGATCTATCTACTAAGTAATATGGAGGGTATAAGCAAAGAAGGCCAGACTTATAACAGTCTTGTTATGGGATGACAGCTGAGAGCTGTCTCTCGGCGGCGGCTAAACGATGTACACAAATTTTACGTATAAATAAAATCTACGCTATGCACGGCGTCAAATTTGCGACTAGTTGCGGCTACTAGACGTTCAGAGAATGGACGTATGGCGACTAGACATTCGGGGAAATAGACTTGCGAATACTAGACGTTTAGGAAATTGACATATGGCCCATTACATTCGGAGAAATATATTTGCGAATACTAGACGTTCAGGAAATGGACGTATGGTGATTAGACATTCGGGGAAATAACTTTGCGAATACTAGACGTTCAATTAATGGACGTATGGCGCCTAGGGTTTACTAATGTTTCGATGAAAAGTATTTAGCAAATTTTTAACATCCAAACTATTTATACCATATTTTTATTTGGGCAAAGTTTTATTACCCAACTCAACATTTCGCACGGATATCATTACCCAATTAATGATTTGATAAATAATTATTAGGCAAATTATTACTTGAGATTTGTTTAAGATGTCATTTATGTATTCGTCAAATGTATTGATTGGCATACCATACTTTTAGCAACATATTGAATGGCATTATAAAATCTAACCTAGTTCGTTAGGATGCAGGGTTCAAATTACAGTATGATTGTATTTCATTATGTGGGCAGGCTGATGCACCGTATAATTAAATTATGAGGGTATTACTTTTGTTAAGATACTCCGTTACTCAATATGGCATTTCATTCTCGTGCAATCGTTGATAGTTAATGTGTGCAATCAATCATTTGTTGTTTAAAAGTAGACTATGAGTGAATGAAGGTAATGTTAGGATATTTATTTCACTCGAAAAAGACCTGCGCGGCTCGCTCGCTTCGCTCGCTCGTTAGGGTCGCAGTTCAACCTAACACTCCTCCTCGCTTCGCTCGTCGTCGTACCTAACCTAAGCCATGTCGGACCTGCCTTAAGGTGAATTAGGTAATGTTAGGAATCGTAAGCCAAGTCGATGTGTATTGTAACTAACTTGAGAATATATAACCTGTTTATATATTTGCGACAGTGTTTTTTTTTTATTATAATAAAAAGGTTGGGCATTTGACCGCAATCTCACCTGTTGTTAAGTGACGATGCGGTCAAGGATGTATCATGCCCGTCTAGAAACAGCCTATTCACTCTTGTCTTGAACACGCCCAAATTATAATGGTCGGGGAACACACTCGCAGGCAACGAGTTCCACTCCTTTGCGGTACGCATGATAAAAGTTGCACCATAGCGCTTCGTGCGGATTCGCGGAATATTGACCATGTGCGGATGGAACGAACGCACGCGTCGTGTGTCCCGATGATGGAAAGGGGCTGGTGGAATTAAATCATGTAATTCCCCCGCATACTCACCGAAATGTAACCTGTAAAAGACCGACAGACGAGCGACCCTACGTCGATGCTCAAGGCTCTACAGCTTAGTGTCATGTGATAACTAAAAACTTTTTTCTTTAAATAAACATTATTTGTATTGTTTTTTTTTGTGTTTCATTTCGAACTATCTAAATAGATTCTCTAAAGGTTGGTAGTGTAATGGTAAACACAAGCAATAGCATGAAATAATTCTGCAAAGTTTCTATTTGCCGAAATGGCATTTGAGGATTTGTTATTTGCCTAAGTAAATCATTTGCTTGATAATAATTTGCCACATAAAAGTTTGTTGAAGTAAATTTTTGCGATTTAAAAAAGTTGCCAAATAAGAAAAGAGCGAAGTAAAGTTATTCCAACGGTTGGTTTGCCAAATGAAACTTCTGCGAAAAGTTGGGAAGTAAAATTAGGCGAAACATTTTTCGCCGAAAAGGCCGTATACCGGCGCCTCTAGATATTCGGGAAAATAGACTTGCGAATACTAGACGTTCAGGGAACGGATGTATGGCGACTAGAAATTCGGAATTAGACGTCATCGATGAAACCGGTTATTAGTACATAACTGCATAGATGCTAACTTACGTAGTGCTCATTCTATGTATCACGGTAGGCCGGATCCCAAAAAAAGTAACTTACGATTTTTTATCAACATTTATTTTTATTGTTATAGCAATCGTAAGAAGCAATCAATACAATCAAATTGAATACTTGTGTTTTTTTATCGAAAAACGAATATTTAACGAAATATGAGTTTTTTCACTGTGGAACGAAATCGAAGTTGCTCAGGTGCTCCAAGACCGGCAGCGGCCAGTCTTCTCGTGTCAAACGTTCTATTTTATTACTATTCAGGTGTAATAAAGTGGAAAAATCACATCGATATAAGTGCAGGTTTGCCTGCATTGCTTGCAAGTAGGTACTTTTTTGCATATTTCCAAGTATTGTTTATCATTGTAATTGATACTAGGAAATGTAATAATCAACTAATTCTTAATAACTCCTCTGTTTACTAATTACGAATTTTTATGTTCCTAATGAATGACCCCATTATGAAATTGAGATCATTAAACAGATTTGAAGAAACTATAATATGACCCGATGTTTTGTCCTTAATTTTGTTTTTATTACGACTGGGTACTAGGCAGTGGCGGCCTTTCCCATTGCGAGGCGCCGGGCGGCAGGTCTTTGCGAAGACCTTTGTTGTTAAAAAATCTTCATTTTTTTATATTTGCTTGGGTTGTTCCGCGAGGCCCCTGCAAGAGCGAGGCCCGGGCGATTGCCCCGTTCGCCACCCCCTAAGGCCGCCACTGGTACTAGGATATTAATATTTATTTTTACTTATGCAGATCAGTTCAGAAAAAAAGAGCAGCTGTTAAACATACTTTGCTAGTTAAACCACGGATATATGTGTGTACCCTATACTTAACCAGCGGTTACACGGGGAGTTCGGTTTAACTGGCCTCTACGCACAGCTCTACATTGTTGCATCGCGCTTGTTATTTATTACCAAGCGCCTGTGTATGTAAGTCATCAATCGTTTTTGCATGCTACCCTCTCCTATTTAGATTTAAGCAAAATTATTGTTTTCTCAGTAGTGATTTATGTAAATCTTTTGAGAAATAAATGTCCTAAACCATAAATACTAGTAAAAATATTTTAAATATACTTATGTGTTAATATAATATTTTAGTAATACATAATTAATTACTTAATTTAAAAAAAAAACTTAAGTAAAGTTAAAGTATATCAGGGTCATGATGGCTAGACACCAGAAGCCCTTGTGCTTTTAATGAGAGAGTTCTTGTTTTAATAATTCAGAGAGATCAGACGATAACCGAAGATTGTGTAAAATGTCTTAATTTGTGGCTATCCTATTTATTTTTCGATCATGTTTCTCTCTATAGAATCTAAAATCCTTATATTACGAGCCAGGTAAGTAGTTGTGCATAATTTTCTTCAGTCGATTCGCCAGTAAATTTTTGCTTGAGTGTTTCAAATAGGCCTAGACTAGTCCGACAAGTCTTTTACTTCTTCCCTAAGAGCATGAATAAATCCAAATTAGTAGATAAGGATTCCATTTTAGGCACTTGTAAATTAAATCACGACAATGCAAGTGTCGACTAGAGAAATGAAATTAAATATGCCTTGAAAATAATCTGCGATGTCTTATAAAGGTACTGCGGTGATTACATGCATCCAATAATTAACAACTACCCTCTTGATTATTCGTTTTAAAGAAATTAGTGATGTTAAAATTGTAATTAAAGAGATAATTTCTAAATGGGGGTAATAAGAAATATATAAGAACGTAATTAGGGAACAGAGGACTTATTAAGAATCGCAATTAGTTGATCATTTCATTTGATAGTATCAATTATAACGCTCAACAATACTTGGAAATATGCAATAAAGTACCTACTTTCAAGCGGTCTAACAAAAAAACCTGCACTTATATCGATTTGATTTTACCACTTTATTACGCCTAAACAGTAATAAAATTGGCAGAGTGCAAAGCGGGTGGAGGGGGTAGCCTAAACGATCACAGCGCTCGCTACGGCTAAAATTGTCATTTTTGTCGCTGACTTGAGCTGTCAAATCCATATTGCAGTAAACATTTTCAAAAAAAAAATACGTACATTTTGAAAAAAAAAAAAACTTTTTTTGAGTTTGGGCCCACGATGTGTTTGTCGAATACATTGTTACATTGTTAATAATTAAAAGATGCGCTTGTAAACATGTAAGCCAGATTTATTTATATGTCTATAATAACAAAAACTTCATAGTTATTATCTTTTGGCTCGTCAACAATTTGCATGGCCGAGTAAGTTATAGCTTTGACTTCTGTCCCCTGTGGGTGTTTGCCGATCTGAAATTCTTCACCGTAGCACTTACAAACTATTCTAAACTCTTCGACGTTAAATTCAGTGATCACCAACTTTTTACAGATTAAAAATGGTTCAACCGAAAATAAAAATAATAATTCATCAAGAAAGTGATATAATAGGCCCATCATGTCATCAGCGTTGGCCTCGATCGTGTGCACCTCCTTAATGATGACGTAGTCCAGCTCGGTCATGTACCCGAACATAGCCATTCCACACTGCTCGAACGCTTCCTTCAGGCTGTCGCCCCAGGCATGTAACCTGAAAATAATTAAATACAACTTTTTAAAAGTTACTAATTATTTTTAATTCCTAGGCAATGGCTGTCCGAGGAGAGCGATTGTCGGAGTACCTAGATTGGTACCTACCGCTGAATCGTTTAATACAAAAACAAACGTATCTTGTTTTTCTATTTAGGGCGAGCGTTTTTATTGGTTGCGTTTATAGTTAAAAATGAAATAGCACTTATGAAAACTACATCAATTAACTATTATCTTGTTTGTAGATAAAGATCGTATATGCGAACTTTACAATTTCTAACGTTTTCTATACAACGGTATAACCTCTATTTCAACCTTTTAGGGGGTAAATCTTAACAAAATATTTCTTGCTATATCTACATATTATAAACGAAACCTGCTGTCCTAATTCCAAGTTTCTAGCCATAGTTTAAACCCTTAAAAATCACACATCGCCCATGTGAATTTTCAACCTCAGCTTAACCCGTTCAGGGGATAAATTAAAAAATGCCCTAATCAATGTGTTTGACTGTACATTAGGAGCTTGTGACCTAAGTTTTGAACTTCTTAATTTAAAAACGACATGAACTTTTATGAGTGTTTGTTTATTCCGAAAATCGTTTTTAGGGTTCTGTAGCCAAAATAGCAAAAACGGAACCCTTATAGTTTTGTCAAGTCCATCGTCCGTATGTCGCAGGCATTTCACTCAAAAACTCCAAGATGTATATTGATGAAATTTGGAGTACAGGTGTCATGTATAAGCCGCTACTTAGGTCGTTATTAGTTAAATATAAATACAAAAATATGTATGGGCACTCCATACATGTAACCGAAACCAATCTTTTTTCAGCAAACATCGATGTTGGCACATGTTTCGACAATTCTTTTAAAACACTTCGAGGGTTCTATACAAAATTTCTGATATATCGAATACCGTATCGGAAACAAAGTAGACAACTTAAGGCATCTTTAAAAACTGATTTGTAAAAAAAACAGAAGAATACTGAACTATTGTAAAACCAAAGCATTGATGTCTCCCGACAAATATTTCTTCTTTATTCCGCATCAGAATGTCCCAAAAGGTGGACTTTATATATGTGAAGATCACATTAATGTAAGTACTAAGAATTCATTAAATTATCCATATATATAATCCATACTATTAATACATTTATATATATTATATTTATATATAATATTTTCTGTGGCCCTAACCACTTGAAGTTTGAGCTTGCCGGCGGCACCGTAGTTTATTAGGTTTTTTAACCGACTTCAAAAAAAGGAGGGAGAACCCCCTTCTTCTATTCGGTTGTATTTTTTTAATTTATTTTTTTATGTTTGTTACCTCAGAACTCCGTCATTCACACGACGATTGGGAAAATTATTTTTTTGTTCATGAGTAGGTATATCCAAATTGGTCCCATAAAATTTTGGTGAAGATCTGATGCCGGGATCCATGAGGAATCGAAGGAATTCCTCGAATATTATGAGCACATCTATGGCGATTTCGGTATTTATTACAGTAGTTTAAGCATTTACATTTGAAAATCACCATTTGCTGAAGAAAAACCGATGATACAAGCCATCAGTTACCACTGTGGACTCTACAAGTGTTATTGAATTCGCGGATCGTAAGTCGATTAAGAAAAAATTTTTTTCGATAAAGAGAAGGAATCTCCAAGTTGATCCCATAAAATGTTGGTGAAGATCTGATGATGAGATCGATGAGGAATCGAAGGAATTCCTCGAATGTTATGGGCACATCTATGGCGATTTTGGTGTTTATTAAAGTAGAACAAGCATTTACACTCGAAAATCATTATTTGGTGAAAAAAAACTGATGATGAAGACACAAGCCACCAGTCACTAATTAGGGCTCAACCAATGTTATTTAATTCACTTATCGCAATATAATTATTTATCATATTTTGCTTAGAGGCAGAAGTTGGTAAAGATCAGGGTAGCAAAGTGGAAAACCAGAGAACTCCTCAACGGTTAACAGCCCTGATTCTGAAATAGCAACGTTCAGCTAAAGGTCGTGAGCAATTGACATTAGAATGCATTATGGCTGTAAGTGCCGTATAAAAGTCGTAGAAGTCATAAAAGTCGTGTATTATGTGTGGCTTCGATCGTCAGAAGGCAGATTTCGTAGTCTTGTTATTTCCGTTAACGATCTCTCATCATGTGGTCGATTTAATAATTTGCTGGCGTCCAAATCTAACAACGCTATGCCTTCCAAAGTTTTGACACGGATTATTGCAACATATATTTGCCCTTTAGCGAAATCCTTTTTATCAAGGTCTATCACAGCTTTCTTTAGGGCGGTACCTTGTAGCTTATGAACAGTAACAGACCAACTTAATATTAAAGGTAAGACACGACGCTCCACATCTCCGTATCCCCCTTTCGCTTGAAACGTAGTACATGATGGAGGTATGGGTATGCAACCGTCACTATCTTTTAACCTAAGTCCAACAGTTTCATCGTCAAATTTTACGTACACGGCTTCCGGCAGCTCCCCGTCCTCCAGCTGATCTCATCTTAGGGTCGGCCATTTTTTTTATTATGCCCATAGCTCCATTCACTAGTCCATCAGAGACGGAAATATTCCGTCTCAACATCACTCAAGATTCTACGCCAATTTGAGTTGCGAGATGATTCTTTAAATATTATGGGTCAGTTGAGACTGTTAGTCGAATTCTTTTGTAACCAGCAGCTACTGGACTTAACCATTTTGACCTAGCCAATTCTTATAATTTAGATTTTATTTACAATAGTCTTATCTACCATTGGTCTTATTTATTTACAATAGGGCCTCCTCATACTTCCCATTTTGAGCTCTAAAAATACTTTATATCACTAAAATCCATCACTAAAAATCAAAAAATAAAATAAAAATGAACCGACTTCAAAATAAACTAAACTAAAAATGATCTTTTATGTACAGTACGGATCACGTGTGAATCACCTTTTGAAGACGGTGCCAAACCTAAAGTAAAGTCCTTTATCGAACAAAAACACGAATTACTATAACTAAATTTAGGTAATAACTAAAGGCTCGCCGCAGCGGTTCTTGCGTGTCATTTGTGTTAATAGTATAAATAAATGAATGGTTTGGCACCGAATTTAAAAGGTGATTCAAATGTGATCCGTACTGTAATAAAAGATTATTTTTGGCTTTTTAGTTTATATCGAAGTCGGTTCTTTTTTATTTAAAAAAATTATAGAAAAATACTTAATAGATCGATACTAGATGGCGCCCGCACTTGGCGGAGGAGAAAAAGTCATAACCCTTCTTTTTTTCTTTAGCATAGTCAGATAAAATGTAAACTATAAAAATAGTTTAAATCCGTTTAACCATTTTACAGTGATGAAGCCTTGCATATTTGTGTTTTACTTTACTTTTATATTATTTTACTTTTATGTTGTAAGAAATCAGCCCTAAGATCGACAGTAAACAAGTGAATTATAAATGTTTAAGTTTGTTAAAGATATTTGGAGGTTTTTTATTAAATTACGTATTCTTGTTCAAACAGATTCAAATTAATCTCGGCACACAGATAAATCAGTTTATAGATTTAAACATAGGCTTATTTCCTAGTAATGAATATAAGTGAGAGTAAAGAAAGATGAAATTTGTAATTAGTTTTTTTTTTCAGCTTGAAGAAGATTTACAAAATTATGAGAAATGTAAGGATGGACGCGCACGAGCCAGGCTTAAGCCAAGTGTCCCGTTGTTGAAGAATATTCAAGAGATTAATGTAGAGACATTGAATAATGCAGCAGTGTCCGAACAATCAGAGGCTCTAACTCAAAATAAAGGTGTGTTGTGTGTACCTGAATACCAGAATAAAGCAATCCAAGTTCAACCACTAACTGGAAATAAAAGTGTGTCTTCAAACTTTAAAACCACACCAGTAGACACGTTTGAGGTCGAAGAATCTGCTGAGGAAAACCCATCAATTATTGGCAGTACAACTGAGTTCTCTAATAATGAAAGTTCGAATTTCCCAGATGCTCGAAGTGGGAGTGGATTCTACTTGGGAGGCAGTTTTTGTTAGAGTTGCTGCAAAAGAAACCCTTGTGTTACATAGGAATACCAAGCAAAATTATTATTTTTTTGATTATAGAGTACCTTGAACAAAATTGCAAAGTGCCATCTCTACATATCATAATCGTATTATATAAAATAAAAAATAATGATGCATTCTCCAGAATAAAAGACATTTTTGAAGTATCAATAACAACTCTATGGAGAATATTTTAGGAAGTTGTCAATATTCTGAAGTTGTTTTTTAAATAATTAGTTTCTTTTTTGAATAATCTAGCCCTGTACCATAGATATAAAAAGAAATTTGTCCCTGGCAAATTACTCAAATGTCCAGTCTATTGTAGACTGTTTTGAGATCGAAATTGAAAAGCCTAAAAACCCTATACACCAGTCCTTAACATGGTCCCAATATAAGAATTGTAACACTGCACTGTGGTCGCGTTCATACGACATATCTCTGAAAATCCACAACATTCAAACTGTAATTTGTTATTGCCCAAGTACTTAGTAATAGCCAGCCTACCAAAAACTATAAATAGTTTTGAAGTAATTGGAGACCATCGAGTGGACTGCCTACGGATCTCCAACTGTACGGACGTTCAACACCGCTCTCTGCTGCCCACCGTCGCCTTCTGAGAAGACTCGCCGTGCGAACAGCGCCCCCCCGCTCGCCGTTGGGTGGGGATACCTGCTCACGTGCTGCCTTCCGGTTCGGTGCCCTCGCCGCCTGGTGGAACCCGGTCCCGCTCAAACGGACGCCCCGGGGAAAGCCATGTGGAGTCCGGTAGAGCCGAACGGGAATAAACGTCGCAGGACCCAAAATTAGTCAGTTTTTTGAAAATTTTCAAAATGGGCCAAGCCGCTGCCTCTTCGAAGGGAAGAAGGGAGGGTAGAACGGCGCCGCGAGGCGCCAGCCTACCTACGCCGGCCTCAGGCGACCCCCCCAACCACCCGCAGGAGCCGCACTTTATCGTCGGTAGATGTGAAAACGTCGGTTCACATCTACCGATAGAAAAAATCATCGCCACCGAACCCAGCGCAGACGACTACGCTAACGCTGAGAGACATGAGGAAGATACCAGAACCCCAGCCCGACCACTGAAACCCCGCCAAGCCGAAGAAACGCCGTCGAAACGGCGCGCCGCGGCCTTCGGCATCTCACTGCCGTCAATCGCCGGCGTCGACCCGCCCGCTTCCCCACGGGAATGCCTGGACCGTGATCGGATCCTGGTTGCCCGCCTGGTAGAAATGGGCATAGCTTCACCGGCGCTAATGGCTGGGATCGCCGTATTCATCTGCATCAAAGCGCACGAACTGGGGGAGGACGAAGAGGAGCTGCCCCCCAGCGACCGGCGCTTCCAAATGCTATTAACTCAGCACCCCTACGACACCACCAGCACCTCGACCACGACCGCCGCCAAGCGGAAACTCGCCGCCAGCCCCTCCGCACTTTGTAGCACCTGTGCTTCCAAATGATTTCCACGTTTAATCGCGTTTGTCTCGGATACTTTGTAGCCGCCAAGAATGGTCTGCACCAAAACACCATCAGTGTTACATTTTGTTGCTTCGTATATTTTAGAAGCTGTTATTCTTCCCTGTCGTAGTGTGTGCCATAGTTTGCTATTTGCTTGCTCTCGGGTTTGCTTTTCTACATCTTGTTTGACCTGTGGTGTTACCTTATTTTCTGCATATATTTTAAAGCCATCCACAGATATGTTACGCTGATTACTATTGGAGTTAAAATCTAACATTATATCAAATAAGCTCTATTTATCTAATGTTGTTTTCTCTTCATTATAGTTTGTAATGAGAGAAAGGAGTTTTTTTTTTCATTCAGCTAAAAATGTAGACAAATTAGCCGAGTTATGCGGGGATGGTAAAACGCTGCGTTTACCAATCTCTTTAGCCAAGACAAGCTTGTGTTTAGAAACTGCTTCTGAAAGTTTCGGCCTACTCCAATAGCATCTTACTGATGTTACTGATGGTTCATCAGTTCGCTTTATAAGCCACATTAGAAAGCAAATGCCATGTTTGCAGCCTCCTTTACTAGCGGCACAATCTTAACACTGCACGTCTAGAATTACGTCATTCGCTTCATTGATGGTTGCAATCACGGAATACAATTTAGAATGTATTGTGTTCCGGCGTAACTCTGCATCTCACGAAACAAACAGGACCGTCCCTCTTCACCTCTACATAGCCTACGGCCGAGTCTACATATGAATCTCGGGAAGACATCAGGATTGTGTTTTGTTTCAGGAATTCAAGTGTACATACACATGTACACTTGGATTAATCTACCCGCACCCGTGGAACGTGTCAATGTGGTTCAGTGAGAAAAGGGATGGACTGAAAACCAGCGCTGCGCCGTCGCGAGGCTGCCGCAGCACATGCTGAGTCCGTTCCTTTTGTCACGCGGAATATTTTAAGGTACCTTTTTTTCCATCTTTTTTTTTCATATCTGTTATTTGTTCCCTGTACCTAATTTTTTTTAATGTTTTCTTTCTTTCTTTCTTTTGGCTCCCCGGATTTCTGCCGCATTAAAGCTGTCGCTTTGTCGCATGTATTCCAACAACATTATATTGTTGACTTGCGACAGATTGCGGCTATGCGCTGACATATCCTTCAGTAATTTTCATTCTGCATACGGAGTAATTTTATGGTCAAAAGAAATTAAGACTCAAACGTATAAATCAATATCGTGTTAAGACAACGTAATCTAAGATCTGCCATGTGTCAAACATTGTCACATTTTTTTTAATAATTCTCAAAAAATCAAGCCGTGAAATTTAGTTTGTTCCGCCTCAATTTCATCATTTGCTAATAATATTGATTTTTTCAGAAAATAGTGATTCAAAAATTCCAAAAATAATGTTAATGTGTTCAGTGAGCCCAAATCTATCCGTGAGATTTCAATTGTAGTCACTTTTAAAAAATGAAATGTTGTCCATTGTACTCACATGCACATATTTTCATACTGTTTCCGCAAAAAAATACGCATGTAAAGACAAGACCACCACCAGACAGTATAATCCTCGACACGTGTTTCGCTTCTACGAGGCATCATCAAGGAATGCAGATGTTGACGGTCCGGCGGACGCTGTTTTTGTGAAAACTGCATGAAAATATGCGCATGTGAGTAAAATGTACTGTCACATCTGACCAAGACGCTATTTCACGGAAAGGCAAAGGAACTACAATCAATTCATTTAAGTTTTCCTTATTTGAGATCTTACTTAATTTAATTACTGATAAAGCTATTTGTAACTGCACGGTGTTATGGTGAGATTGCTAGATTATTTACATGCAGTCTTAGCTTGGTTAAACTCTAACCATATGTATGTATGTATGTATGTATGTAAACACTTTATTGTACATAGTAACCAGTTACAAAAGCAATAAACTTAAAAGATATAAGTAAAATGGCGAACTTATCCCTATTAGGGATCTCTTCCAGTTAACCTTTGAGCAAGTGAGTGAAGATATAAGGAAAATAGACAAACTAACACCCTGTACAAATTATATGTATATGAATAAAAAATATAAATAAATAGATATATATCTACATAATATATAACAAAATAAAATATAACAATAATATTTAATAAATATAAATAATATTCAACCATTTTACAAATCACTGGAAAGCCACAACTCATTCAATTTACTCTTGAGTGATGCCACAGACTGCGACTGTCTGAAAAATAACGGCAGCTCGTTCCGCAACTTAACCGCGTGTACCGTGAAAGACCTGGAATGTGTTCGCGTCTTGTTGGATGGTATAGCAAGTGTCAGGTTGGTGCTTGACTGCAAGCGATGTCCACTGCCAACAGCCATATAATTAAATCTCTGCGAGAGGTAAGGAGGAGAAGCCGGATAATAAAGTATTTTAAAGAGCAATGACAGGATATGTACGTCTCTGCGCCGGCGGATCGGCAACCATCCGAGCTGTGCGCGATAATTTGAAACATGGTCATACTTCCGCAGACCAAATACGTACCTGATACAGACATTTTGTAAACGCTCAAGCCTATCAAGGAGCTCTTCTCTGAGATCCAGAAACGCAATGTCACCGTAATCTAAGAGAGGTAGTAAGAGAGATCGAGCCAGAGCGAGCTTGGTAGGAAGAGGGAGTAAATTCTGCAGACGCCTCAGAGAATGAAAAGATGCAAAGAGCCTCTGACTGAATCCAGCAATATGAGCCGACCAAGAGAGTGTCTGATCTAAGGTGATACCCAAATTTCTAACAGTAGAGGAATAAGGAATAGAAATTCCATCAAAAACAATTTCTGGAACCACCATATCAGACAACTTGGCTATATAATGGAAGCTGCCAATGACAATCGCCTGCGATTTCTTTGCATTCACTTTCAGACCGAAATTAAATGCCCAAGACCGAATAGATTCCAAGTCAATGTTGATTTGATCAACCAATGCCGAGAAATCCTCAATGTTAGCCGCTGCATAGATCTGTAGATCATCTGCATATAGGTGATAAGATGACTTGAGGGTTTCAGTAATACCATTAATAAAAATAAAGAGAAGAGGAGAGAGCACCCCTCCCTGAGGGACACCAGCGGAGAGATCGCACCACTCGGACAATTTGTCGTCAACCTTAATCCTCTGGCGCCTCCCAAAGAGGTAATTGCGAAACCAAGATAAAGCATGCTGAGAAACATTTAGAGTTTGGAGTATACCCAGAAGAATATCAAAATCAACCGTGTTAAAAGCGCTGCTAAAATCGAGAAGTACAAGGATGGTGAGCTTTTTGTTTTTAATATTAAAACGAATGTCATCGGTGACCTTAACCAGAGCGGTGACTGTGCTATGCCCGGGGCGGAATCCGGATTGAAAGGGATTAAACAGCGCATGTCTGTTTAGGTGGGATAGGAGACGACGATTAACAAAGTGTTCAATAATTTTTGACAAGACTGGGAGTATAGAAATGGGGCGATATTGTGAAAAACAGCCAGGATTCGTGGTTTTAGGGAGTGGAATGACTTGAGCATTTTTCCAAGCGGAAGGAAATGTACTAGAGGAAAAGGAGAAATTTACAATATCCGATAGGATGGGAGCAATGACTTCCGCTACGAGCATAAGCATATCTACACTAAGGCCATCCTCACCTACGGCCTTCGTTTTAATAGACTTGAGAAAGACAAGAGTTTCTTGCCGAGAAATTGGCCCAAGCTCAAAGGGAGGAGTGTCAGCGTGTATGGCATTGGCAAGAAGTGATAGAGTTGAATTTTTAATTGAAGGATCAAGAATTACCGGAGAGGTACAGAAGTGTTTATTAATAGCGTCTAAGTCAAGAACGCCGGAAGAAGTTTGTTGAGTTTTGCCCACCCCGAGTGACTTGAGAAACTTCCACAATTTGGCAGGGGGACATTCCTCGATGGAATGTAGCGTCGTTTAGCTTCCCTACAGACCTTATTGCAGCGGTTCCGCAGTGTAACGTAATTCTGTTGGTTTACGTTGGAAGAATCGTGTCGTAATTTTACACGTGCTCGATCTCTTTTGGCCATAAGGAGTTTGATTCCTTCCGAAAGCCATGGAGCAGGGAAATGTTTCACTCGCGTCGGCTTTGAAACCATATATCCGACGTAATGGCCAAATAACAGGTCTACTCTGTATAAAAATGTCTATATGTATGCACAAAGTGTACCCATTTCATCAGCTTATAGTAATATTAAACTAGCAATAATAAGGCAAACTAATGTTTTTGAATATTTAATTGGTATATAAAACGTTTACAGTTTCTAGATCATTTATTAAAATTTAAAAAAAAAAAATTAGTTTTTGAGAATTTAATTGGTATAAAAAACGCAATCTGTTTTATTCATTTTATTATGTCAGAAGGGATATATAATCCACACTAATATTATAAATGCGAAAGTGTGTCTGTCTATCTGTCTGTCTGTTACCTCTTCACGCTTAAACCGCTGAACCGATTTGGATGAAATTTGGTATGGAGATAGTTTGAGTCCCGGGGAAGGACATAGGCTACTCTTTATCCCGGAAAAATACCCTGATCCGCGATAAACGGATTTAAGGCGGACGAAGTCGCGGGCAGAAGCTAGTATAACATAAAGAGATCGACAGCGATTGTGTGCCATAGCCATTTGAAAATGCAATGTTCACTTTGATATTTCTAGTTATGTAGGCGTTATGCGTTATATTTGATGCTGATAAAGATAAAAGTGTATCGTATATTCTTTAAAAATATTTAGATTATTTTATCCAAAATCGCACAAATAACACCCGATTTTGAGTTCTTTAATTTATCGAAAAAATAATTTTTAATGTTTTTTTTTATATAGAAAATTAATTTTCGAAAATATTATAAGCAAATAATTATAAGGAAAGTAGTTTTCTGAACGCCCAGTAAAAATATCAAAGTTAAATGGCATATGGTTTCGAAATTAAATCAACAATACTAAGAGTCGTAACGCATGTCCACGCGTTTCTAGCCCGCCCATAGTGCGGCATCCAGAAACTTCATTTACGCTGACGATATTGCCCTGACCTACCAGCATAGAACATTGGGATTCTCGGAAACCCCACTTACCGCCGACCTGCAGATGCTAAATAACTATTTTAAAAAGTGGAGACTAGTGCCAAATGCTTGCAAAACGGAGATATCAACCTTTCACCTAAACAACAAATTAGCCTCATATAACCCCACTGTACATTTTGATGGCAAACTCCTTGCATATAACCCACAACCCAAATACCTCGGCATAACACTCGATCGGTCCCTGACGTACCGCTCCCATCTTAGCAAGTTAAGCAAGCAATTGGCGCCCATGTGGAGAAGGTGTACACCTTCCCCACATGGGCGCTGTTTAGTCTAAGTATGAAGAGCCATGCGCTGCATATCCGGCACCATACAATCGACTCCAATCCAGTGGCTGCCAACTCTAAGCCACATTCCCCCACCACACCTAAGGAGGCAACAAGCCCTGCTTGCGGAAGCAAACAAGATTGCTGCAAATCCAAACTTGCCCGTCTATCAGGCATTCAGCCACCCTCCCAAGCAACTCCTCATATCTCGATGCCCACCCTATAACACGGCGCAGGATCTAGCTGAGCACAGTTTGAACATCACAGATAGATGGAAGGAAGAATGGCTGACCAACTTGCCTAAGGGTGCTCACGCAAACTTCAACCCTACATGTAAACCTCAGGGTTTCTCGGCACCGAGACGAAAACGGTGCCAATTAAATAGAATCCGCACTGGACACGGCCGTTGTGGCGAGTTTATGTTGAGGTGTGGCTGGCGTGAAACACCGAAGTGTGGTTGCGGGGCACCGGTTCAGTCCACGCACCACATCGTCCGCGAGTAACCACGACGTAAATACTCTCGAGACCCTCTGGACTTACTATCACTAAGTGGAAACGCAGCCCAGTGGGTGAAGAACTTAGATGTTAATTTGTAAACGGACTCGAAAACAAGAAAGCGATACGATAATAATCATAATAATAACGCCGGACGTGCCCAAGATATAAAAAAATATATATCACTTCTGTACTCTCAAAAATCTGCTTAAATCTGAAAGAAAGCCACAACTGACTCAGCACTACATCCAAAAGACGTAGGAATGTTTCAACAAAATCTGTTGCTTTCCATTCGAGATGCCACCGAAAACGCCTAAACTTCTTCAGCTATCATACCAAAAATTTAACTAAGGTGCAACCTAAAGACCTACAAAAATCTGAAACAACCTTGAAAGTGATGAAAATCAAATAACACGTTAAATAAATTTGTTTACTGAACGTGTGCTTATGGCGCCGGATGGTGGCATATTTTGCAGTTGCAGAGGGCCTCTAATTCTGAAAATAAACAAATTATTAAGAAAAGTAAAACATACGGGCATGGCACAGGTAAGTATAGATTATATTTATAAAACAAATTTGCTCTAAGATAATTATCCAGGGAGGAAACGGGGGATTACGTGTGTGTGGAGGACCGGCCACTAACTAGTACATCCTCTTAAGGGGTTTTTGGATTTCTTTTGGTTGTATTTTGTTCACTTTTCAAGTTTAACCGTTAGTACTCGTACATTAAAATCCTCCTTATCCTCAATAAACGTTATTTATGACAAGGGAAAAACCATATTTAAAAGTATACCAAAACCATATTTTTTTGAGAAAATGACTGAAAATTGGAAAAGTTTGATTTCTTTATAGAATCCTGAAATGGACACCACAATAATGGAATGTTGTATGATGAGTGATGCATTAATTTCGATAATGGCGTCCATTTTCGAATTCGAGATGGCGGATATTACTTTTTTGAGAAAGTCATCATGGGAGTCGTTTTGTAGGTTTTTAGGGGTGCAGATTTCGGAAACGGTATCCATTTATAATTCAAAATGGCGGACATCACTTTTAACAAACAAGTCATCATCGGTGACGTTTTCTCGATTTTAAGGGATGCAGATTTCGAAAATGGCGACCAATTTGGAATTCACGATGGTGGACATTGCTTTTCAAGAGAAATTCACTATGGGAGTCGTTTTCTAGGTTTATAGGGGTGCAGATTGCGACAACGGCGTCCAATTTAGAATTCAGGATAGCGGACATAAATTTTTCGAAAAAGTCACCATGGGTATTGTTATAAAATATTTCCAAAATATTTACCGAAATAAATTCATATTTGTTCTAGAAAAATTCTCCGGGAATTTCGCATCGAGAATATTTCCGAGAAGCTTCTCGGGAACAAAGAGAATTTTAACTTTAGAATCTACTGGTCAGTTGAAATACTTACGAACATATGTCAATCTCAGATATAATGATATAATAGGACACAAAACACCAACTTTTTGGAGTATTGATGCACTTTTTCGTAAATTTCCGCTTCCTGACAACTTTTTCGAGAAGCAATGTGAATTCTCAGGAGAAGGAATTCTCGACAGCGGGAACGTTCTCGTCGGTACATCACTGGTTCATATAAATTCTAAAATGGACGCCATTTCCGAAATCTGCACTCCTAAAAACCTACAAAACGACTGTCCAAATGTCAGAAAGTCTCGATGTCATAATGTCCATCGTCAAACCGTCCGAAAGATACAATGCACCAGGGTCATATAACGCTGGTGAAACAATCTCAATTATATATCAATGGCACAGTTATTTAAAGTTATAAACAATGTTCTTTTTTAAATTAACATCTATACTATTATAAAGTTGTAAAAATAAAAGGTTTGTATGCTTGTATGTGTCGTTGTGGCTTCATCACGCTAAATCGGCTAAACGGATTTCAACTATTTTTGGTACACGGGTAGCTGGGTATCCCTAGATGGTTATAGTATACTTTTTATCCGGCGATGCTAAAGAAAAAAATAAGGGTTATGTCTTTTTCTCCTCCGTGAACGAAATTGCGGGCGCCTTTGTAGTATATATTGTAACGTAGGCGTTATTTAACTACAGCAGCATTTTAGAAAACACTTACAATAGGTTATTTTTTATAATTAAGTTGTCATAATAGTAATTTATTTAATGAACCATTCGCCGCGCGCATATTTAGCTACGCGCTGAACCCTGAGCGCGGTCTTTGTCAACCGTTTTTTTTATAAACTCCCTTTCCCCGCGCGCGCGCCGGCCACTCGGTGCTGTCGCTCGATCACTTCGATTTTAACGGCAAGCGGGAAGGCTGTATACACGGATCGCGCAGCGACCGTGTCGTCTCGTACGGCTCCACACACATATAAACTAAATTTATTTTATTTCAAAATTGCTGTCGGCAAATCAATGCCTTTTCGACTTGAATATACTTAAATTCAGTGCTGTGTAACCCCATACCGGGTAAGTGACGAACGAATATTCATATTTGCATGATAGCAGGTAGTTATAAGGTGTGGCCAACGTACTTTGCCGTAAATAGCTTATTGTCTTTTTTTGCCATGTTTTATTATTTACGCTATTTAACACTGCGAAGATTATTGTTGTACAGAATATATTATCTAGTTTCTTTTTTTAGCTTTCAGTCAGAACATGTTGGAAATAACCTTGCCATAATTTTAATTCTAATGCTAGGAAAGTGTTACCGTTATAGTAATGCATAAAAGAACATTACGCCTCGCCGGCATGTATTCTTCTGCTTGTTAATCCTCTTCCATCTATCCGCCTATGTAACTCCGATCTGATTGTGACTCAGCACAACACCTACCACTCATGTAGCACTTCTATTCGCTTGCTTACGGTCGGTCACAATCAGCGGAGGGAAGCGGCAAGGATCTTTTGTGACACTGGATGTGATCAATTCCAGGGTGCCTGGTTACGGCTGCAGAGGCTGAGCGCAGCAGAACCCGAACTCGCAGCGAGGGGTTGCCAGAGTCCTGCCATACGCCGTCCTGAACGTCTGTCCGTGCCAGCGCCACCGACCGTTACCGCCAGGGGAGTTCGCTACCGGCGAAATTGCAATTTACGGCTTTCAGTTTTTTTTTTTACCGTTACGTTATAACGGATTTTATTTAAAAATTGAGGAACCAGACGGGCTTCTACCCACGACCTAAATTTATGTGACTGACATCTTATGTCCCGTCGTATATTTCAAATTGACTGCTTATTTCTGCAATAAAATCTAGTTCTTAGTTAACTACTTCTTTTATTGCAACTCCTTAAGCGCTTATCGCAATCTATATCGGTACACCCGACTATCGGAATCGGTACGATCGACTTCGACTAAGGCATTTACTGCATAAAGGTATTCTACATACTACGTAATAGACCAATACTGAACAACTAATAAGAGTTGAAATACGAGTATGTGCTTAGCACTTCGCAGGCTACAGAGTACAGTCAATGCGGGCATCGTTCGCAGTTTCAAGTTGTAGTGCCGGAGCATATTTAGACCTGGCGACAGTCATTGGCGACCTGTTTACGTCGATATACACATATTCATTGAAGTTTTATCTTCAATACTTAGACAAGAACATACTATAATTTTAAGATGTTGTCAAGACATTTTAGATATTATATTCTACTAATTATAATTTTAATACAATGATCACAATTATAAAAAAAACGGCTTCAATTATCAATTGACAGGTCTACATACCGAGTAGCGAAATCAAGCGGAATAAATAACAGCATTACCTACGAACGCGGGATTGCATCAAAAAGTGGCCGATTATTGGCGCACAGTGTTCCGTGTAAGAATATCGTAGCTGGACAAAATATATTTTTTTGTATTTGCCTATTCTATTGACTTCATTGAGTATTGTTATATGCTTTTTTGTATATTTACGGCCTTGGTTCGGAAATAAAATGAAATATTGTAAATAAAAATCAGGTTACACGAAAACATAAAGTATACTAAAGTAACAAGCTTAATTACATATTTACATTTAAAATTACTAATATATTCTTATCACTCTCATTATCATTAAAGTTTTCCTCTTCAGAATCGGCTTCATCATAATCCTGTGTATTATGATAATGACTGGTCAGTAGAATATCAGGAGTAATGGTATTTACAGGCGGAAAGATTAACTCTAAAACTTCAGAAGGTAGACAGCCCGTCAGTTTTTTGTGAGTCTTTCGAAGGCTGTTTAGTGTTTATTACAGGGTCAGACGTAATTTACCACATCCATTATAAATGCGAAAGTGTGTCTGTCTGTCTGTCTGTCTGTCTGTTACCTCTTCGCGCTTAAACCGCTGAACCGATTTGGATGAAATTTGGTATGGAGATAGTTTGAGTCCCGGGGAAGGACATAGGCTACTTTTTATCCCGGAAAAATGCCCTTATCCGCGATAGACGAATTTAAGGCGGACGAAGTCGCGGGCAGAAGCTAGTATTTAATAAATCCCTATTCGTCCAAACACGGCCGCACTTGCGGGTATTACTCTCTCGATATCTTCAGCAAACTTTATTGCGAGCTTCCTCAGAAAGCTGACCTATTGG
Source organism: Hedya salicella (assembly GCA_905404275.2). Taxonomy (NCBI): domain Eukaryota; kingdom Metazoa; phylum Arthropoda; class Insecta; order Lepidoptera; family Tortricidae; genus Hedya; species Hedya salicella. Next base: position 46,921,610 of record FR990096.1, read on the forward strand.
CAAAACAGACGATTGTACATGCTTCATCTGCTTACACTTGTCAGGATTTTTACTAGCTTCCCTTATGACAGTCGCCAAATTCCTGTGTCCCGATGCACGTGCTGAAATTTCTGCTGCAGAAACCAATTCCGTTGTATCCCGTGAGTTCACCAAATTTGCAAGTCGTTCTGCGGTCGTCCAGGAGCTCAATAACTGCCTGAAGTTGATGGTTCGGATTGCAATCGTGATACACAAAACTGTACATCCCCTGTTATCCAGCCAGAAAACCTACTCAGGAAGTATTTGCGAGTTCTTCCGGATTCATTCCATTTTTCTCCAAAATCGACGAAAGTCTGCTTATGGTCTTCTTGATTTCGACCGTGGACTCTTCAGTAACTCCTGAAACATCAAATTTTGCCATCACGAGCTTGAAAAAAAAGCATACTATTTCGATTTTCTTTTGCAAGTAGAGGCCATTCTTCAAACAAATCTATTTTTGAAACACAGTATGTGAACTAAAAAAAAATAGCTTTGCAAAATTTTGCAGTAAGAAAGTATCATATTGCTTAAATTTTGGCTTGAGGCTATAACATACTCAAAATAGAGACATTGGAACCGGCAGAAAGTGTGAATTCAACCCTGAAGAACTTTGAAAAGTAGCAAAGAAACGACAAACTTTATTCTATTCATTATTAAAGTATTCTGATATCTTTTTGAAGATAAACACAATAAAATAATAAAATACTGACCTTTAGCTTCAAAATCCATCACTCAAATAATTAAAATAAATGATATTAGAACAGTAACAATGTATCATACCACAAGCAGAAATGCAAATAATTTCAAGCTTACTTAACCTTTTCATTGTATAGTGACTCATCATTACTTGATTACCCAGTAAAACAATTTACATAATCGTAATGACTAAGCGGTTAGTTATCAATTTTAGAAAGTATTTTTGATAAATATGATAGTGACTTATGTCCAGCTACGTTGCTCTACACGGAACACTCTACACAAACGCAGCGCGCAGTCGCACCACCATCCGCGCGTCGCCGTTCGAGCTCAGCTGACTCAGCTCCCAGCGGTAAAGTGAACTTCAGCATACTCAATAATTGAGGATAAAATCCAGAATGAAGAAAGAAGACACCGCGTCGGGCGATCATCATCTGGGCCTTCTCCACAACTTTTTCACGTCACGGCCTAGCCGTCCACGCCGGGTCGAGATACGTCTCCCCGGGGCGGGAAGAGGATCTGCGGGTGGCTCGGGAGGTGCTTGCTCTGCGCCTGTGCTTCGCTCCGCATTCTACCGCAAGCTGGAAGCTGCGTCTATAGTTTGGAACCCTCATGAGGCTACTTACGTCTTACTTTTAGAGAAAGTTCAGAAAACATTCCTCAGATTTTTAAAAATCAAATCAAAGTATGTTCGGATATTACCCTTTTCTTTATCCTGCAAAATTCCTTCTAGGAGTATTGGGGTTCCACTCTCTGGAAATAAGGCGTAATTATAAGCTTCTGACGGTTGCGTGTAGAATTTTACGAGGAGACTACAACGTCTTGGAATTAGTGAACAAAGTTGTACGCCTGCAAATCCCCTTGCTATCTATTTAGGCATTTACTCGCTGCACCAGAGGCGCGCACCGTCTCTCGCAGAAGCTCACCATTAGTTCGAGCTCTGCACTGTCTCAATGCATGTCTCGCATCAGCACCTGACTGGGTTTTATATTTGCAAGCAGCTGGAGTGATATATGTCGGGAATGCTTAGAGTTTCTTGAGGCGATGGACGAACGTCGTAGTTCTATTTTATAGATGCATATGTTGATATTTTTTATGATTTATCGATAAACTGTTTATTTAAAGTCTCCATTTTATACATATTGTAATTCAGTGATTTAGTTTTTACTGTTAGCTGTGTAATTATGAGTAAATAAATAAATTCAGAGGCGCCACGCTGGGCGGTCTGCGCTGGATTTCCTGCACACCTTCTTCGTGTAGCGGTCAAGCCGTCCACGCCGGGTCGAGGCACTTCCTTCCCGGGGCTTGAGGGAGTCTGCGGGAACCTCGGCGTTGGCTGCGCTCAGAACACCACCACAACATCACGGCCCCCACGTGCGTGCCGATTATTCAGACTAGGGAGCCACAAATCCTGATGACAGGCAATCCCTAAAGTCTTTACCGCGCCACTACATCACATCGAGAATGGTCGATCTACGACCAAACGAGATTCATTCATTAAGGGCGGCTTGCACCAAATTTCGTTTAAATATATGCTAAACAAATTTAACTAAACACGTTTATATCGTTAAGGGCGGCTTGCACCATGACGCTAAACAGTATTTAAATCCTATTTAAATACAAAATTACGTTTAACGCCTTGCACCACGTTAAATAGATCGCTAAACATGTTTAGGGAGCTGTTAAAATTAAACGCCCATCAAAGGCTATTTCACTCGGCTAAATACGTTTAGCGCCATTTTCACAATTAATTTGACGTTTACTTTGACAGATTATGTTTGTAATATTTGGCGCCGATTGTTTAAAATTTGGTGCAACTATTAATTAATAATGGATATTTCGACGATGAGGACGAAATAATAGAGTTCATAAATAGACCAGTTATACTACAGGAAATTAATACAAGCACCAATTTATTTGAGACGCTCAATGAAAAGAAAATCATAAGAAGGTTCCGACTGCGAAAACATACCTTACATAAACTCTAATAATAACTAAAGAACACGAACACACACAGCACCACACTCAGCAGTACGAATAGTGATGGCAGCAGGAGTCGGTTTATTTACTTTAGTTGGTTGTTAAATTTTGCGGCAATACTTTGCTATATTTGTTTTTAATTTGATTTTACAATGACAACCAACAAATTAAATGTTGAAATGCGCGCGCACGTCACTTTGTGTCAAAATTAAACGGCCGGTTCCTATTTACACATACTCGTCGCGTGGAAATGATTAATTTTGGTTAAAAAGATGGCGTATTTCGCCATTTACGTACAACGAAACGTAGGAAATCTGTTTTACCGACACATTAAGTTTAGTTAAATAATCTTCAAAACAGCTTGGTGCAAGATGTCACTAAACGCCATTATGTTAATCGCATTTAGGGCGGCTTGCACCAAAAATTATGTTTTATTATTCTCTTAAGTTACATATACCTTGAAATTGAATCAATTCACACCGCGGTTACAACAAATACGTACATACATTATTAAATTACCTATGTATAACAACGTACGTGCTTACCAAAATAGTCATAAATAGCTATAAATTAAACATGTTGTCATTTTTACCTCCTCGTATCGTTTTATTCGGAACTTGCTGACATTTGGACATGTATGTCTCTATATAAGTAAATATAATATATCTCTTAAATATATTGTCGCCTAGTACTCATAAGCCTTATTGAGCTTACCATAGGACTAGTTCGTCTTGTGCAAAATTGCTCATACATAACCCCAGAATAAGGCTAAACCCTTACCTGGTATGCGGGGCTCTGCTGGGTTCGAATATTTTATCCCTAGCTGCTCGTGGGAACGCAAATGGCGGCGATGTGGTTCGCAACGCAACCCATCACGTGTCGGTCCCAGCGAGAGCGAAGAGTGGGCTATGGAGAGCCGCTTTGCTATGTTAAGTGTAAGGGGAGGAATGAATGATAAAATAGATGAAGTATGTCAGATGATGGATGCGAGAAATATTGATATTATGTGTGTGAATGAGACAAAGCGAAAGGGTTGTGACAGTACAAAATGACGAGAATAATGAATGTTGATGAAGCGGCAGTTGTGTGCTAGGACCGTAGCAAGTGGAAGGAGGTAGTCTCTGCCTACCCCGTAATGGGAAAAAGGCGTGATTGTATGTATGTATATTGTGCTTTCCTTAAGTATTTGACAAGCTTACCTCCAAATTACCGATACAATTGTAAACACGAATCCCATCTCTCATAATGAACAAAAACAATACTTACTGGACATCAGCAGTGTGATCCAAATCTGAAAAAACACAAAGAGGAGAAAAGTTAGTAACTAGGTACCATACTAGTGACCTATCGATGTTTCGAAATATTTTTCCCCGATGATTATTTATCCGGAATCAGATTCTCGAATTCATACAAACCAGATAATTTTGTTTTATATACACTTGTAATACCGCCGACTCATTTTACCGCAATACTATTAGCCCGAAGCTTTAAAACCAGTGTTACAATTCCCATTTTTTGCGTTTGACAACTATTTCTTTACCTGATAATTTGGTTGTACTATCGGCAGCATAAATGGATGGTCATTTTAAAACGCGAAGAAGTATACTTCATTAGTTTCATGAGATTCTAATAGATGGCGTTGATATCAACTACGTAAAATATTTTATTATATATATATATATACATATCTATATAATAAAATATTTTTTTCCGTCAGTAAGCAGATTCCAGTCAATTTGTTTATTTTCGGTGTTGTCCAAATCCAGAAATTATAGAATGCATCTTCGGTTATTCATGAAAATATGTTTCTTAGGACAGTCAATTCGAATCATATTAATCGACTGATAATGATTGATGATTTACGCAAAATCCAAAACACTATCCTCCCTATAACGGTTGCGAGGATTCGAACTGTCGGACACTTCGACGTTTTAGACAGCTGCATTCAGCCCCTCAGCCATTGAGACTAGGTGAAAATCAATGATTTTTATTACCATATTCGGAATGACTTAAGTTTACAAGAAATTCTTGGATGGGTGAATTTTCATAACGGCTCTTTTGGATGTCCCACACTTGCAAAAAGAAACTATGCTATATAAAAAAATAAAATAAATTAATAGTTTAAAAACACTAGAAAAACAAGACTTTTGTAACAAATCCAAACACAGCTATGATACGATGTTCCATCATGAGGTTCCAGTTCATATCTTCCGGCTCCATCATCAGATCAGTTCGACACTACCATGTTATTGTATTGTCATCAGAACTACATACAGCTGCCAATTTTCATGACGCTACGATCCTTGGAAGATGGTTAAATTAGTTACCTTAGATTCCATTACATAGTTACATACAGGTCGAACTAATAAAAGCGTGATAAAAAATGGTTGTATTCTTTGATATTATTTATGATGACAAAGCCTTTAATAAACAATAATGAGCTACTAAACCCCATAAAAAAATTTAAGTCCGTAAATTCACGATGAGCATAGCTGTGAGGTATGTCACCCGCGAAGTTTAGCTCAGTCAATTGCATACAACTTTGTCTGTGATTGTCGTAATTAATTTCTGTAAAAAACATTTAAAAGGGCTCTTCCGAGCCAATATTATAATTCAGAAAAATATGCAAAAAATTCATAATTTAAAAATACAGAGATCGAAATGTGTATGTCCTGCGCGCGAGCATCTTTTCATGACTCGCAAGTACCTGCTGGTTACGATTGGTTTGAGCCAGGGACCGGAAAACCCGTTCTTTTCGGTATCGAGTTACGGGATAAGCTAATCGTTTGGGTAACCTATTCATTCGGTTACCCAACAATAATGATAACCCGTAGTATTCAGATTAACCTAATGTTAACAAGGGGTTACCGCTTACAGGAGCTGATTCGGTTTGTGTTTTGAGTGTACTAACCGGTAACCTTTCGGTTTAGGGTAAGCCTTACCCCTCTCCCGCGCCTTTCCGCCGCCGCCGTGGCATCGCCTGCCGGCCTCTGGCACTCGTGATGTTACTAATCTAATGTTAAATGTTTTTTTACTTGCGTCAGTTCAGTTTTGCGCTACGGTCGGGCATGCTTACGCCGGTCTTGTGTCATTAATTGATATTTCATATCTCAATTGAAAATAGTCGATATGGCACGTAAGTAGACGATGTTGTTACTTATTAGTAGTAGTAAAACTGTTAGTTGACTTTTTTAGGTATTTTAATTATTTCATGTTTTTATTCATTTACTTTTTTCAATCAAATATTTGATGCTTCAGTTATTTAATTAGGTATTGCATACCAGTATCGGCCGTTATCATGAGTAGACACTAAACACTAACGAATCTCACTAAACACTAACCGAGTGACTAAAAAATCAGACTAACCGTCAATCACACTAACGTTTAGTCTGGTTGAATGTGAACAAGGGTCAATCACAATAACTATCAATCTCATTGACGACTAATCAAACTACTAACGTTAGTCAGGCTAATTTAATCTATTTCAACACTAAACACTAACGATTTCTGTTCGAAAAGAAATTTTCTATATTCTGTCTGTACATTTAAGATATTTTCAAAAAAATGATTGTAACGGACTATTCTGAAGTCACGGAATATTTTTTTTTTGTTGTTTTGTATGTTCGTATGTGTCGTTGTGGCTTCATCACGCAAAACCGGCTAAACGGATTTTAACTATTTTTGGTACACGGATAGCTGGGTATCTCCAGATCGTTATAGGATACTTTTTACCCGATTACGCTGAAGAAAAAACGAGGGGTTGACTATTCCTCCTCCGCGAACGAAGTTGCGGGCATCTTCTAGTAATTTATATAGTTACTAGATAAGATTGATCTGGTGACGGATCTTGAATGCAGTACCACAGAAATAGACCTGACGATGGACCCTGGGCGTAGCTACTGCGTCTCAGGATTAGAATATACACGAGTGTTTTTAAACTTAATGGCCTTAGAATGAGGAGCATTTAGATAGGGTAGCACCAAATGGTCCTGATGATGAACCCTGGGGATACCTACTGGAACTCAGGATTGGATCAACATAGACGAGTTCTTTTTAGCTTAATGGACTTAGAATGAGGAGCATTTAGATAGGGTACCACCAAATGGTCCTGATGATGAACCCTGGGGGTACCTACTGGAACTCAGGATTGGATCAACATAGACGAGTGCTTTTTAGCTTAATGGACTTAGAATGAGGAGCATTTAGATAGGGTACCACCAAATGGTCCTGATGATGAACCCTGGGGGTACCTACTGGAACTCAGGATTGGATCAACATAGACGAGTGCTTTTTAGCTTAATGGACTTAGAATGAGGAGCAATTAGATAGAGTACCACCAAATGCTCCTGATGATGGATCCTGGGGGTACATACTGGAATTCAGGATTGGATCAATATAGACGAGTGTTTTCTTAACTTAATGGATTTAGAATGAGGAGTATTTAGATAGGGTACCACCAAATGGTCCTGATGATGGACCCTGGGGCTACCTAACAGAACTTAAGATTGGATCAACATAGACGATTGCTTTTTAGATTAATGGACTTAGAATGAGGAGCAATTAGATAGAGTACCACCAAATGCTCCTGATGATGGACCCTGGGGGTACCTATTGGAACTCAGGATTGGATCAACATAGACAAGTGCTTTTTAGCTTAATGGACTTAAAATGAGGAGCATTTACATAGGGTACCACCAAATGGTCCTGATCATGGACCCTGGGGGTACCTAACGGAATTTAAGATTGGATCAACGTAGACGATTACTATTTAGATTAATGGACTTAGAATGAGGGGCATTTAGATACGGTACCACCAAATGGTCCTGATGATGGACCCTTGGGATGCCTACCTAAACTCAGGATTGGATCAACATAGACGAGTGCTTTGTAGCTTGATGGACTTACAATCAAGAGCATTTAAATAGGTTACCACCAAATGGTCCTAATGATGGACCCTAGGTACATACCAGACTCAGAATTGGAATAACATAGACGAGTGTTTTATTAGCTTAATGTACTTTGAATGAGGAGCATTTAGACAGAGTACCATCAAATAGTCCTCTATGTCGATCCAATCCTGAGTTCTAGCAGGTACGCCCAGGGTTCATCGTCAGGAGCATTTATTGATAACCTATCTAAATGCTCCTCATTCTAAGTCTATTAAGCTGAAAAGCACTGGTGTATGTTAATCCAGTCCGAAGTTTCGTTAGGCATCCCCAGGGACCATCATCAGGACCATTTGGTGGTACTCTATCTAAATGCTCCTCACTCTAAGTCCATTACGCAAAAATCACTCGTCCATGTTGATCTAATGCTGAGTTCCGTTAGGTACTCCCAGGGTCCATCATCAGGAACTTTTGGTGGTACCCTATCTAAATGCACCTCATTCTAAGACCATTAAGCTAAAAAGCACTCGTTTATGTTAATCCAATACTGAGTTCCGTTAGGAACCCCCAGGTCCCATCATCAGGACCATTTGGTGATACCTAGTCTAAATGCTCCTCATTCTAAGTCCATTAAGCTAAAAAGCACTTGTCTATGTTGATCCAATCCTGAGTTCCAGTAGGTATCCCCAGGGTTCATCATCAGGAGCATTTGGTGGTACTCCATCCAATTGCTCTTCATTTTACGTACATTACACTAAAAAACACTCGTCTATGTTCAACCGATCCTGAGATCCAGTAAGTACCCCCAGGGTCCATCACCAGATCTATCCAGAATTTTATCCACTTACTTAGTCCTCGACGAAATTAAATAGCACGTTTTACTTTAATTTGGCCATTTGATCATTAATATCAATCCACAGATTTAATATATACTTAAGTTTTTTTATTGTTTTATGAGATGTACGTTTCTGTTTGAATTAGCGACATTAGGTGGGCGAAATACAAAGCCTTTGAGAAATACCGCACGCGCAATGCCGCTGCGCATGCACGGAACCGCCATGTTTGTGTCAGGCACTACGATAATAGAACTTATGCAGTTTACGTAAAAGCTAAAACAGCTTGCTCGCATTAAATCAGCGCTTGAAGCGATAACTCTTTCCCGGGTTTTTGATATCGGTAACCGCTAACCGGAATTAATTCAAATAAAAGGGTTAGTTTGTTAACCGGTAAGTCAAACAAAAGCTTACCGAAATACTGTATTCAACAAAAATACGAATTACTGTAACTAAATATTTAGGTAGGTAATAACTAAAGGCTCACCGCCGCTGTTCTCGCGTGCCATCTGTTTATAGTAATAAATGAATGGACCCACTTCAAAGTAAAATTAAAAACTACATATATGTATATTCAATAATGGTTAGGAAAAACTAGGGTTTTTTCCCACATTGTGTACAAAGTTGCTGGCAGCTTCAAACTAAAAGCTTCCTACGACTTTGTTCACGTTGATGGAGGAGATTATGTCATAAATAACCCTTTGTTTTGCATCTTTAATTCATTACGAAATTGGGTAAAAAGTATCTGTAAATGCCCATCTACCAGTGTACCAAATATGGTTTTAAATCCTTGCAGCCTATGTGACGTCATGAGGCCGCAAAGACGATACATATATCTTTACATACACACACATATATGTCTATATATGTGTACACTTTGCATGTTTGTATATACATATATACTCATTCAAAAAAATTCAAATAAGATTTATTCTTCAGCGCGTCATTCTGAATGACGTGAAATAGACTACATTCGAAAATTCGTCATTCTGATTGACGAATATGTAGAATGAATTAGTTTGAGAAGCGCTTATTTAAACTAACGTTTTATTTGAATGCCTGTTATTTTGATTATGATTATTATTAGTTTTTTTTATGTATGTTATTTTTAAGCAGGTGTAAGATGCTTAATTCAAAGTCATGAGTACAAAAAAATCCATAATACGTAATTTGTAGTTAGTTTGTTAGGTAACCTATTGTTTATATTTTCCTGATTGCGTCGGTAGGAATGTAATGATTTTCGAGTATAGGTATCTACATATGTAGTGGTATGACATGGGTTTTTTAGCAAGTCATGCCATTATCTATCTATCTATCTATCAGCCACGGACGTCCACTGCTGAACATAGGCCTCTCCTATAGCTCGCCACAGGGTGCGAACCTGCGCAAACCGCATTCACTGACTCTCCGCGACCCTTACGAGGTCATCTGTCCGCCTAGTGGGGGGCCGTGCCACGCTGCGCTTTCCTGTGTGTGCCACACAACGACATTATGTCGTATTTATGATATATCAACAGATTATGAATATACCTATGACCAGTGTTGGGCAAACGTTAGTGTGATTGAACACTAAACACTAATGATTGAAATATTTTCATATTTAGTGTTTCGAAAGTATTAAAAAACTAAATTAACTTTTAGTATATATTAAACCTGTGATTGATATTAATGATTGAATGGCAAAATTCAAGTTAAGTCGTGATACTTAATGTCGTCGAGGACAATGTACGTAAATATGAGAGTTCAGCACCTTATAGACTCCGAGTCCATGTTGAAAACTTCCATTCTGGATGGATCAGGTGATAGACCCTGGGGGTACCTACTGGATCTCAGGATTGGTTCAACATAGAAGAGAGCTATTTAGCTTGATATATTTAAAATGAGGAGCAATTGAATGGAGTACCACCAAATGGTCCTGATGATCGACCCTGGGGGTACCTAACGGAACTCAGGATTGGATCAACATAGACGAATGCTCTTTAGGTTAATGGACTTAGTATGAGGAGCATTTAAATAGGGTACCACCAAATGGTCCTGATGTCGGACCCTGGGGGTACCTAACGGAACTCAGGACTGGATCAACATAGACGAATGCTCTTTAGCTTAATGTACTTATATGAGGAGCATTTAAATAGGGTACCACCAAGTGGTCCTGATGATGGACTCTGGGGGTACCTAACGGAAGTATTCTTGGTATTACTTGCCTTCTTCTGATCATAAAATATTAATTCATGGATCGGAAGTAATTGATCATTTATTAGAATCTATTGGTGAACTCTCAGCAGAGGCTGCAGAATCTTGTAACAAGTTAGTTAAACAATTTAGACGTGATAACACGAGGAAAATGACTCGAATGACGAGAATGCACAAATACCGACCTGATGAACCGACTTCTCCTTAACTCTGATCCTTATATTTCTAGTTTATGAAAATTACGACGTAAGAAGAAGTCGGTTCTATCAGCAGAGCTATTGAATTTATTATCTTTTTAGCATGTTAATTAGTGCAATCATCATTTGATAGTTTTTAAATATATGCATTTACTTAAATTGTAAATAAATTAAAATAAAATTATTTATTGACTTTTTGGGGTCTGTAATTAGTTAATAATTAGATAATTAGTTAATTGTAATATTTGTAAATATAAGTGTTTAAACTAATTCTGTAATTTTTGTATAATCGTATTACGTTAGTTGTACAATTTCATATTATTACTTATTGTACTGTTATTACCATTAGAAATATTTATTTACTGAATAAATATTATTATTATACTAGAATTTGTTTATTTTAATATTATCTACCTCAATTTACGATAATATAGTATGATTGGATGCATTAACTTGCATTCATTTATCATTTACATGCGCGAAATCCCTATGACCGCCCTTCTAAGAGCGCGGCACCACAGTGTAATGCTTTCTAGTAATCTATAAATGCTAAGAATAATGGTTTCATTAATTACTACGAGTATGCTGCCTAGTGGAACTACAACCACTTTACTCGGCATTTAATACAATTTGTTGCAAGAACTCAGAAATAAATATGAGGAAAAAGATGATAATACATTATTTCTGCTATAAATAAACAGTTTCACACACAGAACTATATCAAGATAGAAGGAAAGAGTGTATGTACCTCGCGTAGCGAAAACTCGCCCCGACAGCGGACTTGCTCGCCGCGAACATTAGTCTGCTACCGACCGCGGTCTGCGTTCGACGTCAGGTTTAAAAAACAAAATCACTCTTTGTTCAATAATTAACTGTTCAAATACTACCAATAAAGTTGGAGCTGTTAATCGTGGTATTTCTTTTCATCGGTAAGTACTATTTGTCCCAAAATATGTGTGATTAATTAAAAACCATTTATTTTATTATTTTCGTCAAAACATCAGCAGGCGATTGTGTCCAACGCTAGTTTTCCATTGCGGCTTTAATTTGACAAGGTAGACTTGGCGTGCGTTCAAAACCAGCGATGTAAAAATATGCTAATCAAATTGTCGAGTTACGTTCAAGGTCGATTTCTCATTTTGTCTGTCAAAAGTAAGAATAGTGCTGTACCCTAGTGCTGTGGACTGCGATATTCCTACTCGGTTAAAATCAATTTTGAAAGCAGAGAAAATGATAATTACGTTTTTATATTATTATGTAACTATATAACCTCGTGCCGCCCCGTGTACATTTAAATTTACAAATTAAAATAATGTTATGAATTCTCATATAATTCAAGAAGGTTAGAAATTCAAAAACGCAAAAATCTGTCTGGGCGGCATCGGCACGAGGATAATGTAGGTACGTAATGCAAAGCAAATATTATTAACAAGCAGGTTATGGTTACTTCTATATTGCAATTTTATTTCAGGTTTCCGAATGATCCTCGTATTACAAATTAATGTATTGAAGTGAAGCAACTGGTCGTAATAAATGATTTCCTACATGTAATATTAAATAAATGATAATTTAATGTACAGTTTCTTTATTATCAATTACATTACAATGATAACACAATGCTACTTTTAGACATCAAGTGACAGTGGTGTTGACAGATGCGCGCGGGAACGCTTGCCGAATCGGGTGCGTTAGAATACTATGCGTTCCACGTCATCCCTCCTTTTCAGCGGTATCTAGATGGTGTGACTACTATTCGTCCGCCACGGATAGTCCGAGGCTGAGGAGCTGCGAGCGGCGACTGTTCTACCGGTGGTGCCGCAGGTATAGTGGTCTTAGGTGTGTCTGTTAGTGGCACCTTCTCAGCAGTCTCCATGGGACTTACTGGCTCTGTGACAGGGACCTCTGCATCTGGCTCTACAGGGGTGGCTATATGTTTCAAGTGCCATGCATTTCTTCTATAAGTAGCTCCATCTTCAGCTTCTACTTTGTATGGCCTTCTGTTGTTCGAATTCTTGCTGGAACCCAGTTTTTGTGATCTCTCCGAAGCATCACTTTTTCATCACTAATAAACTCTTTATTCATCCTTATCCCTCTGTCTGCAAATCCTTTTTCATTTTCTTTCCGTGTCTGTAGCTTTTTAGTGACATTTCTTATAATTTTTGGGGCAAAGATTTTAGTGTTAGTAGGAAGTAAAGTTTTCGTTCTTCTATTAAACATTATTTGTGCTGGCGAACCAAGATCTAGTCGGGGTGTGTTCCTGTGATGCAGTAACGCTAATTGTAGATCTATATTATCTTCTATGCATTTTTTCAGTATTTTTTTAGCTTCTTGTACATAGCGTTCTGCTAGGCCATTCGAACGTGGAAAGTGGGGACTTGAAATTCTGTGTTCAAAGTTCCATTCCTTCTTAAAGGCTCTCAATTCTTGGCAGTCATATTGTTTGCCGCCATCTGTCAGCAATGTGTCCATGTGTGGCAAACCAACATTTTAAATTCTCAATTATATCAGAGCCGGTTACACTTTTTAATTCCTTAAAGTCAAAGAATCCAGAGTAACCATCAGCTATCAATATATAATCCTTCCCTTTTAGGTGAAATAAATCTGTTGCTACAATGCTCTAGGGGCGCTCCGGGGCAGCCTGTATAATGATAGGCTCCATACGGTTGTCTTTCTGCACTCTGTGGCACATGCCTTACAAGCTCCTATATAACGCAACAAGTCCACTGTCATGCCGGGCCAAAACACATTGTCCCGTGCTAACCTCAGAGTGCCCTGCACACCTTTAGGGCTAAGGTGACATTGTTTCATGACTAATGGTAGACGAGCAGTTTATCGTTCTTGAAAATCATGTCATTGTATACACTTAGTGTTTCTCTGTATGTTGAGATGAGCGCGGAAACGCTTGGCGAATCGGGTGCGTTCTAATACTATGCGTTCCAAAAATCAGCCGGATTTGTTCCACATTTACACAAAGACACCTTTACTGGCCCATCAAAGTACCGACGAGTAATCAGTGCAGCTAATTAGACTATTGATGTAGTGATGATGTCAAATGATGAAAAGGTACACATTTACATAAGGCTAAATATTATTTTAAAAAATGTGCGTGCGTGCGCGCGTGGTATATTTTATCTTAATAATATTACAATTTGTGCAACAGATAATAGGTAGAGTAGATAGTAGGTACTGACAAATGTAACGCAAATTATTGCTTAGGTAGGTACCTACCTACATTTATATTTTTCGATTTGAAATTCTTAGGTTTCTTTCTTTTCCTCTGTCGAAAATAATTATCATTTCCTCTGTCGGTTCTTATCGATACCTTAAATCGATAAAAATGGATCTACAATAACTTGAGTAATATAATTGAATGACAATTATGTACGAGTAAATTGTTTGACATCACACGAATAAAGGTCTATATTTAAGTACCTCTTTTCACAACGAAGACGAACATCCGATGCACAAAAATATATAGAAAAATATTTCAGTGCTCCGATGTTTTGGACTTCGCCGCGCAGCGTACACGCAACCTCCCGCTTCTAATGTTGTATCCGACTACTTTTGTTTGTGACTGACAGCGGTGGGGCCGTGGCGCGGTGTGGTGGGGGTAGCTGTGTATAGAATCAGTGCCGTGTTCTAATCGATCTGTGAATGGATGCTTTTGAATTGTTTTCGCGCGGCTTATGTTTCCCATCACTAAATTACATTCGTGGCGTCAAAGTACCTACGCTAATTGTTACACGCTCGGTTATCACATAAATCGACGAACTCTTTCCTTCTATCTTGATATAGTTCTGTGTATATTATAATTGTAAGGAATCGGCAACTTTGTACCTGCAAGCTATTTAGCGAGAGCGTCATTACATCTTTCTTGTCTAACGCATACCTTACCTTCATTTACTTGATTTCTCTCGCACCTACTCCCTGGCGACCGAAAGATAAGATAGCGGATAAGGTCCAGGTCTGGCTAGACGTCCTGACCAGTAATCGGATTAAGTGGGGGGAGCGCAAACCCACAAACGAGAATGCCAGCCGTGGCCACTTAGAGTTGCGGTGAGTAGCAGTGTGCAAGGCATAAGAGCTACGGAAGTAGGTTGAACCGGAACCGTTCAACCCCAGTTGGGACGGGGTAGAGAGTGAGACAAGAGAAATTGGGCGTGGGGGAGATTACGAGACAACGGGGTGAGCAACCCCGCCGGCGGATTTGACTTTTAAAATTCATCGTCCGAAGAGTTCACAGCTGCGATCCTTTCGATGGCTGCTGTGATCTCGTCATCCGGATCAGAGAGCAAGTGTTTGGACGCCGGTTATACCGGCCTCTTTCGAGACGGTTTCTAGGGATATAGGGATGGTTGGAAGATAGTCGGCTTCCTTCCTAATTAGGGGGCTGCTATGGTGGGGAGCAATGTCGAAGGAGCGTCTAGACGCTTGTTTGAAAAAATTGCGGACAATTCCGCGTGGCATATTATTCAGCTATTATTTCAGTTGGATAGAAACATTGATGTTAAACGCTCGTTTGTTGCTATTTTTTGTAGACTTGTGATTGTGAATGTAAAGTGAAAAGAAATGCAAAAAAATATCTCCAGAATCTAGTTACGCTGGGACTGATTACAGAAATTATAAGACTGAAATTATTTGTTTTATTATATTTTATGGCATTTGTGTCAAATTACCCCAGTTTTAAAAAACAACTCAATCACACACACTAAGTTCTCCCCCTAGCGAAAGACTGAGCCTGCGAGCCGAGTTGTCCCTCTGGGGGTAGACAGTGGTCAACTGAGCCTGTGGGCCAAGTTGTCTCCTTAGCAATAGATAGTGTTCAACTCAGCCCGCGGGCTCAGTTGTCCCTCTGGCGGTAGACTGTGGTCAGTTGAGCCAGCGGGCTCAGTTGACCTTGTAGGCCGAGTCATCCCCATCATATATTTTAGAGGTCAACTGAGCCCGCGGGCTGAATTGTGAGTGGGCTCACTTGACCCCATGAAAGGCTTATCTATCCTTACTATATTATAAACGTGAAAGTATGTATGTACGTTCCACTATTGCGCAAAAACTACACAACAGATTTGCGTAAAACTCTTCAGTAATATAGCTTAGATATCAGAATAGTACATAGGCCACAATTTTCGAGGATACTCATTCATAAAATAGGTTTTTTAAACAATAAATGGAAAAGCCTTAGAAAACCCCGAGTTTTGTTCATTGTGACATTTCTATTGCGAAGAATTACATCAACAAACAGTTGCTAGGAAACCAATTTGACACGTTAGTATCTATTTATGTAATGTGAATGTTTGTGAGAATTAACGTTACGCTGGTACGCAAAAACTACATAACAGATTTGCGTAAAATTCTGCAGTAATGTAGCTTAGATATCAGAATAGGACATAGGCTACAACTTTTGAGGGTATTCATTCATAAAATGGGTTTTTTTAACAATGAAAAACATGACCTTTTGTACATTGTGACATTTTCATTTCTAATTAATGAATAAACAATTGGTAACCTAGCAACAGTATTACCTACACGATTAAGCACAAAACACACCTTCCGTATATGACGTATCATACAATTATCTATTATACATATTATAAAACTCTTGCGTTACTGACCTATTGACAGACAAATGCACAGCCTAAACTGCTAAAGATATAAGCATAAAATTTAGAACGTTCATTTTTTATAGTACGTGGACGTGTAATAAGAAAGGATTTTTCGAAATTCAACCCTTAAGGGAGTGAAATAGGGGTTGAACCGTTGTATGAAAATCGTTCATTTGGAAAGTTATAAACTTGAATCTTTGTATAAAGCTTTGTTACTAAAAAAAACAAATGATTTAGCGATACTATAAAAATCATCCCACTTAAAAAAAGTTGTAAGTTTGAATGGGAAACATCTCGTTTTTAAAGTAAGACGCTTAAAACTTCGGTCACAACCTCCTAATGTACAGTGAACATCGTGGATAAGGGCATCTTTTCCAATTCATCCCTTGAAGGGGTTAATGGGGGTTGAAAATTCACATAAATAATGTGTGATTTTGAATGTTAAACTGCGGCTAGAAACATGACAGCAGGACAACAGGTTTCTTTTATAATAGGTAGAGCTATCCAGAAATATTTTTTTAATGAATTATTAAAGGAAAACACGAAGAAAGAGGGAGGGAGGGAGGGAGAGGGAGAGAGAGGGAGGGAAGGAGGGATAGAGAAACGAGGGAGAGAGAGAGAGAGAGAGGGAGAGAAAGAGATAGAGCGAGGGAGGGAGAGAGAGAGAGAGGGAGAGAAAGAGATAGAGCGAGGGAGGGAGAGAGAGAGCGAGAGAGAGCGAGGGTGTGTGGGAGAGACAAAAAAATGGTGTCGTAGTAAAATTATGACGTCGGTTTTCTTATGATGTGGCGGTAGCACGTAAAATTATCGTCCGTAAACCGACGTTACAGATAACAATTTTTTGCTTTGCCTTAAAATACTATCCTTTTGAAACGCCAAGGGACCTTCTACAACATTTTATTTTGGCCAGCGTCGGGGACTTCGCCTGTCTCTTCTTCTCATAGTCTAGCAGGCGTTCAAATTTTAAGTGCCAGTGTTGCCTTCTTATGGAATAATGTTCAATATCCCCATTTTCTCACTCTAAATCCGTTGGTCGCTGAATATTTTTTGAGTATTTTTAAAAAATAAAGAGTATTCGGAAAACTGACAGAAAAATGTTTTCTTCATTTATATCACTGGCTTTACCTAAAATCTACGCGGACGAAGTCGCGGGCGGCCGCTAGTACTATTATAAAGTTGTTAAAATGAAATGTCTGTACATTAAAGATATTTTCAAAAAATATATTGTTACGGACTATTTGGAGGTCACTACAACAAAAAATATAATTTTTGGATTTTATGTATGTTTGTATGTGTCGTTGTGGCTTCATCACCATACGTCGTTATCGCGGGTACCATTACCAATCAGATAAAGAGCAGATAAAACAGAATGTCTATTTGGTAGAAACGGACGTATTCTGCCTACAACTACTAAACATCTAAGAAGCTCTTTACATGTGGAGAGTTTTTCTCTAGAAAAGATCAATAAAAATACAGCCGCAAAGGGGTATGGGTTTAAACTGTTGTCATATGTTTCCATCTGTTTAGTTAACAAGTTTATACATAGGAAATAAGTAAATTTAATTATCTTTTAAAGTCTTTTTTTAACAATTTTAACAATATATACGTACTTGTGTGAAGATAACTGTTATCGTCTACTAATTAAACGCTTACCTACTTAGAAGAAAGTCTATTTAAAAAATAAGAAAACAACGTGTGTAATTTTTACTAACGTGTATTTTTCACATCTATTATTTGGTTTTCGTAATAGATTACAAAGATTTTTTATATATTTCCCACAGTCAATTTGCGGCGTCTAGCAGTAAATATCCATTTTTTTGACTAAATGATCTTTCAACATCAACTGTTGTTGTAGGTGCATACTTGAAACGATGGAAATAATCTAGAGTAGTGTGACAAACTCGTAATGATGATTCAAGTATTATCTCCTTCCCTTGTATCAATTCATTAATTTTTTTTATTATGTCAAATCCAGTATTTTTCTTCAAGACATGTTTCAGCTTGTTAAATATTCTTTTTCCATTATCACTCAAATTTAATTTCGATATATGCTTGTATGTTTTTTGAACGATGGCTAAACTTTCACTGAGAGATAGATTCGGGCACTGCAATTTGTTTATAGCGTCTGGAAGTACCTGAAGATATTTCGCTATAAAATTTAAATCATTCCGAATTTTCGCACTGCGAAATGCTTTCTTTGCCTTTGTGATACATGCTTCGTCAGAATCACGAAATGTGTCCACAACGCCTTTTATTTCCTCGAAATACTTGTTATAGTATGTCGCAGCCTCATTCCACGTTCCCCAACGAATAATCGTTGGATTTGGAGGTAAAGGTATTCCATTAACCATATCTTTAAATGTTTTTACTCTTTTTGGCGATTTTCGAAAAACTTTTTTTACATTTGATATTAATTTATTCACTTCTGGAAAAAGAACGCGAACTTGATCAGCAACTCTGTTAAGACCATGAGCCAAACATGTAACATGGAGAAGGTTTGGGTAATTGTTTCCAATGTTCTACCCGCTTTTTGCATGTACCCTACACCATCAGTTAATAATAACAACACTTTCTCATGTTTCTTGTTGTTAGGACCCCACAAATTATCCAGTGCCTTTTTGACGGTATCCGTTATACTTATATTGTTAGTTTGTTCCAATTTTTTGCTTGACAATACATGTGGAGTTCTGACTGCATCTTCAAGCAATGCACCGAGTATCACATTAGCAATTTGACGACCCCTGGCATCTGTTGTTTCATCAACACTCACATAAATAAAAGCATTTTCTAACTCCTTTTTAATTTTTTGCATTTGTTCGTCGTATATTTGGTTTACGTAATTCTGTCTCAACAAACATTCCGAAGGGACCTCCACAGTTTTTTCGAACTTTCCAGAGACGCAGTTATTGATAAAATTTTTGAATATGGGATTTTCTAACTGAGACCATGGTATATTACAGCTTACCATAAATTTGGTCAATTCCATCCTAAAATCTTTTTTGACGGATGTATGCTTTTCCGAGTTGAAATGTCGTTCCATTGAAGCTTTTCTCTGGGGGAAACTAACATTGCACTTAGTGCAATATAATTTTGTATCGCGAGCCTGTAATTCAGGATAATCCTTTGTCCACAACTCCACAAATTCATCGCACGTTTTTTTCCATCGCACGTCATTTTAAAAACACTCGGCAATAAATATATTACACACAGTTATCAGTACGGATATTTGATAATGTACTGACTAACAAATGACAATGTCAAATAGGAAAAATTACTAAAGAGTTTGCATTGCGACTGCATAGTAAATCTATTTAAGTTGTATTGGTACTCAAGTCAAATATGGAGGTTGGGTAAAACTGTGGAGGTCCCTTCGGAATGTTTGTTGAGACAGAATTACGTAAACCAAATATACGACGAACAAATGCAAAAAAATAAAAAGGAGTTAGAAAATGCTTTTATTTGTGTGAGTGTTGATGAAACAACAGATGCCAGGGGTCGTCAAATTGCTAATGTGACAGTCGGTGCATTGCTTGAAGATGCAGTCGGAACTCCACATGTATTGTCAAGCAAAAAATTGGAAAAAACTAACAATATAAGTATAACGGATACCGTCAAAAATGCACTGGATAATTTGTGGGGTCCCGACCACAATAAACATGAGAAAGTATTGTTATTATTAACTGATGATGTAGGGTACATGCAAAAAGCGGGTAGAACATTGAAAAAAAAAATTACCCAAACCTTCTCCATGTTACATGTTTGGCTCATGGTCTTAACAGAGTTGCTGATCAAGTTCGCGTTCTTTTTCCAGAAGTGAATAAATTAATATCAAATGTAAAAAAAGTTTTTCGAAAATCGCCAAAAAGAATAAAAACATTTAAAGAAATGGTTAATGGAATACCCTTACCTCCAAATCCAACGATTATTCGTTGGGGAACGTGGATTGAGGCTGCGACATACTATAACAAGTATTTCGAGTAAATAAAAGGCGTTGTGGACACATTTCGTGATTCTGACGCAGCATGTATCACAAAGGCAAAGAAAGCATTTCGCAGTGCGAAAATTCGGAATGATTTAAATTTTATAGCGAAATATCTTCAGGTACTTCCAGACGCTATAAACAAATTGCAGTGCCCGAATCTATCTCTCAGTGAAAGTTTAGCCATCGTTCAAAAAACATACAAGCATATATCGAAATTAAATTTGAGTGATAATGGAAAAAGAATATTTAACAAGCTGAAACATGTCTTGAAGAAAAATACTGGATTTGACATAATAAAAAAAATTAATGAATTGATACAAGGGAAGGAGATAATACTTGAATCATCATTACGAGTTGTTCACACTACTTTAGATTATTTCCATCGTTTCAAGTATGCACCTACAACAGTTGATGTTGAAAGATCATTTAGTCAATTAAAATGGATATTTACTGCTAGACGCCGCAAATTGAGTGTGGAAAATTTAGAAAAAATCTTTGTAATCTATTACGAAAACCAAATAATAGATGTGAATAATACACGTTAGTAAAAATTACACACGTTGTTTTCTTATTTTTTAAATAAACTTTCTTCTAAGTAGGTAAGCGTTTAATTAGTAGACGATAACAGTTATCTTCACACAAGAACGTATATATTGTTAAAATTGTTAAAAAAAGACGTTAAAAGATAATTAAATTTACTTTTTTCCTATGTATAAACTTGTTAACTAAACAGATGGAAACATATGACAACAGTTTAAACCCATACCCCTTTGCGGCTGTATTTTTTATTGATCTTTTCTAGAGAAAACTCTCCACATGTAAAGAGCTTCTTAGATGTTTAGTAGCTGTAGGCAGAATACGTCCGTTTCTACCAAATAGACATTCTGTTTTATCTGCTCTTCATCTGATTGGTAATTGTACCCGCGATAACGACATATGCTCATAACTCAAAAACTATTCCACATAAACCTGTCAAATTTAGCTCATATTATTGAGACTTGCAAAATTTATATGTGCTCCAAATTTCATAAACACAGATACTCTCAAAACTTAGATATTAACATCCAAAACTCGTAATTTTTATCACCAACCTATAGATCAAAACCCAGATGGCATCCAGCCAGAAAGGTAGTGGGTTGAATACAAAGGAATAAATCAGATTTTTTTATTATTCTATCATAATTTTCCAATGCTGACGATGACGATGACGGATAACGAATGAAGATGACGATAACGTTGAGGATAAGGGTAAGGATGAAGATGAGGATGAGGAAATTAAGTAGGAATTTACACGGTGGCCGTACAAGGAAGTGGCCGTAGGTGACCGGATCCAAAGACGGATATTTATCAAGTATAAGTTCCATGTACATTACCTCAAAAATAAGTTTTCAAGCCTTTTGAAAATATAATCATCACAAATATACTCGCTCTGATGATCATGAGAAGTGATAAATAAAAAAATGTAAAAACACTAAAAACCGACTCCAATAAAATTACGAAAAAGTTTAAAATTCAGTAATTTGGTTCCTTCAATTTACTTTCAATTAACATTTTTTTAACTCAATATATATACAACTAACTTCTACCCGCGACTTCGTCCGCCTTAAATTCGTTTATCGCGGATAAGGGCATTTTTTCTGGGATAAAAAGTAGCCCATGTCCTTCCCCGGGACTCAAACTATCTCCATACCAAATTTCATCCAAATTGGTTCAGCGGTTTAAGCGTGAAGAGGTAACAGACAGACAGACAAACAGACAGACAGACAGACAGACGGACACACTTTCGCATTTATAATATTATATTAGTAAAGTAATTAGTATATTAGTATTAGTATTATTAGTATGGATTAATGCTTCATATAACCTAAGCCGGTTATTAGTTATAGAAAAAATCTTGAATTGCTTATAAAAGAACATTGTTTGACTTATTAATCCAGTACACCTTTTAAAACCAACTGTCGGCTGCATTAATGGTGCCCACTATTATTAATTAATGTGTGACAAATATTTTTGTAAGCACCTTTATATTATGTGTAACATGAACCCTGTACATATTATATTGTATGTAACTTTAAGTTTGCACTTGCCTAGTTGGAAAAACGCAACAGGAACTTAAAATAATGGGGGAAAAATTTTTGGGTAATTAAGCTATACACCCTGGCTGTGAGACCAGGTCCCTTACCCAGGCTTACCAGAACCAACTGGCAAGGTGTCCGCGGGCAATGGAGAGAAGCATGTTGGGAATAAAACTATGAGAAAAGATAATCAACAAGGAAATACGAGAGAAAACCAAACTTGCTGACATATTGGCTCGGATTGACAATCTAAAATGGTGATGGGAGGTCATATGCAGCGCTGCAAAACAAATAAGTGGAGTAAGCAAGTCATTCTAGGTTCCCGAGAGATGGCACTAGGCAACAGGGACGCCCTATAAGAAGATGGGAACACAACCTTCGGCTAACTTTGGGGCTATATTGGACAAAGTTAGCTTGCGACGGAGCCCAATGGCGATTGTTGGAGGAGGCCTATGCCAAGAGGCACACCAAATTAAGGGTAATATTGTAAATAGAAATGTGCATTTAATCTAGTGCTATGTAAACACTTGTTCAGAAATAAAGGCTATTATTATAATATCTTGAAAAATATTATGGCATATTTTTTGTTATAACTGCATCACAGTTTATTTAGATTTCATTATGTAATAAGCAACTTAAAAAAATAATAATACGGTACCAAGGAACCGGGTAGAACCAGGAATCCTGGTCCTTACTTAATGATCTACTACATTTTATAATAATAATGGTCATAAGTACTGCAATTCATATTTAATGACTAGCAGGCGGGAAAATAATGGCAAGCCTTTAAAAATAATCATGCTATTATAATTTACTTTATTTAAGTAAATGATATATAATTGGCATTTCTTAATGACTTTCATTGAAGAACTTAGGACTCAGGGGGCGTACGTTGTTTTGCGTACGCAAAAAGATCGTGTGATAAAAAGTTTGGGAGCCGCTGCTATAATCTAACCTATCAAATCAGTTACCAATCCATACTTCTATACTAATATTATAAATGCGAAAGTGTGTCTGTCTGTCTCTTACCTCTTCACGCTTAAACCGCAGAACCGATTTAGATGAAATTTGGTATGGAGATAATTTGAGTGCCGGGGAAGGATATAGGCTACTTTTTATCCCGGAAAAATACGCTTATGCGCGATAAACGAATTTAAGGCGAACGAAGTCGCGGGCAGAAGCTAGTTACTGATATATATACCACGTTATGTCATACGTATGGTACTCAACTAAAGCCCCTTTTTTTCTACGCACTACCAAAGAAAATGTACTTTTGGTACAACCTAAACTCAGAACTTTATTGAAATAAAATTTAATAAGGCTACTACTTACATTCGTATTTCACAATCGGTAATTCAAAATCCTCTTGCGTTAATTCTCCTAATTCTTCGTCCATGATTAATATTGCTAGATCTTAGCATAAAAATATAAGAATAGAATATAGTAGTTACAGTATAATTACAAAAACAATTAGGTTGGATTCAGTTAGCAATTTCATTGCAAGTATTGCAACATCACATCAACATATTTCAGATTTCACAAACACAAATTTGACAAAATATTTTTTTTTTTTACATATTTAAATGTTGCCATTATTGTCATATAGTATGCGAGACATTCGCGCTTGACACCTTGACAGTCCCACGCATGGATCAATACGGATATCGGTCTGTACAGCCGTCAAAATGCATATTGTGTGTTGCTCCATAGCACATTGTCTGAAGAAAACAAGTACATTTTGACACAAAATGAGTGATAAATCGCCTCTTACCCAAGCTGCGGGACAAAAAACGCCTCTCAGACGTATTGAAGTGATTCTGAAATCCCCCTTTAAAAGTTTGAAATTGTCATAGCATTAACTTTTTGACCCTAAACAATATGTGTTTTTTGTAAAAGTAACAATAACACATGCAATTTGAAGTGATTTGCTGTTATTTCGTGTTATTGTGGCCAAAAGATGAAATGCACCGTTACTTTGATCAACGAGGTAACATTGATCACTCATTTTTAACACGCTTTTATTATTAGTTCGACCTGTGTGTAACTATGTAATGGAATCTAAGGTAACTAATTTAACCATCTTCCAAGGATCGTAGCGTCATGAAAATTGGCAGCTGTATGTAGTTCTGATGACAATACAATAATATGGTACTGTCGAACTGATCTGACGATGAAGCCGGAAGATATGAACTGGAACTTCGTGATGGAATATCGTATCATAGCTGTGTATGGATTTGTTCGAAAAAGGCTTGTAAAGCGTGTTTTTCTAGTGTTTTCTAAACTATTAATTATTAATCCATAAGAAATTTGTTTGTTAACGCGTTTATGATTTTATTAAGGATAAAAATCATATTTGACGCGTTCAGAAATACACTCCTTCTAGTTTAAACGTTAATGATCAGTGTTACCCCGTTGATCAAAGCAACCCCAATTGACGGTAAAGTGGGTACAGTTAATGTCCAAGAAAAATCATTAAACTATACGTTAAGGCCGGTGAGGTTTCTTTGGACGAATAAATTATCACTTATACTTTATTATATTAGCGAAGCCGTGGCCAGAATGAGTCATTTGCGGAAGATGACTCGTCTACCTCTTTTCCTTACGTTTCTTATTTGGTAAAGGTATCTTAGTCATTGTGTACGTGATTCATTAAATGAAAGAAGTCAATTATTAGTACCTCTAAATGTCAAACAACGGCCTTTTGCAAACACGAAATGTAACAAAAAAAAATATTCTAGTCATTCTGAGTAAAAATAGAATTAACTAAGTTAGTACGCAATATACCTACAAACTTGTATAGAAGAGATACAGGGAAGAGAATTATTCATGTTTCAAGCACGTTCTTACCCTCTGTGAAATATGAAACCCAATGCGGTTGCATGTAGCTACCTGTTTCAATTTGATAATCTTAACATGTAGGCCCGGACTGGCTGGTCATACAAGTTTTTTTATACATTCCAATGAAAAGTATAGAATTCTGTATAGAATTCTTTGCCATGAAGAACTAAACTGCAACTTGTGACAACAATATCATAGGCCATTTTTTAAATGAAATTTTGGATGTAGATCTTTTTACTAGTTGTGACTAAAGTAGACATGAAGTAGGTATCAGAAGTATGTGGAGAGACATCCACCAATGTGGTGGAGGTGTGAAAATTATTCTACTTCTTTGTTTAATCTCGCAAATGAACTGCACTAATAGTGTGAGTTGATCATTAACATATTCATTCATCGCTCTCATGTCATATCTAAGCTCATTTGCCAATAAAAGTCATGTGTTATTGCAACATACAGTGGCGCGCGGTCCATATAGTCGGGGGCGTGATCTGCCCCCAAGGATCATGGCTCCATATAGCCATGGAGAAGCTGCCTGCCTTAACCAAGAGCCTAATGCTCGCCACTGACGATATATTAATAGTACAGTCTTTCTCGGTATAACATTAGATTCTAAGCTCCAATGGGGTCCCCATAGTGCTAATCTCTCGAATAGACTGAGTTCTGCAGCATTTGCAGTAAGTAAGATTCGTCAATTAACAGACGTGATAACGGCTCGATTAGTGTATTTCAGTTATTTCCACAGTATTATGTCGTATGGCATCTTACTATGGGGCAGTGCTTCCGACATTAATACTATATTTGTTCTGCAGAAGCGGGCTGTTCGTGCGATATATAAAATGAACTATAGAGAGTCGCTTAGAGATAAGTTTAAGGACATTAATATAATGACAGTGCATTGTCAATACATTTATGAGAGTATTATGTATGTACATAAAAATATTACCGACTTTAAGAAGAACTGTGATATACATAATATTAATACTAGAAATAAGCATAAGCTCGCAGAGCCTGCTACTAGGCTCCATAAAATAAGGAGATCATTCATGGGTAACTGTGTGAGATTTTATAATAAACTTCCTAGCAGCATAACTGAGTTGACTATTGGTAAATTCAAAAATATTGTGAAACGAAAATTATTTTCTAAAGCTTATTTATAGCACACAAGACTACATGAATGATGAAGCCGCGTGGGATTAATGTAAATTATAGCGTCATGTAGGTATATGAATAATTATTTTAACAAATACCTAAGGTATTATTATTATTTTAATCTTAATTGTGTTATATACTCTGACATTTAGAATTTTATTCTAGACACATTCTAGATTATTTATTTTTTATTCACAATCCTTTTGGGATTTATCTTACTGATTACTTTAATTTTAAAAATGATGATTTTTTCAATAATATTACACTTAAGTTAAATGATCTTATTAGGTTTTTCTGGGTTTCCCTAATCCTTGCAGCAAATGTTGGATCATATTGTATTTTTCCCAGCAAACATTCACTCTCATGTAACTGACATTTCGAAAGTGCTTGTAACTAGGCCTACTTGAATAAACAATATTTTGATTTGATTTTGATTTGATTTATCTTACTCAAATAAGTGGCTCCAGTACCTCAGACACAAATGGTTGCTTACTCGTATAAATTTAATATACATATGTTTCAAAGAAATCTACTGGATTTCACTAATTATTGGCAATAGTCATAGAAACGAGGAAGTTGGAATCATCCTATAATTGACGAAATTTTAAAACAGGGTATCAATGGGTTGCAAGACTAATTAATACAATAATATAGGACGACACGTTCAAATCTACCTATACATTTTCGCTTCATTCAATTTATTATATCAAACGTAAACTTTTGCGCTCGCGCTCGGTAAACGCGCTCTCGCGCCGGCCATCGTTTATCTCCTTTAACGTATGTTTTTGCAAGATTCTAGTGTTTATATCGTGTTTGTACACCTAAATACTTACTTACGATAATACAGTCAGTAAAAGTACGTGTTTGTTGCACTAATTCCACCACCGCTAGTACCCTGAAACTACAATAACTCTTTATTGCACACCTCACAAAACAAAGTACAGAAAAAAAAATATTGAATGAAAGATAAACAACAGGCGGTCTTATCGATAAGCAGCGATCTCTTCCAGACAACCTGTAAACTGAAAAATAAACTGCACGTATAAGTAGGTGGTAATTAATCTTGGTTAAAAATGCCTACTAATTGGTGGTTTTAAATTCAAGGGGCGATTTTTTTTATTTTATTTTGATTAATTTATTGAAATAATTACACAGCATCACAGTGAAATACTAATGCACTGTGAAAATTATAAAATAAAGTACGATAAGTTGATAGAAAATAATAAATTTAAGGACAGATAGGTAATATATGTATGATGTTTATCCACCGCCTCACAGTTTCTCATATACATCGCATACAACCACTCAGCTACTTGATAAAGCATCGGACTCAGGTGCTGATGTGGGAAGCGCATTAAGGAACTTTAATATGATATTGGCTTTAAGTGTGATGATATTAAGTAATCAGATTGAATTAGAGACATGCGCGATCCCAATAAATTTATTTGGTACCTAGGTCACTAGGTCTAGACCTAGAAGCTATATTGAGATTTTGACTTGATTATGTGAGTTAGTTAATGTATGAGTGCCTTACTTTTATTACATAATTATTTATTTTTTTAACATTCATAACAATAGTTACCTAGTGTGTGAAATGAAGTGTGGGTTTTGGCCCCATGTGAACCAAGTAGTCCAAGAGATTAATAAAACGTAGACTGATGGTATCTACTCGGATTTATTGGATATGCGTTCGCGTCGACAACCGCTTCGCGCGTGACTCGCTCTCGACTAACTTTACCGCGCGCTTGCTCCAGGCAACCACACGAAAAATAGCGGGCGTGCGCAGACGCCAGTTAACATATACCCGCGGCTCAGTCCGTTAGGAAGCGAGCCGGAGGTCTCCCCCTATTGGTTCTAGTAGGAAGTCGCCTGATTGGCGTGCTATCTCTGTCGCACGCTATAGACTCCCCCTCGAATTCTTGAAGACGCCAACGTCCATGCCTAACAAGCAAAGTATACCTATAAATAAAGACTATAAGTACTTATTTACTAATAACGTTCCTATAAAGACATTGTCGTAGAGCCATTTACTTATAATAGCATACGATAAGCGGTAACATACTGAAGATCATTAATGTTTATATTTCAGCCTTATAGTTTGCTACACGATTGTAGCACAGAACAGTTACAGGATACTTTTACTTATAGTAACATTTCACAAGCGTAGATAGCCTTAAGATCATTTGGTTTTATCTTACAGACTTCTAGTCAGCTTCAAGATCGTCTTTTAACACAGTTATAGGTTTAAGTCTCCTATAATAGTTTGCTGTAAGATCAAATAGTCCTGAATAGTATTTGATCTTATAGTAGCATTTTAAAAAAGAACAAGATATTATGATATACTAAGCTGAGGTGATTACAAGTCCACATCGCTATAAGTCTTGTCCAATGTTCTTATAACTGAAATTGTACTTGGTAAGAGCCTTATTAGATGAAACAATCATATAAGTTATTAGATCAAACACCTTACTAGTAATCGTTCGGTATTGTCACATTGACGATGTAATTTGTAATCTAGTATATTTGGAACGTCGGGATGAATTTAAGGAATTGTACGCGACATGATCCGTTTAAGTAGTTTTATTGAAATGTGTAACCATGGCGGAGATCAAAACATTATTTTTAACTAAAATTAACTTTCTTATGATTCATAGATAGTAAGAAGATTTCGTGAGGAACCCTAATACGTTACGCCATATTAATATGGCGGCAAGTTTTCTGGACTAAAACTGCTATAAGTGCAAATTTACCTATAATTGTCCTATAACATACTCAATGCAGAGAATCTTTAGAATATGGCGAATGTTCATAATAAATGTGGGAATATTATTCTAACAACATATATGATATGTCCACTTTTTCAAGGGGCATTGTAAAATTAAACAATTTATGGTGGACATTTACAATAAAAATGACTTGCCCGGTAAGTTCACACACTATACATACAGTATTTTACAATACTTAGATATGCTCTAAACTACTTACAAATTATGTATATTAGTTAGCTAAGAAAAATACTTACGTTTGTTTTTAAGTACCACGCAAAGTAATATAAAATAAAATTATCATAAAATGTATTAATAAACTAAGTATATTAGTAATACGTTAAAAATAAGATTGCTTTATTATGATGCTTATGTGAGATACTTATAAGAGTAAAAAAACTTATAAATGGGTAGTCTCAGAACATTATAGGAGCAATTGTATTCTGGTAGAACTTCTGTAAGTGTATTATAGGGCCTACTGACATTCTGCTAGTTTATTATAAGATCGATATATGAAAGCAATGCTCCTATAACTGCGACCAAATTCGTGTGTGTAATAAACTACAAGTATCTTATAAGTACAATAAAAAAAGGCTTGACAACACTATAAGGACTGATTATGCTTGTTGGGTGGACTCGCACACAACTCTAATGTCGGTTACGTGGACGCCCTCTGTTCCGTTTAGGCACTACAAGAGGAGGAAGCCCGTCATCTCTACTATTAAAGCGCACGAGCTGAGATGAATGGTACTTGCCAAGCAACTTATCGGGTGAGTCAAAGTCGGAAATCAGGTAAGTGGTAGGACTAACTTTTTTACCAACCAGGTAAGGACCATCTCTTTTTGAGACAAACTTGGCCGAGACGTTCTTAGCTGCATTGCTGAGAACGTGTGACATAATGAAGACTCTATTACAAACGTTAAATACATCACCTGACCGACGAGACTTATCCGCATGTTCCTTACGCCTGTCCTGCTGAGTTTCTACACGATCTCGTACAGTTGACAGAGAGTTAATGAACGAGCGAAGATATGGCGTTATCTGAGGAACAAAATTTTATTTCTCAAGTACGGCTCTTAAATCATAACTGAGGATATTTCATGTTGGAATCTCTGGCGGACATCTTGGAGTAAAAAAGACGCTAATGAAGGTAAAGCAGAGATTTTATTGGATACATTGTAGGGAAGATGTTGAAGACTGGTGTCGCAAGTGCATAAAGTGCGCCGCTGTCAAAGGTCCTCAAACGCGAAGTAGAGGAGCATTGAAGTTATACAATGTCGGATAGCCATGGGAGCGCGTGGCACTTGACATTGCAGGGCCATTTCCGGTAACTGAGAATGGAAACCATTACATATTGGTGGTAATAGATTATTTCACGAAATGGCCGGAAGTATTTACCTTGCCTAATCAGGAAGCTACAACAGTTGCTAAAAGGTTAGTGCAAGAAGTTTTCTGTCGATATGGCCTACCACTGGAGCTACACAGTGACCAAGGGAGGAATTTAAAAACTCACTTTATTAAGTTCATATGGAGTTGAATATGTTATTGCCACATCTACATCCTCGAGAACCAAATAAGTACGTACGGAAGTCCTACGAAAACTCTGTTGCTCATATGTCCGACTCTGCGAGAGATCAAATCTATGTACTTTTCAAAGCTTTTTACGTTTATTATCTCTAGTTACACAAATTCTTTAAGTCGGCTTTTTAATTATTTTATCTTTTTTCAATCACATTCTAACCGACGCGGTTTTTTAAATTTAAATAAGTAACAAGATCTTTTTGACTAAAATGCCTGTGACATACGGACGGACGCGGACGGACGGATATGACGAAACTATAAGGGTTCCATTTTTGCCATGTTCGCTAGGGAACCCTAAAAAGGAACGGTTTATAAGCATTGGTCTAATTAAAACTGGCGCAATGGGATAGTTTGGTATTTCAAAACGGTCTACTTTATCGGCGATGGGAGTCAACTAACGGAAACGACAGTCATCTACAAACAGTTGTACCGAGATCCAAGGTAAATGAGATCCTGAGGACATTTTATGACGGAGTCTCTGGCGGACATCTTGGAGTAAAAAAGACGCTAATGAAGGTAAAGCAGAGATTTTATTGGATACATTGTAGGGAAGATGTTAAAGACCGGTGTCGCAAGTGCATAAAGTGCGCCGCTGTCAAAGGTCCTCAAACGCGAAGTAGAGGAGCATTGAAGTTATACAATGTCGGAGAGCCATGGGAGCGCGTGGCACTTGACATTGCAGGGCCATTTCCGGTAACTGAAAATGGAAAACGTTACATATTGGTGGTGATAGATTATTTCACGAAATGGCCGGAAGTATTTGGTTTGCTTAATCAGGAAGCTACAGTTGCTAAAGGGTTAGTGGAAGATGTTTTCTGTCGATATGGCCTACCACTGGAGCTACACAGTGACCAAGGGAGGAATTTCGAGTCTACGGTTTTTCAAAGAGTGTGTAAGATAATGCGAGTACATAAAACGCGCACTACTTCGTATCATCCTCATTCAGAAGGAATGGTGGAACGATTCAATCAAACTTTAGAGCGTCATTTGGCGAAGTTAGTCGATAGCCATCAGAAAGATTGGAACGAGTACATACTACTTTTCCTGTTAGCCTACAGAACGGCGGTTCATGAGAGCACGGGTGTCACACCGGCACAAGTGAACTTCGGAAGGGAGTTGAGATTACCAGCGGACTTACTTTCTGGCTGCCCACCGGATACTCCAGTAGATGTGACCGATTACGCACATGATCTAAGAAGTAGAATGTTGGATATTCACACACAAGTAAGGCAACCTGGTCTTAAAGCGAGCGAGAGAATGAAGACACGGTACGACCGCAACGCTAACAGATGCGAATTGGAAGACGGAATGTTGTTCTGGCTCCATAACCCAGTACGACGAAAGGGGAAGTCACCTAAGCTTCAGCCAAGCTGGGAAGGTCCATATATCGTTGTAACAAAATTAAACGATGTTACCTACAGAGTTCGCCGATCTGCTCGGGGTCCGGCAAAGATCGTCCATGTCGACCGATTAGCACGATATTACGGCACAAATGATGCTCGGGACGAGCATGACTAAGCGGAGGGCAATGTTGCGAAGACCATAACGTCATCAATCGTCGAGTAGTGTTTACTAAATGTGTATCAGTTTTTCGCAGACTAAATTAAGAACCGAATGGCCCTGTCGTAAGACAGTGGCTTAATGATCGTGAGGTCAGCGGTTCTAATCCCAGCATGGGCGAGCTTTTTGCAAGTTTTCTTCGGATATTTAGATTTTAGTAAGTGAGACTAAAGTTTCTAGAAAGTTTGAAGAAAAGAAAATTCCGTGCCATAGAAGTTTAAAGGACAAATGTATGGGATTCGAATATGCTGGAACCTTCGACACAGCCCAATTTACTAGAAAAACGACGCTACTCAAAACAGCAGAATAACGAAAATATGACGATAAAAAGTGACAAAAGACGAGCGAAATTAACGGGTATAAAAAACGACGACGGTAGATCAGACGACAGTCTTAAAGTGGCAAGCGAAGGAGAAACAAGTGGAAAGAAGAGGAAGTTAAGTGAAGTGATAAAAGTGAACTAGTGGAAGTGAACTAGAAAGTGTTCAGTGTCAGTGACTCAGTGTGTGCTATACACGGTGCGAAGTCTAGTATCGGTATCGGAACGCGTTTAACAGTGAATCCCTGCTACTGTAAGTAGCAAATAAATGAACGTGGAACTGTCAAGTTGTTTTAACTCTATCCTATACCCCACGCTCGTAACAGTATATTTTAAATAATGCAGAAGAGAGTTTGTCTTGTTTTTATTGCATTATCAATAACACCATTAACGACATTGTACCTACTAAAATCCGTAAATGTGTTGCATCAAGATACAATTATCCGGAATGGTATAATGCCGAATTAATTTGTGAGATAAAGTATAAAGCTGAACTTCATAAAAAGTACAAGGCCGACCAATCTCAAGAAAATTCTGTATCTTTTTCTAGATGTAGGACGCGGGTAAAAGATATGATTCAGAAAGCTTACACGAAGTATCAGGACCGTGTCCAATCCCATTTATCTGAGGACCCGAAGGCCTTCTGGAATTATATCAAATCCAAAAAACACCGTAACAACGTCTAGAAGTTATCGAAAAATGGAATGGTACTCGATGGGAAAAGTGGTGTGAAAGAGTTTGTAATTTTTTTCCAGTCAGTGTATAGTACCGTTCCTGGTGAATTGAATGTTAACGCAGCAGTGACTCAGTGCGAATACACCTGGATAGATTGCATCTTGATGATGTGATGCTAGCACTGGCGAACCTTAAACCGAAGCGGTCTGCTGGGCCTGATGGCATCCTCGCTTTCTTATTTAGAGATTGTTGATCTGTACTGGCCGGACCGCTCCTCCATGTTTACAATAGGTGCTTGGAGAACGAAGTCTTTCCAGTTTGTGGAAAACAACCCTGGTAGTCCCAGTTCCGAAAGGAGGAGGGGGGAAAGTGTGGCTGAATACAGACCGGTCGCAGTGTTGTCTACCCCTACCAAAGCATTCGAATCAGCATTGTTGAATGTTATTTATAATCAATTACGTTCTCAATTGTCTGACGCGCAGCATGGGTTCCGACCGGGTTCTAGCACAACCAGTAACCTGCTCAGTTATGTAACGCAAATTATTCCAGAAGTGGATAGTGGGGGGCAGGTTGACGCTGCTTACTTTGATTTTCAGAAAGCGTTGGATGTTGTCGATAACGACATCTTGCTTAGAAAGCTAGCCGGTGTCAACTTTACCCCTCATCTATTAAAGTTCTTCGCAAGTTACAAGACTGACAGGCGACAGTTCGTTGAATACGATGGACATACGTCAGACCCGTATTTTGTGAGATCGGGAGTGAGTCAAGGAAGTAACCTTGGCCCTTTACAATTTATTATCATGGTCAAAGACTTACCCCAGGTTATCAAAAATGCGGGCTGTTTACTTTTTACTGACGACTTAAAAGTGTATCTATCTATAAGAAGTACCGCAGACTGTGAAATACTCCAAAACGACATAAACAATATGGTTTCATGGAGTGAAGCTAACAAATTGCATTTTAATACGTCCAAGTGCCTTACTAGTTCGTTTACTCGAGCACATAACCATATCAGTCACTATTATGTAATTAACGAAACGAAATTAAACAAAACAACAGAAGTAAAAGACTTAGGAGTAAAGTTCACATCGGACCTAAGATTTCGGGATCATATTGTTAATATTAGTAAAAAAGCCTTCAGAATGTTAGGATTTGTGCTTCGTCGTTCCCATGATTTTACAAATATTGAAGCGATTATCGCCTTATACAATGCGTTGGTACGAAGTGGTCTGGAATGCAACGCTGCTATATGGGCTCCACATGAAACGCAATATCGGTTAATGTTGGAGCGTATCCAAAATAAATTTGTCAGATTTTTGTATTTGAGAAGATATGGGGCGTATCCTTTCTACCCTCTAATGTACCCAACTTTATTTATTTTGGGTATGGTTGGATACAACGAGCTGCGAGTGCGCAGAGAGTTAGGTATAGTGACATACATATTTAAATTAATTAGGGGTAAAATCTTTAACGGTCAGGTTTTGTGTTGTGTGAGTCTGTGTGTACCTGATAGGTACGTGTGGCGCCGCCGCCGGGCACGGCTGGCTGGTTGAGCCGTGCGGGCGTACCAACCTGCTCGGTGCGGCCCCGCTGACGCGCGCAGTACGCACCCTAAACCTAATAGCGGAAGATTTGGATTTGTTTTCCTGTTCTCTGAATCGATTCACAAAGTCAGCTTTATTCATAATTAGTTATAAACTCAGTACTTAGTATAGATAAATAGATTTAAAGGTTAATAATGTAAAATTATATAAATAGTTACGCTATTGTCTTGGGTATAAGTCCTGTAAAAAATAGCTGTAAGTGTGGAGAAATAAATAAATAAAATAAAATAAAATAAATATTGGTGGAGCCACAGGGTATGATGACATCCTGTTACATATTAGTGAAGGTGCGTGGGGCTCCGCACGCCACGCTTGGCGGAGGCGGCATTGGGTTTCAATAAGACCCGTACACCGAGTGGGGCACGTGACTTCTTAACCATACATTTGGTGACAGACGCACGGTCACCACACAAAGAGGTAAGGGCATCACATTGGTTCCGAGAAAATAAAGAAAAACCAAAAAAAAAAGTGACGCATAGCTGAGCGTTGCAAGGAAAGCAATTTTACGGTGATGCTATTAATTCAATATGTATAACTTATCATTCATACGTTATAAGATTCCTATGCAAAATAGATCGTAAAATGGAAGCAAACAAATGCCTTGAAACATAAATATCAATTGAATAATTAATTATGACGCCATACGTATTTTGATTGCATGCCATGATGATCTGATTTGGAAAAGTGCTTGAATAATATTCCAAGACGCGAGACGTCTTGACATATAATTACCGCGTCATATTCTCTTATATGAATCATCTCACGCTTTCTGTGAGTTTAGCAATGCAGGGATACGTCATCTTTGCATCTCAGCATTTCTACGGTGCCCCGGACAAGGTGTGACAGGTCGTCAGAAACAGCGGTGAGGGGCAGGTCACGAAGACTACGCTTTAGCAAAAGGGAAGAAACATTTCGGCGTCTATAGAAGATCACCGAAGGATCAGTGATCATACGTGCGGTTCGGGTGAAGAGTAGAGCTCTATAATTTGTTAGTGGTTAACCAGGATTATCCACCGTTTATCAAACGAAAATCCATTTTCATTACGTATAAAGACAAGATGCATATAATTATTTTTATATAAAATATTGACAATTGGGTCAATCAACTTTTTCGGTAATTCGTTGCCATAGTTACGCCTCATGAACCCATTTCGTAAATATGTTGACAGCCGGGTTTGTTGGCAATTTGTCAATATAATTCAATGTATATTGTCTCCTAAATTATGGAACTAAATAATAAAAAAATAATCCACCCAGTTAAAAGTCAATAACGATTAAGTAGGGTTTGAATAATTAATAACGTTATCTTTTCGCAGAATATATACAACGATTCTCTGAAGGTGAAGGTGAAATGTATATAATTAATTGTATATTAAAAAGTATCTGATGTATATATATAAAATATTACAAGGTTATCTTGTAAAAAATAATAATTTATTTTTCACAGAATATTTAAAATATTTAATATAAGGTCTTACTTATCATATTGCATGGTCATAAGAATACGGGTGCATTGCATATGACAGAAAGGTATTATGAAGAAATTTCTATAGAGCTGAATCCCCTTATAGTGTTCATTGAATGTCATGAATGACATATCTTGTGTAACAAATCAAATGAAACACACAGTCAGTTGAAATGAAAGTAATAAAATTAAACTCAATTATATGTAAGTATTGTGACTATGCTTATTTGCTGACCATATCAGTCGGTAGGAAGACAGGAATATGGGCACTTTTGTAATGCTGATGACTTCCTGTCATCACGCCACGACGTGGCTATGAGGAGCATCAAATGTCATCTTGACATCCCGAAGATGACATCATGTCAGCTCAAAGATGACATCAGGATGAGAAGTATGCTAATATGCATACTCTTCGTCAATGACCATGGCACCGTCATGTTACGTCATGGAATCGTCGTTGAATCTTCACACGCTACACGATATGGAGCAGCACAAACCATGATGGTCTAGCAGGATATGATTGTATCACAAGCCTCCATATCACTAGCTTAAGATAGGATAAGTTACATTGTATTGATTTTTTTTATTCAAGCGTGTTGAAATTTGTATAAAGTATCGAACTTGCTAAGTAGGTAGGAAAAAAATGATTCTTCTTCTGGTTTCTATTAATAAATTTTACGGATTATTTTGAAAAATAGATACTGACAATAATGACAAGAGACGTAAATGACGTTCGATATCCGTAAGGTTTATGGCATATATCTACAAAGGTTTGACTACGATTATAAAGTACATAGACAGAGGTAATGAAAAGGAATAATCGTACAGAACACAGACTAATAAGAGATACTACGTATCAGACTGCCAACTCAGAAACAAATATTATTTGCACTACACAACTATATTTAATCTGTACGATTCTATTTGAGATTGCTATATAGCAAGGGATCGTAACGTATTCAGCCAAAGCAGTGTAGGTTCATTGAATGAGGTGTAATATTTAGAATGAATAGTTCCCGGCACGTAAATTTGAACACATAACTTCAGTAATTGTATTTACGTGATCAAATTCTATGCTGGGAAAAAAAATAAAAAGAACATTATTTGTTAAAAGATTTATTTTTCAATTTATTTTTAAATTTGTCGTAAGCTTTCTTCTGCATTGCAAGTAATACGCGGTTTTTTAATCGGACTACATCTGTCCCCTTTGATATTTTGTTGGTTGTGTTGCACCAATTCATAATTGTAAATCGGACAGTCAGAGCAATGAAATGACTGAGAATAGTTTTGTGCTCGGCGCAGTCAAAGAAACAAAATGAATTCTTGGACATAATGTTTGCTAGTTCTGCCGGCGATAATTTTGCAAGATCATCACGATTTAAACACTTCAACCACTTAAGTAAACCACGGGAAATGGTGTCAAATAGCGTCCTTTCGCAAAGTTCTACAAACAGAGCACTCTTAAAACATTTTGCAAAAAGAAAGACATTATAAACAGAAGGACATCACTCGATAACACTTTACTGTGTCAGTGACAAAATGAATTTCGACAAATAATATATAGATGACAAGATGAGTGTATTGTCAAAGCAACAGCTAATCACAGCAGAGAAAAACGTCAGTCAATATTAAAAACAACATGGCGCTAACGTACGCGTTTTGTTATACGAAGATTACCAGCTGTGGTACAGAATATCAGAGTAGACATGATGAACACTCTAGCTGCCTAAAGCATGAATGCTTAAGGTATTACATGAACGTATGTGTAGAGCATACTTTATAGATTATATGCTCTAGGCGTCTATTAGAGAAGGTATATATATCCGGGGGTAGTCGAATGGTGCCCTTGCTTTTTAACACAGGGTTTTTGCCTGCGTAAAGCTAGAGTCGGTAAGTATGTAGTAAGTTTCTGTAACATTCGATAGGCTAGGAAACATACATGCTCCGACCCTGGTTACCTCATAGCATGAGGCCATTCAGGATTTATTTGTAATGGTCCCTCCCTGTGCAGGTAGGGACCATTGTACGCTAGGTAGGAGTAGTTTTGTGTAGGGCACTACGTTACCTGCGTCCTCCCCGTGACGGAGGGATATGTGAAGGTGTTAATCCTTCACCGTGATCGTATGACGAGACAGGCCGTATGTAAAAGTAGTATATATTCGAAATTAGGAACGTCAACTGTCTCGTACCAGCTATATGTCATTAGGCTAAAGTCTTAAGACAGAAGTTGAATACATAACATCAAACCCGTACCAGCTTCATTTATTTTATACCACAATGTAGCCATTCCCCCACAATACATATGACAGTTAAAATGTTTTTAAGGAGTTTTTCAGAATGGCGTCAAAACGTCTGAGAGGCGTTCATTATGCCGCGGCGCGGCTTGCTGGAGGAAATGGTAAAAGCCAAAATTTAACTAGGTAACAGGCGATTTATCACTCATTTTGTGTCAAAAAGTACTTGCTTTCTTCATACAATGTTGTGCTATTTCACACACACAATATCTGTTTTGTTGGAATGCAAAACAGTGTTATTATCCACATAAAAGCAGTAACAGACGATCGAATTTGGTCCGGGCCGGACGTGGATTTGGTTCAGCGAACAAATCTGCGGTTTGCTATAGATGATCGAACCTTGCCAGTTGTCTTGTGTGTGCAATTGAGTACGGACGTTATGCCTCCGGTATTATCTGAGCGTGCGCCTATTTGTTTAAGGAAGAAACGAAGAGCGCGCTATATTTTCGCGGTGAATTTAGTCACATGAAATTAATTAAATCGCTTGTAATGATTTTCGTACATACTTGTGACTAGATCATGATGCTGCAGGACAACATTGCAAGTGCAAACTTCTGGCCGAAGGGTGTAATGTTTCGGCAATTCGGGGCAATCTGCCGAATCCTACACCAGATCAGACGACGCAATGGAGCCACGGAGTTATGTCGCCTAATTTGTACGAGTTTTAAGATTTTCTGTATGTTTTTATTTTTTGTAGTTCACAGTGCCTTAGTTTTTACTGTAATGCTGTGTAACTTATTTGAATAATAAATTATTCTTTTGAGTGACTT
Organism: Hedya salicella; assembly: GCA_905404275.2. NCBI lineage: Eukaryota > Metazoa > Arthropoda > Insecta > Lepidoptera > Tortricidae > Hedya > Hedya salicella. The sequence continues at coordinate 46,961,093 of FR990096.1, forward strand.
ATACATTTGGCTAAACCTTGGCTAAACCACTCATCTCAACAACTGATACTCCAATGAGAAGGACGGGTCAATCACAACTTTAAAGTTCAATTAATATATCGCGTTCGCTGACATTTTTCTCCGTTTGCGTACGCGCGAACTTCCTTCTCGGCGTTGCGGACATGACTAGTTTTAAATTGTCTGGCCGACCGTCCATACGGACGGATTCGGTACGGGGCGAACTTTTTGACGATGTGCACACCAGCGGACCAAGAGAGACTCAATTGACAAGATTTCATAATTGGCTATAGCCCTCAATTGATATCCAATGTATAGAAAAATGCATATACAATCCAAAAAATATATTTTAAGATTTTTTTTGCTCCTATTTTTCGAAAAAAATAGCTGTAATTGCTAATCCGGAAGATGGCGTCATTTAGAGGATGGAAGGTCTGTGCCTTCCATAGATTAAAAATAATCTCTTTTCCGGTTGTCACTAAGTGACGTTTGACAGTTAAATCCTAATATGTCATTGCTTTGTCTTGCTGAAATTTCGTTCGTGCACTATTTTCCCGTTTACGGTTGTTCTATTGTGACTCTGCTTTTCCACGGACACTGATTTGCATCTTTTTTACGACTCGGCTTTTCCACGGATATTGATTCTAACACGTTGAAGAGTCGACTTTTCCACGGATTTGAGAAATAAAGAATTCCGACTGACTCACTCAAGCTGATAGCACAAACTTTCCACGAGTAGAGACGCTCATGAATGGAATATACTCAAAGCTGTGATAAGGTTTGCGTGGCCGCCTTAAGTTAAGAGCTGCCAAAGATATCATAATTACAACGCAACACTTAAGTCGATAATGCAGTCAATGCTGTGGGGTACCTGCAGGTACTCTAAGTCTCCAACATATGATTTGTGCTATGTCGTATGATTCCAGAGCATCGCGTATGAAACAAATTGTAAAGGATTACCGTTTTGTACCATTTTGTATTGAGCAATAAAGTTTAAATAAATAAAATATCTCTTTCATTTATCTGAAATAAATTACTAAACAGTGTGAAATTTTAGTGGTTGTTTTCCCGCAGCGATGATTTTAAACATAATACTGAACAACTTTCCCCAAGGAACATAAGTCGAAATACGAAAAAAATCCAGCTCTCCAAGGTAGATTTGATCAGCAGATTGCATATTTTTTATGGGAAGTCGAAATTAAATTGTATAATGTCAACAATAAGACATACATTTAATTATATAAATCGTTTATTTTAAAGCTAAGAGTAACAGTAGTAGCTTTGAGAATAACATATCACACACGCACATCTGCCTGCAAGACACCATTCAGCTTTATTTACTAGAGGAAGTGCAAATAACTATTTTCCAAATCCAAATAGCCGTTATTTTAGACGTTTTTACGTAAAAATATTTAGTTTTTGCGGAAGACATATTCACCGACATTTGTCAAATTTGTAAACAAATATTTGAACTATCACTAAACGTCAATACTCAATTCCATAGATAAGTACTCGTACTCTAGGTGATATTACGCCTGACACACAAGACAGATGCCCGTTTGGTGTATTTGAGCAGATTATTTGACTTTTGTTTGCTAATTAGGCTCTATTTTACAAATATACGTTTACTAAATTTACGAAACCAGATCTGAGTAGGTTTACTGACATGATATAGTTATTAATATCGTTTGCGTGTATGGCAGTCTTTGGATAAACATAAGATTTTTCTTCCTTGGCAACTAAATGACGTCATTATGGCGGTTACGCTTTTTTAGAATGAGTAACTCTAAAACTTGATTTTTTACTTGAAAATGGAGGCTTTCGAGGAAAATAAAAAATACGAATAACTTGAAAAAATACCCTCTTCCGCACTACATGATAAAAAGGATTGGTATGAAAAATGAAACATTGTCAATTAATAATAATTAAGGTCACAAGACTACTCTACAGACGGACAGATATGGTTCGGAGCTGTTGTCCAACTCGAACCAAATTCGATCGTCTGGTACTGCTTTTAATCACAGCACAAACATCGCTTGCTAGGCATGGCATGAGCATGACAGTGAATGGTAATCATTTAGTGCGGTGAATCAATCAATGGCAGATAACAATGTAAATTTTATGTCACTGTCAGTAAAAAAGTAATAATTTAAGTTAAGAATTCAATGTGAATTTATTTTTAACCGACTTCCTAACATAAGTAGTGCATTAAGGTGACTTGACAAATTATTATACCAGTTTTTGTAGTACATTATTTCGTTTTTTCACAATGGATCCAATCACAGTTTTACAAAGTAGAATTGAACAACTCGAAGCCAAGCTGGGTATATTTGCAAGTGGTTCCCCAGATGGGCAACAAGGAGATTCCGCTACCAATAATCTACTTAACACAGCTCAGGCGGTGAATAATGCGACTGCTGGTCACGAAAAACTCTCTGATGCAGTGCGTATCGCAAACGAACTGAATAACTACACTGATCCAAATTTCGTTGAAATGGTAAGGGAACTTCTGAATTACGTACAATCATATTTTACACGCATGTTCGGCACATTTTTCGTACTTTCAAGTGTCCATGGTGTACTAAGGAGACTTAAAATATATTGCATGGTATACTATTTTTTATCCCAACTGAACTAGATGGAAATTTTGCGAAAAAATACAGGTTTTAGTAAAGTTATTCTCCCAAGCTCAATGAGTTTGAATTTCAATTGACACATTCACAACCATCAGTTTTATTGCATCATGCATGCACATAGGTGACAAGAGGGTAAAATGCATATATAGCGAAAACTTACTACAAGCAGAGCACCCACCTATCGGGTTTCCGGTTGTGAAGTAATTCAGTTTGTTTGCCTGAGGTGGGGTACCCTTATTCACTATTTTAGCAACTTTTAGAGACAATAGTTTTGTAATAAGGTCAATGTGGGCAAGTCCGTCTATAAGGCGAGACCGTCTACACACTATAACTCTTGTATTTGTATATGCACGCCACTTAGAACTAGGTCGGAAAAGCGGTTTTTCGTCCTAGTTCTTTTACTTTATAATAGACGTCGCTATGATGAAGACTATTGTTGCAACTCAATTGCAAACTTCATTTGTGTTTCAAACTCAAATGGAGAGTGCAAGTGGGATCTGGAAATAAATGAGAAAAAATAGAAAGAGTCTGATTATTTGTTTAACAAGTGAGTAACTTAGTAGTTTAAACTGCTTTTCCTGTCTAACGCTTTTAATATAGCCAGAATGCTTTAATTTTATAGTTTTTGGTTTCGAAATGTCTAATGTTTAAAAATTGTCTAGTTGGAAAGTCCGTCTGATACGTTCAAGGGAAACCCGTCATGTGCCAATATTGCCTTAAACCAGATGTTGCCAACCTTTGGCGTTGAAATATTCTCGTTACATATATCTTCACTTTAAATAAGATACACATTTTTTTTTTCTTCAAATAGCTTAATACATATTCACTATTGTTTTCTGTGTACTATGCTATTTTACTACTTATGTAGTATTCAGTTACTAATTATTATTATTAATACTCTTAAAGTTTTAGTTGCAATCCCTTAAATAATTTACGTTTTTCTTTACATAAGGAACTTTGATCAGAAGAAATGAACATGCCAGCTCTCAATTAATATTAATACTGTTTTAAGTATTTTTTTGCGGTCTCATAGGAGTTTTAAAAGACCATTTGTCATTTTTATTAAAATTTTGCGTTTATAATGTTGTTTTATTTTGGACTTTAAAAAAGGTTTACAATCTCTTCTACGCATATGCTGATCTTGCCTTTGAAACAGAAAAATATATATACCTTTAAATTGCTACACTATATCCCGGAACTCAATACACTATTTGCAAGGGCAGAAAATAACGATATCAACTAGGTAATTCACATGCCTATTGGCCTTCGAATAGCGCGGCAATGAGTACTAGACGGGAAAAACTTAATACAACACGGGAATTCCCACTCGCCGAGTTTTTAAAAAAGCTTTATTACAAAAGTTTTGCTTATTTTGCCAATTTGTTTAAGCCATATTGTAAAATATAATATGTGTCATCCTTTAAGTCTAGGCCGTTTTGCCTGGATTAAATAATAACCTGGATAATCCGATTTAAACTTAACTTTATGTAAAGTATGCCGGACTTGCCCACATTGACCTTAATCATTATTTTGTTTACATTTGTAAGAAGATAAATATGTATGCTTAATATTTGTTGTTTGTTGGTGCAGAGTGAGCAGATGGACAAGCACATGCAGGTAGTGACAGCAGCAGAGCCTGTGCTGCGCCACCACTGCTCCTGTATGCACCGGTGCAAGCAGGTGAGAGAATATAGCCCCAGGGTTCTTGAGACTACACCAATGCTGCATTTCGATTGCCCAAGCAATTGTATTTGATAATCCCATTGTAGTTCTAGTGTACAGAATTTAATCCAGAAGTTTTGTTAAGTGACAGCTTATTTGTTTCTAAGTGTAGAGGCCAGTTAGCTGCTACACTTGATTTGTAGTTAAGTGTAGTTGTTGGAGAATGGTGAAAGATAGTGAGAATTATAGAGAATATATTGAGCACATGTTAAGACACAGTTAATACATGGTTCTCTTTCTCTAGGTGCGTTAAGTTCAACACTCTTGACCGAAGTGTGTTAATATTATATTATTTATGTAAGTAGTATTTGTTGCCATGCGACTCAAAGTAGGTCGCAAGTAAGCACAAAGAAATGTATGGTGATGAAACCGTACATATTGGCACCCCTTAAAAGAAAAGAAAAGAAAGAAATTTGTTTAGAGAAGGAGAACCATCACAAAGTAAATAATTAATTTATCAAATTCGAAGGCAATGTTGTTAGCAGAGGCGCAGTCTCGATGATGCCATTCAACTTGACTCGTTGCAGGCTTCGGCTGCTCCCTCTCTCGTTGCAGAGTTCTTGTAGGAGGAATAGTTTGCATTTCGATATCTTCATAATGTTGTTTTGCTGACTTAAGCGAGCATTGGCTCCATGACGTACGTTTCGTACAAAGTATCGGGAAACGTCGTTTAACAGCCAGCAAATAAGATTATAGCTATCCCCATTAACAGGTAGCTGACGGTATATTGGTGGATGTCATGACTTTAGATGGTTGATGGTAGCGTATGTTCATGCTTGTACTGTACAGATAGTCTTCTAGCTATTTCTACTTCTTCTGAATATTCGAAAGTTGTAGGCGATACCCGATAGGAGGTTAACAATTCGGTTGACGGATGAGTTGACAACCCTCCGTACGTTGATGTTGTAGTCAATTTTTATTTTGCTGTTAAGCTGTTTGTGAGAATGAATTGTGAGGTGCTAAGCTTGTATTTCACACCCTTGCGGCAAAGTTACACTCCCAGACGATGTCATTGTATGAGCCGTGACGTCATCCTCACATATGGTCCATAGTGAATAGGTGTTGCAACAAATTGCAAGCCAAGTGTTTATCGAATGAATTTTAATCCACTCGTCCTTGCATGACGTAATTCTTACGCCACAGGGCGTGGTGTGGTGATGCCCCAGCAGTTTTGCTTCGCACGAGACATGTTTATTGTTTAAGTTATAAACAGGTAGATTTTTATTATATATACAGCTGTCTGACCTTTGTTGTATACATTGTTTTAATCGTTCTTCAGTTAATGAAACGTAAATATTCTTAAGTTTACGCCGATGTATTTGGAACTAGTTTTTATAATTGCAGTTCCTATGGTGGATTTCACAGGCAATGGTATAGCTTGGTAGAATGCGAACTCTTCGTCAAAAATGAGTGGAATGTGAACCTCAAACAGGAAGTAGCTATCTGTCACCACTCTTGCCTTTTCATAAAGTAGCTTGTCTTTTCATAAAGATCCTTAATATCTTTCTTATGTTATCTATCGGAAAAGACCGCGTTCTCGGCAGTCGACCGGAGATCGCGCTGAGCTGCTTGACCAAATTGACTGGCGTGACGAGATGTACATCTATGTGTCCTTTGTAAATGTCTGTTAGTGTGTTGAACAACATTTCTTGAATACTTCTCAGATTGTTTATTAGCAAATATACGGCTAATGACGCAGAGTAGTAGCCGGTTGCCATCACAACTTCTAGTGTGGACTCAACCTTCGCAAAATTAGCGTTAGTGTTGTTCAAAACGTCATCAATTACATGAAATTGACGTTGCATGTTCTGACTTTTTCATGACGGTGTTTTCGACTCTTACGATTGAAGTTTGTTTTTAACGAGTTCGAGCAGATAATTTTCATTGTTCTTCACAGCCTTTTTTGTCATTTTGATACTTGTCTGCAAACCTGGTCTAAGATCCCAAAAAGAGGGGCTACTCAGAAATTCGATATTCGAAGTTTGTATCGCGCCATCCCTCTCGCTCTCATGTTAAACTGTGTTTGAGTGAGTGAGATGGCGCGGTACGAACTTCGAATATCGAATTTCAGAGTAGCCCCTCAGGCTGTTAGCTACGTAGCCCACTCCATCGATCAGGCCACGTTTTTTCCTGTCAGATAAATGTTTATGCGGTGGTAAAAGTATTGAGTTGTAGTAGTTCAAAAGGTCGGTTTCGTGATACAGCTGCTCCAGTGTAGTCTTGCAGTAGCGAGGGTCCATTTTTTGACAGAGGTTAACTCCGTGAAGATAATTTTGCAGTCGGTCAACAGCTTGCCAGTAGCTACTTAAGTTTTAATACATAAGGAGAGTCCATTCCTCATGTATTATTTGTAGTTTGCCCATTATGTCATAATAAATGGGGCGATCGGGTTCAAAAGTTGTAATCTTAGCCGCTGTAGTACTGTCGGCGTATGACTCATTAATTAATCCACACATTATTACAAATACAAATACTTTATTGATAAAGCCAAGTTACATGTTATTTGATTGCATTACACATCGGGGTAAAATAACAGTAAGTATCAAGTTACAAATTATTAATGTTTTAATGAATTAATTATATTAAATTTGACTAGATTTTTTAGTATTTAGGGTAGGGAATTATTGATTTAGGAGCTCATAAAACTCATTTATTAAGTAAAATGTATGGTCAAGGAGCCACTTACGGAACCTTGATTTAAACACCGCTGTGGAAGTTGCATCCTTTTTAACTACGTCCGGCAACATGTTATACACCGACAGACCCATGAGGTATACCGATCTCTCTGACTTACGCAGCCTGTGTGATGGCGTGACTATAAGGTGGGCTAGCTTGTTGCTGCGCATTGCGCGGGAGGCATTAACTCCTCGCTGGCGGAATGCAGCCAGGTTGTTGTGTGTGAACAATGCTACCTGATATTTGAGCTCGCAAGGGAGAGGCATAATGTTTAGCTCCTTAAATAAGTCTTCGCACGATACGTCATCGGGTACGCCCGCAATGGCGCGTACCGCCCGCTTCTGCATTATAAAAGCTCGCCCGGCGTCCGCAGCTCCACGACGTAGGTGAGGAGACCGTGGACTGTTGCGAAATAGCAAGGAGGGCCGTTATAACTGGCAAGGGCTCTATAGATAACGAATTACAGACCGTAGAACGTGTGCGTAAAATAGACGCCTGTTTCTTCTTTATAAATAAAAAACAACCGGGTACTTACTATGCGGATAAGCTAAAATTGTCACATAATCACTATGCGTCATTTTCAATTACGGTACCGTGCAGTCTATTCGAGTATTTCGTGGTAGCCGAAAATTGGCCAGCCGGTACGGAAGTGAGCGAGTGGTTTCGGCGCGGCGCCGGACGCGCGAGAGGCGCTTCCGCCCACCAGCACCAGCGAGAGCGGCGACACGACACGACGCCGCCACAAAAACTGAATTTTAAAAAAACTTTTTTTTTCTGCGTTTAGTCAATGCATGGTTAATGCCAATAATAATAGAAAAAAAAAACAATAATTATTGTGTCCAAATCATAATACAGTTTATTTAGTCTTAATGTTCTTCTGGGACTGATAAATATTTTGTAGCGAAGGTATGTTTTTTTAATTAATTTAAATTTTTAATTGCGTTTAGGAATTGCCGATTCAAGTAAAAGTAGTAATGCATACATTTATTTTAACTATTGCTATGGGTTTTCTTTTTATTTATTTTCATTACTATATTTCTTGTGGAACCAAATATACAATTCGGACCCAAAGCTTTTAACTTTAATATCCTTAAAAAAAAATAAGGCGGGAACGTGAATTTCATTTTGTCAAAGATTGTCCGCCGTGTTATTTTTACGAAAATAAGTTACATAAACATCTGTCAAATTTCCTCGCATTTGGAGAAAAGCAGTATACATGCCTCGGCAGGAATGTCATTTCGTGGATTCGTATAGATACGAATAGATACTCGGCTACGCCTCGTCCTTCAAAACCGTACTCATCCACGAAGTGACTTGTCCCGGCCTCTGCAGTAATATACTATTATTCTATCGCATACAATTATTATAAGAACTGAATTTATTGTTTTTATAAGAATTGAAAATTTAAATTAATGTGGTGGTAACTACTGGATTTTTTTTCCCATTAGTTCCCACTGGTAAAAGATGGGAAAAAATTCCCAGTAGTTACCACTGGTGACAAGTTGGTGGTAACAGGTGGGAATAACCCGCGTTCCGTAATGGAAAGTGGCAAGTAGGTTTTGTTTTAAGAAATATTATAGTATTATTATAGAGAAGAGAAATACATGTGTTGGACTCATTTTTGCTAGGGTAAGGCAGTATTTGCCTATATGGAATGCACGCCACTGTTTATGACAGCAAGAAAGTAGTAGCTATCTTGTTTGGAATAAAAATGACAGTCGTTTGAAATTTACAGTATTTTTTCGGTACAGGCTTTATGTTTATTTAATATTAATATTACTTCTTCGGGAGAAAAACAGAGTGAGCCGCAATGAAGAATCGCTTTGTTGCCCGGCGGCGCACAGTGCGGCGCGCGCGCTCACCACGTCGGCCGGCGGCGCGCCGCGGGTGCGTCCCATAACATATAACTACAAAATATATAATTTCATATTAATAACGTTCACAAGATATAATGAACCTTTGCTATAACATCAAAATCAATATTTTTATAAGGAATAATAGTCAATTAGTATAATACTCATGTTGTAGAATATTTTTTTATATAACACTCAAATACTCTAAATTCAGTTGATATAACATACATAACGTATACCGTTCATAGTATATACTTTCTTTTAGTATAATAATTATAAAGAATAATGATTATAATGAATAATGATTAGAAAATATAATAGCGTGTAATATACTAAATAGGTTACAACTGCTACCCCCATGCCCCTAGAATGGAATATAGGTCAAAAACCGAAAACTGTAGGTTAGGTTAGGTTTGTGTTATGACCATGGATAGCGGAGCGAGCGAAGCGAGCGGAGCGTCAAAATGCTTGCTTGCATGGAGGTATATTAAAATTTAACCGCCGCCACCGCGGTCCAGTCGATGGACTCGAGTGCGTAATAAGTATGTACACAATTGATAATGGCAGATGAAATTCTGGCAAGTAACAAGTACCTATACCGTTTGGAAAAACTGCAATAAAATGGAATATAGGTCAAAAACCGAAAACTGTAGGTTAGGTTAGGTTTGTTTTATGACCATGGATAGCGGAGCGAGCGAAGCGAGCGGAGCGTCAAAATGCTTGCTTGTGTATGTATATGAAAATTTAACAGCGAACTATTGCATAAGTATGTACACAATTGATATTGGCAGATGTTCATTAAAAATACTGTATACAGAAAACAATTCTTTATTATATATTATATACATTTTTATTGCCTTTTTATGCTTAAATTTGACGCCATAATTCCTTCCAACGTCATTGCTATTAGAACTATTTCAGGCGTTTATTTTATACGAGCATTATGCATTATGGCGTTAGATGTATTGAGTAATATACATTTTGGAGTTAGATGTATTGAGTGATATACATTATAAATCTGAGATATTATGAACGTTATACGTTATGATCGTTATATACAATGATATTATACTTAAACAACGTTATACTTAACAAAAATAGATATTTTGATGTTATATCTAACGTTCGTTATACACCTTGAACGGTATACAAAACAAGCTTATACAATATGAGCGTATATAATATGAATATTATAGTATAAGTTTTTATATCTTTTATTACTTACCCGCGCGCCGCACCTACTGGCGGCCGTCGCGAACTCCGCGTGTAATGCATCGACTAATTGTTGTTGGCTACCCCGTCAGCGTTTCGTAGCATTTCTGTATAATCGACCCTATCGTGTTTTCGTCGGCCGAGCTTCGTCGATATTATGCTCCACATATATTTAACCATATTTGGATGGTCGCGGATAGTTTTTGAGTACGCACCAATCAGTGCGTTTCTCCTTTAGCATAATATTATATTTTGTTGAGTAGTTCTCGGCTATATTTGTCAGTTCTGTGTTATCAGGGAACACTTTTTTCAGACTTAATATGTCAAATAATAGGTTTTTTTTTTATATCGCTGTCGATCCAGGTATTGAGCTGTGAGCCGTATGGTTGTTTACGTATGGGAAAACATATGATACATTTGTCTGACATAATATTGGTTAAAGTTTGCGCAAGCGCATGGAAGTCGCGCCCCGACCGCTCCGCCGCCACCGCGGTCCAGTCGATGGACTCGAGTGCGTTTGCGAAATTGATTTTTCTCAAACATGCAATGAAATGTTGTCATTACGTGCGTTATAACAGGCTTCAAAGTATCACGTTTCGGGCGGAACGACTCGAAAGAACTGTAAAGGAATTTCATACAAAATTGAAGGCCTAGGCCGGGAAGTAATATATTTTTTTAATTTTTATTTAAACATGGCGTCAGTGGTCATGAACAGGCTAAACAGCTGTTTTTTTTCCAGTGGCTGAATGGTTGTCGGACCAAAAATATCCGCGTTAATGCCTATTACATACGAACTGATATTAAGAACACAAATCTGTATGATTAATGTTGATGAATAAATTGTAATATTGTCTATGTATAATAAGTAAGTCACCAGAGACCATAGGACAATATTTTATTTATTATACAAATTACGATTCTTATTATAAAGGTTGTTTATAACTGCCCTAAGGGTCTACTCGAACACTGCACACGCGAAATACTACAGACTACTTCCGTAAAAAAAAATCTTTATTTATGAGGGATTGAAGGGAAAATTTCAAAAACTTATCGTGTAGTTTTTTGACTGGTGTATTTTTTTATTTCATTGCATATGTTTGAGAAAAGCACTATACATGCCTCTGGCCGTGAAAAGTGCTTGCCGGTTTCGCATCACTATCCGGAGGAGGAGGTCTATACCTACTCACCCGGCAAGCCCTTCTTTCCCGGCGTCTGCAGTAATCTACTATTATTTGATTTATTCATCGACCGTCGCTCGCTGTACGTTGGCGGCGGCGGCACGGCGGCGCGCGCGGCGTGCACGCGCTGCGCGTCGTGGTCGCCGAGGTGCGCCTCGACGCCGGTCACGCTCGTGATGCGATGCGAGGGGAGGTTACTGTACACATGGTCGCCGTGTCTCCCTCTACCCTTGTTGCGAACGTGTCTCCCTCTACCCTTGTTGCCTAGATAAGGTATCGAGTAGTTCTTTTTGAATCTTCGTTTTTTTAAACATATTTATATTAATTCGCTTATTGTGATTGCATCGAGTTCTTCATTACATATTTTAGTTAATAATTTCTCAAATGATTTAAGGTAATTAGTATCGTCCGTTTGATTTGAGTGATATACTGCGACGACTAATATATTTTCAACGACAAGTTGCACGGCACACACGTCAAACTGTTGCTCGATTGACAGATCACAATAATCCTGTTTATTGATTACCTTAATGCCGGTACGGAAGTAGATGCAACTTCCACCATGGCCGACTGTTGGTCTACAAAAATGTGATATTAGGTTAAAGTTATTGAGTGTTACTGACACTAGTTCGTGACGCCGGAGCCAGTGTTCGGTCATTATTAATATATCGCAGGATAGCTCCCTTGTTAGTAAAACCTCTAATTTTTTAGTTTTATTAGATAAGCATCTAATGTTCTGGTGGCACAATACTAGATGTTCGTCCTTATTAATGTTGGCCCGCGAGCGCGAGGGGTGAGGTGGCGGCGGCGGCGTCGTGTCGTGTCGCCGCTCTCGCTGGTGCTGGTGGGCGGATGCGCCTCTCGCGCGTCCGGCGCCGCGCCGAAACCACTCGCTCACTTCCGTACCGGCTGGCCAATTTTCGGCTACCACGAAATACTCGAATAGACTGCACGGTACCGTAATTGAAAATGACGCATAGTGATTATGTGACAATTTTAGCTTATCCGCATAGTAAGTACCCGGTTGTTTTTTATTTATAAAGAAGAAACAGGCGTCTATTTTACGCACACGTTCTACGGTCTGTAATTCGTTATCTATAGAGCCCTTGCCAGTTATAACGGCCCTCCTTGACTGACGTTTGGCCTTTACCACCTTCCATTCCTGCTCAATGGTGTGACTGCGGGCGTGTCGGCGTCGGCCCGCTGACTGGCGCACGGTCCGGAGGCGAGCGCTGCGTAGCTCAGCGTAGTGGAACTTGTCAATGTGTGTGTGGCCTTTATCGTTTCGCGCGCGCGTTGATGTGTTGCTTGGCTGGTTTCTATGGGTGTAGGTGTGTTTGCCACTGACTTTCTGTCGCATGCGTGTGTGACGGCTAATTCCGAAATGAAGCCACCTCCATCTTTAGAATTTTGGTAATTTTTTTCCTCGAACTTATCGATTTTGTCTTCTAGTTTCTTCAGTTCTTTTATCACTACTGTAAATTTCTGTTATATTAGCGATGTAAATAATGTTATCAGCGTTCGTTTTGCGAGTTTCACGAGCCGGTTTTTTCGTATTGGGTTCCGTATCTATGTTTTGTGATTGCTTGAAATCTTCATAGTTCGTTTCGATGGGGAGTGGCGAAAGTTTGACGATGGGACGTTTAGTGTTTTCCGATTTTGTTTTTATAGTTGTCACTCTTACATAACTGTCGCTGCCTGGGTGTGTTTCCAATACGCGTCCCATTGCCCATTTTCCGGGCGGCAGGTTGTCTGTCTTCTTTGACGAGTTCGATGTCGTTAACCTCAATGTTTTTGATGGGTTTGTTCCATTGGCTTCGATGTTGTAGCTGAGATAAATAGTCATTAGACCAACATTTCCAGAACCGTTGCATCATATGTTCAATAAGTTGCCATCGTCGGCGTAGTTCGGTGTTATGGATGTCGATGTGATCTGAAGTGGGGTAATGATAAAGTAGGAGAACCAGTTAAAAAGTGTCCGGGAGTTAAACAGTTATAGTATTCGTCTGGATCTTTCGTTAGAGCGCATAGTGGCCTTGAATTAAGGCATGCATTCATTTTGATCAACAGCGTGGTTGATTCTTCGAAAGTTAGTTTTTGCTCTCCTAGCTCTGTATTTCATTGATTTCACAGCTGCTTCCCAGATGCCTCCTCCGGAAGGCCACGCAGGAGCATTAAAGTGCTATTAGACCTCTTTTTTGCCAATCTCGTCGAAAAAGTTGGAGTTTATGTAGCATTTGTTTGAATTGTATAAACTCGGCGCGTAAGACCTTTGATGCTCCAACAAAGTTCGTACCACAATCTTGTAGGTACATGTGTTTTGGTGTCCCACGTCTGGAACAGAAACGTTCGAACGCAGCCAGAAATGTTTCGGCGCTCATGTCTGACGTAAGTTCTATGTGTACAGCTTTTGTGACTAAACACACGAATATGACTATGTATCCTTTTGACGTTTTGATACCCCTGCCTTTGTTGATTTTAACATCTACGCTTCCTGTGAAGTCAGCACCGGAATGCGTAAATGGACTTGAGGGGTTGATTCTCTTCGGTGGCAAATCCGCCATTAGTTGATTATGGTCGGAAGGCTTGAAGCTATGGCAGAGCGTATACAGTGTTCCAGTTGACTTTTGACAGCCCTGTTGCCGCCGATGATCCAATAACGCTGCCTTATGTAGTTAAGGGCTTCGCGCACTCCGCCGTGTAATGTTGACATATGCCCGTGATGAATCACAAGATGAGTCATTCGTCCCTTCCTAGGAAGTATCGTAGTATTTTTCATGCCTGGAGGTAAGTTAGATTTGATTAGTCGTCCGCAGACACGAATGATTCCCTTTTTAATGGACGCGGACAAATGGAAAGCCGCGATGGCGGAAGAGTATAAATCCTTTATCGACAATTAGTGTTGGACTCTAAGCAAGACGAAGGAACGGCCCGTCCAATGCAAGTGGATATTTAAAAGGAAACTTGAACTCGATGGGGAAGTACTAAGGTACAAAGCGCGTCTTGTTGCGAAGGGTTACACGTAGAAGTACGGTATAGATTGCCTAGAGACATTCCCTCCTGTGTATTCTACTATACGCATGTTATTGGCTTTATCTGCAGAATATAAATATGAATATCGAACATCTGGATGTAAAAACGGCGTTTTTGAATGGTGAACTCAAAGAAAAGTCGATATGGAGCAACCAGAAGGTTATAAAATACAAGGTCAACAGGATAAAGTGTATAAGTTGAACAAAGCCATATACGGACTAAAGAAAATGTCTCCGGCGCGCCTCACTCGCTTTTTTATCTGCATACGTCTAGCAACTATATCAAGTTTGATGTCTTTTTCGTATAATTTGGGGACGAGGAATTCATTTCTGTAATAATGTAAGTAAATTTTCACTCACCGATACAAAAAATACGAGAAATTCCAAATACAAAAAAAAAATCTTTACACTTTTCTTTTCGTAAATCCTCTTCAGAATTAAAACTATGAGGATTACCTCTAGAAAAAAAATACCTGTAAATAGCCCAGTTATACTATAAAATAGTAAATTTGACAAATATTTTTCTTTATAACTCAGAATACTTTGAATTGGGTAAATTATCATGCAAAAATATCAGGAAAAATAAATAAGGTTATTTTTGGTCGTAACTTGCATATTGGATATGGATAAGGGAAGATAAAAATAAATTATTACAAAGTTTAGGTTTATTTATTATTTTAGATGACTTTTTTATGATTTCTTTAAAAGTCGAATACATTTGATTTATTTAGTGCATTTCGTGTTCATTTATTAATTTTTCATTTTTTTTAATAGTTTCGAAGAAGTACTAGGTGATTTACGTCACCATTTTAGACAAAAACCTTTTTTCGCCGGAAAATTCAAACTGATTCTTGTCCCGTTAGAATAGTCATGAACTAAACGGCAAATGCCGAAATAAAATTAATAAATAGTTAAAAAAATATAAGTTAATCGGCCCAAAATGTGTTGCAAGTGACCCTACCTACCTATCCTAGTCTTTTGGCAGACGATCTGCCATACACCCTGTATATGAATAAAGATGTTGGGAAAACTTTCGCCAGTAGAGGTATTATAATTGTGATAAAATTAACATGGTTAGGAGATGTTTGACGAAAAATGCGGATTCAAATAAAATATTTATTGTTCGCAATTTATACTACATCCACATAAGTCCGTGCATTTTAGGTTTTTTTAACGCAGTTGCACCTCCCTGCGCATTTTGTTTTACAGCGGCAACGAATAAGCTCTAAACCGTTTTTTTTTTGTGTGGAAAGGGAAAAAAAATATTTCAGGCTTGGAGCGCATATCTTGCTGTAACGGTGGGATTTAAATACGACAAACAAGGCATATTGGATATAACATTATCAAAACCACCTGGAAAGTGTTCAATGCGGAGACTGGTAGATCGAGGCACGCAATTAGTGATCTAGAATTCAAAATTGTTGGCAAAATTATAGATTCTAGTTTAGATGTAGCAACAGAATTTGAAAATTTCTTCACCGATATACCAGTATCCACAGCAAAGTGTTTAAATTCATCACCTTCGTCTGCCGTTATGTTGTTAAAAGAAAACGTCCCAGAATGTAGTAAGGACTTTTATTTGAACATGTCAGTCCTCCAGATGTAGTAAAGACATTTAAATCAATTAATGTCAAAAAAACCAATGACCTATATGGGGGTCTCAGTCCATGCTGTCAAATCCCTAATAGAAGTCATAGCGCCTGACTTTGCAGATATATTCAATATCAGTGTTGACTGCGGTGAGTTTCCTGATCTGATGAAACATAGCAAAATAACTCCTTTATTTAAATCAGGTAGTACTTCTGACCCCACTAAGTGTAGACCAATATCTGTACTACCTACATTTAGTACAATTTTTGAAAAGCAAATTTTATA
The DNA here is from genome assembly GCA_905404275.2 of Hedya salicella. Lineage (NCBI taxonomy): Eukaryota > Metazoa > Arthropoda > Insecta > Lepidoptera > Tortricidae > Hedya > Hedya salicella. The sequence continues at coordinate 46,977,274 of FR990096.1, forward strand.
TCAATTGTTAAAACATTTTAATTTGAACAATGTGATGCAGTAAGCTTTTCGGTTTTACGCGGGGTCGTTCGACATCCAATGCCGGAGTTGAGCTCGTAAAACACATTTTCGGTGCCTGGGAGGAATCGCGAGATGCTTTAGGTATCTTCTGTGATTTATCTAAGGCCTTCGATTGCGTTAATCATGAGACACTGATCAGGAAGCTACACCACTACGGAGTTAAAGGATCAGCACTAAATTTATTAGTCTTATTTAAATGGTAGAAGACAAAGGGTTGACGTGAATGGAAAGCGATCACCGGGGTCATTAGTCTCTATGGGTGTGCCGCAGGGATCAATATTGGGACCTTTCCTGTTCCTTATCTACAAAAACGACTTGCCACACCTCGTAAAGACCCACCATGATATAGTTCTGTTTTCAGATGATACTTCTCTTATTTTCAAAGTCGTACGAAATCAACGATCCTACAATGACGTAAACAATGCTATCTGTGAAGTAGTAAATTGGTTTAATGTAAATAATTTTATTGTTGAATGAGAAAAAGACTAAATGTGTTAAGTTTGTCACGAGTAACGTAAAACACGAGCAAGCAAGCGTTATTGTTAAATGTGAGGAACTGGAACTAGTTAATAGTACAGTCTTTCTGGGTATAACAATAGATTCTAAGCTCCAATGGGGTCCCCATATTGCTAATCTCTCGAATAGACTGAGTTCTGCAGCTTTTGCAGTAAAAAAGATTCGTCAATTAACACGTGATAACGGCTCGATTAGTGTATTTCAGTTATTTCCACAGTATTATGTCGTATGGCATCTTGCTATGGGGCAGTGCTTCCGATATTAATACTATATTTGTTCTGCAGAAACGGGCTGTTTGTGCGATATATAAAATGAGCCATAGAGACTCGCTTAGAGATAAGTTTAAGGATATTAATATAATGACAGTGCATTGTCAATACATTTATGAGCTTTGGGCTTGTAACCACAAAATTTCATTTTACCTCATATTCCCAGATCTCAAAACTTCATGGTCTCAAAATACCTAAATTGCAGAATGCCTAAATTTTTTTCACAATCAACCGAAACCTTAATATCGCCGATGTTCAAAATACCTTAGGCTCATAATACCTAAACTGCAAAACAGCGTTATGGCAAAACAACATATGCTTAAAACAACCAAACCTCAAAATACCTAAATTTATACTACATGAAGATAATACTTACATTGCAAATTATGCTTTTACTGCACAAACTCCGTAGTTAACCATTTTCATAGAATACCTATCCTACTTTAATGCTGGCCACTTGAAATTGAAGTAATAATTAGATAGATTATGAAATGTGTCAGGCAAAACATCATTCTGGTTGCAATTATTTTCATAGCAGTTTAGTAACGGGTAAATGCAAAATAATAAACCATGGATCTAGTTTTTATTACCAATCAGAAAGGCGGCCGAGCAGATTTATATAACGGTCACATATAACTAAAACACAAATGTAACTTCGGGTATACAAATAAAAAAACTGGATATACAATGTGGCGATGCGTAAATCGCTCCGAGCAATGCAATGCATCTATAACAATAGATGAAATAGGCGGAAAAGTTGCGAGGGGAAGTGAACATGTGTGTCGCTCTCATTATGAAAAAAACATACGTGATGTCGTAATGGACACTTGCAAAAAAGCTGTTTGTACGGAAATGTCACCAGTACGAAAAATATTCGAAAAAGCAGTTGTGAAAATGCATGACTTCGACCAGGAATTTATCATGTGTTCATACGAAGAAAAAAAGGAAACATTACGTAGAACGAGGCTTAAATTTTTGGGACTGGCAAAATCAGAATTCACGGTTTTAGAAGATGTCAAAATTGCAAATATAATATCACAAAATTTTTTAGTGTTCGATGATGGAATCAACGACAAGATGTTGATATTTTCAACTCTAATTAGCAGGCAATACTTAGAAAGCAGTGCGGGGCAAGAGAAACAATATTTCGGAGATGGTACTTTCAAAAGTACACCCAGACCATTTTACCAAATTTATAGCATTCACATAGATGCAAGTCTGGATAGGAGATCAACTAACGTGATTCCAGTGGTGTTTGCGTTACTTCCTAACAAGAGGGAGGAGACGTACTACAGATTGTTCTCATTTCTGCGACAAATATTAAATATGACCATTGACAAATTTAAATGCGACTTTGAAACAGCAGTCATAAATGCCTGTAAAGCCGTATTCCCGGATGTTCAATTGACAGGCTGTCATTTCCATTTTGCTCGTGCTGTGAATAAAAAAGCTAAATCATTGAATATGGTAACCAATGAAGAACACCAAATTGTAACATTATGCGCGAATTTGCCCCTTTTACCAGCAGCTGAAATAAACAATGGCTGGTTGGATATCCTCGATATGGCTCCAAATACACACACAATGTTGATTTTTAAACAATATATGGAGAGACAATGGATTCGATTAGGTGGATCTATCATCAGCTGCGCTCAAGATAGGCATCGCACAAATAACCCCGTAGAAGGGTTTCATAGACGCCTCAACACTCGCATGCCTCGTAACCCGACTTTAATGCGATTTCTGTATAAATTAAAATCGGAAGCAAAATGGCAGGATTATCGGATCAAGAACTCTCTATTTACAGTAAGCACTAGGAAATGGAGGGAAATATATTTCGACAACCAGTACCAGCAACAAAAGAGGGAACTGAATAATGGGGTCATAACGTCTGTGCAGTTTTTAAAAAATGTGTGTCTATTGAAGAGACGTCTACATTAATTAAAAACCTGTATTTGTGTGTGTGCACTGTAGGTACAATAAACTTGTTGTAAGGTAATATGTAAGATACTTAACAAAATAAAAAAAAAGCATTTTTTATAGCATATACATTCTTTTATTTTTAATTAAAGCCGTGGTAACCTACTAGTCTATTTCGAAAATGTAGGGTAGAGCGGGGCACATTGAACAGGAACTAGAAATTACCACGTTTGTGGACAATTTTTTTACTCGTGATACACGCATGTATAAGTCAACCATCACATCTCTCGTCAACATCTCTGTGGTCACTGGACTTTAGGAGAGCGGCAGATTGATGGAGGTAAAAGATCGGTGGATAATATCAAATAAACACTCGTAAAAAAAATTAGGCATTTTTGGAAAAATGCCTAAATGTAGGTATTTTGAGGTTGAGTTGTTTTGATATTTTGTCATTTCTGCCATTCGGTAATTGAAGGATTTGTGCATTTCAATCTTCAGGCATTTAGAGAATATGCCGTTTTAAGTCAAAGTCATAATGAATTTCGTTCATTTTAAGAATGTTAAAATTTGACATTTAGGTTTTATGAGCTCATGGTAATTTGAAAATAGGGAGTATTGGCAAATAAGGTATTATGAGATTTAGTGATTTTAAGCCCAAAGCATTTATGAGAATATTATGTATGTACTATCAACAGCATAATTGCATGGACATGGCAAAGACGATAATCGCTTGGCTTTCTTAAGATGCTGAGAGCACGTAGCTCTCAGCAAGGCATGATGGTTACGAAAAATAAACTAGATGGCGTTGTTATCAAATCGAACACAGAATTATTTGTTGATATGTAAGTCTCACAAGCACTAAAATTGTTCTGCAATAGAATAATCTACTATTAAAACAAAGCTTTCACTGAAATTAAAACGGCACCTGTATTTAACTTTTGGAACACGCTTCTTTTTAACAGACTTCCAGAAAAAGGAGGAGGTTCTCAATTCGTCGAAATGTTATTTTTCAAGTAAGGTTGTTTTAAAATTTATCTTTCAAGCGTATGTTACTATTGTAACAGAACAGTCTGTTCTGCAACAAGAACTCATTGCAAATTTACCACCATTTACACTTTGTTTCTTCATGAAACTACGAGGACTGCGAGTGTGGTCTTTCATGCATTGGTCAAACGAAACGCAGTGTATCAACCCGGGTGAAGGAGCTCATAGCAGATGTCAAGCACCGTAGATGTAATAGGTCTGCAGTCTGTGAACATGTCATTGACAAACTAAACCACTCAATTAAGTTTGATAAACCTTCTATCCTTGCCAAAGAAAAAATATATTTTCCCAGAATGCTACGCGAGGCTATTGAGATTAAAAAGCATCCTAATTTCAATAGAGAAGATGGATTGTCACTACCACCAGCTTGGGATCCTGTAATACATCTCATCAAGGAACAAGCGAGACACAGGACTGCAAAACCTTAATTTCCGAACGGTGTAAAATATCTTATCTGTTTAAAAGTAGTTGAATAGTCTCTGTTTTTAAATATTATAATTAGTAATGAGGTAGCCTGGGAGTTTTTCTTTGCAGCGTTTCTTTTCTCCTCAGTATGCCTCATTTGTGAAATGCTGCTTGGTAAATTATTAAAATAAAATAATTAAGCCCTTCTGGCACATGTGTAACTGTCTTTACAGCTTAGGCCCATCTGGCATGTATGTACACCTTTATTTGTGTTTTTTCAAAAATGGGTAATTTGCACAAATTGTAACTTTGACAGAGGAAAATACATCTTTTCTCAGTCCACTTGTGACCATGGAGAGCTGGAAAGCTTCCGAAACGTCGGGAACTAAATTGAGATAATATACGCGATATAATCCGTTAAATAGTTTTATTTCAAAGATAGTCAATTAATACATAGACTACGCTCAAACAAAATAATTATTGTTTGTGCCTGGATCTTTGCCTGAATATTGACTATGATTACCTACACTTATAGCAATCGAAATACTGATTCAATATTAGTATTATTAAATTATATAGTTATTACAAGAAAATTTACAATTGACTATGTGTATTCATAAAAGGTAAGGTAAAAGAAAAATAGTTCTCTTATAATGACACTCCTCAAAAGTAGGGTTTTTATTTTTTTCATTACAACCAATTAATAACTATCTACACTTAAAAGTAGAAATAATACAACTTTGAAATGAAAAAAATAACAACTTATCAATATATAATTTAAGTAAAATCTCTTCTTGTGATTTTGTTGAGGGTATAGCTTAAGTATTCATTTCCAAAATTGGAAAGAGGATTGAAGCTTCCCTTCAACAAAACAGTATTATAAGCGAATACAATTAATTACAAATCTGAGACTGGTTATGATTGTAGGCGAACGCACTTTAACATTTACCTTTTACTGTTTTACTAACTTATAATTTCTTAACAATTCCAAGATTGAGTGATGAAAAAAATATCGTGAAATATTGTCACAAAATTGCGTATATGCAAAAAAAACAATACGTGATTGATTTCCGTTTATACCGACTTCAAAAAAAGGAGGGGGTTCTCAATTCGGTTGTATGTTTTTATTTTTTTGTTGTATAAAAATGTAGTTATTTACTATCATAGTATAGTAAAATATAAAAATAAAATATACTTAACGCAATTACGCCCTGTTTAACTACTAATAAACATCAGTGTAATCCTATCTCCACTTACTTCTGTCCTTAATTGGTATAGCCACAGGTTTTCAATGTGATTTAAATCTGGTGATCTAGCAGGCCACGAAATGATATTTATGTTATAACGCACCCTCACACTTTGGGAACGATGTACAAGACAATTATCCTGCACAAATGAAATTATGCGTAATTCTTCCTCCGGATACACATTTCGAATCATAGTCTCCTCAAGCACATTGACGTAATCAGCAATTAGCCCGACTGGTCACTCTGACGAGTTCTCCCGGGTCAGCCCCGCTCATCTAACTCCACATATTCACTGTAATGCGACCAGATTGCACAGTGGGCACTACGTGATCGTTAATATAACGCAAGCTCAAACGTCCGTGTTCATGAATGAAACGTTTTTTCGTCAGTGAAAATGACATTACTTCAATCGGCATTTAAGCATTCTCGAGCAAACTTTCATCTCGCTTCTTTGTGCTCTGTGGAGTCAGCGAGGGTTTGACTGCATGCTTGCGAGGATGTAAACCCTCACTGTGTGTAGAACACGGCAAACAGTGTCCACGCCTGTGTTAAATAAACGGGTGTAATGGGTTGTTGGTGGAAAACCAGTTTCTTCATATTCCTGGACCATGCTTTGACGCCGCTGTGCGCTTATAAGTCGAGGTCTACCGGTCCTTTGGCGGTGCAGATCCTATATGATCCTTCCTCTGTGAATTGTCGCACCTATAACACAACTGTTTTCCTCTGTAACAAATTTCTGAAATGTATAATCATTGTTAAATTAGCATACAGATATAACTAATATAAAAAAAACTAGAAAGAAATGTAAACAATAATACTTACGCTTACTCCGGTTTCTGTAGCAATTTCTGTAATTTTTTTGCCTTGACTATGAAAATAATTATTTGTAACATTGTGGCTTAGTCAATATTGCAACGAGAACCCATTATTACAAAATAAAAGAACTAAATAAATACTAAAACTCAATCAAAAATACAATCGAACGGATGGCAGCCGCAAGGGATCGAACGAACAGTTTCTTTGTATAAAAACTATTACGGTATATTCATAATCTTAAGTCTACCCTCTAAGTATGTGTGGTAACTTTTATATAATTGTTGCACTATTCAACAACTATTCAACATGTGACTTAATTATAAATATTTATTTGTTTAAATAAAAATGTTTTGTTTAAGCAGCTGTTAATTAATCTCAGTAAAAAAAAAAAAAAAACTATTAACACTCAACGTTTCTAAAGCGTATTATAGCACACAAGACTACATGAATGATATAGCCCGCGTGGGATTAATGTAAATTATAGCGTCATGTAGGTATATGTATAATTATTTTAACGAATACCTCAGGTATTATTATTAATTTAATCTTAATTGCTTTATATACTCTTGACATTTAGAATTTTATTCTAGACACATTCCAGTTTTTTTTTTCTTTTTTGTTGACAATCCTTTTGGGATTTATCTTATTGATTATTTTAATTTATAAATGATGATTTTATTAATAATATTATACTTTAAGTTAAATGATCTTATTAGGTTTTTCTGGGTTTTCCCTAATCCTTGCAGCAAATGTTGGATCATATGTCTCCTAGCAAACATTCACTCTCATGTAACTGACATTTTGAAAGTGCTTGTAACGAGGCCTACTTGAATAAAGAATATTTTGATTGATTGATTAATTGAGCAGGCGTTGCCAATATTGGAAAAAAAAGTGATTGTCTTGTATGATGAAATGACAAAGAAGAGTAATACAATATTAAGTCTGAACAGATTTGAACTACACTATGCATTCTGTTACTGATTTTAGATCAGGTACAAAGTACGAGTGTAAATGAGTCCCAAAAGTACTTTTTACAAAAATAAATCTCCAGTTAGAGAATCTACCCCCAACGGAAGATGCGCTACGTAAACATATTCTCCGTGCAGTTTACCAAGGAGGCTATGTTTGGGGACATATTATAGCTCCTCAGCATCAGCTACCATGTCCTGCTGACTGGGGCTAGTTCAGTGATTATTGGGAGCCCATATGCATATAGACATGACTACCTGCGGCGGCTGCTGCTTTTTTGGAGCTTATTCGTTGCCGCTGTAAAACAAAATGAGCAGGGAGGTGCACCTGCGTTAAAAAAAAAACATAAAATGCACGGACCTATGTGCATGTAGTGGTGTACATTGCGAACCATAAATATTTTATTTGTACCTGCATTTTTTGTCAAACATCTCCTAACCATGTTAATTTTATCACAATTATAATACCTCTACTGGCGAAAGTTTTCCCAACATCTTTATTCATATATTTAATTCATATTTTTATATATAACAACTCCAGAAGTAATGTATGAATGTAATCTACAACCAGAAGAATAACAAATTATCAGAAATCATTTAAACATACTTTAAAATCTTAAAACCTGCATACCGCTCCTACAATGCAGGTACGCCGCGCGACACAAAATATATATATTTTTTATCAGAGTTATAAGGAAAAATGTTTGACAAGTTTACTATTCTATATAGAAGGATAACTGGGCTATCTACAGGTATTTTTTTTAGCGGTAATCCTCATAGTTTTAATTCTGAAGAGGATTTACTGATTTGATTGAAAAGTGTAGATTTTTTTTTGTATTTGGAATTTCTCGTATTTTTTGTATCGGTGAGTGAAAATTTACTTACAGAAATGAATTCCTCGTCCCCAAATTATACGAAAAAGACACCAAACTTGATATATAGTTGCTAGATGTATGCAGATAAAAAAGCGAGTGAGGCGCGCCGGAGACATTTCGCCCCACCCCCCACCTGCTGGGGGAAACCTCGTTGCAACCGGGCTAAATCAGCTGCGCGGAGGCACTTATTATTATCAGTCTGACATTTTTAAATATACAATAAAGTAGAGTGCTAGTGTTGTTTCAAAGTTATTTTTTTTTACTGACAGACTGGCATTTAAGTGTCCCCGGTAAGCTCGGTTTTCAAAGTAAACTAGCAAGGCGTTTTAAAATGAGAACGAAACTCCGTTTGTATGGGAAGGTGAAATTCGGCCGAGTTTACCGGGGACTCTTAATAACTATAGTTCCATCTTCATCAATAGTCATGTTATAAAAGAGCAGAAATAATCCCAAATGTAACCCCAACCTTGAATACAAAGTAACTCTTGTTTTAGGCTGGACCAGTATTAGAATCTGAACCAATTCAGCATGTTCCTGAAATGCAAGAGACTGTTAGTAACATGCACCAAGCTGCTGGCCAAGTGAAAGTTGAAGCAGATGAAGTAAGTACTTATTATACATTTATTCAAGCTAAAAAGCGAGGACAGTTGTGCTATATCACTTCCCGTTTTTAAGAGCCATCACAAGCAGCACTACTTAGCGCACCCTTAAGAGCTCTATCGCGAAGCACGCTCGCGCGGTATTGAAGGGACTGCGAGTGCAGCAATACAACTTTTTATACAATAAAAAAAACACATTTGTTCGATAAGTACTTTAAGTAACCCTTATGGTGCGACTGTCTGTCTGGACGACTATTAGAGCGCCATCATATCTCAAAACTACTTATGCTATCTATTTGAAATTTAGAGTATTTTCTTATTTATTTATTTATTATTCAAAAAAGTTACACAGCATTACAGTAAAAACCAAGGCACTATTAACTACAAAAAAAAAAAAACAAAAAAAAATAGAAAAACTTAAAACTAGTTTCATTTAGGCGACGTAACTCCATGGCTCCGTTGCGTCGTCTGATCTGGTGTAGGATTCAGCAGATAGCCCCGAAACTGCCTAAACACTACACCCTTCGGCCAGAAGTCTGCACTTGCGATGGTGTCCTGCAACAGCCGCGGCACGCGCACCACAAACGAGCTGAAGTGCACGTAGTGGCGGGACTGCAGCCGGTGCACCCTCAGCGAGAAACCAGTCTTCTGGCGGACGAACTCCACCAAGTCATCAGCTACGGCGGAGTGATACAAGCGCGACACGTAGAGCGCCTTACTCGGTGAAGCAACCCGAAGACCAGAACCAACCGGCTCGGCAATGCCACAAAGAGTTTTGCGAGGTGCCCTGCGCGCCTTGCTCTTCCTTTCCACCAGTGTGATTCCCTCTTTATCCACATCAGTGCGGGAGGACTTTTCCTTTTTAGGAACCTGTACTACACTTGCCTTAGAAGGCAAAGCGGCCCGGTTAGCTGCGACAGGCTGACCGGCGACGTCAGCATAAGCACGCTGACGTGACTTCGAAACAGATGGCGGCCGCATGCGCGGGGGGCGAAGCGGTGGGTGCGGCACCTTTTACAGTGTCAGCAACACGCGAACAAACAGACTTGACACTTATAGTAGCAGGCGGGTCATCGGTTTTGAAATTTGATGCCACCGACGGTGTTGGAGCCCTATTTCGCAAACTATAGACTTCGTTGCGTAACTCGGCAATAGTGGCTTGGGCCGCTACAAACTTCAAAATAACTTCTGCTAAACTTGATTTTAGGGCCACGATATCCTTAAACAAGCAGCGAACGTCGATATTATCCGGAACTTGAGACGGCGGGATAGAGGCATCCGTCGCCACAAACTCCGGAATCCGCTCCTGGTTCTCCCTCAAGATCTTCTTAACATCTGCTAGGGTCTTATTTCCGGTTTCATAATACCCCGATGCCCGCGAACTGAAATGGACAGCGGTTTCCACATTAGCAGCAGCTTCTCCTTTTGTTGCAAAAAGGCGAGGAAATGATTCACGACGGTTTAACTCTGTTTGGAGGCACTCATCGCGTCGATTCACTAGCAGCGGCTGGCTGCGCTAGACTCACAATTTATATTTATTAATTAGGTACTCATTAATGCGTCTACGTCGCTTAGCGCATTAGCGCGGACTGGTGAATATGGTCAGCCTGAGACATGTATTGCAAAGGAAACATTTTAAAATACAGGGTGTATGGCAGATCGTCTGCCAAAAGACTAGGGTGGGTAGGTAGGGTCAGTTGCAACGTATTTTGGACCAATTAACACTCGTCCTGCCCACGGTGTTTTATTTAATTATTTTTTTATTTTATTTTGGCACTTGCCATAAAATCACAATTTTGCTCGCCTATCTTTTTTTGGGTTCCGTAGCCAAAATGGCAATAACGGAACCCTTATAGATTCGTCATGTCTGTGTGTCTGGCTGTCTGTCTGTCCGTCCGTATGTCACAGGCATTTTACTCAAAAACTATAAGATGTACATTGATGAAATTTAGAGCATAGGTGTCGTGTGTAAACCGCTACTTAGTTTGATAGTTAAATAAAATATATATATATTTCTAGGGGGGCACTCGATTCAATGTCACCGAAACTGAAAAATATATTTTTCAGCAAATATCAATGTGTGGCACATATTTCGACAGTTCTTCTAAAAACACTGAGTAGGCTTGTGTAGTACACGTACTATGTACTAAAAAGACTGAGTTCCCGTCACTGTACTAGAACGAACTATTCCCATTTCATTTCTGCTCTTAGTACATTTAGTACAATATCTTGAATAGCTCCGATTGACCGACCCACCAAGCGCCAACCGAACCAAACTAAACTGAACGGAACGGTGAAGTTGTTGAACGATTCATATAACGTACTAGTACACCAAGCTCCTTTTGGATGAGACTGCGACAGCAAAAGAAACGGACGCAGCCGTTTAAGCTAAACTATCAGTACGCAAGTGAGACGACACGATTATAACCTTGCCGTCTTTTAAACAAACGGAATTTGTTACGTTAGATGCCGTTTGCCTTAATTTTAACTTCTCTTGGCACTTGAACTTAGCGTATACAACTAAGCTAAGAAGTTCATATGGTAATGACGAATTATAATCCTCAAATTGAAATAATACGACATCCGCCAATCGTCCACATTTCAAGTCATTTTTATACTGATCACTCAAAAGCGCTTTACGTTAGCCGCAATGGGAACGGGAGCTAAGTACTAACCAAGCATAGATTATATTACGTACTAGTTGTACTAAATGTACTAAAAGACCGAACTAGTACATTTGCAAGATTGTACTTGTTGGGAGCGATCCGTTCAGTGAACGAGCACGCACAACTCTAACACTGAGGGTTTACAGATATTTTTTTGATTTAGTGAATATTTTCCGAAATATTCGCTTCGAAAGTAGCAAAAATTGTGCCCCCCCACCCCTCTATTTTCAACACGGTATGTTCAAAAAATATTAACAAATTTACATATATAAAGCTTAATAAATACTTCCAACGAAAATTGTTTTCAACATGATCGGACATACGGTTTTTAAGTTATTGCCAAAAAACTGCGCTTCTCAGCACAAGGACGTAAGTGCCGGGGTGATACGCTCTTTTGTTCGTGTTTTTTTTTCATATCGTATTTGTTTTCTTCTGTAGTGCATTTTTTTGTATAAACGGCTGCGGAACCCTTCATAGGCGAGTCCGACTCGCACTTGGCCGCTTTTTTAAAATGCGACAGCACAAAAGTGTTTGTATTTTTTCAAATCTCTAATGTATGTGTATCCTATTGAAATTTTATTTTTATTTAGAAAGGAAATAAATAAAAAAGTTATGAGCCGACAGTGTGAAGGACAGAAAATAAAAATCATCGAGCTCAACTTTATGGCACAATAAAAAAAAAGTTGAAACTCCTCGGATCTTCCAATGTCCTTAAAACTTTTTCAGTTCATGACTATTCTAACGGTATACCATATGACTAGAATCACTTTAAATTTTCCGGCGAAAAATGATTTTTGTATAAAATGGTGACGTAAATCACCTACTTCTTCGAAATTACTTCAAAATAAAATTTGATAAAATAAATAAATTAACACTAAATGCACTAAATAAATCAAATTTATTCGACTATTGATAAATCATTAAAAGTCATCTAAAATAATAAATAAACCTAAAATTAGTAATTATTTCTTTTTATAGTCCCTGATCCATATCCAATATGCAAGTTACGACAAAAATAATCGAATTAATTTTTTCCACATATTTTTGCATGATAACTTACCTAATTCAAAGTATTGAAACACGTAATAAAAGAATAAAAAGTTAACTGCGCGGGAAAACATTTATTTTAGTAAAGAAAGAGAGGCATTATTTTAGTTGGCTCTAAAGTTGTGTCGGTTGTTTATTAATATCACGATAACTTTATTGTTGTTATCAACATGGCTACATACAGTAATGAGGAACATATGCTGTCATTTTAATGACATACGGCCGTGCTAATGGCGTGGCTCGTGAAGCACAAGAATTTACCAGCAGTTGTATCCTGGCAGACAGTAACCTAGACGCGACGTTTTTCCCAACAAATATTGACGTTTTCGGAGACAGGAAATTGAAATCGTCAAGCAGCTAGAATTAACGTCAGACAGCACGACGTTGCTGTTGAGGAACTTATTCTTACTGCATTTCATGATGATCCCACTACCAGCAACCAGCATACGAAAAGTAGCTGAAACGCTGAGAATTAGCATTTGGAAAGTGTTGTCAGTTTTAAGAAAGGACACTACACTCCATCACAAGGTATTGTTCTTTTTTGGGTTTATTTTTATTATGCTAAGCTTCAACAAGTGTTGGTAACCTAAACAGTACTAGCGCTTATTTACTTTTGGATTTAGCAATACAACACATATAAATAAACCAAACCAAATTACGAATGCATTTTCAATATAAATTTTTAGACATCGACTTTTTTCAATTTGTCTTGAAGATGGTGATTATGCCGAACGTGTGCAGTTTTGTCGGTTTTTACTTCACACTAATATTGATGACAACAAACTTTTAAAAAGTATTCTTTGGACTGACAAGTCAAAGTTTACTAGGGAGGGGATAGTTAACTTGCACAACTTACACAGCTGATCAGACAAAGATTTGAATCTAATGTTAAACCGGCCGATGTCGTTTCAACGGAAATTTAATGTCAACGTCTGGGCAGGCGTCATTGGGCGCTGGCAGACTGGGCCACACTAGGGTATGCAGTACCGGTACCATTTGTATACATACGTCATGCTCATGCCCTTAAGGTGTGTTACACTGGAGATTTTTTAACTTTTGATTTGTTGTAAATAATTCATATCTCCTTAATTATGAGTTTTTGGACTATATGTTACATAACTTTATATACTCCAATTAGGCTCTAGTATCGTTAGCTTAAATCTTTCGGGTTATTAACGGTCACGGTGTATATCGCACGAACAGCCAGTTTCTGCGGAACAAATATAGTATTAATGTCGGAAGCACTGCCCCATAGTAAGATGCCATACGACATAATACTGTGGAAATAACTGAAATATACTAATCGAGCCGTTATCACGTCTGTTAATTGACGAATCTTACTTACTGCAAAAGCTGCAGAACTCAGTCTATTCGAGAGATTAGCAATATGGGGACCCCATTGGAGCTTAGAATCTAATATACCGAGAAAGGCTGTATAGTTGAATCATCGAGAGCGTGGAATTGCATATGTAGTAGTATTGTTTGTTTACAGGCATTCTATATTTGAATCTTCTATTTTCTTGTACTATCAGCATACAAAGAGGTTGTTATATATATATATATCGAAGAACTAAAAACAAAAATAATGTCAGTGTGAAATTGTCAAAATTATTTACGTTGTGCGTATATTTTTACATCTGATTTGATTGTATTCTCAATTAATTATTGTGTCCGCCCGTACGACTACGAATAATTTCTATATTTTAAAAAAAATATGGCTGTAAGTAATTTTGGTCCTATTGAGAGTCAAAGTAAACAAATAATTTTCAACTGTTATAAATATTTTGAAAATAAACTGACGAAAAATTTAAACTTGCCTTACACCGCTGCCCAGTTAGTTGAAAAAGCTACAGGTGTTTGTTTCTCTACTGTTTATAACATTGTGACTGAGAGCAACAGCGAGAAATTCGCAACAACAAAGAAATTCACCTCCCCGAAGAATAAAAAGTTGCGTCCTTGTCCGTCATCAGCAGTAGACGATTTTGATCAGGAAGTCATCCGGAGAACTATATACAATTTTCATCTGTCCAATAAGCAATTTCCAACCTTAAAGGGACTCCACTCTGTGTTAAAATCCGATATAGATTACAAATTTGGCATTTCCACCTTACGAAAACAAATACAAAAATAAGGATTTAAATGGAAAATGACCGAGGACAACCGAAAAATATTAATGGAAAAACACAACATACGACTGCTAAGAATAAATTACCTTATCAAAATTGCGGAATATCGATCTCAAGATAGACCACTAGTTTATACTGATGAAACCTACATCCACACTTCACATGTGTCCGGAGAAGCTTGGACCGATGGAACAGAATTTGGTGTAAAAAAACAAATCAGTACAGGCCAGCGGTTAATAATAGTGCACGCAGGAGGAAAAGATGGTTTTATTCCCAACGCTTTGTTAATGTTTAAGGCAAACCAAAAAACGGGAGATTACCATGACCAGATGAACTTTGTCAACTACGAAAAATGGTTAAAAGAAAAATTAATACCGAAACTCAAACCGAATAGCGTACTTATCGTGGATAATGCGTCCTATCACAACAAACTTTTGAATCGTGCTCCAACGTCAAATTCTAATAAACAAGAAATGATGAATTGGTTGACAGAACACAACATTTCGTATAACCGGTTGATGTACAAAACCAGTTTGTATGAATTAATTAAACAAAATAAAGAGCGGTTTCGCGAGTACCACATAGATGCAATTTTAAAAGAACATGGCCACTCCGTATTACGATTGCCACCGTATCACCCGACATTCAATCCGATCGTAAATATTTGGTCCATGGTAAAAGGATATGTAGCAAAAAGAAACGTTTCATCAAACATGCAAGGCATTATGAGTTTAGCAACTGAACGAATGAATACCATCACTGCTGAGGACTGGGAAAATATTTGTCACCACGTCGAAAGTGAAGAAAATAAATATCGATGTCAGGAAGGAGAAATGGATCAAATAACAGACAATTTTATTATCAATACTTGTGACAGCTCAGATGAAGAACATGATAGCGAATAAAAGAAAAAACAGAGGACTACTACTTATTCCACTTCTTGGGTATGTCATTTTATTAAGTTAAGAGAAAATTATTCTCCTTTTGTTGCAAACGGTACAACCACTACAAATGCAATTCCATCTTCTCGATAATTCAACTATACTATTAACTAGTTCCAGTTCCTCACCTTTAAGAATAACGCTTGCTTGCTCGTGTTTTACGTTACTCGTGACAAACTTAACACATTTAGGCTTTTTCTCATTCAACATAAGATATTTACATTAAACTAATTTACTACCTCACAGATAGCATTGTTTACGTCATTATAGGATCGTTAATTTCGCACGACTTTGAAAATTAGAGACGTATCATCTGCAAAGAGATAGTTTTGTCTCATTGTGGGTCTTAAAGAGGTGTGGCAAGTCGTTAATATACGAAGGGCGGCTTATAAGTAATCTCCTTGGATATAAAATAATGCAAAAATAATACTGGGTACAATAAATTAATATTCATTTTTTATTCTCTTTTCAATTTTTTTGTCATTCATTTGTTTCTTGCGCCTCATTTTATTGTAACTCGCGATTATTTGCAACATGTCGAATGAAAAACTTAAAATGGCTAAAATTGAGCACCGTGCAGTCATTAAATTTCCGACAAAGGAAGGAAATACGCCCTCGCAGATCCGAGAGCGTATGTTGTGTGTATTTGGTGGTTCATGCCTTTCCGAATCCACTATAAAGTTTTGGTACAAGCAATTTAAATTTGGTCGTGAAAGCTTGGAAGATGACCTTCGCAGTGGAAACCCGGTTTCTGCAGTCACGGATGAAAATGTGGCCAAAGTAAAAAAAATCATTTTAAAAGACCGACGGGTGAAGCAGTGGGAGATAGCCAGAGATGTGGGCATCAGTAAAGAACGAGTAGGTGAAATAATTCATGAGCACTTGCATATCTCTAAGGTTAGTGCACGCTGGGTTCCTAGAAATGCTGACTGAGTTTGACAAGGACAGAAGGGTCAAATGTTGTGAGGAGTTTTTTTGGAAATAAGTCGCGGGAAAGAGGAAGAAATCATTTCATGAGTGTGATGAGTCCTGGATTCGACAGTGGGATCCGGAAAGTAAACAAGAGTCTTTACAGTGGGAGTTCAAGGATGAAAAGCCTCCTCGGAAGTTTAAGGTGCGTCCATCGGCTGGGAAACTTATGGCTACAATATTTTGGGATACAGAAGGGATTTTGCTCATTGACTATTTACCAAAAAAAACTACAATGAATGCTGATTATTATTCAAACTTACTGCAACAGCTTCGACATGCGATAAAAGAAAAAAGGAGAGGTAAACTGACCAGAGGAGTTTTGATTTTGCACGATAATGCACCTGTGCATACGGCCCGCACAACGAAGCTCGCATTGAAGGAAAATGGCTTCGATATGATTGACCACCCCCCTATAGTCCAGACCTAGCCCCTTGCGACTATTTTCTTTTCCGACATTTAAAAAAAAATCTACGTGGGCGAAGATTTTCTACGGATGAAGAAATGATGGATGCAGTTAATGACTTTTTTGACGACCAACCGAAAGATTTTTTTTTAATGGGTTAATGGCAATATTTGACAAATGTAATAAGTGCTTATTCCTTGCAGGGGACTATATAGAAAAAAAAGAGGATACGGTAGTCTTTTTTTTTTCTTTTTTTATGTAGTCCCCTTTTTGACATTAATTGACTGACATGTTCAAAATAAAGGTACTTACTACATTCAGGGACGTTTTCTTTTAACAACATAACGGCAGACGAAGGCCATGAATTTAAACACTTTATTGTGGATACTGGTACCGATATCGGTGAAGAAATTTTCAAATTCTGTTGCTTCATCTAAACTAGAATATATCATTTTGCCATCAATTTTTTAACTCCAGATCACTAATTGCGTGCCTCGATATACCAGTCTCCGCATTAATCACTTTCCAGGTGGTTTTGATAATATTAGAACTATTTTTGATTTTCTGTGATAAATAATTACGTTTGGCAATATGACAATCAATTTTTAATTGTATCGAATATTGCTTTACATGTTCTTTAAATTCATCACTCGTATTAAACCGCCGTTCCTCATACAAGGCATAATGTGCTTGTCTACGTTTGTGTCAGTCCGCAGTAGCGCATTCGCTAAATACTGGTGCACCGCCAGCCACAACCGATTTGGAAGTAAATATTGTTACGAGCGTAGGGTATAGGATAGAGTTAAAACACCTTGACAGTTCCTCGTTAGTTTATTCACGACTTACAGTAGCAGGAATTCACTTTTAAACGCGTCCTGGTACCTATACTAGACTTCGCACCGTGTATAGCACACACTGAGTCACTGACACTGAACACTTTCTAGTTCACTTTCACTACTTCACTTTTATCACTTCACTTTTAACTTCCTCTTCTTTCCACTTGTTTCTCCTTCGCTTGCCACTTTAAGACTGCCGTATGCTCCCCGTCGTCGTCTTTATACCCGTGAATTTCGCTCGTCTTTTGTCACTTTTTATCGTCATATTTTCGTTATTCTGCTGTTTTGAGTAGCGCCGTCTTTCTAGTAAATTGGGCTGTGTCGAAGGTTGTAGCATATTCGAATCCCATACATTTGTCCTTTAAACTTCTATGGCACGGAATTTTCTTTTCTTCAAACTTTCTAGAAACTTTAGTCTCACTTACTAAAATCTAAACATCCGAAGAAAACTTGCAAAAAGCTCGCCCATGCTGGGATTAGAACCGCCGACCTCACGATCACTAAGCCGCTGTCTTACGACAGGGCCATTCGGTTCTTAATTTAGTCTGCGAAAAACTGATACACATTTATTAAACACTACTCGATGATTGATGACGCTATGGTATTCGCAACATTGCCCTCCGCTAAGTCATGCTCGTCCCGAGCATCATTTGTGCCGTAATATCGTGCTAATCGGTCGACATGGACGATCTTTGCCGGACCCCGAGCAGATAGGCGGATTCTGTAGGTAACATCGTTTAATTTTGTTACAACCATATATGGACCTTCCCAGCTTGGCTGAAGCTTAGGTGACTTCCCCTTTCGTCGTATTGGGTTATGGAGCCAGACTAACATTCCCTCTTCCAATTCGCATCTGTTAGCGTCGTACCGTGTCTTCATTCTCTTGCTTGCTTTAAGACCAGATTCCCTCACTTGTGCGTGAACATCCAACGTTCTCCTTCTTAGATCATGTACGTAATCGGTCACATCTACTGGAGTATCCGGTGGGCAGCCAGAAAGTAAGTCCGCTGGTAATCTCATCTCCCTTCCGAAGTTCACTTGTGCCGGTGTGACACCCGTGCTCTCATGAACCGCCGTTCTGTAGGCTAACAGGAAAAGTGGTATGTACTCGTCCCTATCTTTCTGATGGCTATCGACTAACTTCGCCAAATGACGCTCTAAAGTTTGATTGAATCGTCCCACCATTCCATCTGACTGAGGATGATACGAAGTAGTGCGCGTTTTATGTACTCGCATTATCTTACACACTTCCTGAAAAACCGTAGACTCGAAATTCCTCCTTTGGTCACTGTGTAGCTCCAGTGGTAGGCCACATCGACAGAAAACATCTTGCACTAACCTTTTAGCAACTGTTGTAGCTTCCTGATTAGGCAAGGCAAATACTTCCGGCCATTTCGTGAAATAATCTATTACCACCAATATGTAATGGTTTCCATTCTCAGTTACCGGAAATGGCCCTGCAATGTCAAGTGCCACGCGCTCCCATGGCTATCCGACATTGTATAACTTCAATGCTCCTCTACTTCGCGTTTGATGACCATTAACAGCGGCGCACTTTATGCGCTTGCGACACCAGTCTTCAACATCTTCCCTACAATGTATCCAATAAAATCTCTGCTTTACCTTCATTAGCGTCTTTTTTACTCCAAGATGTCCGCCAGAGACTCCGTCATGAAATGTCTTCAGGATCTCATTTACCTTAGATCTCGGTACAACTATCTGTAGATGACTGTCGTTTCCGTTAGTTGACTCCCATCGCCGGTAAAGTAGACCGTTTTGTAATACCAAACTGTCCCATTGCGCCCAATAACATTTTGTTACGCTTCCGTAACTCGCCACTTGGTTCCACCGAGGCCGTGTAGCGCCGGCCTTCATTGACTCAATAATCGGTTTTAAATCAGGGTCTCTCTTGCTCCGCTCGAATCGCATCGTCACTCCACTCCCCGCAGGAATTATCAGTTCTGATAACTTTCATTGCTGCTGTTTCTTTTTCGTCCTGCTTATTGCAATGTTGGCACGTCTCTGCACATGGTCGCCTGGACAAACCATCAGCATTTCCATGGATTCTTCCTCCGCGATGCTCGATATCAAACTCGTACTCTTGCAGTTGTTCGATCCAACGTGCCACTTGCCCCTCCGGATTCTTAAAATTAAGTAACCATCGCAATGCCGCGTGATCTGTTCTCAACCGAAATTTACGGCCTAGCAGATATTTTCTGAAATGTTGCAGTCTTGACAATTGCCAGTAATTCCCGACGAGTCACACAGTACACGGTGATTCCGCTCCCGTACAAGGGCGGCCATAAATACCTCAACTCCAAAAAAAGCCATTTTTTCGATTTTAAACTATAAAGGGTTATTATACAAGCATGAAATATATCATTAATAACATTTTTAGACATTTATAATAAACTTGTGTGACTATTTTTATTAAAAAAATATCTGTAGTCAAAACCATTTTATAAAACGTTATTATTTTAAACATAAAGCCATTAGATAAAAAAAATTTGTAATTAATGAAAACATAAATGAAACAGCATACTACATAAATAATAAAAATATTTATTTCAAGACTATTTACATATATACAAATAAGGTTATATTAAAACAAAGCGATTACTTACTATTTATACATTCAATATTACCTACTTACTATTTACACACAACAAGTCCAATACAGATTTAGACAAAGAACTTTTTTTTTAACAGGTAACCTTCTCAAACTTGATATTAGGGGATCTGAGTGAAGAAGAAGTCGATTAATCAAATCAGTATTAGTCAAAACGCGGTTCATTTTTCGTGTGTGATCTAGTCGAAATGCTTTATAGTATTTGTTACTCGCTTCAGCTGCTTCTTCAGACAGTTCTCCTATAGACAGTAGGCCGTGATTGATAATGTCAGCACCATGAATCAAAATTTTGTGGACAGAAGCAGGCAAATAGTACCATGGATATTCGGCAACTAATTGCCGTGCAGTTTCTAAAGCGAAATCTCTGAATTTTGTCGCATCAATGTTATATCCCGAATTGATACACTGAAGTACAGTCCAACAACGATAATGGAGATCCTTCTTAATACCCGTAATTTCAGCTGAAATATCTGAGCTTGAGAAGAACCGCCTAGCAGTGTTGCCATCGTTCGATGTCCCGCTTCCGCCACTTTTGGGTTTATCGATAATAAGACCTAACTTTTCCCTAAATTGCGATTGTATAAGTTTTTTTTTTTCAGCTACAAGTCGTTTATCGCTATCAGACCTAGCTTGCCATTTCTTAACCTCTAACTTGTAAGCGAGATGAATGAAATATTCAAAAAATCGGATCAATGCGTGAAGTGGAGACATGCCATATTCATATTTACTTTCGTCAGTTGCTTTGCACAAACATACATCAATTTGATTCATCTCACTTGGTAAAGCTTTACATATATAACATCTAGTTGAAGAAACATCACTAAGTGCATTACACACCTTACCATCGACCATAGTAAGTTGTAAGCTATGATTAATTGTGTATTCGCATGCATTTGTCTTGAAGATAGTCGGTTGCAAGTTACTTATTTTCTGTTTGAAATAAGTCTCCTCTTCAACTGATACTGCAGTTGTTTCCTTAAAAAACTGAAAGCGAATAGGTCTGCAGTATCGAGTTGAAGAAGGACGAGGATTTTTCCACAAAATGATTGAGTTTTCCTTATTATCCGGGTTTAAAATAAGTTGAAGCGGTACATACGAGGGTTGCTACTTATATACCCGGAAACAAAAAAACAAACAAACGTACACGGCTGAAAATAGTTTTATTGTTTTTCAAAGTATTCCCCTTGATGATCTATGCACTTTTGCATTCGCGTGAACCAATTTTTAAAGCACTTCTGCCACTCCGCCTGAGGTACCTCCATAACGTGTTGTTTGAATGCGTCGACAGCATCTTCAGCGGTCGAAAATCGTTGACCGCGTAATTTATTCTTTATATTTGGAAATAAATAAAAATCGTTGGGTGCCAAGTCAGGGCTGTACGGCGGATGACCCGTTAATTCCACATTTTGACCCTCCAAAAATAGAGTTGTTTCGCGTGACGTATGACAGCTGGCATTGTCATGATGAAGAATGATTCTTCGTCGCTGGTTAGTTTTACGAATTTGTTCAAATACTTCCGGTAAGCAAATGGTCGTGTACCACTCTGAATTAACCGTTCTACGGTTTTCTAGTGGCACTGTAGCTACATGGCCATTAATACCGAAGAAGCAGGCCACCATTTGTTTCAATGTACTTTTTGCACGAGTAACTTTCGTAGGGTTCGGCTCATTTTGAAACACCCATACCGTTGATTGTTGCTTCGTTTCGGGATCGTATGCATAGATCCAGGATTCGTCACCTGTATAGATGTTATAAACGGCTTTTGAGTCACCACGGTTATATTTTTTTAACATTTTATTGCACCATTCGACGCGAGCATGTTTTTGCTCATTTGTTAAGTTGTGGGGTATCCAACGCGAACAAATTTTTTTTACAGCCAAATAATTATGTAATATGCTATTAATGCTGGTCATAGAAATACCCAGAGTCGCCTCTATCTCGCGGTACGTAACATGTCGGTCGTCCATTATAAGTTTTCGCACAGCCTCGATATTTTGTTGTACAACGACCGATTTCGGGCGACCTGCCTTAACTTCGTCCGTAAGCATACTACGTCCACGATTGAACTCACTAAACCAGTGATACACAGTAGTTTTAGATGGGGCTTCATCACCAAAAGTTGAAGTTAGTTGATCTATGCACTGTTGTTGCGTTAAACCACGCCGAAAATCATAATAAATCATAGCACGAATATTTTCACGAGTGAGTTCCATTCTTGCTGCGAGATGACATTTAAAACCCGTCAAAAACAAAACACGAGCGTTAATAAGGAAGAAAAAATATACCTTATATACTTAAAAAAGTTCAAATTTTACCATGGCGGTCAAATATGCTATTTAAGAAGATTGTAATCCCGGTTTCCGGATATATAAATAGCAGCCCTCGTATGAAGTAACAAACAAGCTACTATCCACAAGAGAAGAATCTGAGAAAGTTTGTTTGTATTCGCTATGTCCTGTACTACCATCAAATCCCCATTTCCCAACCAAAGATATTTTATTTAAAGACTGGTCAGGTATTTTATCTAAAATATCTTTTTGAGACTCAAGAATCCGAGTGGCAGTGTGATCTAACAAACTCTGAAGTTCGACTTCGGCTGATGATTCAGTAACGGCTACAGTTGTAGGGTAACATCTCTTTTTAGCCTTTACAATGCGTTGATAGGAAGGCATACAATCTTTCAGTATATTATTATGTATAAAATTCTTAATTAATAGATATTGCTTTCTAGAAATCTTAC
The DNA here is from genome assembly GCA_905404275.2 of Hedya salicella. Classification (NCBI taxonomy): domain Eukaryota; kingdom Metazoa; phylum Arthropoda; class Insecta; order Lepidoptera; family Tortricidae; genus Hedya; species Hedya salicella. The sequence goes on from FR990096.1 coordinate 47,000,353, forward strand.
CTTCTGCAATAAGTGACAAAACTTTGTTTTCGTCGACTTTTGTAGAAGTTAAGCTGGAATCAGCAGAAGCATTGAGCAGTGTATTTACAGCAGACTCGTCAAAATTAGATAGTTCCGCCAGTCTCCTTCTTTTAGTGCGTTTACTACTTTCATTAAAGTTTTTCCTCGGACGGCCACGAGAAGTGGAAGGGGAGGGGTCGACGTTATCATTCTGCTGAGAAATACGCTGCTCGATACTTTGGATCACATCAATGTATTCTACATCATTAAGCCACTCTGCATATTTATGTAGAAATATAGACTTTGTACATCTTGTTTTTTTCCAATAACATGCAATTCGTTTACATAAATTCCTTATTTTAACCCTTAAATTCTCTATGCCAATATTTTCGATGTTATCCGAAATAATTGATGTTTCCGTCAGTGTAGTAAAAACATGTTGAAATTTTTCTGTATCAGTTCCTTGTCCAGAGTGCCAAATATCAAAAACACTACGTTTCGAAATAGAACACCTTAAAAATGTACCTAAAACAAAATTAAAAACATTTTTTAAAAATCGGATTTTTTTCGGCTACCCTACTCTTGTTCTTTGAAACCCCTTTTACCTAAGAAGAGGTCAAAAAAGGTCGATGAAAGTTACAGCCCTTATTAAGGACACTTCCATCTATAACATAATATATGTGTCAAGTGCGGCAAACCTCGGCATCAGAGTATAACTCTCAATGAAATCATACTTCTTAAAAATTAATCGTAAACGACAGACCTCTACTAGAAAATTATTTTAAAATATAAGCACGCATATTTATATATAAAACATAATTGAAAAATAAAGTACATACCCTCTTCTTGGATTTCCATAATAATACCACGTGGACACACGCAAATAATAATAATAGTACACAATAACAAAGTGATTAAGTTGCGGCGACAAAAACACACTACTAATTAGGGTCGAGATGCGTTCACTTTCGTTGCACAAAAGTAAATGATAATAGTACTTTATTGCTGTGCTATATATAGTATTTAGAAGATTGTCTATCGGTGAATCATTTTACTTACTTTTTAGTCCAGGATACGCTCATGACTTTTTTCGATTTATGGCCTACGGCGGAATCACTGTGCAGTAATTTATTTCTGGTTTGGATAGTGACTTGCTGAAGTAAGCAGTGAAGACTTCCTGTTCACCCTGTTTCTACGAAAGTACACCGCCCACTCCTACGTTACTTGCATCGGTGTCGATTATAAATTCTCCTTTCGCATCTGGGTAGCACAAAACCGGCGTTTCACATAAGCCCTTTTTCAGTTGTTCAAACGCAGTGTTACATTCCTCATCCCAAATAAATGGTCGCTTTTCTTCAGTTAGTCGATGTAAAGGTCGTACAATGTCAGAGAATCCTTTTACAAATCGTCTGTAGTACGAACATAATCCCAGGAAAGCTCGTATCTCCGTCTTATTCTTTGGTATCGGCCAATCCTTCACTGCGGTTGTTTTTGCAGGGTCCGTTTGAACGCCTCCCTCAGAAACTACATGTCCCAAATAGTGCACTTGTTTTTTGAAGAAGCTACAGTTTTTCGGGCTGAGTTTTAATTTCGCTGCACGTAGTTTCTCAAATACCTTCTCCAATTTTCGTAAATGATCGTCAAAATTCTTTCCAACAATAATTATATCGTCAAGATACACCAAACAAGTCTCCCCCAAAAGACCAGCCAAGACTTGTTCCATTAGTCGTTCAAAGGTTGCCGGTGCATTACAAAGACCAAAAGGCATCACCTTAAGGTGCGTCCACACTTGTATCATTTGCTCGTATCCGATCACCGTGCCGTAGCATGACTGCGTATCGCGCTGCTTGGACGCTTACTGTCGGCGCGCCGATAATACCGCACTCTTCCGATATAAGTGTGTGATACGCGTAGCAAATGGATTTCGAGTGATCGGATCGGCGCAACGTCCAAACGCGTGATCGTGACACGCGATCATGCTACGCGACGGTGATCTGATACGGGCAAATGATACAATGTGGACGCACCTTTAAACTGCCAGAGCCCTTTTCCTGTTGAGAAGGCAGTTTTCTCCTTATCTGTCGGGTCAAGTTCTACTTGCCAGTAGCCATTCTTCAAATCCAAAGTTGAGAACCATTTCATTCCGCTTAGTGTCTAAAGTGTCGTCAATTCTAGGCAAAGGGTAGCTGTCTTTCTTCGTCACGTCGTTTAATCGACGATAATCCACACAGAAGCGTGTTGAGCCATCCTTCTTCTGTACAAGAACAACCGGTGAACACCAGGGACTTGAAGAGGGTTCTATAACATCGTTCTTTTTCATTTCCTGGATCATTTCCTCAACCTCCGACTCGCGGGCTAGCAGGACTCTTCGAGGTCGCTGTCTGATGGGTAATTAATTCATCTCCTGTATTGATTTTGTGTTTTACAAGTCCAGTTTTTCCGATTTCCCCATCACCAGTTGAAAACATGACTGCATATCGCAGAAACAAATTCGTTGCTTTCATCCTTTCCAACTTAGTTAGTTCATCAGTCCCATGACATTCTCGAACCCAAAGCAACTCGTTATATCTTCCAACTAGAGTTCCTTTCTTGATGATTAATTCCTCATTGCCTAAGTTTAAAATAGGTACCACTGCTTCCTGACTCGTTGTAATCAACGTTCGGGCTACCATCCACTGTTGCTCTTCATTTATCCTTTCCACCAAGATGCTGCGTGGTGGCCCTTCGTTCTTGACCAACAGCTTTGACGTGCACAAGAGTCTGAGACTTTGGAAGAAGTCTCACATCACTCTGGCAGTATACCTTGCCAGAATTACCTCCCTCCATTGAAACTTGCTCATCGCCACACCTCAACACGCCATGTTGCACGTCGATATGATACTGATGATTTTTCAGAAAATCCAAACCAATGATGCAGTCGTCCATAATATCGGCCACAACCGTTACTTGCCAATAAAGTTTGTCTCCGATCCTGATAGCCACTTTCTTCTCCCCCCTGACAGGTATGCGCTGACCAGTAGCCGTTGTGAGTTGCAGGTTACCTTCATACTTGTCCTTTACATGCAGTAGCCCCGTTCGGATAACTGTCCGAGATGCTCCTGTGTCTATCGTTAAGTGACATAGTTTTCCGTTAACACGTCCCGGAACGATTAGACTATTCCCTTCCGAAGCTTGGCAAAACATGATCCTCGAAGACCTAACTGCCGCCGCATCATCCCCTTGAGCTTCTTCTGGCCGGTTTAACTTCGGGCATCTAACTCGGAAGTGACCGCGTTCACCGCACTCATACTCGTAGCATCGCAGACCATAAGCCCGCCCCGCCGACGTTTGTACGGGTACTGCAACTTGCGTCAGCCGACGTGTTCCCAGGTCATGACGCACGGCTTCTACCTCCAACGCATTGGCCAGAGCTTCTTTCAGAAGAGCATGATGACCCAACCGCACTGCAGCCCTCACTGCACCATCTCGGATTCCGTCGACGAAGGCTTCCACAAGCATGCAATCCACATCAGCTCGTGTCTGGTATGCCTTGCGAACCAGCTTCTCAGCTTCAATCGCCCACTGCTGCAAGTTTTCCCCGTGGTGCTGATTGCGATCCTTCAGCTGAGCTCGATAGGCGTGTTTTAGATGCTTGTCGCCATACCGCGTCTCTGAGGCCTCCAGCAGTCGTTCGCAGGTTGCGCCTTGACCCACCGCCTCTAGTACCGACAAAGCCTGCTCTCGGAGTCCCAGAGTCAAAGCCGTTGCCGCTTGCTCATAGCTCCATCCGTTAACCTCAAAGACTTTTTCGAACTGTAGCCTGTAAGCAGCCCAGGACGAACGACCATCAAACTGAGGCACCTTGAACTTTTCCACCGAAGTCGAACCAGTAGGTACTCCAATGACGGCTTTGGTCTTCAAATAGGCCACTTCTGCTTTAAAGTTATCCATCTCCGCAGCGAGCTTCGTTATGCGGTGGTCATGCTCTTGGATTTGTTCTCGTACCTGGCCGAAGTGCTGCTCCAAGGCTACCGGTACATCCTTGATAATTAGCTTGGTCTATTCTTCCTGGCAACGAGCCTGCTCCACTTGTTGCTGTTGGAGGCAGCGAGCCAGCTCCGCTTGTTCCTCTTGGAGGCAGCGAGCATGTTCCTCTTGGCGGCGAGCCTGTTCCTCCTGACGGCGAGCCTGCTCCGCTTGTTGCTCGTGGAGGCAGCGAGCCAGCTTCGCTTGTTGCTCTTGGAGGCTTCGAGCTAGCTGTTCCTCCTGGCGGCGAGCCTGTTCCTCCTGGCGGCGTGCCTGTTCCTCCTGGCGGCGTGCCAGCTGTTCCTCCTGGCGGCGAGCCTGTTCCTCCTGGCGGCGAGCCTGTTCATCCATCATTAGTTTAAGTGCTGACTTCATCGCCGCTAGATCACCTTGACCCGTTGCTGAGCTAGCTCCTTGGGCCGCCTCGACCTGTGGTGTGGCCTGTCCAGGCGCTGTCCTTTCAGTAGCCCCTTGACCAGAAGTCGCGGCACCCGCTTGACTGCGCGTCGTGGGTCCCTTCTTGCCGTCGCGTTCCATTAGAGGCATACTAGACTTCGCACCGTGTATAGCACACACTGAGTCACTGACACTGAACACTTTCTAGTTTACTTCCACTACTTAACTTTTATCACTTCTATATTCTTTCTACACGGTCTGTGGTTACCGGTACAAACGTAATTTGTTTTTTCACTATATTTTCCCTTAATATCTCAAATACCATTAATTGGCCTAAATGATCTGATTCTAATTTACTGATTATATTGTTTAGACGGAGAAATATCAGTGAAAATGTTATCAATACAGGTTGCGCTGGTATCGGTCACCCTAGTAGGTTCCATAAATACGTGGCTTAAATGAAAAGATTTGAATAAATTCAACAATCTAATACTTAGTATTGAATTTTCCAAAAGATTTACATTGGAATCGCCGCAAATAAGTATTTTTTTTACGAGTGCGCGATATCTTGAAAAGCACATATTCCATAATAATATGAAAAACATTGAAATTACTTAATGGCGGCCTATACACACAAACTACAATAAATTGCTCTAATTCTACTGAACTTAATTCTATGGTCCGTTCAACAGACAAGGATACAATGTCCTTACGTTCCTTAAATTTCAATTGACTATTTAATATAATTAAAGACCCACCATGTATGGAACTACGTCTGGTGAACGAACTACCCACCTGGTGATTTTTGAATTGGTGCATTATCTCATTGCTAGTTAGCCAGTGTTCAGTTATACATAACATAAGATATCAATATTATAGGCATTTAAAAATAAATCAATCTGCAAATCTTTCCCTCTAATACACTGAATATTTTGATGAACCAGGTGGATATACTTTTCATTGCCAGAAAAGGATTTCTCCATTGTCTTATCACTTAGTTAACAACATTAATGTCGGACTGCTCAAAAGAAGCATTATGTACCAAATTCGTGGTAGAAATGTCAATTTAATAGGGTAGTGACAAAACTACTTGTCGTTTGCAATAATTGGAAAGGCAAAACTTACCTTTCGTCAAAAAATAATGATTACTAACATATTTATTAGCGTCTACTATTCTAAACTTTTTACTATATGTACAAAGATTATTAAAAGGTGTTTTTAAGATATATCTTTTATTTTTTCTGGCAGGTTTCACACGGAATACAAGAAATAGCAGAAACTTGTGGCGCAGCCGCCTCAGCCGCGTCCGAGCAGCTGGCCGGGGCAGCGCGGAAGCTGGACCAGGCGGAGCAGAAACTCTTTCCGCAGCGGAGGAATGGCTTGGACTAGGCTCACTCTCACACTATACTGTCTACTACACTGAACTCAAATAGTTAATTCGGACACATTGCGCAACCATGAAGTTTTCGATTATTGAAAATGTTGACAGTAGCTAGATAATATTTTTATTTGTTGCTGGTGACAAAATAGTGAATGGAAGAAGTATGTCGATTAATACTTGAAAGGGTGTTTTTGCGATAAATATTGTCTGTGCTACTGTTGGTTTGAAAGAGTAAAAAATTATACAAAAAACTAATACAAATACATATTAGCTGTATTTTCAAGTTCCGATCAAGAACATTTTACTATCGGTTTATATAGGTCTGTCGTCCTAATGCTTTGTTAGGTACAATGCGGTATCATCTTGGGCCGCCGTCCCGTTCGTTTTTTGCAAAGTTTTTATTTCATCTCATTCTGCTTTCGTCATCCATTCTACATTCGTCACTTACGTTGGTAGTCTTTGTCATTTGTGGTCCCATTTGTAGTCTGTCTTTGTCATATTCCGGCTCATTCCGGTATTTATCATAATCCTCTTGGGCATGATCGATGTTAGTATCTCTTTTTTGGTCTCATTCTTTATTCGTCCTATCGTCTTTGGTATTCTAAGTTCGTATTTTACTTATTTGGCCTCCTTTTAATTTGCTCTATTTTTTTATTGGACACATTGACTAACTATACCGTTTGATATTCATCTCATTCGCTATTCGACTTGTTGTCTTAGGGTTCCGTATCTCAAAAGGAAAAAAGGAAACCCTTATAGAATCACTTTGTTATACATCTACACATGATTATAAGATACCTTTTACCCGACCACGATGAAATAAAAAAAGAGGGCTATGGCTTTTTTTTAATTAATCCGTCCGTTTTTATTATTAGACAATCAAATCCTATGGATAAAGTAAAATGGCCATTGAGACGAGAAACGAACAAGACGAAAAGTGGATCTAGCTAAAAACGAAAGTGACTTATTGCTAATGAGATCAACAACGTGTCGCCAAAAAAAATACCAATAAAGAATGAGACAAATCAATAAAGACACCGAACATGTCAAAAGAAGAAATGACGAATACCGAAAGAGCCTGAATAAGAAGAGGACTAAAAACCAAGTGTCACCAAAGATAACAGAGACTACCAACGAAAGTGACATATGTAGAATGGATGACGAAAGCAGGATGAGACAAATTAAGAACTTGGCAAAAAACGAATAGGACGACCCAAGATGATACCTACAATGCTTGAAAATAATAAAATATGGACAATAAACGCCTTTCGGTCTCTTAGGTCCAGTTCCTGATATGTCCAATAAACTCTATTGCTTCGAACTTCGAACGTCCATTCGGTGAATGTCTGTTTTGGCCAATAGTCGATTGGTATAGAAATAATTAAATTATCTAGTTACTTTACAATTATTTATGTATGAGATTAATATGTAACAAAAGCTGAACTTAAAAGGTAATATTATGTCTTCACAAGTAACAAACAAGGGAAACAATAACACACAAGTAACTTCTTTGTGGGTCGTCGCTCGTCCTTAGATTTGAGCTAGAGCCGGATGTTTTTTTTCTCTGAAATGATTTTGTGTCCAGGTCCTTGATTTTAAATGTTTTCAATCATTATCATTATCAATTTTTTTTTCCTAAATAGGCGTTTTTTGATTTTGTAATCATAATGATTACTTTCTTTTTTTAAACAGTAATAAAAATGACACAGATTAGGTGTTTTAGGTATTATTGAATTAAGACGTTTATGCCAACCTTCCAGCCCGTTAGTAGTGCGGTGCTACCTACAGTTGTGTGCAAAATAATAGCAGTGAAGCCGGATTTTCAGAATCAAGATGTGAATGTGACTTGAAATTTCAGTGATAATCGTGGTATGAGTTAACAATTAAGTGCACTCAGGTTCGAAGACAGCAATGTAATAATCTTTAGCCGCCCTATTACTACTATTATATCTATTATGGCTATTAATCTTTTAAACCCTTTCTCTCGCATCGAAATGTGGAATAAAGCCAATATCTCAACTAGTGAGGAACGAATGCAAACCTATCTGTCAACAGTAAAATTGCTTTGCCAGCGTCTGCCATGTCCACTTTAGTGGTCGTTGGCGTGGTAGGCACGACAGCACACGACCATTTTAGTGGCTCTTGGCGTGCAAAGGGTTAAAAGGCGTTCTCCTATTCAATGAACTTTGAGTCATTACTCATTAGCTATCAGAATAGAGTTGCATTGGCTTTTAGTCGTTCGAATTTAACACAAAAGCAATACAACCGAATTTCCTACAATTTGATTCAAATACCTATGCCAAATTTCTTTATATGGTGAGTGACTCGAAAATAAAGACACTGTTATATATATAAATAATAATAAATTAATAAAGAAAATAGTAAACGATCACCAAAATTAATTTATTTATATCACTGGTGACCCAAAAATAGGTAATCACCTATATAATAGGTAAACTCCTTTTATTTTCAAAATTAAAACACAAATTATAACATCTTGCTATCCTATTAAAACACATGACTCTAAAGTAATCTTTGCAAACCCAAAAATGTTAAATGACAACCAGTAATTTAACCGAATTTTAATCTAAAGGTGCGTCCACACTTGTATCATTTGCTCGTATCCGATCACCGTGCCGTGGCATGACTGCGTATCGCGCTGCTTGGACGCTCGCTGCCGGCTCGGCGATCATGCCGCACTCGTCCGGATGAGTGTGTGATACGCGTAGCAAATGGATTTCGAGCGATCAGATCGGCGCTACGTCCAAACGCGTGATCGTGACACGCGATCATGCCACGCGACGATGATTTCTGATACGGGCAAATGATACAAATGTAGACGCACCTTAAAATGTTATGTAAAGATAATTATGCTATGTAAATCATTATTTCTCCCAAACACAGTAAATAATCTCCTAAAATTGGATCCTTTACAAATATATTGTAAGATATTTACTAAACTGATATTTATATTTCTTAAATTAAATAACCACTGCCAATAACCTCACGCAATGCAAGCATTATATATGAAGTTACAATACAAACCTAACCTAACCTACAGTTTTCGGTTTTTGACTTGTACAGTAAATATTAGCATCATTATACTTTATTTGGTAATGCATTAATTTTATTGTAATCGTGGTGGATTATTTAGGTAGAAATACTATTATTGTGCTCGCTAAGATTGGTGATCAGGTCTTTGAAGTTTGAATACAATTTAATGTGCGGTCCTTACTAAAAAAATCTAGTACTATTGTAATGGTAGAATGTATATTATATACCATTATAATAAAAAAGATGTTTATTAATATCAATACAAACAAGAATAATTTACTATACAGAGAAAAGATAACATCTTGGTAGAATTGTTTTTTGGGTATATTTTTTTGGTAAGAGAGCTTATGGAATCAATGTATTTTTTGGTGGTCATTATATTTAACCCCTTTTAAAAACTACTTATTATGGTACATGCTGCTATTATTTTGCAAACAGCTGTACGTCTATATACAACTAAAGATCTGTTCCGATTTATTTGGCCTATTTGACTGTTACTAACTTTCCGACGCTAAATGTACCATGAGATGGTAACATCAATGGTTCATTTGTTATATTCATCATCATCAACTGAACTATATAGGTTGATAAATCGCAAACTTGTTCTCACTAAATTAAAAGTATTGTCGTTCGATCAAGTAATTGACATATCTTTGTATTTTCCAATCTACGTATTTTGTAGGTAGCTACAATATCTGCCATTTCAAGAATCTGCCATTTAGGTAAAAAAGGGTAAAGTGGACGTTCAAATAAATGGACTCGTACAGGAACGGACATTGGCAGTCGTAGTCGTACCACACTAGCCGTGCCTAGGATCTGGACTTAAGAAACCGAATGGAATAACTGTAATATCTGTCATTACATAAATTGTCGTTATAATAAAATAAATTGAACGGAATTGAGGCCATCTGCATGCATATCCGAGAATTTACGTATGTTATTCTGGTCGTTTTTCCATGTTATAAGTGGCAAAAATTTAAGGTAATTTGCATTTCTGGTACTATGCGTCTGCAGGATATATAGGTAGAAAGTATCAATTGATACACAATACTAAGAAAAACATCTCGAGCTAAAAACCTAAGCGAGCGCATTCAACTCACACTTGACCCAAATTTTATAGATAATATTTTTCGACATGTTATAAATCTAGAGACATCAGGTTTTTGGGTTCAGTGTACTTGACTACGACTATATAGGGCCTACCGCAATAAATATATGTACCCAATTAAAATGTATTGGGTGTACCTTACTAGTTGACTGTACCATATATACAGACCTGCTTTATTGTTTATGGTTATTTTCGGTCTCGCAACTCACAAAATTTATATATATATGTGTTTTAATATTTATATATGTGGACATATTTTAAATTGATGCATTAAATGATTGCAATATTGAGTGTCTTTTTTTTAGTTAACACATTATATATTAACGTTTATATATTAGCTAGTGACATAATTATGTTTTCTTCCGGGCACCGGAAGACGCAGCGTAGGTCCCTTACAAGGTGGACTGGTAGTAGCACACAAGCTGTGTAGTATATTTATACATACATATAAATATCTGTAGGTGTGGGTAGATTTTGGAAAATAAATCAGTCTATGTCAAGCCATCTTTGTGTTTACTTCATGGTGACAGCGGTGCTCAGAAATACTATTAATATAACACAGATTACGTGCTGAGTTTTATTGTGAAATTATTTGAACAATCGGTGTTTACTACGTAATAAACAATGAAACATGCACGACCTCCTGCTGAATTAACTTTAGAAGGTGGCCCGGCGAATCGTGCTGACTCATGGCGTAAATAGCTCAAGCAATTTCAAGTGTTTTTAAAAGCATCCTGGGGTTTGCAAGGAATCTGCCGACGTTCAAGCGAGTTTGTTGATAAATTTGATAGCGTCCGACGGTTATGTATGACGTATATACTACGTTCAAGTTCGATAAAGAAGAGGACCGCGACGACATTACTAAGTTAATTGAGAAGTTTAATCGCCATTTCGGCACGAAGACAAATGTTATCATGGTACGGTTTAAATTTTTCACACGTAGTCAAGAATCAGGCGAGGGTATCGACGAGTACGTAACCGCCTTGAGAATTTTAAGCCAACAGTGCGAGTTCGACAAACTCGAGGATGGCTTGCTACGCGATCGCATCGTTTGCGAGATTAAGGATAGCGTAGTACGAGATACTGCTGCGCACGGACGATCTTACACTGGAGAAGGCTATTCGGATGTGTCAGTCGAGCGAAGTGACCTGCGAAGAGAGTCGTCAGATCGAAAATGTAAAACACGAACATACGAAGCATATGTCAGTGGATGCACTAAGGAATCGTAGTTCATGGCGCGGAGCGGCAAGTCGCGGCGGCCGCGATGGCCGTAGGGTCGGCGCGCGTGCGCTCAGCGGCGGCGGCGCGGCGTTCGGCGGCGCGGGAGTCCGCAGGGCGGCGTCGGCGTCGGCGGCGCGGAGCTCCTGTGAGCGATTGTGTGCGTCGTGCGCGGAAAGTTATTGTGAGGGCGGTGATCGTTGTGCGGCTAAAAATGTGAAGTGTTGTTCGTGTGGCTTCAGAGGTCATTATAAAAAAAGTGTGCCCGTGGCTTAAGTCGAGAAAAGTATATCAGCTACGAGAAGACAGTGACGAATTGTACTACTTTGACACCATCCAGGAAATCGATCTAAATGGTATGAAACATTACAATTACTTTGTTTAGGCCAAATGATTAAACATAAATTTAAATTAGACACGGGTTCAGATCTCAACGTTTTATCGAAAAATAACTTCCTAAAGTTAGGTTTTTCGGTGTTTGACATAAATGCCGATAATGTAAAAGCGCAATCGTTTTGCGGTAACTATGTGACTATTTTAGGGTCATTTACTGTTAAATGTATACTTAAAAATATGGATTATTTCTTGAAGTTTGTTATATCGGATAATGACTGTCAAGTATTCTTGGAAAAGACGCCCTGGAACAATTAGGCCTGGTGAAACGTGTCTACTCGCTAAACATTAAGGAGTTAGACGATTTATCAGGTCAGTATAAAATTCCGGTCCAAAATGATGCCTGCCCGTGTATTTGTCCCGTACGTAAAATTCCATTAGCAGTCAGGGATCAGTTGTTGACTGAGCTGACTCGCATGGAAAATTTAGGTGTTATACGAAAAGTCACACATCCTACTTCGTGGGTAAACGCCATAGTTATGGCGGCGAAAAAAGATGGTATTTTTCGCGTATGTCTTGACCCTCGACCTTTGAACCGTGTTATTCGGCGTCAACACTATCCTTTGCCTACCGTTACAGAAATTGCGACTAAATTAAAGGGAACGCGCTACTTCAGTAAGTTGGATGCCAGGTCCGGATTTTGGATGATCCAGCTTGACGATGATAGTGCGGATCTATGTACGTTTGGTACACCTTTTGGAAGGTACCAGTTTTTACGTCTTCCATATGGAATTAACGCTGCATCAGAGGTATTCCACTGGAAGGTCAGGCAGCTGTTGGAGGATCTCGAGGGCGTTGACTCGTTCGTCGATGACGTCATTATCTGGGGCGCTAGCACGACAACCGGCTGAGAAGCTTGCTCGAACGGGCTAGGCAAGGTATAAAATTTAATAGGGAGAAGTGTGAATTTCGAGTGACTGAGGTAACATGCCTTTTTTTTGCGTTTGAAAAATGCTTTATGCATACCCGCATCCTCGGGGGAGGAAATGCCCACTAAAAAACCAACGGTGTGCCTGCGCACCGCCGCATGGGGCGTGGCCACGGGATCTCCGAAGGACGCAACCGCGACCACGCCGGCGCCGCCCGCCGCTGCCATCCGCAGCGGGCTCGTCTCTGGGAGGGGTAGGAGGAACTTCTACCCCTGCCTCCTCAGAAGGCGCGTGGACACACCACGCGCGCCTTCTTGGCGAGGCCTATGTTAGGGGCAGCGGCGTCCCCGCGCCACTGCCCAGGCCTCGCTAGGTGGAGGGGGATGAGATGGGCGTACGCCCTCCTCCGGGCCCCTACGCGCTTGCGGCGGATGGGGTGCGAGGCTAGGTCGGCCTCCCACTCGCTCTCCGCCTTCTCCTTCTGCTTCATCACGGCCTCGCAGAAGGAGAGGACCGCCTTCCACGACCTTTCGTCGGCGACCATAGCCTTAACTACGGCCGGCAAGGAGAGGTCGTCCCCCACCACTGCCACGAGGTCGCGGCGCTGGCCCGCCCAGGCTGGACATTCCTCCAGGGTATGCTGCGCCGTGTCCTAGCCGCAGCCGCACTGGTGGCACTCGGCCGTCACTTCCCGTCTGGCGAACCGGTGCAGGTAGCTCCCAAAGCATCCATGCCCCGTGAGCATTGCACCAGCCGGAAGGTCAGCGAGCCCCGCTCTCTGTCCAGCCAGTCTCGTAGGACCGGCCGGACCGCCTCGACAGTCCTATGTCCCCCCTCGACTCTAGCTAGTCGCTCCTCCCATTGAAGGATGATGGACTGTCGGACGAGGAGCTTCTGCGCTTCTACCTCCCCGGGCGCAGGATGGTACTCCTGGTGCCGGAGGTCCCATCTCCACTGGTACAGGGACGCTTGGGCCTCCGCCTCCAGGTCCCAGGGAGGCGTTCCCGCCAGTAAGCACGCCGCATCGTAAGAGGTGGTGCGGTACCCGCGTACGACGCTGACGGCCATTGCCCTCTGACCCTTCCTCAGCAGGGCGACATTGCGGGCCGCCAGATTCATCGCCCAGATCGGGGCCCCGTACAGGGCCATTGATCGCACCACCCCCATGTACAGGCGGCGGCTCGCAACTTCTGGCCTCCCGACGTTGGGCATTAGCCGCTTCAATGCGGCCGATGCCGCCATTAATCGGGGGGTGAGGCGGGTGAAATGCTCGCGGAAGCTCCAACGGGAATCGAGGACAAGTCCATGATACTTCCTGTCGGACTTGACCACGATTCGAGTGCCACCGACGACGATGCTGGATCCAGCAGGCGGTGCCTTCCGTGCGGCGTGGAAGCAGAGCGCTTCGGACTTGTGTAGCGCCACCTCCAGACCTAGCATCTTTATGCGCCTCACCACCAGCGCCTCTGTCACGGTGGCGAGGCGTGCTGCCTCTCGGTACGAGGTCCCCCGGGACGTGACCAGCTTGTCATCTGCGTAGCAGGTTACGCTCGATCCCGGGAGAAGCTCCCCCCCGCAGCACCCAGTCGTACCCGATGTTCCACAGGAGCGGCCCTAAGACCGATCCCTGTGGAACACCGCACGACATCTCCCATCTTATCAGCCCGCCGTCCCGGACAGGATACTCCACACACTTGTGAGAGGTAGGCCCCTATTATTTGGCACAGGTAGGGAGGCACCCTGTGGTATTTCAGCGCCTCCTTAACGCATGACCATGGCAGAGTGTTAAAGGCATTGGCGATATCTAGCGATACCGCCAGGAGCACCCCACCGCGGTCAACCGCCTCATTCGAGAGGACTTTGATGCGCGCGACCGCATCCACAGTCGACCTGCCCTCTCGGAATCCGAACTAATGTTCCGATAAGTCGGGACCCACCTCCCGGAGGTGCTCGACGAGGCGACAGCAGATGATACGCTCGAAGAGCTTGTCCGCCTCGTCGAGCAACACGATTGGACGGTAGGCTGATGTAGATTCCCCGGGACGCCCGTCTTTTTTAAGGAGAACGAGCCGCCCGGTTTTCCATATAGTCGGAAATTGGCCGGACTGCAGACAGGCGTCCAGTAGCCCGCGGAATCTCTCCCCCGAGAATCCTACTGAAAAAAGATAGTGAGTGGTGCGAGGAGCGTGTGGTGCGCGCGTAGAAGCAGGCGCTTTGAGCGGCGCCGGTGCTGGCGCTGTTCACACCGGAGCAGCCGTGCGTGCTGTCCGTGGATGCTAGCAGCCATGCCCTGGGTGCTGTTTTACTCCAAGATGCGCGTCCCGTCGAATTCGCATCCGCCACGCTGACTGACACGCAGAAACACTACGCGAAAATCGAGAAAGAGATGCGTGCCATTGTGTTTGCTTTAGAAAGGTTTCACCAGTACGGTTGTGAGAAAAGGGACGTTGTCGTCGAAACAGACCACAAACCTCTAGAAGCGCTGTTTCAAAAGTCACTGGATTCTGTGCCGGCTCGATTGCAACGCATGATGCTGCGCTTCCAGAGGTATGACTTTTTGGTGATATACAAACCCGGGAAGTACATGTTTGTTGCAGACACTTTATCGCGGGCTCCGCTCGCTGATCTCATGAGTGAAAAGGTATCTTGCGAAGTCGGAAGAGCTAACATGTTTTTTATTGCGAGCGGTACAAATTAGTGACAACAAAATGGAACTAATAAAGCAATATTCACGTAAGGACAAGGTACCTTAGGTACATATGTCAAATGCTCACAGACTATATAAAAAACGGGCGGCCTAAGTCTAAACACGAGTCCGATGAATCCTTATGGGCGTTGTGGGATGTCAGAGAGTGCTTTGAATACGCAGGTGGCGTGTTATTTAAGAATAACTTAGTGTATATTCCAGCTGATCTTGATCAGAAATGGTTTCGACGGTGCACGAGGGTCACCTCGGTATTGACAGGTGTAAGCGACGAGCACGAGAGGTGATGTATTGGCCGGGTATGTCGAGGGACATAGAACGGACCGTGCGCCGGTGCCGCACTTGTGCACAGCACGCGCCCGTGCCACAACGCGAGCCGATGGTGCCACACCTAATACCTGGATTACCGTGGGCAAAAATTGGTTCAGATATTTTCGAGCACAAAAATAAATTATAAATATAAATATAAATTAATAATAGTCCACTATTTATTAATAGTGGACTATTTTTCAAATTTTATAGACGTATGTCCCATAAGATCAATTAACTCAAGCTGTGTAGTGTTAGCGATGAAAGATCAATTTGCCCGGCACGGAATCCCGTTTGAACTCATCGCTGATAATGGTCCTGCATTTTCTTCGAGGGAGTTCAAAAAGTTTACTGAGTTATGGGACTTCAAACACTCAACTTCGTCTCCTGGCTACCCTCAGTCGAATGGACGTAGCGAACGAGCCGTGCGGACAATCAAAATGATATTTAAAAAATCCTTAGATACTGGTACAGATTTTTACTTGGGTGTGCTAAATTACAGAGCTACTCCGCGGGACGGAATCGCTAGTCCGGCACAAGTACTGATGGGTAGGCGACTAAGTACTCGTTTACCAGCTCAGGAAGACAAGTTGTTGCCGGATAGAGATAACGCAGCCGATTACGCAAATATATTACGCAATCAGATGAGAAGTAAAGAGTGGAACGACGCGCATGCGCGAGCGCTGCCAGAGTTGCAGCCGGGCGATGAAGTCATCGCGCTGGGCGGCAGCAGCGGGCGGCGGCGTGT
This sequence comes from Hedya salicella, assembly GCA_905404275.2. Lineage (NCBI taxonomy): Eukaryota > Metazoa > Arthropoda > Insecta > Lepidoptera > Tortricidae > Hedya > Hedya salicella. The sequence continues at coordinate 47,016,538 of FR990096.1, forward strand.
GGCGCGGGTCAGGGGCCGGGCTCCCCAGCCGCGCTCATACTTGGTAACGGATGCAGCAGGCAAACGATACAGAAGGAATACGCAACACCTAATTAAGTTAGAACCCGAGGCCGCATCTCCGACATCGTCACATCATGTGATAATGAATGATGACGATGCGGGTTGTTCTAGTGGCGGCAGTGTTTACGACGACGTGACAGAGTCGCCAGGTACGGATTGCAACACCGCGGGCATGGACACATGTTCCCAGACTGACCAGGCTATTGTGCCTGGGCCCATTGTTGATACTAATCAGCGCCCGCCGAGGGCTGCTGCAATAGAAGCTAAAAAACGTTACAATTGTAATTAAGTAATATTCCGAGCCCTTAAAATAAGTACATATATACATAATATTTAAGTAAATTTGAAATAAATATGCAGTTTCCGTTTTCCATCGGGTGGACTGCATGGGTGTTTGTTAAGTGGCAGATTGTTAATGATTTTTTTTCTTTACCCTGCATGAAATTGTGATTACATTTATATACCTAACCAACTTAAACCTAACAATACTGTACACGACGCAGTAAATGATTAATAATTAATTCAGTTATGTTATTTTAAGTAATGATTTTGTATTAAAAAAAAGGAAAGCAAGGTAGAAATGATGTCATAAGTACAAATAGGGAAGGATTATGTGGTATTCATATATGTATAAGAACGTATAGGTGAAAAACCTGTTGTTTTGTAAGAAGGGACATGTAGTATATTTATACATACATATAAATATCTGTAGGTGTGGGTAGATTTTGGAAAATAAATCAGTCTATGTCAAGCCATCTTTGTGTTTACTTCAAGCTGTATAAGCTCTAAAACAGAGCGTGTGTTAATTAGGTGGTGGCGTATTTTGAGAGATGTGTGATCCAGCTGTTAAACAATTAATACGGGACAATTTTTACACAAATCGAATTTGTCCCATGGTAAGGTCAATAGGACTTGTGTTAAGAGGATATACACACAGAGACTTTTGAAAACTAGGTATCTTTTAAAACGATTGCTGTCGCTCTGCGCGCTCGAGGGGCGGCTACGGACGCTCTGTAAATATGTGTGTAAGCCAGCGATGTGTGCGTGCTGCGACGGTACTCATTCGATAATGGTATTTTTTGGTGTTTCGAGCTGTTTGTTACATGCGCTTGAATTTATATTGTGATTTTGGACTGTTTATTGGACTGTTGTGCTACTACTTCTGTGACTCACTCGGCTTATTTTTATTGGTTGCTTCTGATCTTCTTTTTGATCTGGCTAAGTTTACTGGACCGGATATTTTTTTTTGGATTTTGGTAAGTACCTGTTTAATTCCGTGCATGGTGTGAAGAACTTGATAAGTCGTCAGTAAAGTCTGAACAAAATTAAACAATAAGACTCATTCTTATGGTTTAATTTTGTTCAGACTTTACTTGTCCTAAGTTCAAATTTCTTTAAATGTATATTTCGACTTATCAAGTTCGTCACGCCATACACGGAATTATTACTAAGGTATTCTGTACATTTTTGTGTCACTATGGCACAAAAAACTAAACATGTTTTTTGAATGGTCAAGATTCCACGGGGATGTACCAGAAATATTCTTAGACTAATTCCTAAACAATAGTCCGTGAGCCCGGTCCAAAATAGCCTACGTAATATGTAGTGATGTGCCGTTCCCGGGAATATTCCCACCTTCCAATATTTCCAGGAAGATTCCCCATACGGGGAATATTGGGGATTTTTCCCCATATGGGGAATATTTGTATATGTAAAACATGTTTTATGGTTTCTCCCACAAAAACGAATATTTAACTAGTTTAAACCTAATCAAGCACAGTAAATAGTCACCTGTAAATGTAAATTCCCCATGCTCCCGGGAATATTCCCGATGTTTCTGGGGAATTTTCAATTGGTCTCCAGAATAAAAATAAAAGGTTGATTTGAATAATTTTCATTATCTAATGACTCATTGTCACAGCTTCATCGTTACAAATAAGATTTACTACGAACTGTCATAACCGTGATTGATTGCACATCACAATCCATCTCTTAGGATCCATTCATTAGATCCATGATGTATCTAATGATATATATTTTTCTAACTAGATCTTTTAGTGAAAAGTATGAATCAAACAACTTTTTTTTCTCTTCTGATACATTTTGGTACCCTGTCGCAAGTACTTTCTACATAGATCCATTTATTCATTTGTTCATGTATCTAATGAGATCACTTTTCTCTCTAGATACATTTTGTAAGATCCATTATGGACCTGGTGAGACTTTTTTCTCATTAGATCCATTTATGCTCCTGATAGTGGACCTACTGAGAACATAATCGCGCTAGATCCATTTATTCTGACCCCATATGGATCTGGTGAGACTTTTGTCTTACTAGATCCATTAGTTCGGTAAATAATGGATCTGTTGAGAATATTATCCCACTAGATCTATTACTTCTCGAAATACTGGAACTATTGAAAATATTTTTCTCATTACATCCATTGATGCTCTCGATAGTGGATCTACTGAGAACATAGTCTCGCTAGATCCATTTACTCTGACCCTATATGGATCTGGTGAGACTTTTGTCTTACTAGATCCATTAGTTCGCTAGATAATGGATCTGTTGAGAATATTATCCCACTAGATCCATTACTTCTCGAAATACTGGATCTATTGAAAACATTTTTCTAATTAGATCCATTGATGCTCTCGATAGTGGATTTACTGAGAACATAGTCTCGCTAGATCCATTTACTCTGACCCCATATGGATCTGGTGAGACTTTTGTCTTACTAGATCCATTAGTTCGGTAGATAATGGATCTGTTGAGAATATTTTTCCATTAGATCCATTTGCTCTGACCCCGTATGGATCTAATAAGACTTTTCTCTTACTAGATCTACGTGTCTCATAGACTACGTCGTCAATTGGGTGATTCTGTCATTACGTGCAAATCGGTGGTATTCTCTTGAAATGTATTTTTTTCTTGAAATAGTTCACACAAAAGGTTTTATATGCTTTAGGACTCGTTTATTAATATGTTTAAGTGAAAGGCACCTATAATACTTTATTACTTTTTAAGAAATAACACATTCGGTAATGAAGTCGGCGCCGGTAATGAAATTCGCTAGGAAGGTAATTTAACCACTGGAAGATAATGAAAACATATTTCAATTAAAGATCAAAACAGACTTTATATCAACAAAATAATAATCAATAATTCGTAATTATTTTGCAATCATTATCTGACGATAAAAAGTTACAAATCTGTCGTAAAAATCATTAAACAAAACAGGTTCATGTGTGAATCCCGCTAGCAGAAGTTGATTCCCTGTTAAAAGGCCATACAGGTCTTGGGCAAACTATTTGCGTCCAGCTCGATTTTGGATGACGGAGGACACGAGCCACCGACCATACCGCGGCACGATAGTAATACGCCGGATGTCCGGCTCCACCGTAATTCAGTGCGTAAAGCACTTCTTTCCCTCGATGTCCATAAATCGAGTGGCCCCAATAGAATTCCCCCTATTGTGTTGAAGATGTACGCTCCAGAGTTGGCACCGATTTAACGCGTCTTTTTCGGCTCCCTTACTCTTCTGGCGTAGTCCTGACTCAAGTCCTGAAGTCAGCTTTAGTGCACCAGATCACTAAAAAAGATGACCGCTCAAACCCATCCAACTACAGGCCAATAGCTATAACCTCCCTGTTCTCGAAGATAATGGATTCCATTATCAACCCCCAGCTCCTTCGGTATCTAGAGGACCACCAATTGCTTAGTGACCGACAACATGGTTTCCGTAGAGGTCGCTCAGCTGGTGACCTTCTGGCTTACCAGACACATCGTTGGCTACAGGTGGTCGAGACTAAGGGTGAAGCATTGGCGGTTAGCTTGGACATGGCGAAGGCTTTTGATCGGTTTTGGCACAAAACACTTCTTTCGAAGCTTCTATCTTATGGGCTTCCCGAGAAATTATGCGAATGGGTCAGTAGCTTTCTAGCAGACCGATGTATAAAGGTTGACGGAGTGTGCTCTGAATTTATGTCTCTGAATGCTGGTGCCCCTCAAGGCTGTGTGCTATCGCCCTTTCCTTCTGCATATCAACGATATGCTGCAAATTCCTTCTGCATATCAACGATATGCTGCAAATTTGTGGCATTCACTGCTATGCGGATGATAGCACGGGTGCTTCCTCCTACACTGGCCGCTCCAATATCTCTCGGAATAACGTCATCGAGAGCCATAACATACTCGTGTCTGAACTTGAAACTTCCCTAAAAGAAGTTTCAGAATGAGGTAGACTTAATTTAGTCCGTTTTAACCCTACAAACACACATCTGCGTTTGCAGCATCACCTCGCTTTGAGAACACTCCCCTAACTGCCACAGCTAAAAGCTAGAAGTCCAGTTCTGTGCCCATCTAGAGGGTAAGGCCAAATTAGCCTCTAAGAAGCTCAGCGTGCTCAACAGATCGAGAAAGTATTTCACTCCGGCCCACCGCCTACAGCTTGACAACACGCAGGTCCGCCCACACATGGAATACTGTTGTCATCTGTGGGCTGGGGCTCCCCAGTACCAGCTTCTCCCTCTAGACCGCATTCCACGGAGAGCGACTCGTATCTTTGGTTGCCTGCGTATTTCAGATCAGCTTAAATCCTTGGCACTGCGTAGAGATGCAGTCTAACTCTGCATTTTCTATCGCTTGTATAACGGGGAGTGCTCCGAGAAATTGTTCAGGTTGATCCCAGCTGCATCTTTTCGCCATCGTCCTGTGCGACAATATGTCTACCCTCACCACTTAGATGGTTCGCTGTCCACCTGTTGGCATTTCCGGACCAATGCGACCTTCAAGCCTTCAAGAACCTGTAAGGACAGCAACGCACTTGTGACTCCTCTGGTGATGGAAGTTTCTACGGGCGACGGTGATTTCTTACCATCAGGCGACCTACTGCTCGTTTCTCTCCTATGTCATAAAAAAAATGTATGGCAATGTGACGTGGTCCATAGTACCTATACCTATTAAATAAACATTTACAAAAGTACTTGTCTTTTATTTTTTCACTGTTTTGCTCCGTTTGTCATTTCTCTTCTCATCTATCTTAGCAATTTCGGAGGGGGCGAATTATCTAAAAGGATTCTTTCGACTGTTTATATCCGTTGTTGTCTTTTTAAATATTTTGAATTATTTAACCACCGCCTCTTTCTAAATTATATATACGCAAAAAAAAAAATCTGTTCCTTTCTTAAAAGGTATCTTTTTCTTTCTCTTTTTGTGTCACGTATAATTCTGGGTTGTTTTTTATATTTTCGTTAGTTTCTCTTTTCCTTTGTCGGTCTAATGCCAATTTTTCTTGTTTAAGTAGTATTTTTTTGGATTGGTTTTGGATATTTTTTATACTCTGTAATAGAATAAGGTTCTTTAGTTTTTACTGTAGGCGACTAATTATATAACACTTTATACTCTCGCGGTTTGTACACATAATTAAAACTAACTATAACGGGTCTAGCGCGATATTCGTTGTTTACCTTCAGTTTCCAACGTTTCGGATACAGTTGCATACGCCTTGGTCTCAGACAGACTGTTGAACCACTGAGCTGTTATCCGTTATAATTAGTTGAAGCTAATTTAATTTAAAACTGAAGAGAGCCTACAGTCAATGCTTGTTTTGCCACTATTTCCTAAGTAGTTATACATAAATGGCAAAAGTAAGAAAATAACTGTTATACAAATGTTACTTTATATATGTTAGAAATATCTACCCATATCAAAGATTTACAGATTTTTTTTAGCATGACAAGTGCCTAATATGATCGTTTACTGCCCACTATATAAACACGTTAAAATATTACTTTTTTTTTTTTGTCGTTTTATTACTGCTTGCATGGGCATCGGTCAAAATCACAAGTAAAAATCCGTAAATATACAAATATATAAAAAAGTGGTATCAAAGGCAGTTTTCTATTATTCTTTGGTTTATCAATACGCTATACTCATTGCCTTCCTAAATTACTCACTACCATCTATCTTGAATTTATATAAAATCATTACCTTCTGTGGTTGCTCATTGCCGTCCACTATACACTTGGAAGGAAAAGAAGGGAATGATAGCGAGATGAATGAAATATCAAGAGATCTTCTCAACTAACTCGAATACTAATTAAACTTGAATTGAAAAAAAATGGACCAGAAAGAGCATTTAAAAACCTACCAAATTTCAATAACCATTGATATCAAAACTGACTACTTACTGATTTTAGTGCCGGATGGTGATGAACCGTGACACGTGACAAACACTTTTTCGACACGAGAGAACGTATTTTATTTCTCAGATAGCGCTAAACGTGCGTACCTTGTGGCGGCTCGCAGTCGACGGACCAATGAGCGATGTTTTACTCGGCGGTAGACGCACGAAACATGAATAACAATCGATCTGTAGGTAAAATCATTTCTCGCGCAGTTAATGATGCAATGCGGGTAATGGTGACAAACATTAAGTAAGCTTTAATTTTATAGTAGCGGGAGCATTAGTCTTCCAAATTAAATTGCTGATGCGTGGTGAACCCATTATTCGAATTAATGCTAAATGGAACTATTATCCTTAACAGGTTTGGCTTACTAGGTGACTAAATGCTTTGAATATGACACTGCGCCCACGAATTGTTCGTAAACGTTACGATCGCACTTTAAACGGGAAAAATAACGATTCGTCTGATGAAGACGAGCAGTTCTTAAATGACCGAAGCGTATTGGGAGATACGATAAATAACATTACTACTATATTCCCAACTCAAAGTAAACCTGAAAATACTATATGCTTAAATGACTTTCAGCAAATACTGCATGATAAACTGGAACTGAACAAGCAAACAATCATCTCGGAAATGAAATGCATTATACAGGCTGAAATAAACGCTGCAATAAGTAAATTTAAAACTGACATTCTGCAACGTACAAACACCATATCATCAAAACAGAACATAATGAAAAATGAAATATTACAAATAACCAGGAAAATCCATACAATAGAATTTGAATGCAAAAAACTCCAAGCGGACCTAAAATATTTACAAACAAGTTTAAATAGCCACAAACCCACACAAAACATCACTGCCGCCATAGATTGCACCAACCGTAAGAAAATTGTACTACACGGCCTCGAAGAGCTACACGGCGAAACAGAAATTGACGTCCACGAAAGACTGCTGCATATATTTAGAGACATAATGAATGTAAACTTAAATGGGTACATCGAGGAGATGCGCCGGATAGGTAGACGGAGAAGCAGAAGGCCGTTAGTCAGAGTTCATTAGTAAGAACGTGACTAAGCACTTATTGCAAAACAGTGAATACTTAAAAAACTCTGGCTTGACTGTAACGGAATACCTGGATGAACATTCCTTGCAAATAAGGCGAAAATTAATTCAGACATTGCGTGAGGCTAGGCGTGATGGAAAACACGCAATAATCCGCAATAACAGATTAATAATTAATGGAAAAGAACACCTAAATACAAATATAACATCAGATTACCAAAACTGTGACCCCATTGATCAACAAAAGAAAGTACAAATATTCAACGCAACCAAAATGAAACGAAACGAACTTTAATGTCCTTGTACAAAATACACAGAGCCTGAAAAACAAAACCCATATCATTGAAAGTCTACAACACAATAAACGACTGACATGAGAGACGACGTGCCGTACAACGAGTGGCCGGACACTGCGGACCTGTCGGGAGAATGCGTGATAGAGTGTTGTGCTGTAGAAATAAAACCAGATATATTGTTAAGGCGACGCATAGCTAAACTATCAATTGAAAAACATGGTTCGCATCCCGTTCTCTGATTGGTCCGCAGCGGACTGAGGGGGGGACTGATGGCATACAAATACGCGCCAGCGCCCCCTTATACCATAAGGTCGTAAACGACAAAACGGCTTTTTTCGTTTCAATTAAAAACTACAAATAATTTTAAAAAATCCAACTAACAAACGAAAGTGCGTAGTTAGACTAATGTACTAAGAAAATTTTGAGGCTTAAATTGATCTGGTTAGCCTGAAAAATGAGAATCTCTGTTTTAAAAGAGGTTTCTTTGATATTGTTTTCTCTGTTATAAAAGTTAAATAATCGTTTTTCTGCAACTAACAAAATAAAGTAAATGAAATGAAGAACCATGTTATGAAATATCACTTTCATATGTTTTGAAATGGCTGAGAAATGTTAAGATCTCTGACACCAAAATTTCCAATTCGTCGTCTTAATAACGATATATAGACCAGACCGAGATATTGATATCTTTTTTGAAACATTAAGTAAACTGTTAAACAAAGTTAAGACTAAAAGTCAGAAACATATTATAATTACCGGTGATTTGAATATAAACAAATCAGAAACTTGTAATAACTACCTGAGGTTAAAGAATACTATGCTTGAATATAACCTCCATTGGATAATAAACCGTCGTACCAGAGAAAGTGGTGTAAGTTCCACGTGTATAGGTTTTGTTTTTACTAACAACAAGCATTTTGAGATTGTAATAAAAGATTTGGGTATTTCTGACCGTAAAAGCTTATTATATACGTTTGAGCAAAATTTTCCTCAAATGAAACTACTGGAAAAACAAAAAAGGCACTTTAATACTCCAGACATAAAATCATTTCATTTGCTTTAACTAAAATAAACTGGGACGAAACCCTTTTAGACACAAATAACATGAATGATAATTACAACTTATTTGACAACATATTGACCCGAATATTAATTACGTACATACCACTCAAAAATACAAAACTGATTAAAAGAGCGCCTAAAAATTGGATCACAACAGGTGCCCTATCAGTGCCTTCAGTAGACAAAAATAATTTTACGAATAACTATAAAAATAACCAAGGTATAAGCCATCAAACATTTCATTCTATCGCTTTCTAGCATAACAGAATTTAATATGGAGATTATATGGCCGGAGTGCACCATGATGTAACAGTGCACGTCGGACCTCTGTCTTATTCGTAGTTTAAAATGCCTACATTTTGCGTTTCTTGGCCGATTTAAATTTTAATTTCACATTTTGAAATACTTTTTACGGTATTTTGATATTTAGTTACGAAAAGCGAAAAAAAAATTCATGCATGTACCCTATTAATTTTGTTATAGATACAGGCATGTTGTCTATGATATTCATATTTTGAATAATGTTCTTTTGGATATGACTTTTATATTTGTAACTAGCTGTGCCCGCGGCTCCGCCCGCGTGGAATTCGGTCTGTGTCAGTAAGCGGCTAATTCAGCCCTCTCCCCTGGGGCTGAAACTTGAAGTAAAGTGCAGATAAAATGTCATACAAATACCACTAAATAAAACTACACTCGAAAATCAATAGTTTTTTGCACTTATTTAAATTTTTGACGTGATTTAAAAGACAGAGTATATAAGATGTAATACTTAGAGGTGTATATCGGACGATACAGTACCACTTTTCTATTTTTACGTCCTTGACTGTAGTTTCGATGTGTTAAAATGGTGTAGATGTCCCAATGATTGACACCCTAATTGTAATAATTGATGTCACTCGCCTCTACATAAAACTGTGTATAAAACGTGCCAACTAATAGGGTAGTGTCAAGCGCTGGAATATTGAGTATTGTTAAAATTCATGATAGGTTTTAAATTTACAATAAAAAACGTTATCATTGCATACAATTTATTCAATCATTTCGATACTTTTACGAAATACAACATTAATGAAGCGAATATGTACAATATATCTTAACTACACATCGTTAGGTAATTGAAACTTACGGTAAAAGCTCCCTAAATTGTCTTTGGCACTTGCTTTCAATAACAATTTAATACAACAATAAATTAAAATTAAATATAGTTGAATACTATTTGAAAATAAGATTGAGCAAAGATATTTTGAATCACAAATTAAGTTGGATAAAATGCATTACCGTGTGGTTACTGGTTATTTCGGGAAAGGGGTGGGGAGGCTGAGGTCGAGCGTAGCCTCATGACCCACTTCAACTTTGTACTAATGAAATAGAACCCATTAATCCAAGAAAATAAAAAGCTAGAAACTAAATCGCTGGCTATAAACCCACTACTATCTAAATCAAGTCCATGGCAAATATCACCCAAATCGGTCCTCCAATCAATCAGTCTAACTAAACATGAAAAGGTAAGAAGTATACACATCCATACTTCCTAACAACCTTTCGAATTTAGGTCTAATATTATTTAGAAGTAAGATTAGAGGAAAGGTGAATATAGTTATTGAGGCCAAGTATTTACATTTTATTTACAGCTATGTTTATGTATGCAGAACTAAATATAAACATATAATTAGGGAAAATACGGACAAAATGATATAATGGGTTTATTTCGAATTTGGTTAGTTGTAGCGAGCCGTTTGTCATTGCAAAACCTGATGATGACCATGTTTACAAAACTGTGAAGGGCCTAGCGCCGTTGGCTTGGTCGCGCCGACACAACGAGAGTGAACATGTATGGCGCCAACAAAAGTTTATTTTCTACATGATTCTCTTCTGTCTTTTGATGAGTTATGTGGTATTATTTGTGATGATTTTTATTAAATTCAAAGAACTATGACATGACCTAATTGATTGAAACTAATTTTATTGCAATCGTCAACTGGTTTAATAGAATATGATCTTTAATTATTCTGTTCACATTTGTACAAAATGACATACTTCTACTCTGGCCAAAACGACGTAGTGAAAAAAACTTGTATTCTTAAACTTAAAAACTATTCTCGCTCGTTTGGTCGTCTTTTTTCTCGTTACAAATAGGAACTGTATCAAAATATATGATTCAACGTATCATGAAAACAACTTTGATCCTAAAGCAGGGACCACAGATGGACAAAATGATATAAATAATACAATATTAAAATGTTATATGTCATTTTGTCAATGCTATATGGACAAAATGGTTTTTGCAATAGGTTACAGGTTATATAAATATAAATTTTAATAGGATTCCCATTAAATTTAAAGATTAAGTTACTGGTAGTCAATGAACCCGAGATGGTTTTGGATATATGAGACTGATTATAATTTGGTCCAATAAAGATATATGACACAAAATCAAAACACTATGTAATTTTGTCCGTACTTCCCCTATATCTACAGTTACATACTCCAAAATTGACATTTTACAATATTTTTTTGTACACCACATTGTGAGTCTTCCCGGCGGGCATCAGCACGAACAACTCCGTGCAGCTGATGACACGCGAGCACGCCACTAGGGTTTGCAATCCGAATATTCGGATATTCGAATAATCCGGATTATCCGCTACGCTTGAAATCCGAATTTGAATTCGAATAATTCGGTAATTTTGAATACTACCAAAAATAGACATTGTTCATTATCTTGAACAACACTAAGAGATATATTGTTATTCGTATTCCTACGTTAGGTTTAAAAATCATTTAAATAATGATTTCTAATGTAAATGAAGTACTTATAGGTCCCTAAAGGCTTAAATTTTTTTGCACCTGTTTTTTGTATGGGGAAATTTTTGGAATTGCATTGGTGGCTAGTCGGTTAGAGATAGGTGGGGGATGCTCGACCAAATGTCATAAGCGTCTGTCATAGCAAGCAAGTGGAATTGTTTTTTTTTTTCAAGATGGCGACTTCAAAATGGCGGCAGATTTACAAATTGGCCCTAGGGGGCTGAAATTTGGTATCGGGAGTTTTTGGGGCCTCCGATTCAATTAATTATTGGTGAGGCGCTCGAACATGTTTCATAGGGGTCGGTCACAGCAATCGAGTGGTGTTGTTTTTTTTTCAAGAAGGCGACTTCAAAATGGTGGCTGATTTTCAAACTGGTCAGAGAGGGTTGAAATTTGGTATCGGTAATTTGCCTTCAGATTTTGAAAATTCGGACAACATACATATACATAAAATTACGCCTTTTTCTCATTACGGGGTAGGCAGAGACTACCTCTTGACAGTTGCTACGGTCCTAGCATACAACTACCGCTTCATCAACATTCATTAATCTCTTCATTTTGTGCTGTCACAACCCTTTCGCTTTGTCTCATTCACACACAGAATATCGATATTTCTCGCATCCTTCATCTGACATACTTCATCTATTTTATATCATTCATTCCTCCCCTTAACGTAGCAAAGCGGCTCTCTATAGCCTACTCTTCGCTCTCGCTGTTATAAAATATTCGAACCCAGCAGAGCCCCGCATACCAGGTAAGGGTTTAGCCTTATTCTGGGGTCACCAGTCCCAGGGCAATTCGGCACGCTAACGACTAGACTCGCCTATAGCCACGCATCCATCGGTACGGCATACCTTGGATTGGCGGAATAGGAGGATGGATAACAGGGTAGAGAAAGGAATTGTACGAATTTAGACATGAGAAAGAGTTAAAGGATACTACTGTCCCGGAAGACTAGGTATGAGCCAGTAGCAGCTCGGGGAGCCGGGGTCGCATACCCGTATACCATAATAAAAATGGCGGAAAGGCAACTTCGTATGCCTAAATTTGGACAAGTTTGGACAATATCGAAAAATTACAAATTGGAGCAATCACAGCTCGACCGAGGGCCGTAGGCAAGAGGATGAGCGTCGAAACAGGCGAAAGACGAGAGAGGTGTGGAGCGTGACGTCGTTACGCGAGCCAGAGGGCCCGAAGGGCCCGTATGGCGAGCCCACCCAAAAGCTTACTTTACCCCATGTAATTTTAGCTCGACTGAGGGCCGCAGGCCCGAGGGCGATCGTCAGCGATAGCAAGGCTGCAGGCCAAGCTTTTGTGCAGCATCGAAGGTGCGGAGTTTCACCACCGGCTCCCACCTACGTGAGCCCAGGGGCCCTGTGGGCGCATTTTGCAAGACTTGCTCCTCGGCTAGTGAGCACGGCGTCGGCTTTGAGCCTGCTGCTGCCCAACGTGGGCGACCCGAGGGCCTTATGCCGCAGGCTCTTCGCGGGGATTGTGAGGAGTATGGCCCTATTTGGGTAGACCGGCTTTCGTTAAAAAACAAGTCCCTTCTCCGGAGGCCGCAGCGCGTGGTGGCCCTCCGGATTATCCGGAGGTATTCCACAGTCTAGAATGGAAATCTTTAGAGGAGGCCTTTGTCGGGAGACAAGTTGAGGAGTAACTACTGTTTGCCGAATTAAAAAAAAATTGATTAACATGAATAAAGTAGTATAACAGTTTATATAGTATATTGGTTAGTAAATTTTGTTAGTATTTATGAGTTTTAGGCATACCTACTTACAAAACTTTTGTTATTTAAACTAAGAACAACAATAAAGGCTTTTTATTTTATTTATTTTTATTATACCACAGTCTCCCACGCGGCGACATGCGCCCTTGCCGGTACACCACCCTGGGATCTTGACGCCCAGGTGCTGGCTGAAAGATACCGCATAAGATCGGACGCAAGGGCGAGGGGAGAATTCCCGGATACCGAGACGACAGGCGATAGACAAGGAGAGGTGGAAGACGGGACTGGAGGAGTACCACTATGGTTTCCGTACCATAGGGGCACTCCTCTCATCATTCAAGGGCTGGTTGAGCAGGGAGTTTGGCCACTTATCGTGTAGGTTGACACAGGTGATGTCCGGGCATGGCTGTTTCGGACATTACCTGCATCGAATCGGGAGTGAACGCGCACCCGCTCCGTCGCAGGCGGAAGGGACAGAGACGGAGGCAATTCGCCATCCATCTGAACCCATAGCCAGTGGGTTGGGGGTCCACACTCCACGGCTCCATCCGCTTGGGGGAGAGTCGTAGCATTTTGCGATACCTCCCTCTTTGGCGCGGATCCCCCGGCTTGACGCGTCTTCAGCGTCACGATTAGCTCTCATCTACGCGAGCCCAAGGGCCCTAAAGGCCTGCAGGGGGTGCGTTAGCCAACACGAGGCCAAAGGCCGAGCTTCAGAAGGTGTGGAGCGTCACTACCGGCTCCCACCTACGCGAGCTCAAATGCCCACAGGGCCTGCAGGGCGAGCCCACCCGGATTTTAGTTCAACTGAGGGCAGCAGGCCCGAAGGCGAGCGACAGCCAACGCGAGGCCGAAGGCCGAGCTTCCGCGTAGCACCAAAGGTGCAAAGCCTGACGACCGGCTCCCACCGACACGAGCCCGGGGCGAGCCCACCCAGACACTTGCAACCTCCATTCCTTGTCAAGCAAACACACCCGCATGCAGACTCCTTCACCTTTTCACTCTCCTTTCACTTTCCCACTGCAAATTTAAAAACTCGAGCGACTCCTGACTCTTGAATTATACACGAGTGCGACTCCCGATGACAAAACATAGCCCACACAAGGCTCACGGGAAAACCAACGTTGTTGACTTAGATTCACACTTGTATTTCAAACGGCTAATTTTATAAGTTTCAGTATGTTTATTGTTATGTACACTTTTATTTTGCCCTATAAAGGCAAACTTTTCCTATTAAACAACTTGGAGTCTTTATTTTATTTTATTTTCTATAACATAGAATTCTAATTTAAGAAACGGATAATTCATATTATCCGTATTCGAATAATGAACGGATTTTGCAAACCCTACACGCCACATAGAAGCTACCCGTGCGAGAAGCAGCCCGTGCGCAGGTCTACGCCAGTGGCGCGCAGCGTCTGCCCCTGCGACTTGTTAATGGTCATGGCGAAGCAGACGCTCACGGGGAACTGTAGACGCTTGAAGCGGAGCGGGAAGTTGCTCGGAATGAGGGGGGTGCGGGGGATGAACACGGCTTCTCCAGCGCCGCACCCCATCAGGATTTGCGCCTCGATGAGGTTTCGCTGCAGCTGCACTACTTTTAGCCTGGTTCCGTTGCATAACTTTGGAGGTGACATATTCCGAAGAAGCATGATCGGAACGCCGACTTTCAGGGTTAATGTATGTGCTGGGAGTCCTGAAGCGCTCAATGAGTTTAAGAACTCCGTCACTTATGTTGGACGAAGCGTTAATCCAAAACAGTGTTAATGGAATTATATACTGCCTGTTCACCTTCCATTTCCGCCAATATCCGCGCATTAACGGCTCTCTTACAAACCGAAGAGTTCTCACGTCGCGTCACCTAGCTCAGGTCTCCGTATACGCTCCAAATTTGGTATTCAACGGAGGGAACGATCTTGCATAACATCTCTGGTAATCGAATCAGGCCGTTGGTTTCCTCCAGAAGTCCTTCTCCAACCTGAAGCAGTACCTGGGCAAATTCTTGCACATGAGAGCCTCTTCCTGTTGATACCACTGAGCCACTTATCTCGTATTTTGTTGTATTATTAAATTAAATTTGTTGATATCCGTACCCCCTCTTCTAAACTTAGAGTTAATTTGGCAAAATGCCAAGGTATTCATTTTAGCGCCACCTGTTAGTTTAGCTAGGTAATTAATAGTCGTCTTGTAGCACATATTTGAGAAAAGTTTGCACCTCCTTCCTAAGTAGCGCCATAAGATTCAGGTGCAAACTTAATCAAGTGTAGTAGCTACCCCCCTTTTAAGGGTTGAATTTTTATAACCCGGCCGGGAATTTTCTCAACAGATTAGTAAACTTTGCATCAAAATCTGTTCAGCCGTTTTTACGTGATGCGCGTACGAATAAACAGACAAACAGACAAAACTTCTTAAAACTGTTGGAACGTGTTTTGTTATCGATTCTAAGTATCCCCGGCCAACTCTTTTTCGAATATCTTCCATGTACCTACAGTCTTTCGAGCATCTTCAGCTTTATTATGTCTATGTACATCTATACATATCATAAAGCTGAAGAGGGGCAAAAGTCTGTACACTGGACAGCATAATTGCATGGACATTGGTCAGAAAGTTTACTTTGCAGCGAAACGAGACGCCATCTATCCGGTTACTACATTGGTTTCATAAGATCTTACTAGATCGCGTTGATAACATCAAAATATATAAAAAAAAACTCGGTTGAACTTACGATCGCCAAACACACACGGCAAGTCATTCAAATATTCAATTTACATTATGGAACGTATTTTTAGAATCCAGTATTTTTGAATGCACCTTCAATTAAATAATATAACTTAGATTCACCGTCATATATACCAAAGCCATCGATGATTTTGCTAATACAAACACAAAATACAAAAACGTTTTTTACCTAATACCATTCGAGAGGTTTTGAACCCGGAACATTCGCCATATAGATCAATTCATTAAACCCCTTAGCCATCAAGCCATATTCGATGTGGATGAAATTTATAACCGCCTCTAGTTTCAGTAGTTCGGTGGATTAGTCCAGGACCGAACTAGTGCCACATTTTTTTTCCCATTAGTTCGGCTCTGACGTCAAACCGAACTACTGGGAACCTATAGTTTCACTAGTTCGGTTGCTTAGTCCGGGGCCGAACTAATGACTCATTTTTTTTCCCATTAGTTCGGCTATCACGTAGAACCGAACTATTGGGAAGTATTGTATAGTTCGGTTAATGATGTGCAACTTTAATTCTGTCGGGCCGGTCAGCAATTTATAAGACGTTTTATTTTTTTTTGGACCACGTTACATACATTCTTGGTCAAAATTTCAATTTCTGACAGTAAACAAACCTTTTCTTTTATACCTTTATTATTTAATTTAAAATCGACGCCATGGTTCCTAAGAAGTAAGAACAGATCTTTCATAGTTTCTGACTTCTCTCTGCTGACCCATTTGGATTGATCATCCAGTAAGTATATGAAATTTCGGGTTCTAGTTCATTTAAGGGGTTTTAATACATATAAGTACCAATGGTTCGTGTAATATAAATATAACACACGGCTGCTGCGTCGCTAGTTCCTTTTGGCTTTAAACTTGGCTGGAGACGCTGCCGCGTGTCTAAATGTAATACGAAAAAGTTATTTAAATTTTGTTTTATTATTTAAAAAAAATCAAATGAAAAAATAATTGGTTTTTGTATTTAGCTGCATCCTTAACCGTACTTGTGAGTCGTTTTCATTCTCAGTAGTTCGGTTTGACGTGCTAACAGAACTAATGAGAAAAAAAATGTGTCACCAGTTCGGCCCCGGACTAAGCAACCGAACTAGTGAAACTATAGGTTCCCAGTAGTTCGGTTTGACGTCAGAGCCGAACTAATGGAAAAAAAAAATGTGGCACTAGTTCGGTCCCGGACTAATCCACCGAACTACTGAAACTAGAGGTATAACCGTATTTGTAATCACTAATCAGCTACTTTTGCAAGGCATGCGTTTAGTGTTAATAGTTTTTTTTAATATTATTTTTTACTGAGATTAATTAACAGCTGCTTAAACAAAACATTTTTATTTAAACAAATAAATATTTATAATTAAGTCACATGTTGAATCGTTGTTTAATAGTGCAACAATTATATAAAAGTAACATACTTAGAGGGTAGACTTAAGATTATGAATTTACCGTAATAGTTTTTATACAAAGAAACTGTTCGTTAGTTCCCTTGTGGCTGCCGTCGGTTCGATTGTATTTTTGATTGAGTTTTAGTATTTATTTAGTTCTTTTATTTTGTAATAATGGGTACTCGTTGCTATATTGACTTTGACCACAATGTTACAAATAATTACTTTGCATAGTCAAGGCAAAAATTCGACAGAAATTGCCACAGACACCGGTTTAAGCGTAATTATTATTGTTTACATTCTTTCTAGATTGTTTTATATTAGTTATATCTGTATGCTTATTTAATAATGATTATACATTTCTGAAAATTGTTACAGAGGAAAACAGTTGTGTTATGGGTGCGACAATTCACAGAGGAAGGATCATACAGGATCTGCACCGCCAAAGGACCGGTAGACCTCGACTTATAAGCGCACAGCGGCGTCAAAGCATGGTCCAGGAATATGAAGAAAATGGTTTTCCACCAACAACCCATTACACCCGTTTATTTAACACAGGCGTGGACACTGTTTGCCGTGTTCTCCACACAGTGAGGGTTTACATCCTCGCAAGCATGCAGTCAAACCCTTGCTGACTCCACAGCTCAAAGAAGCGAGACTAAAGTTTGCTCGAGAATACTTAATGCCGATTGAAGTAATGTAATTTTCACTGACGAAAAAACGTTTCACTAGTCAACACGGACGTTTAAGCTGGTGGCGTCGAAATAATACGCGTTATAATAACGATCACGTAGTGCTCGATGTGCAATCTGGTCGCATTACAGTGAAAATGTTGGGTTGGATGAGCGGAGCTGACCCGGGAGAACTCGTCAGAGTGCGAGTGTGAAAGAAGACATTGGATTTACAGGCAGCAGAGAGTACTTACGAAAACTGATGCACGGTATGGGATTCAAATACAAAAAAAAGGCAGAAACCAACGGTCAATATTTATGGAGCGTTCCGATATTGTGATTTGGTGTGAAAGTTATTTGGATCAAATACAAGAAGTAAGGGATAAAAATATGCCTATAGTTTATTTGGACGAGACCTACATTCATACTTCTCAGAACCACGCCAAATGTTGGCAGAGCGAAAATGAACCTGGAGTATCGAAAGCCGTTTCAACAGGGAAACGACATATTATTGTTCACATGCCGGTGGACCATCCGGATTTGTTCCTAATGCACTTCTGGTATATAAGGATAAAGAATTTGATGAATAAAAATAATTTTAAGAAATGGGTTAGGCAGAAATTAATTCCCAGTCTAAGTGAACCCACATGTATTGTTATAGATAATGCCCGATACCATTTCTTTCGCATTAGTAAACCACCAACATCTGGCGACAGAAAGCATGTCATTTTTATTAGAACACAGCCATGTGTTCGAATAAAATTTCATTTCCACAAAAAGCATCCACAGCTAGATTGGTGGAGATTTTAGGACGTCACAAACCTGAACCTGTAATTAATGAAACCAGGAGGACTTTGGGTACTTGAATTTAATACAGGGCACAACACATCACAATAGTAACTTAACTATACACAGGTATATCAACGAGATGTTTTCATGACTGTAGCTGTCAACGGAGTGCAGTATAGAACACTGTTAAAATGTAGTGACAGTTAGCTGTCACCACCATTCAAATAGAGAACAGAATCTCTTTCAAACCTTACCAGTCAGTCGATTGCTAACCTCCTTTCAACACAATCGACTCACTATAAATCACTTACTATATTATTTAAATTTTTGTATCACCCTGTATAAGCCAAAACATATTAACTTGCCAATTCAACTTTAAAATGTCTTATACTACATTGTAAATTAATTTTATAAACATACATTAAGCATAAAATTTATCTCAACTTAACTGTCACCTAAATAAATCTCAAAAATTCTTTTAACCTTTCATCTCAGTAACTCTAACTCGACTCACCATTAAAATTAAAATTACATTATTAACTCATTTACTTCATCTTTGTAAACTTCCACTCGCCTCGTCATAAAATTAAAACAACATTATTAATTAATTTTCTTTCCCTTTTCACTCAATACTTCATTTACTCCCACTCGATGCATCAAACTATTTAATTAACTAACATTTATTTTCTCCCACTCGATACACCAAACTACCAAAATCATCTACTTTCTTCCACTCGACACAACCCAACTACCAAATGTCTCTTTTCCATACACGTTAAATAAATTCTGTAGGGTGAATGACAAGTCAAGAAGACTGTTCAGAAGGTTTATTCAGGAAACTTACGAAACAGGCTAGGTCTTAGTCTAGACTATTACCCTAGCTAAGTACATGCATACAATTATGATGAGCTTAAGGATGGACCGCACAGGCTGTCTCACCCCGTACCCACTTTGGTGTCACTTGAGGATAGCTGAGGCCGTCTCTCAAGCTAGACCACTAGCGAAAGAATGCATAATCGGGCGGCACGTGCGCTTATATACGCTCCGGTGGCCGGTTCGTGCAGCTTCGTCTGCGCTCGGGCGGTCGGTGTGTAGAGCGAGATAGGTAGTGAGTGTGCGAGCAGGAAAGTATTCGAGCCCGCGCGCCTTGTGCATTAATGCTATTTGTTATGTCGCTTCAATTTTAATAATTTGTTAGCATATCCAGTTTGCTGCACTGTAATTTAGTTTTCCGTTTGTATATTTTTTCATTTTGTACATTCATTTTATTTAAGCGGCTGGCTTAGACGTTTTTTTACAATGTTATCTGACTCGGAGCCGCCAGATCCTGACCGCAGCGAGTATGAGCCGTGTGAGGATTCGCCTAAGCCAGTCAAAGTTGGGAGCCAACGGCCGATAAAGAGAGGCGCTGAAGATAGTCGCGAAGATCCTATTTACCCTAAAATCCTGCGATTAATTCTCCACAACATCCATTCATCCAAACCGCATTTACTCACCCAGATTTTGAGGAAGTACGCAATAGGTATGTTGAATCTGATGTTGGTCCTTTTGTGATCAATTTTCAAAAAAATATGTCTGATCCATCGTCTGGAATCACCTTAAGGGCCACTAATTTTGGCCATTTTCTTTACAAAAATAACATTCCTGGCATAATAAAAGATGGAGTGAAACGAGTTGGTCGAAATCGGTTTGCAATGGAGTTCGAGTCCGCGCATCATGCCAACAATTGCCTTACCTTGGTGACAGCCAATTTCTGTGCTGCTATCACATCGTTTTGTGTGACTAGAATGGGTATAGTTCGCAATATCGCAACAGACTGGTCGATGGAAGAAGTTGTCCTGAATTTGTCAGTTCCATCTGGGTTTGGTAGGGTTATCAAGGCCCGCCGACTGAGTCGGAAGATATTGGGTGAGAATAATTCTATACAATGGGTTCCGACTCAGTCGGGTGTTCTTACTTTCTCCGGCCGCATTTTGCCGCCTCATGTATACTGCTTCTACAATAGCCTCCCTGTAGAATGTTACTTATACCCGACTATACAGTGCAACAATTGTTGCAGATTTGGGCACGTTAAAGCACAATGCCGATCTAAATCGCGATGTTATAAGTGCGGGGAAAACTATGAAGGTTTTTCGTGTACGGTGACAGTATTTTCCTGCCTGTTTTGCTCAGGAAATCATTGTGCCAATAATCAGGCTTGTCCTGAGCATCACAGACAGCGAAATATAAAATTGGCTATGTCTCAGGATAATTTATCTTACATGGAAGCTGCAGCTCGCTATCCCGGTGTCAGAAGGTCATTTGCGGAAACTGCATACGCTTCTTCTCCTCGCGTTCAATTGTCTGAACCTTCACCTCCTTCACGTTCGGTATCTCAACCTCCGTCGCAATATAACTCTCAATCCTTCCGCAGAACTATGCCTAAACCTCGTAGGTCTCCTCCTTCTTCTCCTCATCACAATGGCTATGACAGGCTGGCTCATGCCAATATTGTTCAGGACCCGCAATCTATGCTTCCTAATGGTTGTGCTCTCCAAAATCAGGATTCTTGTAACAACGGTAATTTAATTGAATTACTCAGGTCTCACATCCTTATTATTTCTAAGTGTTCTAACACTGAACCGAACATCATGCGTGAAAAACTATTCGATCTCGTCTCACTTTTTTGTTCCCGCAATGGCTCAAACGATTCTACAATGGAACTGTCGCAGCATTCGTAATAAAAAATCGGATGTAACTTTTCTTGTCAATAAATATAACCCATTTCTTCTTGCCATCCAGGAGACATGGTTAAGACCTGACTCTATTTTTAGAGTTCCGGGTTTTGCATGCCTGCGGGATGACAGAGGGGATGGGCATGGCGGTGCAGCTTTCTTGGTTGCCCGTTCCGTCACCTTTTGACAAATTCCTCTTCCTGCTCACAGTGACTACATTAGTGTGGTTGCTGTTAGAGTGAATAATATTTATTTTCTTTCCATCTATATCCCTGACCCTCACGTGGCTGTAATGCCCGAATTATCGTTAATTATTTCATCCTCCTTGTTTAATTCTTGGAGACTTTAACATACATCACATATCGTGGGGCTCCTACTACTGTGATTGTGTTTCCGCCTCGTTTGTTGACATTGTTGACTTTTTTGATTTGTGTATTCTTAATGATGGCTCTCCCACGAGGCGTGTCACTCCCTTGCAGGATCCCAGAAGCGCTGTGGACATTTCTTTATCGTCGGCCTCTGTATCTTCTAGGGTTTTCTGGCGTGTTCTCCCTACTACTTTTGGTAGTGACCATTTCCCAATCCTTTTGTCCTTTCCTGATCCAGTTCCATCGTTCTGTCAAGCCCCTCGACTGAAATATCAAATAACTAAAGCTGATTGGCCATTATATAGTTTTACCTTGGACAGTGAAATTACCCGTATTTCAGCCCCTACTGTAGGTAATGTAATTGATGTATACAATGATTTTAATAAAGCTGTTTTGTGCTTGGCTGATAAAGCCATTCCCCAAAAGAAAAAACATTCTAGTAAAATTCCGTTTCCTCCTTGGTGGGATTCAGACTGTTTGGTTGCTGTAAGGAAGCGTAAAGAGGCTGAAGTTTTACTCTCTTCGAATTTTAATAGGGATAATTACGACAATTATCTTAAAGTTGCAGGGGATACTTCTAAATTCCTCTGAAAAAAAAAAAGAAGACTGGTTGGCAAAAGTTTTGTGAAAGTCTTTCCCCGTCTACGCCTTCTGCTTTGGTCTGGAAGGGCATCAATCGTTTTCGCGGCGCTTTTACGCCTTATTCAATTCTACAAGTGAATGACCCCTCTGAGTGGCTAGAGACATTTGCGCAGAAGTTAGCGCCTCTTCTATTCCCTCTCTTGAGGAAGTTACCCCTGTTGCGACTCCATTGAATCAAGGCCCAACTAGTTACTTTGATAGTCCATTTTCTTATGAAAAATTTTTAACAGCTACCAATCATCTCAAGGATTCCTCCCCTGGTGTGGATGGAATTCCATTATTCTTTTATTTTGCGCGCCAGTTCCGACTCCAAACAGTTCTTCCTTAAAATTTTGAATAATATATTTTTATCGGGAGTTCCTCCGGAAGACTGGAAAACTCAGATTATTGTTCCCATTCTAAAATCTGGTAAGCTTAGTAACGATCCTTCTGGTTACCGCCCTATTGCCCTTTCCTCTACTTTGGCAAACATTTTGGAACATCTCATTAAAAATAGATTACAGTGGATAGCAGAAAGCAAGGGAATATTGGCAAAAAGCCAGTTTGGTTTTCGTAAGGGCCTTGGTACAATGGACAGTCTCGCTATCTTTACCTCAGACATACGAATCGCTTTTTCAAACTCTAAGGCTGTAGTTGGTGTCTTTTTAGATGTCGCTTCAGCGAATGACAATGTTTTTCTCCCTAAACTCAGGCAAAAACTG
The DNA here is from genome assembly GCA_905404275.2 of Hedya salicella. Classification (NCBI taxonomy): domain Eukaryota; kingdom Metazoa; phylum Arthropoda; class Insecta; order Lepidoptera; family Tortricidae; genus Hedya; species Hedya salicella. Next base: position 47,039,751 of record FR990096.1, read on the forward strand.
CATAATTTGGAGTTCCCCGAGAGGCTCGTAAATTTTACCATCAATTTTCTTCTCTCTAGATCTATATTAATTAGTGTTGGCAATGTTTTTCTGCCAGCTAGGGTAATATGGAAGGGTCTTCCGCAAGGCTCAGTTTTAAGTCCGCTTTAGTACAGCCTTTATACATATGATTTGGAATTATCGGTAAATCCTTTTTGTAGTGTTCTTCAATACGCTGACGATATTTGTTTATATTCCTCAGTCTCTAGTATTTCGGATGCCGGCCCTCGGCTTAATTCAGCACTCAATTATTTAAGTATTTGGTTGAAACATCATGGACTATCTTTATCGATATCCAAGAGTTCAGTAGTCGTGTTCACCCGTAAAAGACGTGTTCCTGATATTTTGGGAAGCTGTAACGGGGTTCCAATTCCTGTTTCAGATCGGGTTAAATTTTTAGGCGTCATCTTTGATTCCAAGTTATCTGGAATTCATCATCTCAACAATGCAGCCCAGAAATGTGAGAATAATATAAATATTATTCGATCTCTTTCTGGTGTATGGTGGGGTTCCCATCAGTATTGTCAAAAATTAGTGTATAATGCTTGAGTTCGCAGTCACCTTGATTATGGTTCTTTTCTCCTGGAACCTTGTAATAAAGCGGCATTAAGTTCTTTGGACGAAATTCAATCTAAAAGTCTTCGCATTGTTATTGGTGCCATGCGATCTTCTCCTATTAATGCTCTCAAAATTGAATGTGTATAGCCTCCACTTCATTTGAGAAGACAATATTCATCAGATCGGTTTATTTTTAAAATTATTCAATCTGCTTCTCATCCTCTTATTCCAAAACTTCAGCTTCTTTCCAGATTAGTTACTACTTCTAGTTACTGGTTTCACAAAAATAGTCCCTGTCTTGTAAAAAGTTACCTTAAATTTACTCGGCTCCCATGCCCGGTATATCAATGTAGGGTTAATCCCATATTTGAGACTTCATATGCGGCAATTATCTTTCGTCCTGGTGTTCTTACTGATTTGGGAATTGATAAAGATAGTATTTGTGCGAATTCTCTTTTAAATAAAGCTATTAATAAGCATTGGTCTAATTGGATTTGTATTTATATGGATGCTTCCCAGTTGTCTGAACAGGGCCCAGTGGGGTCTGCCGTGTGGATTCCTAGATTTAATGTTATTCTTAGTTTTAAATTACCTTCTTCCTCGTCTGTTTTTACGGGCGAGGCGCTAGCAATTTTGGAATCACTTAAATATAAAGATTCACTTAACCTAAATAACTGTGTGATCTTTTCTGATTCAAAGAGTTCTCTTCAGGCTATTTTAGCGAATCAATTGCGTTCAAAGGTAAAATTTCCACTTATTCTAGAAATAAAACGAGTTCTTTACTGTCTTTTTAACAAAGGTGTTAGGGTCTCATGAGCCTGGATACCTAGTCACGTGGGTATTCGTGGTAATGAGATTGCAGACCAGACTTCTTCCTCCATTTATCCCTCGTCCTGTAAATTTCAAGTCATTACTTCGTTTAGTTTTCACTCCATTTATCTCCATTTTATCAGATTTTATCAGAAATAACAATATTAGACTTTAGTTTTTTCGCTCGCGTATCTTTCCATTAATATCATATCATTTTGTTCTATATATATATCAGCATTCTGGTTTGTATTTTGTTTTGGCGATTTTATTCGATGCTATAATTTATTTCCGTAAAATTTATACCTTGCTGTTTTCAAAACTTGACTCCGAGCTGTATCAAAACGAAAATGACCTACTTTCTAATAACTGACTGAACTGAATTCGGAAAACTGACATTGGCACAAGCTGCGAGCTGCCATTTTTGGAAATAATAATAATAATAATTTATCTTCACGTGGTTTTGTAAAAAATGAATTAAAACTATGTGAAAACCATATAAAAGTGGTAACCGGGAACTGCTTTTCCGCATGATCATTAACTTCGATGCCGTAAAGCAACAGCAAGAAGCGATTATCGCTGAAAAGCTTTACGCCTTTGCTTAGTAAGATTAACCAATCTTAGTACTTTTGAATAACACCAATATGGTTTTTGTTAAAATAATGTTAAAGTGAAGCCATTTAGCTTTTAGCAGCCTCTTAAGTGCACTGAGAATATATTTTGTGGTGTTAGTGACTTATTTATTATTCCTATAAAATGAAACTCGTTCTAAATAAACTTAAGAAATTAGAAGATGTTAATGACACTAGTAAAAGACAATAAATATCTGAAGAGAATTTCTGTTATGAATGGTATAAATGAATGATTTTATAATATTAGAACGGTAGAAATAAGTAGTCATGTTATTTTATATATTTATATAAAGAGAAATGGCAGTTCAAGACTTTTGCCAGCATCAGTTTGAAGATATTACAACACAATTGGTAAATTACACTACAAAAGTCTTTGAGACAGTCCAAGAGATACCAAGTAGTCATGTTCAGGCAGCGGAACTTTGGTGCCGATGACAGACGTATGACGTAGCGGTGCATACAGAGTGTTTATATCTAGATAGTAGATAATCATTAATCACTAACAACGTATTGGCCTCTAGTTCACGGATATTTTATTGACACTTGAGACGGCCAGTCCGTATAAAAACATAATTACTTAACCGTCTTTGTCATTAACCGACTTCCAAAAAAAGGAGGAGGTTCTCAATTGGGGAGGTTCGGAATGTTTTTTTTTTTTTTTTTTACATTTATAATTTTTTTTTATTGATGTTCACCGATTACTCAAAGACTATTTGACCGATTTCAATTTTTTTTTGTTTTATAGAAAGACTTTCTAGTTGGTCCTATTTAATTTTAGTGAAGATCTGATGGTGGAATTCATGAGGAATTGAAGGAACTCCTCAAATATTGTAGGCATACATATAGCGATTTTGGTATTATAAGAAACATAATAAGCATTTGCATTCAGAAAGTATAAATTGGTGAAGTGGAACTGATGCAGAAGACCACAGAATGCCATCGGAACTCCTCAATGATAAATGATTTACGGGTGGCGACAAAATATCTTGATTAATTTAGCTAAGCAACTTCATAGTCACAAATTTAAATGTTCCTGATGAGAATGGTACCATCGAATTGATTTGATGATGGAGCCGGAAGGTAGGCACCAGATCTATGTAATAAAATAATGTATCCTAGCCGTGTTTGGGCTTGTCCGCATCGTCACGAGATACACTTTTAAGTAACGATTAACTAAAAAGTGTAAAATAAATAAACTTTTAAACAAAAAAATAAAACCGACTCCAAAAAAAACTAAAAAATAAAAAATAACGCCATAATTCAGTTTCTTCAAATTACTTACAAGTAACCGTTTGTATACTCAATCTATACAGTATATACAATTAATGTTATTTTGGAGTCGGTGCCATCGTGTCACAACTTACTAAAATCGTCAATTTTCAATATTTTACACATTCTTCATATGGCACCGACGCCAAAATAAGATTAATTGTATATACTGTATAGATTGAGTATACAAACAGTTACTTGTAAGTAATTTTAAGAAACTGAATTATGGCGTTATTTTTTACTTTTTAGTTTTTTTTTGGAGGCGGTTTTATTTTTTTGTTTAATTTTCATCACAAAATTATCGAAGACAATATTGTACATCGTTTTAGTATTTTTTGTTTGTGAATTTAAGAAATGTGAATTAATAAGGTACAACATTTATAATTAACATATTATAGGTATCGCTTGACCGTAGTCACCATGGAGTCTATGCAGCCGTATTTGCAGACGTTTCCTTTTTTAGTTGTTAAAGATGAAAAAATGATTTGCTCCTGCTGTCAGCAAAATTTAACTGCTAAAAAGTAATATACAAAACATTTAAAAACGAAAAAGCACATTGAAAAAGAAGGATCAAAAATGACACAACAAGACTGTAATATGGATTTAACAAATTTCATGATAGCTTCAAACATACCATGAAAATGATTGCAAATTAAAAACGTTTCTGAATTTCTTCAAAAATGCATAAGCGGACATTATGCACATTCTGTAAGTATACCATCAGAAGCAAATTTAAGACAAAACTATTTGCCAAAAACGTTTCAAAAGGCTTACGCTTCCATACGACAAGATATAGGTAACTCCTATATTTATGTAAGTGTGGATGAGACGCAAGATAGATTACAGCAAAACGTTGCGAATGTAATCGTGGGAGCTCTAAGGGAAGGTAACGCGAGCAGGCCGCATATTATCGCTTGTCAAGTTCTGGACAGAACTAATAACGTCACAATTAATGATTTAGTTGTGAACTCGCTGAACAAATTATTCGAAAGTGCCAATTATCATGACAGAGTGGCCTTATTCCTCACTGATGGAGCTGCGTATAATACTAAACGACATTTTTCCTAATATGACCCATGTAACGCAATTCGAGGTTTATACGATGATGTTAACGAATTAATATCAAGTATAAAATCGGTATTCTTAAAGTCACCCTCAAGAGTGAGAGTATTAAAACAGCTTTATCCAGACATGCCACTACCACCAACACCCATTATAACGAGATGGAACACGTGAATTCAGGCCTGCTTATACTACAGGACATACTTTTCTGAAATCACAAATGTTATTAATGCACTAAATGAACGAAATGCAGCCAAAGTAACATGAGCAAAATTAGCTCTTCGCAAACCTAATGTGAGAGAAAACATATGTTTCATAGCAGAAAACTGTAACATATTGGTTGATTCTACTAACCAAATACAAAGCTCGAAACTGACATTGAGTGAGTCATTGCGTGTGATTAAAACTGTCACGGCAAAATTATCTAAGATTAGGTTACATTCCAAAGGAAAAAATATATATCGGAAACATAAAACAATATTACAGAAAAACAAAGGACTACAAATCATAAAAAATATGGCTGACTTAAACGATCAAAAGGAAATTTGTCTCCATGAATTCTCAGAAAGAATGAACTTGTGGCGTTTTTTCAAATCTGCTCCTATTACTTCAGTAGAAGTGGAAAGATCATTTTCAATTTTGAAGTGGATTTTTACTAGCACGCGGAGTAACATGACTCCTAGTAGTTTAGAGCAAATATTGATTATCAATTTCGAATTGAAATATAATCAATGAAGATTACCTTTATAAACCTCTTTCTACCTAAATACGTAGCCTATGTCAATGTGTAACGATCAAATGTGCACGACATTATTTTTATTTTCGTATAATAATATTTTTCCACCCCGTCTTAATCTCATAAAACAGATTTGAACATCAAACTATAGTTACTAGATAAAAATACCTAATTCTTATAGGTATACTACCTAAACTACAAAAGTAAACAAATCGTTAAATCATAAATGCCTACATACCTATTTTTAAATGTCCAATATGTCCACATAGTCCAACATGTGACAGAAGTACCACTTTTACAGGTAGTCTAATTTGTCAAGGATTTTTAGTATAAATAGGGAACATTTGAGGAGTTGGGAATCACTTTTTACTTGATCGTCGAACGAGTAACATAGTCTCTGGCATTTTGAGGTAGTAAACAATTATAAGGGGAATTTCTGTCGGATTTATGTTTAATTATTAAATTATTTTTGTTGGGGATTTTTGTGTTTTAAGCTAGAAAGCAAATTTTATGCCAGAATGATGTTTTGGTACATGGTTATCAAATAAAATGTTCTTATCTGTAACAGTGATAAACGAGGACATTTTAGACTCGCAGTAATTTATCCAGATTAGGCAGTCTGGACACTAGCCATTTATAAGTGCAGTGATTTGCCTACAAGATTCATTGATCTGGTCGGAGGAAGAGGGGACCTTACGGAGGACATGTGGGATTTCCACACCCTTGGATACCAGCTATGGTTTTTGAATCTTGGTCTCCCGTTAAATTTATGTATATATAACCATAATACTACACGGATACGGCCAATGTCTTACTTGAACGCACCTTGGAGTTTCATTATCCGCGTCAGGGGGAGACAATTACACGAGTATTAGACACAAATATCGACTTACTCATCGAACGCATTTAGAAGCTTAATTAGGGTCCCATACACCACTTTACACGATTAAATGTAAATGTGAGGAATTTCCTCTAGTATTGCTCACAGTAGAATAGGCTATTTTGGGGTAGAGATAGGGGCACACACATTACTTATTTTGGGAATAAGGGTTTTCATTAAACTTATTACTTAACCTCCGAATATTCGATCATTTTCATTAACCAAACCTAATACTTTATTTTAAACATTGATCTAATATCATTTATGTAATTGTATTCTCACTGTGTTTAACTTAAAACCGTTTAAAATTATTCTTCACAAAAATATTAAAGACATGAATCTACTGTTAAAATATAGTTGTGACAAGTTACTAAATACAAACTTACACCATCTTTTGGTAGTTTTATCAAATCAAAATCAAGATTAAAAGTAGGAGATTAAATTCATATTATTATCAAAATCTTTAGACTTATATAAATAGACATTTACCTGATAGACAGAATCTTATAATTCTTTAGTCGAATAATATAAGATTGGAAAATAAGAAATTTGGTAGAAAAATACGCTGTTCAAAGACATCACTCACAGAATTAGTAGATTTTGGGAGTTTTCATTTTTTAACAAAGAAAGTCATGATTACATGCTTTTTGGTAAATTTATGTATTTTTGAGATAATGTGCGATTCGATGAAGGAATCTGTTTTAAAAGTAGTGTGATTATTTGTCTAAGAAAGGGCAAATACTCATTCCATTGATATTGTGGATCAGACCGATGTTTCGCTAAGAATGGCCGGGATATGAATCGTCAAACAAAGAGACTTGACGAATCCTGTATAACATCTTGTTTGATTGACATTTATAAGGAAATAATGTACAAAAGGTTTTGTAGATTCCTTGTCGAAGCGTACTGAGGAAAATAACAAGTAATCAGTGCACATGTGTTCATGAGAAGGAATGACATTTATTTATCGTCTACGAATGGCGTATGATTTTCAAATACGAAAGGATAAGTAGTTTTCAGGGTTTGTTAAGGAATAAAAGTGTTCACTTAATCCATAAATAAGAGAGGAATGTCGTGATTAGAAATACGAAGTTGTGTTACATTGATTAATGTTTTATTGTGCAATTTGGTAATGGAACCTGATTTGCAATAGAGATGAGGTTAGTCTAAAGGAATGGACGAAATCTCAAGTTATAAATGTATTATTGAACATCCCTAACATTTTGCTAAGAATGGCCTAAGATCTATCTTCTAGAAGAGAACTAGATGGGATCTTTGAACGGTGTCTAGTGTGATCAATAATCATGGTTAATTAAAGTAACTACGAAAGGTCTCCTTGTCAAAGAGTACAGTGAAATAAAAGAACATGTTTTAACATCAATTATATAAGAAACATAATAATTTTGCAAATAAAAATATATAGGTTATTGAAGCATTTATCAGAACTCTGATCGTTCACTCTATCCTTTATACAAGAAGGATTTATATTGATAATCGAAGGAAATCAATATTAGCATACCCGTGAGAAGTGTGTATGTGTACAGACCAGTAAAAATATAGTTATATGTTTATAGAACATAGCAGTGAACATATAATTCATTTAAGGAAATAATATTTATCGTCTATGTATGGCGCATGATTTCAGATATGAAATAATAAGTTTTCTAGGTATATAAAAGAATAGAAGAGTTCACTTAATCCATAAATGAGAGGATTTGTGTTGATTTTAACGTAGTGAACGTTTTCTTTCAAAATATCAAAGAAATTGAGAAAATGGCAAATTCAAGAAACAATTCTTGAAAACAGGTGCCATAAAACCTGTAAAAAGATCTGACTTGGTGTTCATTCGGTATCCGGGGAATATGACTTTTTTTATGGCTTGTAAAATTAAGAAGTAACATAGAAATCGAATCCAGGAAAGGATTTTAAACAATATTTTGATTCCAAGTATTGAAATCTCTTGTATCCGATAAGCATGAAGGAAGCCTATTCTGTACACGAACACTCTTAGTCCGGTAGCTGCTATTAACTATAACAAAGTTATACTGTTTGGGAAAATAAGGAGATGATTCTAGCGGATCAATATTATCTCATGAAGTGACATAGTTAGTCAACCATTTTTCATATATTAAAATTTAGTTTACAACTCCCTCTAACAATCATTTGACACTAAATTCTATCTATAATGGCATATAAGATACTCATAGAAGCTATTCTAGCATAACTAGAGCTTAAGTTCAACTAAGTATGAGTATCAAGCCAGCGCAGTTAATATTTTGAATCTGTACCGAACTCCAAAATTGTATTCGAGCTGACTACTTCTAATTATCTTTTGATATTTGATAATGAATCATATATGTTAGTGTTCTAGTTTCCACAATAGTTTGACACTTCAGAATAAAGGAAAGTCATATTGCTAATTAAATTCTTCCATCATCTCCTTATAAGTCTTAAAGGTGTTACTTTTTAAACCAGATCTTTTTAGGGTTAATAATCCTTATTGTTGACTTTCTCATTGATGGAGGGAGCTCTTTACTATTCTACTGAATGAATTCTCTAATCAATGGATAAAAAGACTAGTTATACAAAAAATTGCATAAATAATAATAGGATAGAGTAGTTAGATCTCAAAATCATATAAATAATTGTAACTGTCAGGTATATCATAATTTAACGAACAAAGTATGCAATTAGAGTATGTTTTTAGGACAGGAAAGTAGGATAAAGATAAAGTCAGGAAATAAGAGTAGTATTTATTAACATCAGTAAAAGATAGGTTTATTTCAATTAAAAATATACTGAGCGATCATAATGGTTCTTCCATAAAAGAACTTCAGGTTACTATGCAACATAGAGTCCCACTAGACTACTCGTAGACGAATCACAACGGGTTTTCCGATCACATTTATGGCCAATATTATTATAATAACGTAATTCAAGTTCAGATGCACATTATTAAAGTAGAAAGCAGTACAAGATAGTTGGTGTTGTAATAAGATTTAGACTGTGTTCATGTAGGTGTATTCTGTTAGGTGTATTTGAGGTAGTGGAGTGTGGTATTAGGAGTCTCATTAGGCATTACAGTTGATTCCGCACACAGGATTAATAGGGCACATTAGAAGTTACATTTGGTTCCGAGACCAATGAGCTTCTTTAGGATTTCGTTAGGGTCAGTACATTTGGTCCCATGACCATGGATAGTATAATTAGGATTTTCGTAGAATTCGTTACAAATGGCAGTTATTAACAGAAGAAAAACATTAGTCTGGTCTATAAATGTAAATTCAAAAAAACTAATTCATTGTCATTGATTGTTCAGGATGGGTAAAAATCATTCGGTTCCGAAATCATTACGTGACATTGCAATGGAGAGTATTGCCAAAATATTAAACCGAAATCTTCTTCAGTACTTAGATAAGAAGGATGAATACAATTTTGCTGAGAAAGTAAGTAATTATTAAAATATAGCATATAATATAAATACATTGTTGTATCATTCTGACAATTTAATGAATGACATTTGGGATTTCAACTTGCCGAAAGTATTACACAAAGAACTATTTTTAATGTCTTTACCATCTGAAGAAATCTATTTGGATGAAAAAGGGTTGACTTTCAATAGTATTTGCTCCAAGTGCGGGTATAAGGATTATGAACAGAACAGCGACAATTTGTATAACTGGCGGGAGATTCGAGATTTTAATTGTCCTGAATGTACGTGTCAAATGTATATAAGTATGTAAATAAAGATGAAATTTGTGTTTGAATTTAAGACGTTCTGTTCTACAAAAGAAATTTGGTTTGTTGTTTTTCGTTTTCTAGTGAACATAATTTTTTTTCAAATACATTGCCCAGTAAAATGTTGTATTTAGATAAATAAATATATAAAAAATAAATAGCCTTTCTTGTCACTATTTGTTTCGCTAACGACATATAGATATATATCGGCACCGCAGGTTGAACGCTAACGACTGATATATGCATCGAATCATGCGAGCCGAAAGCGTCCTGAATTTGTTTGTGTAAGGTTGAATATAAAGTTTGACATTGTTATTAACTCGGCACGCTAGTGGCAACTGTCGCATCTGTCAAAGCGTGGTATAGGTAATTATGTTGTGTATAATTTTTAAACACACTCTATATGCCAATTTATTTGCGTCAAAGTGATGTCATCGGCACCAAAGTGTCGCTGCCTGGTCATGTTCCATGTAGGTACCACATTATTAGATAGCAATTTCTTGTTGGAGGTGAATAATAGTATATTACTGCAAAAGTAGCAGTAGGTAATGGTTTTTTGCTAAATATAATACTAAAATGTTATTTGCACTTTGTTTAAAGGTTGAGGATAATACACAAGTATCAAGACTATTTAGTGCCCTATATTCAGTGTTGCCATATACCAATGCACAGATAAACAATTAAAATTTGTGGGGTAAAGATATTATAGCCAGACTCTATTCTCTTTGGGTCTGTGGTTTAATTACGCACCAATTTTATTGATACGTCAAATTGATGATCTCCCGGATGGAGTCCGGTTAATGTACAGCCATGGAATGTACGGCCCAATAATTCTAGTCCAAAAAAAATGGTCACGGGTTATTGGGCCGAGCATTCTCGCCCCGTGCAAAAGTGGCTTTCAATTATTGCCCTGTACCGAACATGTCCAGCTCGATAATGCGCGGCCCAAGAATGCTCAGCCCAGTAATGTACAGCCCAATAATTCGTGTACATGATTCCAAATTCGATGGTCGCGAATTATCACCCCGTACCGATAATGCTCGGCCCAAAATTGCTCAACCCAATAATGTACAGCCCAATAATTGGCGTCCACTTTTCGCTGCGAGCCACAGACTAAAAATATTTGACACATAGAGTGAAAATGTAGGGATGAGCCGATGACGTTCGTTTTTACGATTCGATAATGTTGCCAGAAGCGAAATAAGTAATTTTGACAGTCTCAAATTTCTAATCGTTTAAAATATGACAACTATTTGTAGTTTAGTATTACTCCGAATCTCAAAATTTGTTTAGTGAAATCCGTACTTCGAGATTGAAATTGCGTCTCCGAACAATGCCAATGGAAGTACCTGAAAAACTATGAGCATGATTGTGCGCGTCACTTCGGGTTGAAAATATAACATTATAAACATGGAGAAACGGATAGGATAAATGGTAAGGAGAACAATCTCTATATATCCAAAATGTCCGTCAAATTGGTCAAAAGGCGTTAACTTGGTGGCGCCACTATAGAGTCTGGATAATGAAAGATGGGACAGGAATCAACCGCAAAATTTTAAAATATAGCTGTGTAGTGTGCCGCTATGAGCTAGAGTTAAACAAATTTATTGCTTTTGTCATTAGTTATTAGTTACTGAGAAAAACATTCAAATTTGTTTATATCTAGCTTATACAAGCACACCGCAGCTACATTTTTAAATTTCGCCGTTGATTCCAGTCTCATCTTTCACTAGCCAGACTCTAGCAAGTGCGTAAAATAATGCCAAAAAAAATCAGAATGATGCAAAAAAAATTGAACACGATGGATTATTTACATCAGAAGAAGAACGAAGGATTGAGTAGCATTTCGATATAGTACATTTCGATGCTAGTACGAAAAGTGTGTCATCACTGCACGAGTATCGAGATATCTTGCCACGAGCCGTAGGCGAAAGACTGGACGAATGATGAAAGAAATTTCCACACGTGTATCGAACGACGTTTTTTAAATCAATTGCCAAAAAATAAGAAAAACAACAAGTACAATATCGAATACTAGTTTTGGAAACTTTAAACATGCTTGCAGAAAGAAAAAATGCCTCTTCTTTGACAGGCTTTTCAGCAGCTATTCCGTTCCATTCAGACAACTTATTAAGAACGGTTTTACAATATTCAATATTAAAAAATAAACGTGTTATAATGATGACAATGTAAGTAATAAAATATGTATATTTTTCGTATTCCTACATTAACAGTAGGTTTTTACGTTGATTACGACGTTTAAAGGAAACTAAAATATTAACACTCATTAATAAGTAGCCATGAAATGGAACAAATATAAATTAAAAAAAAAATCGAAAAGTGAAAAACACTAGTTCGCGAAAAACAGCTACGTAAAGTAGCACTTTTTGAGCAACTGTATTAAAATAAATGTTTTAGAGTTTAGCCAACAAAGGATGAGAATAAGAAAAAAAAGAAATGAACCGCGAAATTTAAAAATGTAGCTGCGGTGTGCCTGAATGAGCTAGAGTTAAACAAATTCATTGCTTTTGTCATTAATTATTAAGTTATTAGTTAGTGAGAAAAGTATTAAAAATTGTTTATATCGACCTTATACAGGCACTGTACAGCTACATTTCTAAATTTCGCGGGTGATTCCCTTCTCATCTTTTATTTGCCAGACTATAATGGGGAATGTATGAAAATTTTTAAATCACTTGGTTATTATTTATCCCTATTAATAAAAAAAATCAAGCGATTTAATAAATTTCATCCATTCCCCATTGGTCGTTTACTTCATCAAAAAATAATGGCGATACAACACATTGAGCGTTTAGGTACAGTTTGTAATAATAATAATGTTTATTTCGAACAACAATGGTCCATAGAAGTAAGTAACATTATGTAGGTACTTAAGATTAGATTAGTATATTATTTATTATATGTCTGACTAAAGAATTACAAAATTTCTTAATATTATAAATTAAAGACCTGTCACCATCCTGTCACCGATGTGTATGCCAACTAGTGTATGCAGTCCCAGTGCCTCACCACAGGTTTATACTTGGTTATGACGCCATTGTTGACGGATTTGTAACTATTCTAAATTATAGTTTCATATATATCTTTCCGCTGGACACTTTCGCGTATTTAGGGTTTCGTAGTCAACTAGGAACCCTTATAGTTTCGCCATGTCCTTATGTCCGTCTGTCTGTCCGTCCGCGGCTTAGCTCCGTGATCATTATAGTATTAGAAAGCTGAAATTTGATATGAGTATGTGTATGTATCATGCCGACAAAATGTTAAAATAAAAACCTTTTTCGAATACCTCTCGTACACCTAAAATGGGAGTATTTTTTTTTCGTTCCGACACTAGTGTGTAATTTATATGTAATATATATATATATATATATATATATATATTGTATACCATATATAGTATAGGTATAAGCAATTATGTATGCATTATTTGCTTGTGTGTCCTAACCCTCTCAGTACTGAATGTTTTTTCCCACTGCACCATTTTTATGCTTCTCTGTTTGACCCTATGGTTGACTGGTAGAGAATGCCTTTTGGCATTAAGTTCGCCATTTGTACTTAATTTTGTTTTGCGCAATAAAGTTTAAATAAATAAATAGTGTGTGGGGTGTCGTTGAATAGGCATTATTTTTTAATAAAGTCAGCAGTTTTGTAAATATTTGCTGCGGAAATCCAAAAAATACCGTCCCCCTCTAACTTTTCAACCACGGGTCTAAAAATTTTGGGAAAACTCATAAAAATGAGACCTTATAAGTACTTTCAATGAAAACTATATTGAATAAAATCGGTTGAGCCGTTCTTGAGTTATTACCGAAAAACTGCGCTTCTCAGCAAAATGACGTAAGTTTCTCGCTCTAGCTTTGTTGGTGCACTTTTTCACACCGTATTTTTTTATCTGTAGTGCAGTTATTGTAGTAACAGCTACGGAACCCTACACTGAGCATGTTCCGACATGCTCTTGGCCGGTTTTCTATATGAGTGTGGCTTCCTGACCCCACATCCTTACACGTTTGTACAGTCAGTACATTATTACCTTCAGTTTCAGTTATTACTCTAGGAATAAAGATTTCACCCCAATGTTCAGAATTGGGATGCAATACACGGGATAAATATTATCATTGATCACCGTAATGCATACCGTACACTACACATTGGCAGAAGTGGAAACGAGGTCGAGATACATACGTATTTAATAACGGCATGGACGACACCTTCGTGTCCAAGTCCAATCGGGCCAATGTGTAGTGCCGAGAAAAAATAACGAGTTGGGAAAGTTGACGATAATAGGAAGTGGATCATTTGATAATGTTGACAAAATAGTAGTGGACGATTTGGGAAAGTTGACAAGACAGGACACTGGTATTGCTGAAGAGCTTATGGGATTGCTGAAGAGCTAGCAAGTTGACATAATGGGAATATGGACAAAGTGGACCTAAAGGACTTAAACTAGTCTCTGGTATAGCAAAAATATGAAAAACGAACTTGTATTAATTATTTTTTAATAATGATAGTGTTATTTTCTGTAACTAGTCTAACTTTACGGCATTTCCCTAGAGGAGACCACACTGTTGAGAAGAAAGCCGAAAGAAACTCGACGGTCAGTAATTTTTATTCTATAATTCTTACTAAGTTCTTAATAAAATTAAAATAAATAATTTTCTCATACTTAATTATAACGTTATGAATTTAAATTTTCTACTGTACCAGCGCTATTCAAAGACCATTGTCTGAGAAGACGCGCCGCAAGAAACTCACCAGAAGGTCGTCTTTTCTGACATATTAATGTACAAATATCAAATAAAAAATTATATTAAGTCCCCAGCAAGTTCGGCCGAATTTCACCTTCCCATAAAAACGGACTTTCGTTTTCGTTTTAAAACCACGTGTTGGATTATAATGAAAATTTGCATACACATGACATGAGGTATATCTAGGCCTGTAATTAGTTTATTTGGCTCCGAAATACAGCAACAATAAGTTTTGTATGAAAAAGTTAAATTTGCCGTATATTTTTTACTATGGCATCTGAAGCTACATAAACTAATTACAGGCCTGCATATACCTTAACGTATTCTAAGTAACCATTTTCAAAGCAAACTAGCAAGTCATTTTAAAACGTAACTACGTTTGTATGAAGAATCGAGCTTACCGGGGACTCTTAAAGCAATCATTGATGTGATGAATGAACTAAAAATATATAAACTATCAAAATTATACGTTATCTAAGGTTGTATACAATACTATAGCGAGTTATGCTTATTAACCGACTTCAAAAAAGGAGGAGGTTATCAATTCGTCGTAATTTGTATTACATTAATGTCCACTGTTGACTCAAGGCTACCAATTTTATGGACCAAAAAATGTCCTGGACCAGATTTTGTTTCTAATCATGTTATTAATTAAGGTAGCAAACGGCCAATGGAAATGTGTGTGGCTAATTAATTGGTCATACTTTCTCGTATAAGAATAGAAAAGAATTCGTTAAGCTTTAATATGTGTTTTAAAGAACCAGTAGTTAGTATTCTTGAAAACAAGAAAAAAAAGAGTTCTAAATTGATTCAGTGTATCCATATTAGATGCGCAGGCTCCTCCGCTCTGCCCACGTTGTGGTGGCTGAAATCAAAAAAGGATTAATTAGCAAAGTAAAGCAATTACTTGAATACTTAAAATATGGGCGGCCGAGTTTTGCTCTTTGGTTCTTTTAATTAATATGTAACCTATACCAAAGAAGCATGAGATTTTAATCATAAAAGTCCTTTAAAGACAGCGGTGCACTGAGGAAGTATTTTTTGAAATTCTAATTGTACGCGGACATAAAGTAATTTTTTTGGTTAGACTAAATTAATAATAATAATAAAGTCTAATAACATTTCATAGATGTCTGTTTTTTCTAAGCCATTTATTATAAATGGTATTTAATATGTTTTTTCTACTCGTCGACTTTAATCCCTCAACAAGAACTTCATAGAGTAAACTTTAATAGCATACTTTTCAATGTCGGTTACTCTATGGCACGTCCAACTGAACTGAAATATTCATAAGCCAACACTTTATTTCATAAGCCAACACTTTGAACTGAAGTGTTGGCTTATGAATATGTCGAATGAATGAGTCGAAAATAATTGAGGTACGATGATGGTGATGATGATGGTGATGGTGATGGTGAAGGTGATGGTGATGGTGATGATGATGATGATGATGATGATGATGATGATGATGATGATGATGACGATGATGATGATGATGACGACGATGATGATGATGATGATGATACCTACTCGTAGAAAAAGTATTGTATACAATAGTTATATAATTAGCTTTTTAAGTCTCGTACCTTACTTAGGCCACTCAGCAAGCTTCGTGGCCTAAATACGGTACTCGACTGAAAAAGCATACATTATATAACGATTGCATAAAATACTATTACGACGTACCTGGCCATAATTGTGAGTTTTACCGCACGCTATGCATACGGTAAAACTGGTATTATGGCTAGGTGAAGACGTAAGATTGTGTACTCACCACGGGCAGTAAAAAAGAAAGCCCTATATCGCATATATACCTCGCCTACGTCTCGGGTCACAAATACCTTCATTTCGGGTTTTTTTTCTTTTACAGCCCTTGGTAAGTAATGTGCTATTATTAAATATGTATGACTTGTTAAATGTATTATAAGTCAAAATTGATCTAATTAATTTATTATTAATTTATTATATATTTAGTCAAGGACAATAGCTAGCGTAAAATAAAAAATGTAAGAGTTCTGAATCTTCATAAAAAGATACTGTATTAAAAGATTAGAAAAGATTTTCACTGTTTTTCGAATTTCATCCCCTAAGTGGGTCCACCATTAATAGTCTGTCTGTCCGTTTGTCCATTTGCGTGTTACAGGGCTCTAACTCTTGAACGGCAATAGATAGACATTCAAAAAATTAAGAGGGGGGGGGGGGGGGGGGGGGGGGGAGAAACGTGTTTTTCTGGCGTTTATGCATGGTACCTGGAAAGTGTGCCTGTATGTTACCTGCCTGTTACCTCTTCACGCTCAAATAGCTGAACTGATTTAGATGAAATTTGGTATAGAGACAGTTTGAGTCCCGGGGAACGACATAGGCTACTTTTTATCCCGGAAAAATACCCTTATCCGCGATAAACGAATCTACGTCGCGGGCGGAAGCTAGTAATATTAAACACGTGAAAGTTTGTGCCGACGTATAACCCGACTTCCGAAAAGGAGGAGGTTCTACGTTCGACTGTTTGTTTTTTTATGTTTGTTCTCCGAGTACTCCGCTAATTGTGGACCGATTTAAAAAAAAAAAATTTTTATTTGAAAGAATATACTCCTGAGGTGGTCCCATTGCCACCAAGTTGGGATCTGATGATAGAATCCCAGGGACATCGAGGGCAACCCTCAAATTTTATAGGCACTTATAATGTTTTTCATATATCTTCTTAAGCTATTTAAGTATTTGCATATGGTAGTCATCATATCATCACGCTGAGCTGATGACGGAAGGTACAACTCCATAATGTTTAAGAGTTAGAAGATAATTGTTAAAAAAATACATGTATACGTAGGCACGTTAAGACTGTTAGTCATAGTCTTTATAGTGTGTCCCTGAGGTAGTCTCGTAGTCTCCTTATCACCAAGTCAGGATCTGATGATGGAATAACAGGGGAATCGAGAGAAACCCTCCAATATTATAGGCAACCAACTAACAATGTGTTGTATATATTTTTCAAAAGTTATTCAGTTATTTTCGTCTGGTTTTCATTATTTATGATGCTGATGATGAATGACCGTTGTCGATGTGCTAGGTGGTAGGGCGCCACGGCGTCCTCGGCACCTAGCGTGTGGAGGCTGCCGCGCACGGGCGCTCGGAGCAGCGAAAGTGAACTAGTCTATGACACTATTTTGATTTGGGTCAGTCAGTTGGTATGTGTATTCTTGATTTATCGGAATCGTGGTATGATTTGGGGTTCCGCGGTGGACGTCGCCGCCGGCAGAGACGTCGGCGTGCAAGTAGAGTGTGCGGTCGGTCCTGACGTCTTTTATTTAAATATTAAAACAATGGGGATGATTAACTAATCATCCCCGATTCATGTCGCTCGTCCAAGATGGACGACAACATTCACAATGTATTTTTCACTTCTCCTGCTCAAAAAGTACGTCATACTCGTATGTCATATCATGGACCAAATAAATAAAATTTATTTATTTGGTCCATGGTCGCCACCCGTAAATCATTTATCATTGAGGAGTTCCGATGGCATTCTGTGGTCTTCTGCTTCAGTTCCACTTCACCAATTTACACTTTCTGAATGCAAATGCTTATTATGTTTTTTATAATACCAAAATCGCTATATGTATGCCTACAATATTTGAGGTGTTCCTTTAATTCCTCATGGATTCCATCATCAGATCTTCACCAAAATTAAATGGGACCAACTTGAAAGTTATTTTGAAATCGGTCATATAGTCTTCGAGTAGGGTGCGTATTTTTTCACAGAACTTTTTAAGTCCTATTATCTGAAGTCCGAAAATATTTCTCATACTATTTTATATCATAATGATCACTCTTCATAATTTTTTTTAATACTAACGATCGAAACTCATAATCATCAGAACTCATAAGATCACTAATCATACAACTTGTTTATACTAATATTCTTACACTACTAATCTAACTCATAATCATCAGAATTCATAATCATCCGAATTCATAATCATCAAAACTCATAAAATCAACACTCATACACCTTGTTCATACTAATATTTGAACCACTACCAGGAAAATAGATTGGATTACAAAATTTGAACGAGCGAGCGAGCAAAACCTTTCAGAGCAGATCCGACGTGGCCGGGTTAGGTTAGAAGGTCAGGCGGGAGCGAAGCTTAGCGAGCTCCCGCCTGGCCTTCGAGGTTAATTTTTTTTGCGTCCCGAAAAAAAGGCTTGCTTATATTCATACTGTTTACATACAAGAACAACCCAGCGAACCAGGAAAATAGATTAGATTACAAAATTTGAATGAGCGAGCGAGCGAAGCGAGCGAGCAAAACCTTTTAGAGCAGATCCGACGTGGCCGGGTTAGGTTAGAAGGTCAGGCGGGAGCGAAGCGTAGCGAGCTTCCGCCTGACCTTCGAGGTTATTTTTTTTTTCGTCCCGAAAAAAAGGCTTGCTTATATTCATACTGTTTACATACAAGAACAGCCCACCGAACCACTACCAGGAAAATAGATTGGATTACAAAATTTGAACGAGCGAGCGAGCGAATCGAGCGAGCAAAACCTTTCAGACCAGATCCGACGTGGCCGGGTTAGGTTAGAAGGTACTCGCTACGCTTCGCTCCCGCCTGGCCTTCGAGGTTATTTTTTTTGCGTCCCGAAAAAAAGACTTGCTTGTATTCATACTGTTATTATGAATAGGAAAATTATGATAATTGTCTGTTATGAAGTAACAGTTATGAAAAAAAAAATGAGTTTTATCATTTCTTAGTAATGACATTATTAAGAAAAAAGTATGATAACTGACTGTTATGAGTTCCGATGGTAGTAAAATAAAAGTATGAAGAAAAAAAGTATGAGGAAAAAAATTATGAAAAGTGATTGTTAGGAAGAAAAATCGGTAGTGAAATAAAAAATAGGAATAAAAATTTTATGAGAGCCAATATGGACCCCTTCGAGTAATCGGTGAACATCCATAAAAAAAAAAACAAAAAAGAAAATTACGTCAAATTGAGAAAAAAGGAGGAGGCTCCTTTTTTTGGAAGTCGGTTAAAAATTTGAATCTAATATTTATATTTAGTGAGTCAGATTCAGTTATTTGAAATAATTTATATCACCAACTTAACAAACCACCGAATTTATACAGTTTTAAATTAAAAAATAATAATGTACGGTTTTTAAGTTGGCAGCAATGCATTTGGCATTGCTGCCAACTTAAAAAAAAAACATTTTTTACAATTTACGTACTTACTCATATTTTATCGCCCTTTTTTTTTGAAAACATAACATGTTTTCATCACTGGCAAGTATACGCGAATTTAAAAATAAGAAAGCCATAGATATTGGCAGCTCGCTTTTTAATTTTCGTCGTGGCGCTAAATTTTATTCATGTTGAAGTTGTGGGTTGTTGTCTTGTTATAAATAAGTTGTTGAAAGTGAAAAAAATGGAGGAAGACGAGCCTACTCCCGAAGAAATTTGTGTCGTGGCGCAAGAGGTATCAAACAATTTGCTGCCAGAAAAATCTCGGCGCAAATATAAATATTTAGACCTTTTGTGTTTTATTAAAAAGTGCTTAGGGGTGATTCATTAATTACGTATATATCCCTAAGGGCAAGGGGATCGAAAAATCAGTCGTAATTAATGAATGGCCCCTTATTTGTATAAAAACGATTGTATATCGACTTTTGTTTTAAACTGAGCTAATCGGCTTAAATAATACAATGACCGATTCGCTCACTTTAAAAACCAAAGACTACTTATACAACGTTGTATAATTCGGACAAAAAACGCTCGTGGCGTCTTCCTTTGCGATACTTGATACTTGCGATTGTTCTTACGTAATTAATGAATGGCCCTTTAGCTCAGCGCAGGGCGTTTGCTCCGGGTACAGTTTCCTATAGAGCAACTGCGTCTGGTGGATAGCTCGCCGCACGTGAATATACGTGAATCTCACCCGGAGCAGGCGCCCGCGCCGGGCTCCCACTCGACACAGCGGACGACCTCAATGAGGCAGTCTCATTCACAAATTATTCGACGAATAAATTATTCACGACTAATACCTATGTTGGTCGAATAGTTTTCTATTAAAATAACTTTTTAGCTGTTTTCTGTGATATTTTATATTTCTGTGATGTATTTGATATTTCATATAATTAGCTCGTAGAACCGATGGCCGCTCTGGAGCAGAAAGGCTTTCGAATGGCGACCGCTTGGTAAGGCCCCCAACAAGATGAACCGATGATCTGGTGAAGATCACGGGAAACCGTTGAATGAGGGCGGCTCGCGCTCGGTCGTTGTGGAAATCCTTGGGGAGGCCTTTCTCCAGCAGTGAACGTCCTTGGGCTGTTCAAGAGCTAATCTAATAAGTCAATATACTTAAGTAGCCTATAATCATAGTGTTTCTGATACAAAGCTGTCTGACGTGAGTTTCTTTCACCCCATGTTACCATGTTAGGCTCTGGTATTATATTAGTAGCCTTAACTTTTAGTACCTTTAAGTCACATATAATTTGAAGGGGAAAATGACCCGGCCAGAACGCATTACCTATATGGTGTTTTAACGTTCACTGCCATATTCAAGGCTGCTTCTGATACAATACAATGATCCAGGCAGCTCGTAGTATAGTCGAGTTGATAAATATATGAGCATTCCCAAGGCTTCAAAAATAAATATAGGTACATAGAGAGGTACATATATATCTGAACAGATTTATCAATCAAAAATTCTCTCAATATGTATATGCAACTGAAAATTAATGAATATCTATACTATTTTTTTTTGAATGCTCATATATTTATGAACTCGACTGTACCATGTGCATGACTCACGTATGTGTAGGAGTTCGAACCCAGGCCCAGTATCTCAATGTCTGCGCAACGCCACGCTTGGTCGGCCCAGAAATTGTTAAGCTCGTTACCGAACGTATTTTCAGGATGCGCGTTAAAACCACCTAACACTGAATCTATTTAGCACTCCTATACTACGGCTGCAACCTTCCATGCATTCTGTAAACTCCGCGATGTTCTCCGTGGAGTCGGTAGGCATGTAAACAGAGAAGACCAATGGCGAGCGTCCTGCTGATAATATCCTTATAGCAGTTATGCACGCACTGATACAACAGAGACAGAATCGAAAATATTTTTCCGCCACAGTATACCGACCCCTCCGTATGGCCTCCCTCGTAAAAGGCCAGGCTATGCGTCTATTGCCGATTTTCCCGTGTATTCGAAATTCGGATCTATACCGCCCAAAAAACACGATATGTGTCGTTCTCAAGCAAAAGGTAACTTACTATTGTCGATATGGAATTATTGATACCAGCAGATAGTGCAAGAGATGTTCTTATAGATACAAAAAGAAACAAAGCTCTAACTTGAGTAGGTACTTTTTTTTTTAATGTTTTAAGTTTTAGAGTAAACATATACAGTTTTGAGATAATTAAGCTCAAGTTTCTGAATGCAAAAAATCTACTTCTTGGCTGAAGTTACGGAGATACTGGTTTCATTATGTTGAATAAATAAAAGAGTCGCCATCTATAGCATTTACATTGTCATTGAGAAATTACAACAAATAGCACGTAGGGTACCGACTTCCGGATCGAACATAAAATATTTTTTACAGCTCACAATTAGTGGATAACCACTAGATTATTTTGCTTATGGATTCCTATGGTGTAAGGGTAAGTAAAAAAATATATATTAAAATACTTAATGAATACATATTATACAAAATATTTGCTAAAATTAAATAAAGAAATAAACCGGCTAGATGCCAATTGGACTCGCGCACTGAGGGGTTTCGTACAAAATATACGCTGCAAATGGCTGTATCTATGAAAATCCAGTGTTAGCAAAGCCATACTCCTTAGCAAAATGTACGCGATGCTCGATCATTTTATATTGGTATCCGATATAGACAGACAGACAGACATAAAAACAATGTTTTTCAGATTTCTTTTGTTGATTGTTCTATAAGAACCTCCTTCATACCAAATTACAAGTTTCTAGAACAACTGGAAGCAGGTACCCTATCAGTTTCAAAAAGTGTCGATATGTACATTTATTGCGGCATAAACGGCCTTATCTTTTTTTTAACGTAAACTTACTCGTAGAAGATTGATTTTTTCACAACTTCAAGGTACCGTAGACCTGTGTATATAGTTTTACTTTCAACGCGATACCTCTACGCGTTTCCGAGATAAAGGGTCTTGACAGACAGACAGACGGATGGAAAACAAAGTGATACCATACATATAAGGGTTCAGTTTTTTCCTTTTGAGGTACGGTACCCTAAAAACGGTGAAATCACTTTTCTTTGCTTTTAACACCGAGTCTAATCACGAAGTTTTACATATCCTACATTAAAAAAAATATTCCTGATACTAAATTTTAAACCCCCAGTGGATGAATTTCGAAAGACGATGAAATTAATTTTCTTACCTATTAATATTGGACGAGGAATTAATTATGAATCTTTTAAATTAAAATATACATGAATAATTGGTGTTATTATCTTACGAAGACTCTTTTTGCCACGTTTTAGATCTCATACTGAAAAAAAAATAGTTCTCCATATTAACTTTTAACCCCAGGGGGGAATAACCTTCCTTGGGGGATGAATTTCAAAAAACGGTCAAAATACTTTTCCTAACTGTAAATGAAGACTTTTTTGCGAAGTATCAAATCACATTAATAAAAAGTTTTCTATACTAACTTTCATCCCTCATATTACCCTCTAAGAGAATGAATTTCGGCATAAATTATAGCCTATTCTCATAAAAAATCGTCCAGTAAGTCGTTTTTGAGATTAAGTGGAACGTACATTACATCCATCCATCCAAACTTTCATGTTTATAATATTATTAAGATTAGGATGTCTGTTTCAAAACATTCAGCTCATATTTAATTTTTGTCAGGTGTTCTTTCGTAGCATAGGGGAGAGCGAGGTTAAAAGTGCCGGGGGTAAGTTGTTCCGATGAGAATAGGAACGCAACTAAAGAACGGAGCAATTCATATGATGTTTGTCACGAAACTTTATGACACTATGCCGTTGCGGGAGTCGTTTTAGTTGCTTCCATTATGATATAATACCTAGTAGTTATGGAAAAAAAATCAAAATCGACGGAACAACTAACCCCACGGAATAATATATTTTTGCCGTTGATTTTTTTGTTAACTGTTGATAGTATACAATAAATAATCACATATTTTGACGAACTAAAAAATACTCTTTTAGCGTGTGTGAACTGAGAATTAATCTTTGCAGGATAAGTTCGTATTCAAAACGACGGAACAACCTGCCCCATAGCGGGGTTAGTTGTTTCGTTCCGATCGATCTCATAAAAAATGTATTGGTACAAAAACTGCTTAACGAGGCACAAAACAATATCACTTTTCATAAACGTCAATAATCATTCTTTAAATATGTGCGTAAGCCACACAATATATACACCATTTTCATAGCTCAATTTGGTATTTTATGAAAATCGGCACGTTTAGCCCCGCTCTCCACTACGAGTTTTTAACGATTTCGACCTCATTTTTAATGATGATACCTAAAATCTTTTAAAATCCTCACGTCTACGTAATTGAATCTTACAGGTGGTAACATTGTGCAGGGCCTTAGCTACAAAAACGGCATTAGTTCTGCTTGCGTCTATTTGAAGATCTCTTCGTTCGTCGCCGATATTTTTTCTAACATTTTTACGTATGTTAGTGGTGATAGCGCCAAACAAAAGATTTTTCGCATCTTTTATTTCTTTCAACGAGAAAGCAGTTGAACATAGACGAACTATACTTTCTTCTTCTATCACACCTAGCTTATTTTTCACAAAGCACAGCGGTTCAGGAAGCACAATACCGCCGTCGCCGACAGGAGTCACGTATCACCTCCGATCGTTATCGCGCCGTGTGCGGCAGACGGCTTTTATAAGCATTTATTTAATTTCACCTGTCCCGGGTCTGAAATCAAATCATGCAAGTTAATTTAATACACTTCCCGGTTTTCGAAGTTCGCTGATCTGATAATGTAGGTATATGATACCGTCGAGCTTATCTGATTCTGATGATGGAGCCGGATGGTGGTCACGCGTTGGTGGAGGTGGTGAATAGTCGATGCTGTTGGTAGGTGTGTTCAAAGAAAACAGTCAGTAATAAAAGCTTGTCACTAAAATGATTTTATTGACAGAAACTTATTATTTGTTTATTTTATTAATTAATACAATACTCTTTATTCCACACCAAAAGAAAACTGTATGAGAAATGGTAAACAAAAGGAGGGCTATCTATATCGCTAAGAAGAGCATTTTTCTCGGCAAATTCGTTTTATTAAAAAAATCAATTAAATATAGGGACAGTAAAGTTGTTCATGTTGACACAACACACAACGTTTGTTGTGATCAAACATTTTCTGTGCTGCATAATGAAAATCAATGAATTATATGGTGAAATGATGTCGAGGGTGAATCACTAAGAAATAATAATTATTTTCAATGGTACACTATAAACAGCATTGGTACATCAATTTCCATTAGAGAAAAATAGCTAATATGATTTCTATCTATGAATTTTACGTGGCGCTGCTGCAGAGTATAGGTACTCTGCAGCAGCGCCACAATCAATGCCTATTATTTCATCCTCCGGTACAGCGATAAATCTCATATGTACATTGCTGTATCTTTAACGTACATCATTTCACCATATAATTTTTCATCTCTTAGAACCGATGGCCGCTGGGGCAGAAAGGTTCTCGAGTGGCGACCGCGTACAGGACGACGCAGCGTAGGGAGGCCCCAACAAAATGGACCGATGATAGTGAAGATCGCGGGAAACTGTTGGATGAGGGCGGCGCTCGCCCAGTCGTCGTGGAGATCCTTGGGGAAGGCCTTTGTCAAGTAGTGGACGTCCTTGGGCTGATATGGTGATAATGATGATGATGATGATGATGATGATGATGTTGTTAGAATTTATTTCTCTGTTCTCTGCTAAAATATTGCACAAACTTGGTCGTAGGTTTTGTGTAATAATTATTACGGCAAATAGTAAATAAAGGCATCGAGAAAGTTGAAGGAAAGCAAGGCAGGGGAAGAGCAAGAAAAATTTACTTAAATGAGATAAAGGAGAAGGTAAAAGTCATGTCTTACGAAGTCAAGTGAAAGAGCGTTGTTCTTAGATAACAGAAGATTTATTTTCTACTAGAAGGTGCCCAAACTTCGTTCGCGGAGGAGAAAAAGTCATAACCCCTCTTTTTTTCTTCAGCGTAGTCGGGTAAAAAGTATCCTATAACCATCTGAAGATTACCAGCTACCCGTGTACCAAAAATTGTTGAAATCTCTTTAGCCGATTTTGCGTGATGAAGCCGCAACGACACATACAAACATACAAAAAATCCAAAATAAATATTTTTCGTTTTAGTAAACTCCAAATAGTCCCTAACAATATATTTTTTTAAATATCTTCAATGTACTGATATTTCATTTTAACAACTTTATAATAGTACTAGAACGCGCCCGCAACTTCGTTCGCGGAGGAGGAAAAGTCATAACCCCTCGTTTTTTCTTCAGCGTAGTCGGGTAAAAAGTATCCTATAACCATCTGGATATACCCAGCTACCCGTGTACCAAAAATTGTTGAAATCTGTTCAGCCGATTTTGCGTGGTGAAGCCACAACGACACATACAAACATACACAAATACCAAAAAATATATTTCCGTTTTAGTAACCGCCAAATAGTCCGTTACAATCATTTTTTTTTTAATTGCTTCAATGTAGACATTTCATTTTTACAACCTTATAATAGTATAGACTAGCGGCCGCCTGCGACTTCGTCCACCTTAGATTCGTTTATCGCGGATAAAAGGTATTTTTCCGGGATAAAAAGTAGTTTATGTCTTTCCCCAAAACTCGATATTTTACTAATTTAAATGTGAAGCATATTACCAACATTTCAAGTTTCTAGCGTAAAAAAATATTTACTGTCCATATAAATTTTCATCCCCTTATTCGTCCCTAAAAGGGATGAAATTTGACATACATTATAGCCTATGTCCTATTCTGATATAAGGTACATAACTGGAAAGTTTCATAAAAATTGGTCCAGTAGTTTTTGAAATTAAGTGGAACGTACATACATACTTTCATGTTTTTAATATAGTAAGGATAAGGAAGTAAGAGTAGACTAGAAGGCGCCTGCAACTTCGTTCGCGGAGGAGAAAGTCATAACCCCCTTTTTTTTAGCATAGTCGGGTAAAAAGTATCCTATAACCATCTGGAGATACCCAGCTACCCGTGTGCCAAAAATAGTTGAAATCCATTTAGTCGATTTCGCGTGATGAAGCCACAACGACACATACAAACATTTCATTTTTACAACTTTATAATAGTATAGATAAATAAATGATACAGGGACAATCTTCCACAAATCGACCTAGTCCCAAACCAGCAAAGCTTGTACTATGGGTACATAGTATATAGATAAATTATAATACTGAAATACATTACATACAAAAACTGGCCTGGCCGGGATTCGAACCCGGGACCACCAGCTTTGTAGGCCATTGTACAACCCACTGAGCCAAACGTGTGGTCGTATAATAGTATAGCTAAATAATGGCCAATATGGGAGGGGGGGAGGGGCAAAAGTCTAGCCACTAGGTCAAGTAGGGTATCATAATGAAAGGGCTTGGTTTGAACGAAAAGTCTAGCCACTAGGTCAAGTAGGGTATCATAATGAAAGGGCTTGGTTTGAACGAAAAGTCTAGCCACTAGGTCAAGTAGGGTATCATAATGAAAGGGCTTGGTTTGAACGAAAAGTCTAGCCACTAGGTCAAGTAGGGTATCATAATGAAAGGGCTTGGTTTGAACGAAAAGTCTAGCCACTAGGTCAAGTAGGGTATCATAATGAAAGGGCTTGGTTTGAACGAAAAGTCTAGCCACTAGGTCAAGTAGGGTATCATAATGAAAGGGCTTGGTTTGAACGAAAAGTCTAGCCACTAGGTCAAGTAGGGTATCATAATGAAAGGGCTTGGTTTGAACGAAAAGTCTAGCCACTAGGTCAAGTAGGGTATCATAATGAAAGGGCTTGGTTTGAACGATAAATTACCAAAAATATTACTGGAAAATTATAACCATAATATTTATCATGGTATTTTTTTCTTAATGCTTTAAACCTTCTTTGAATTTAATCCGGTCAGGATAAGTTTGCACCTCATTGGTATGAGGCGCCATACATACCTGGTGAAAAAGTAACTAAACCAGCCAGTTTAGTTGGGATAAGTGAAGATGTTTATGGTACCCTCGTACTTGGTACACAAGTCACTCTTCTCAGAATCTTTGAATATTCTGTTTTCTTTTTTCTTGAAGATAACCAAAAGGCTCTAGGTGGGAGACACACAACTTACAAGTAAGTAAAACAAATAAATTGACACCTTCTTACATCTAGAACTAGAAGAGTCTGTAACTTTGTTTGCAAAGGAGAAAAGTCATAACCCTCTTTTTTTCTCTTAGTAGAATTATTAGTGAAAATTACCTTTTCTGTGTGTTTGAGGAACTGAGACTTGGGTGTACCGGGACCTCCGCAGATTAGAACATTGATGTCACTTATCAACTTCTGTTTCTCACCTACTTGAAAAACAATCATTACAATAAGCATAGTTACACCATGTTACACAACATACTGGCACATAATAAAAAGCCCCAATTCTAACTAAACTAACGGCCTAACTTTTATGACAATGGCGGGTGTATTTACACCACAGGCTCAAACCCGATGAGCACATAGCAATACAGTCCCACTAGGAGATGCCCAGAACTTTGTATGCAGAGGAAGAAAGGGATAAAAAAAATATAGGTTTAGTAGTTGGCTTTAGGATTTCAACCACTGTCACAAATATTGAAGAAAAGAATTACAACAAGCATTAGACTTTGCCATAGCATGATATACTGTTGTCATTATTTTAGTCACTATCAATCTTATTTAAATTTGATTGTGATTTATTTCTCCTAATAGTTAGGACAGGGGACTGTCAGCTGTTAAACCACCCTGAGAAATACCCTTTTATATAATGGACTTGCAGGTTTATATTGAAATATTATGGTCAGTATTTAGTTCAATATAAACCTGCAAGTCCTTAAACTTTTAATGAACAGGGATATTCAGTGAAGAACATAAATGTATCATGAAAATCTGCTCAGAAGCTTAATTCCCAAGTATTTTATTTTTGTACTAATACGAAATATAAAAATAAAATGAAAAAGTAACTTACCTCCCAACTATTATTTTGCAGTCACATTATTTACTACATACTTAGCAAGATCTTCCATTGTTACCAGCGCATGATCCATACAGCAGGGAGTTGTTGCAATACCCAGAGCTATCTAAAAATACAAGCTATCACTGTATTCCTAGATAATTATAGTAATTAAAAATGTGCGTACATATTTATTAAATTTATAGTTAATTTATTAAGTTTATTAGGGTATAGGTATTAACTTCAATTACAAATCATAAAACATTATTAAATAAACTTGTTTTTAAAGAGAAACTGCATATGAACTAGCAGAGCTGATAATATGTGTTAAATGTAGGTAACTAATAAAGTTCTAGGTTTGATTACATGCATTTTGTAAATAGTATGGTTAACCAGTGCATAGTAAGCAAGGGTCAAAACCTCACTAATATATGATTTTGTCTGAGGGATTTTTATTGGATAATCATACTCCTATCACATTGCTCCTACCAGTTACTAGATAAAACTCTCGAAAGTGACAAACGATGCACCGATCGGTCTAGAAGCTTGAAATTTTAAAGGTTTGTCCTCTGTTTTATAAATGTGAGAACGAAGAACGTAAGAGATTATATGCATCCATTAAGGGATCAAATTAGGGAACACAATATGGTTCGTTAACAAATCAAAACATGCCTGTAAAATATGAATGCCTAGGTATACTAGCAACGTTGCAATACCCGTCTTTCCTTTAGCTTATTTTAATTGTGAAACGTACAACTTACACGTTAAATTCACTAGATAACTTGTATTCAAAAAATGTATCCCTCTTTAGCGGCGATTACTATTGTATTTGTATACATATAATATACAAAATTTAAATGTTATTGTCTGACCTGTCAGTGTAATGTCTAATCCTTACAAATTAAACCGATTTTGCTTTGAATAGTAACAGACATCACTAGGAGGTTTTGACAGATCTCTGAATAAACACCGTGTCTCTGGTTTTTGGCTTCCAATTATTGGGCTGTACATTATTGGGTCGAGCTTTATCACCGCGTGCAATGAATGTACAGGGCAATAATTCGAAGCCATAGGACTCGAATTACTGGACGCGGATTATTGGGCTGTGCAATATCACCCCGTGCAAAACATGGCTTCTAATTATCGCCCCGTACGTGCTCGGTACGGCCTGATAAAGCTCGACCCGGGAATGTACAGCCCAATAATTGGAAGCCAAATGGACGCGGATTATTGGGCTGTACATTCCAGGGCCGGACATTATCATGGCTGTACATTATTGGCTCCCATCGTGATCGTGATCGTAAAGCTCCGCATAATACGCTGAACGGACAAATGTAAAAAACATTACTTTAATTTTAATACCGCCCTAGCTCAATCCTCGTAATTATCATTGACAATACTGTGATTTAGATAATGCAATGATAATTTTGATAATAAATACATCACTTTGTGTTGGTTCCATATCTATAATTCATTTTGTTATTTTGTGAGAACGCTGTTTTATTTCAGACGGAATGGCAGACGCCGAAGTAGAAACTGCGCCAGGCGAAGATAATGATGACAGTTGGCTATATGGAGATGGTCCTGGGGAAGCAAAGGATAGCACGGCTCCTGCTGTCAATGAAAAGATTCAGCCTGGAACCGTTAACGCTGATTTTACTGATGTGAGTGATTGCTACAACTAACCTTTTATGTTTTCAATTCATTGTTTCTACCTTTGCAGTAAAGATGAACCGCTTAAGGTGTAATAAAATATCTCAAGGTGTTTCTTGGTGTATATACAAATAGTCTTGGTAACTTTATTGTTAACTTAGCACAGTAGTAACAGTGCGAAGCCTCTTCACTTGTTCTGGGCTAGAGCCTGCACTGTGTTATACTATTATGTAAGTTGCTAAAATTAACATTTGTTTTAGGAAGGGAAAGATAAGGAACATGAGGATAACGAAAATGAAGGTGATGACAATGATGACTCCCATTTCAATGACGAACACTTTGCTGATGTGGGACGTGAGGATTCTGAGAAGGCTAATGGAGAAGCTACTAGTCAAGGCCATGGTGATTCCGACTCAGATGATAGTGATGATGTTAAAGTCACTATTGGAGACATTAAATCTGGCGCACAAGCATATGCTAGCTTGAATATAAAGGTGAGTGCAGTTCTTGAAAACCCTGTAGTTTGGTTAACTAGATTAAAAATATTTTTTATTTGTTTTACTACTGAAATATTATATAGTAAAATTACGTCTAATTATGCAGGTACCACATCTGAAAACATATATACGATTATGTACCTTGCCCCCTATACAGGGTGTCCCAAGAAGTAGTGATATACTTAAGCTGGGAGGTAGAGGACCTAGAGGGCTATCTAAATAACCCCCATGTATGTTCCGCGATTTTTCGTATTTTCGGAGTTATGACTTTTTTAATTTTTCACCTATCGTTGAGTACGATGAGATTTTTATTTATGGTGACGTGAATTATTGCGGTAGATGCTTGATTTTTTTTGTGTGCTAAGCTGATAGATAGGCCAATTCAGTATGGTAACATTTACTATCGTTAGATCTTTGAATGGAATAAAAAAAAAAAATAATGCCAAGAATGATAAAATTACCCATTATGTTCACAACTTCAAGGGGCTTTAAAAAGATAAAATCACATAAAGGAAAATTACCGTTTGGCTTTTAAAAACTTGCTCTATCTATCAGGTAGCTACCCTGAAAATTTCATTTTATTATTCATAAGGCTTCAATCAAAATATTGAAATCTAAATGTGGTAAGTGCAAAATTTTAATTTACATGATGATTAATTCAAACAAAGTAAAACCAATTACAAGGTGTTTAATTACAAGAAATTTTCAAAATGGCCCCCCTGTTGCTCAATGTAAGTGCGACATCGCCGAAAAAAGTTGTCTTTTAAATGTCTGAATGCACTTCTACTATTTTTAATGGTTTCTTCTGCTACTCTCAATTTCCGGGTGAACTCGTCCAAATTGCGGCATTCTCTTGAGTAGACGAGGTCTTTGTAGTATCCCCATACAAAAAAATCAATGGGGTTTAGGTCGGGGGACCGTGGAGGCCAGGCTATAAGGCAGGCGTCACCCCGGCCGCAACGACCAATCCATCTTTCAGGGTATCTTTGATTGAAATAGTTTCTTACGTCCAAGGCAAAATGGCATGGTGCACCATCACACTGCAGTACTATGCTTCTGCGTGTCTCCAAGTCCACATCTTCTAACAGCAGGGGCAGATCGACGCGTAGAAAATTTAAAAACTGATTTCCACCCAAGCGGTCTGGCAGCTGAAAGGGCCCGATTAGCTGACCGTTAAGTATGCCAGACCAAAGGTTAACACTAAAGAGTGCTTGGAATGTCGATTCCATTTTTAAATTTGGATTTTCAATTGCCCATGAGTGAGAATTGTGCATATTAAAAATCCCATTGCGTCTAAAGTGGGATTCATCCGTCCACAAGATTTGGTTAAAAAAGTTTTCGTTTTCAGCTTGTCTCCTCAGCATTTCCTGACAGAATTCAATTTGCCGATTGTAATCTTCCGGTTTCAAGTGTTGCACTTTTCTAATGTGAAACGGATGATATCCTACGCTCTGTAGTGTACGGTGTACCTGAGATTTAGAAAGTCCGGTACAACGTTCCATAACTCTCACACTGGTCGACGGGTCTCTTTCTACTTCTTCAACCACTGCATCTACTACATCAGGATCCGGCATAGTGGCCATACGGCCTGATCTGGTACCCGGTATGTAACCTTCCAAATACGCATTATGTACTCTTAAGATCATGCGATAGTCAGGAAACGTTTCAGGTTGAGGCCCGCCTCTTCGTTCCACATGTTCCCGGTACAGCCTTGAAGCTTCCGCCGCATTTATCCCTAGCATAACCGTAATAGTAATGCATTTCTGCGTAGTCACGTGAAGTAAACATGATCACTTACACGCAAACTCAAGTCCAGTTAAATAATGCCAAGTCGTCGATTCCAGGTAATAACACTAATCCAAATCGTAATGCAAGTCAAAGTCCATATGAATTGCCAAAATGATTAGAGAAACGAACAATTAACAGTATTAAAACACAATTTTTAAATTATTGTAAAGTACCAACGATGACCAAACAACGTGAAAATTTTCTCATGCGTCAACCGTCTTTTGTTTTTTGTTGTTTTTTTATTGATAGCCAGTGCGTGATTTAGAACGAAATTTATTTAGAAAGTTAATTAATTTTGCACTTGCCACATTTAGATTTCTTTTTTTTTAATGGAAGTTTTATGAATAATAAAATGAAATTTTCAGGGTAGCTACCTGATAGATAGAGCAAGATTTTAAAAGCCAAACGGCAATTTTTTTTATGTGATTTTATCTTTTTAAAGCCCCTTGAAGTTGTGAACATATTGGGTAATTTTATCATTCTTGGCATTTAATATTTTTTTTTATTCCATTCAAAGATCTAACGATAGTAAATGTTACCATACTGAATTGGCCTATCTATCAGCTTAGCACACAAAAGAAATCAAGCATCTACCACAATAATTCACGTCACCATAAATAAAAGTCTCATCGTACTCGGCGATAGGTGAAGAAATAAAAAAAAAAAACGTCATAACTCCGAAAATACGAAAAATCGCGGAACATACATGGGGGTGATTTAGATAGCCCTCTAGGTCCTCTACGTCTCAGCTTCAGTATATCACTACTTCTTGGGACACCCTGTATATTAGTTCTGAAGTGTGTACATTTTTTCAGATGTGACTAAACTATATGTATACTCTTAATGTCTCTACCTAGCAAAATATATTGTATTTTATGTGTCTTTATTATCTTTTGTTATACCTCGCATACTAATTTTGTAGTCTTACATTGTGTGGTTGCATTGGTCTTTTGGTAATGCATAATTTGCTGTTACAGCGAGGAGTGGGTCTGGTGGCAGCGGGGGCGGGTGAGAAACCCCGCGGGCCAACGCCAGGGAAGGTCACGCTGGAAGACCTTGACGGACCAGGCAGCATCAATGGTGTGCCAGCGCTCGAATTCAACATTGATACCATAGAAGACAAACCGTGGAATAAACCAGGTGCAGATATCTCTGGTAAGTACTTTGTTATTATTATAATGTTATTTATCCTTACAATGAGCATATGTAGGTAGCATTTTTTTGTATTTTTTTTTGTATTGTGCAATGTCTATCGTACACCATAAAAGTTGTTTGAAACATCTGTGTCTGAAGAAAAAAAAACTATAGCGATTTAAAAATTAAATAACATGAAAAAAACAAATGATTTAAGTGTTTTTTAAGGACGATAAAAAAAAAAACTAAAATAGCCCCGGTTCTTCAAACCATTTAAGAAATATGCTTGGCTATTGCCCTTTCATTTAAGCTATCAAACACGACTGTAGCTTTCGTATCTTTAAAAATAAGCCACTTAAACCAACTAGAGAGCTAAAATGTTTCACTCGACTTGTGATACTTGTGACGAATCTAATTATGATTTTGTAATAAAACATTGGTTCTTAATACTAAGTTGGCGTTTACCTGACATTTGAAATGTTTTGAAAGGGTTAAGTGCAGTGGACAAAATTGTCACATGCAATTTTAATAAACAAAGGTTCGCGGTGGTGTGAATCAAAAGGACCGATAGCGGCGGGCGGCGTTTAACAAAGATGACTCAGCCGTTTTACCTTTGAAAATAAGCTACCTGAACTGATAAGAGGGAATTTGTATTTCTTTTTACTTACGACGAAATCAAACAAAAGCATAAAAGTTAAGTTATTTATTTCCACACTTAATTTAAAAACAAGAAACAATCATCGATCGTTTTCAAAATGGGACCCGCCGTTTCGAATACAAGCACGAGCCCGTCTTCTTATTTCCGTGGTGGTTGTTCCGAGAGTCATTTCTTCCCTCATGGTTTCGAACGCTGCTTGGATCCTCTCTCTCAACTCTTCTACGGTATTAATTTCCTCTTCTGTGTTAACTAGCTCCTTAGCCCGGCCCCAAACGAAAAAATCAAGTGGAGTTAAATCGGGTGACCGAGCGGGCCAAGGGATTCGTCCGCGTCTGCCGATCCAACCGTCAGGGAAACAGTTATTTAGGTGTTCCCTTACAGCCAGGGAGTAATGGGCGGGACAACCGTCGTGCTGGAATATCACAGCACCGGGCAGCTGGTCCTCGTCAATCAGCCCGGGCAAATCGTTTTGAAGAAATTCCAAATAATTTACACCATTTAAATTATCTGGCAAAAAATGTGGCCCAATAAGGACTCTGCCGATTATTCCAGCCCACACGTTGAGGGAAAACCTTCTTTGGAAGGACTTTTGCTTTTTCCAATGTGGATTATTGTTTTTATCAGCCCATTGGTGAAGGTTGTGAAAATTCTTGATCCCTTCCCGGGAAAATTTGGATTCATCGGTCCAAAGAATACTTCTTAAAAAGCGTTGCTCTTCGATGTCAGCATTGAGTAAAAATCGGCAGAAGTCTACTCGACGTGCAGGGTCTCCTTCCTCCAGTCCTTGAACTCCGGTGCCGTGAAAAGAATATTTTCCCTCGCGATGCATGGTACTCCATACTTTCCATACGGACATGTCAAGATTACGAGCTACCACTCTGACGCTCGTAGTCGGATCCTCTGCAAATGCCCGTACAATATCGTCCTCCAAATCAGGGCGATTACGTCCTGGGTTCCCTCCACGTTGCCCAGCAATTCCATTTTCACGTAGTCTTCGGAATGAGTTGTAAAACACTCTCACATTAGGCAACCTACGGTTTGGAAAACGCTCTTGGTATAACCGTCGAGCCATTGCTCCATTACCGTCAGCTCTGCAGTACATGTAGACAATGTCGGCGTATTCTTCGTTCGTAAACTCCATGTTTACAACGAAGGAATCGTAATTACACGTGAAGGAGCGCCTACTGCAGCTACAACTTGACACGGTAAATTTTGGATGACGGAGGGAATAAAAACACAATGAACGTCTAACCGCAACTGAAGCTGTAATTAGACTAAATTAGTAGTTTTTGCATAAATACGCAAGTAGCAAATCAGTTTATTTTTAACAATAAAGCATAATAAAACGGCTTGAGTCATCTTTGTTAAACGCCGCCCGCCGCTATCGGTCCCTTTTGTTTCACACCACCGCGAACCTTTGTTTATTAAAATTGCATGTGACAGTTTTGGCCACTGCACTTAACCCTTTCAAAACATTTCAAATGTCAGGTAAACGCCTACTTAGTATTAAGAACCAATGGTTTATTACAAAATCATAATTAGATTCGTCACAAGTATCACAAGTAGAGTGAAACATTTTAGCCCTCTAGTTGGTTTAAGTGGCTTATTTTTAAAGATACGATAGCTACAGTCGTGCTTGATAGCTTAAATGAAAAGGCAATAGCCAAGCAAGTTTCTTAAATGGTTTGAAGAACCGGGGCTATTTTAGTTTTTTTTTACCGTCCTTAGAAAACACTTAAATCATTTTTTTTCATGTTATTTAATTTTTAAATCGCTGTAGTTTTTTTTTCTTTAGACACAGATGTTTCAAATAACTTTTATGGTGTACGATAGACATTTCACAATACAAAAAAAATACGAAAATATGCTACCTACGGTAAAAAAAGTACTATTGTCGATGTAGTCTGAAATTTTGGAGTTTTCCCAGAAAAATCTTAACTTAAATAAAAAAAAAACTAATAACATTTGCCTAACGCTTAAAAAGTTCTAAATGGCCTAAGCTATCACCTCCTTTCAACTTTGCATCCTGTTACCAAACACCCTGTATATGTACTTGTATTATGTATGCATAGCAATTGGTAATATTTTATTTACTCATTGAACAGGAAACATATAAAATCTTATTTTATTTTGCTATGTTCAGTGATTTTTAGGTGGCTTTTTTGCTTACTAAGACTAGACAGTCGGTTTTTTGGGTTCCTTACCAAAAATGGTAAAAAAGGAGCCCCTATGGAGTGACTGTCTGTCTGTTTGTCTATTCGATTATTAGAGCGCCATATCTGAAAAACTACTTTGATATCTATTTGAAAATTGTAATAATTATAAACATGGTCAGGCCACATGTATTGCAAAGGAAATATTCAATAATATATTTTTATTTATATACAAAAATTTAAAGTCTAGCTACTATAACCATGTCTCTAACTAGCAATATTGTTTTATAATTTTCGAAAAACCTATTTGAACAACCTGGTTGCGTTAAGTTTGCACTTCATTTGTATGCAATGCTATAGATGTCAGATGCAAACTTAACTCAACCGGAACCAGGTAATATAATATTGTTAGGGTAAGTGAAAGTTTGTAAGGAACTCTCAGTGCGAGAGTCTGTCTCGCACTTGGCCGGTTTTTTTTTTACTGACAAGATCAAACAGGTCAATACATTAAAACCTGCAAATTTTTTGAAAACGATAATTTAGTTAAAGAGAATAATTTATTATAAACAAAGATCAGAAACAAATGAAAAAAAAATTCGACGATGCTGGACTTGAACCAGTGCCTTGAGCCAGACCAGGGCAGCACACTCTACCATCTGAGCTAATCGTCCACACCAGTAGTCGACGAATTTTGTCATCTATTCTTGCTTATGGATCTCTGTATGGTGCATCCGACTCTTTAGCCGTTATTATCATGATATTTGTAAAACAAAAAGTAGAGAATAAATTAGTTTCAATATTTCAGAATTTGCAATTTTTGACGGTAAGAGGATATACTAGCACAGAGACTTTTGAAAACTAGGTATTCTTAAAAACTATTGCTGTCGCTCTGCGCGCTCTAAGGGAGGCTACGGCCGCTCTGTAAATATGTGTGTAAGCCAGCGATGTGTGCGTGCCGCGACGGTACTCATTCGTTAATGGTATTTTATGGTGTTTCAAGCTGTTTGTTACATGCGCTTGAATTTATATTGTGATTTTGGATTGTTTATTGGACTATTGTGCTACTACTTCTGTGACTCTGCTTATGTTTATTGGTTACTTCTGATCGTCTTTTGATCTGGCTAAGTTTACTGAACTGGATAAATCTTTTTGGATTTTGGTAAGTACCTGTTTAAATCCGTGCATGGCGTGAAGAACTTGATAAGTCGTCAGTAAAGTCTGAACAAAATTAAACCATAAGACTTATTTCCTAAGTTCGGATTTCTTTAATTTAAATGTATATTTCAAGTTCTTTACGCCATACACGGAATTATTACTCAGGTATTCTGTACATTTTTGTGTCACTATGGCACAAAAACTAAAAATGATTTTTGAATGGTCAAGATTCCATGGGGATGTCCCAGAAATATACTTAGAGTAACTCCTAAACAATCGGATGAAAGTAATTTATTTGTCGTTCAAATAAATTAATTTTAGATTAATTAGTTCATAAAATAATATTATATTAGGGTGAATATTGATCGGTCAAACAAGTACAATATATTCAGTTACTTACTAAGTAGGTGCATATCTGCCATGATATCTATATCTAACACTGCATGGTATAAGAAAATACTTCGCCAGGTATGTTCTTGCGAAATGAAGGCGGTCACGTGGGTGACACTTTAGGACTTCATCACGGCTATTGCTGGTTCTCAAACTATGTTTTGGAGTAATTTTAATAACCAAAAACAAACTTCATAATTAGCATGGTATAAGAATATGTTTTCTTGGGTCATGATAATTAGCTACTGGACTTTGCATGCATCTCCAAATGCCAAAAAATTACGCCATCACATTATCCAAGTATATTCTCATAACGTAGAGGAACTAGTGATGTACATGGATCCAGTAATGTACAAAATTGTGTTTAAAAGCGAAAATTAAAAAAAGGAGACAAATAAAGCAGTAACAACATTTGGTTCCTTAAGTATAGACTCCAGACTACCGAAAAATATGACATGCGAGTCGACCATTTTATTTTGTTCATAAATAAAAAAATGAACAAAACTGGTTTGCGGTGTTTTTGTAATTACATATGCAATTTTCTTAACAAAACCGTTAAGAAAGTTGGGTTAAGTTTTCGTATATATTTATTTTCGTGTATTATTACATTATTTAGTAAGAACTTTGAAAAAATATTATTCCAAGGTTATGGCGCGCTAGAACATAAATAAAATTATTTAGAGACATTGTTTAGTACTGGATCATATTTTTTGTAGATATCCAATCTTGGAACATTGTACTCGATTGGTTCTTGGCATTTTTTTGTTAAAATCAACTACAAAAACCACCGAATTAGAAACAACAAAAACGAAGCTGCCGAGAAAAAGAGGGTCCAAAAAAAACTTGTTATTAGGTTTTTGAGGGCGCAAATTTCGAATACTTCGTCCATTTTGAGACAAGATGGCGGACATCACTTAATAAAAAAATAATCATGGGAGGCGTTTTCAAGGTGTTTGGGGGTGTAGATTTCAAAAATGGCATACACTTTGAAATTCAAGGTGGCGGACATTACTTTTTGTGAAAATGTCGTCTTGAGAGTCATTTTTTAGGTTTTTGAGGGTGCTGATTTGGTAATCTATCATGGCGTTGTTGGAAGGCAATGTAATGCAATCTACTTAAACTTCTCATTACTGTTACTTTCTAAGTGGTGGCAGCACTGCTGCACTAACTGTCGTGTGTACTACTTTTGATGTGAACGTTGTGGAATAAAGTAATTTCATAATTAATTAAATACCACTTGTTTTACTCAATTTCCATCAAGTTATGGGTCCAGGCACGTAATCCTATAAAAGAGAGTAAAACATTTGGGTCGGAAACTGTTTCGTCGAATAAAACTTCTGTCGTTTTGTGGGTTCTCAGGGGTGCAGATTTCGAAGATAGGGTACATTTTAGAATTCAAGATGCCGGACAAAACTTTTAACGAAAAAGTCATCATGGGTGTTGTTTTCTAAGTTTTTAGGGGTGCAGATTTCAAAAATGGCGACTATTCTGGAATTCAAGATGGCGGACATTAATTTTTATGAAAAAGTCATCATGGGAGTCGTTTTGTAGGTTCTCAGGGGTGCAGATTTCGAAAATGGGGTATATTTTGAATTCAAGATGGTGGACATGACTTTTAACGAAAAAGTCATCATGGGTGTTGTTTTCTAAGTTTTTAGGGGTGCAGATTTCAAAAATGGCGACTATTCTGGAATTCAAGATGGTGGACATTATTTTTTTATGAAAAAGTCATCATGGGAGTCATTTTTAGGTTCTCAGGGTGCAGATTTCGAAAATGGGGTATAGTTTAGAATTCAAGATGGCGGACATGACTTTTAAAGAAAAAGTCATCATGGGTGTTGTTTCCTAAGTTTTTAGGGGTGCAGGTTTTGAAAATGGCGACCTTTCTGGAACTCAAGATGGCGGACATTATTTTTTATGAAAAAGTCATCATGGGAGTCGTTTTGTAGGTTCTCAGGGGTGCAGATTTCAAAAATGGGGTAAATTTTAGAATTTAAGATGGTGGACATGACTTTTAACGAAAGAGTCATAATAGAAGTCGTTTTCTATGTTTATGGCGGTGCAGATTCCAAAAATAGTAACCATTTTGGAAATTAAGCTGGCGGACATCACTTTTTATGAATCAGTCATCATGTAGGAAAATCCAAATTCTAGCTTAACCCCAGAGCATAAAATATATTTACTTACACTTTATTTCAATAAAGACATTATTCATGTACAATTAATATGGGTGGCTTTGTTAATTTAGTATACTATTTCGGACGTTAATGTCGTGTTTTAATCAAAAACAATGTTTAATGCATATTGCAAATGGTTATCTAGGTTTATTACTTACAATCAGACCACTTTGTATATTTAACATCACCGAATAAGTGGCAAGTGAATAGTTTCAAAGTTAAGTTGAAACTTTGTTACTTTGTGATACGGTAACATATTCTAAGAAATAACGGATGTAATTGTGCACTTATCAGTTAAGCGTTGTGCTTTGTTTGTTTGTCGGCAAAAGCGTAAGCGAAAACGGGTCCACGAGCTATTGTTTACAAAAAAAAGACGGAACAATAGCTGTCGGGAGAAATAATGTTATTACATATTTTTAAAATACTCCGTATTAGTGTCCAGTTTGCCACTCTGTTGGTCAGTTGATATAAGCAAATTGTTTCTGTTGTGTACATAAAATGTAAATTTAAGATAAATTAACATTAAAATATATGAATTAAAGACCAGTTCAAGACAATCTCTTAATATACTTTTGCTAACTATTTCGTTTTATTATCTGCCTGTTAAATTCGCAATTTAGTTATCTATTATTTCTGTATTTCTGCCAATACAGATTTGTGTCTACAGACCAGACAAGTGCTCATTTACCTGAGATTGCGAGGCTAGTTTTTCAATTAATACCATTGATAGTGAATCATTTTGGTATGATTAATAAATGGTATATGATTATACAAATTGTAAATGTATATTTATGCTTTTAAATGTTAAATTATACTTTTTAAATATAGCAATACATGTATTTCAACAAAATTTTAAACAATAAAACAACTAGCGGTCACAACTGTCTGCAAAGGCAAACGCTGACCTGCGCATCGAAAGCATTAACTAGAATAAAGCTAGGGCTTGACACAAATTAATTTTTTTTAATTATATCCCTTTTTGCTAAATTATATTAGTTAGCAATAATAAAAGGTATATCTATTATAAATCTTTGTCGAGTATGGCCGATTTGGCTTCAATGGTAATTTTCGTTGTCTGTCAGTGTGAATAGCCGCAAAACACAAAAAAAGGTTAAGTCAGTAAAATACCGATATCTCGTTCTGCAAAGACGATTATGTTTGAAATTATTAGCTATGTTTTTGCGTCGGAAACACATTTTCACGTCAACGAGCTCATAAGTTTAAAATTATGTTTAATATTTTATCTTAGGAGAGTAAACATAACTATGACAAACTTTAAAACTGATAAATTTTCTGCAAAAATCAAAAAGAAAGCCGAGACGTGGTCTTTAACTATAGGCCTCTTAAGAAAGCTCAGATTGACTCAGCGAGCTATGGGCTATGCTCGGGATCCCTCTAAAAGATTGAATCAGAAATTAGAAGATTTATAGACGAACCAAAGTCTTCGACTTAGCAAACAGGGTAAGGAAACTGAAGTGGCAATGGGCAGGGCACATAGTTCCAAGAACCGATGGCCGTTAGGGCAGGAAGGTTCTCGAATAGAGACCACGCAACCACGCTACGCTTGCCACCCGCAAAGTGGTCGTACGACCTGATTAACTGCGGGGCCTTGCTCGATGCGGGTCGGCACTATCCGGTTCATGTGGAAGTCTATTGATGAGGCCTGTGTCCAGCAGTGGACGTCCTATGGCTGAAGTGATTATTGAAAAACCGGTCAAGAGTATGTCGGACCATGCTCTCAGTGTAGCGTTTTGCAGCCGTTCATACAAAAAACATTCACTGCGGATGCAAAAAAATATAAACTGAAAAAGAGGATTAGCAAAAGAGCGTACATCCACGGCACTTACGTCCTTTTGGTGAAAAGCGCAGTTTTTTTTAGCAATTACTTAAAAACAGTATATTCTATCATGTTGAAAATAATTTTCGTGGAAATATTTCTTAGGCCTTATTTTTGTTTTGTTTTTTCATATTTTTCGGAAATACCGTTTAGAAAATAGAGGATGGGGCACAATTTATGCTACTTACGGAGCAATTATTTTCGAAAATATTCACTAAATCAAAAAAAAAAAATTAGTTACCTCAGTCGTTATAAAAGAACTGTCAATGTTTGTGCCACACATTGATATTTGCTGAAAAAATGATGTTCAGTTTCGGTGACATGTGTGGAGCGCCTCCCCCCAAGAAATATATTGTTTTGTTTTTTAACTATCAAACTAAGTAGCGGCTTATAAAAAACACGTATACTCCAAATTCATCACTAAACATCATGACATACAGACGGACGGACTGATATGACGAAACTATAAGGGTTTAGTTTTTGCCATTTTGGCTACGGAGCGGTAATAATAGCTTTACCTACGGACGGGTAGTGATCCGTTTATTTAAAACCCGCCGATCCGTGTAACCGACCCGAACGGATATTAAATACACGGACCTTAATTATCCGTTCTGAACGGGTCAGAAACCCGTGTCCGACATACACGAACCGTATACACGAAACACGTCGTAGACCGAGAGCTTTATTTCGAACCCATTTTCCATTCTGTTGCAGTTGCAAGCAAGCAAGCATGCAAGCAAGCAAGCAAATATGCAAGCAAGCATGCAAGCATTTTGACGCTCCGCTCGCTCCACTATACTTGGTCACAATACAAACCTAACCTAACCTACAGTTTTCGGTTTTGGACCCATTTTCCATTTTGTCCAATTCGAACAATTAAGATGGATGCCAAATGACATTATGGCATATGATTATTATGTATTACAATGATTATGGAAATGAAATTATTGAAATTGATACTACGGGAAACAAAGATTCTGGCATATGATTAATATGGTAAACAATGTGTATGGCATACGAAATTATGAGAAACAACTATGGCTGTTGATTAGTAGTGCAGATGATATTCGGGCAAATAAGAGTATACTATGACTCTTGTTTAAATTTAACCTAACGATAATCGATACAAAATTCATAGTACAACGATGATTTTTGTGCAAGCATCTATTGGTGAGTAGCCAAACTGTATTGCCTGCTTTTGCTTTGCGTCCCAACGGTTGCTCCGCTACTAAACATTAGATAGCAGCACTGTATGCAACTCCAATGTCGGAATAATATGACGTGACTCGTAACAATGCGTATTTGATTTCCGACGCTATAATACTGTTTTATAGTTCAAAATATGCTAACGGACCGGAGTTCACAACATCTTTTTAAATAAAACACAATCCTTTTCAAGATTTCGTAGTAGTTAACGTTATTGAAATAAAACAATTTAACGGATTATATCGCGTATATTATCTCATTTTAGTTCCCGACGTTTCGGAAGCTTTCCAGCTTTCCATGGTTACGGGAGGACCATGGTCCTGGAAAACAGAAACAGAAGAAAATATTAGTTAACGTTTTGTTACTGTGAGTTTGGCGACATCGGTTCTGATACTAATCGAGACTCACACCACTTCCACTAGTATCTTTATTCCGTGGCTGGAGTAGTCATAATATGACTCCACCTCCTGCGTTTTCTTTTATTTCTGATTTCCTATTAGAACGCAGCAAGGAGAGTATTTTTATTGTTACATTTGCACTTGGCGGAGCGAATTTGGGGCATGAGTCGCGCGACAGGTAGCTCGCAGAGCACTGAGCGTTCGAGGCCGGCGGCCGGGTCCAAGCGAGCGGGATCACGTTATTATTATTATGAAATAGTTGCATTTGATTATTATTTTTCATTTGTTTTTAAGTAATCGATGAATCCTATCGGAAATTTAATTACGCAATTTATGATGTAATTTCCATGAAAGTAGCTAAATAAAAAAAACTAGTTGCTAATTAAAAATGTAAGATTAACAAAAGTTTGTTAGATAGCACAATCAAAAATGAGAGTTGTAGATTTTGTGACGTCAACGTGTTTGAATATCATAGTAATAGTTGTACACGTAATATGTGAAGGGTGCACTACGGGTTTGGAATTGATAGCACTTGACATTTCCCATCAGCTTGAGTGCTTCCCGATGCAGTAAAAGTCCTTCAAGGGAAATAATACATACCCTATGTCAAATAATTACATATGTATTTTACTTTGTCTTAGATTTTGATATAACCCATGCATTAAATCTGAAATTGCTGAAAGGAGAGAGCATTCTATCAGATGGTGGTTTTCAATAGTTTAGTGCAGAAAATTCATGTTAATCCGAATCTTATCCGCCAGGGATATAGTAAGATACGTGAAATAGTAGTGTTTGCTGAATATGACAGGTTATACCCCTTGGTATTGCAGATTGTGTTATTTGAAGATTATTATATTATTACTAAGGTAGCGTTTGAAGCTATTAACCGTGAAACAATGTACAAAAATGTGCGGCTGATTGGCGCAAAATGGCGTAATATTCATATGCGGGAAATCATACTAAACGTGATCGCCTTAACGGGGTTTTCCTGTAGCTCTGTTCGACAGACGACAATTTTTCTTTTCCAAGTTCTACTATGGAACATTACGAGCGTTTGTGTGTTGCAGATTACTTCAACTACGGGTTCAACGAGGTGACATGGAGCGCGTACTGCGAGCGGCAGCGGCGTATGCGCGTAAACGAGGCAGG
This sequence comes from Hedya salicella, assembly GCA_905404275.2. NCBI lineage: Eukaryota > Metazoa > Arthropoda > Insecta > Lepidoptera > Tortricidae > Hedya > Hedya salicella. The sequence continues at coordinate 47,084,655 of FR990096.1, forward strand.
TGTAACGTTGCTGGCAGGCGCGCCGCTGCGCGCGCCTCCGCCCGACGTGCACCGCGCGCGCATGCCCGGTAAGCACGTCACCGTTCACCTACATCCGTGCTTTAGTTAAATACCGATATAATGTTGTGCATAAAGAAGGGAACATGCATCATTTTTGTTGTAACAATATGGTTATTTACGATACAAGCGCGGTAGGTATGTTTTATTGGGTTAGTCTCACGGGGTCTAATTAGCAACTCGTCTATAGAGCTGCTCGTCTAGTCAGCATCACCATATTGTTTGTGACGCACAAAGTCGTCAAAAAGTTCGGTACACGTTTTTATGACAGTTGAAATTAAGCTTGTGTACCAAATTGTGTGTCACTATCTATTTGGTGCTGACTGTCCAAGCATAATTGTGGTGACTTCTCGGTATTTCTTTCTAAATTACAAGGAATTAAACGTCAGTAAAATCAAGGCGGTGAAGAGGAGTCAGATAAATTTGTAATGACCAAGAAGCTAATACAATACAATAATAATCTATATAACTATGTAGTGAATATTAAAACAAATCGTGTCAAATTTTAATTGTTTTGCAGAATAATAATTTAGGTATTGATTTACAGAGTATAAGCACATGTCTCAATGTCATATAATTTTTAAAATATTAAATATTTTTAAACTGTTTCATAGGGAGCTCTTTGATACTTTATGGCAATTTGTTAAATATTTCAATCGTTGCCGACTGGTGGCGCCGCCCTCACACTTCGACACGGCCATCTTGACCTTCACCCGTCCACGGGTGCGTTATCTGAGGACAAAACCGAATCAAAAGTAGTCCGTTCGGCCAATCTGACATCGACATCACAAACATTTATTGTCACGCAACTGAAAGTATAGCCAAAATAATAATAATGCTGTCTAATAGAAATAACAAATCTTTGCCACACACATCACACAAGCATCATAAATCTAGATTTTACCAAATTGCTTAATCTTTTTCAGCTATCAGACTTGATAATGTTAGTAAGGTACCTTGTAAGCACCACCTGGTGTGACGTACGCCATCAAAACAAAATCGAAACAACAATTGACAAGTGGAATCACTTTTGACGTAGAATTAACATTACACCAGTGTCCTTCGGTGCAACAATAAAATCTAACAACTTGCCAGTCCATCGGCTTATTATTACATCTTCAAATGTACCAGTCCATCGGCACAAGCCAATCCATCGGCCTTAACGTAGGTAACCCAACGTCAGACGTTAACCATCACAGCCGCGTAGGTGCTACTCCTCGCAAAGAGCATACTGCACATAAAAAGCAGTTTGAAATTTGGCGCCACGGGCCAATAAGTTTCGCCGCCCCAAAAATCAAGAAAAAAAAACGATTTAAATAGAAAAATAATTTTTTTTAAAGATTTTAATAACGTGTACCTACTTTTTTTGCGGTGTACAAATTTATTTACGAAGTCATTAATTATGATTTCGTTACTTCGTTGTATTGTTAAATCGGCTTCAATATTGAGAATCGCACAACTTTTTAAACGTTCTTCAGAAGCCCGTGAGCGAAGATAATTCTAACCGAAAATGATCTTTCTGTTCTGCGCCTCTGCAGTTTGTCACCTGCAGTGCACAAGTAGATTCTTTACGCAATTTCCGTGTTTGGAAATCTCTTTAGGGTTCCGTAGTGAAAATTGCAAAAACGGAACCCTGTAGTTCCGTCATGTCCGTCCGTCCGACCGTCCGTCCGTCATGTCACAGGCATTTTACTGAAAAACTACACGATGTATGTTCATGAAATTTGAAGTTTGTATGTCTTATATAAGCCGCTACTTAGTTTGATACATAAATGATAAATAAATATTTTTAGGGGCGCATATATTATGTAACCGAAACTGATTTTTTTTTTCAGCAAATATCAATGTGTGGGACATATTAATATATTTTTTTAAAGACTGGTATCTAAAAAAAAAGTTGTTATGTTCGGAAAAAATCGCTCCGGAAGTAGCAAAAATTGTGTCCCCCGCCCCTTCAATTTTCTAAACGGTATGTTCAGAAAATATGAAAAAAAAAATACAAATATAGAGCTAAATAAATACTTTCAACGAAAATTGTTTTGAACTTGATCGAATATCCCGTTTTTGAGTTATTGCCAAGAAACTGCGCTTCTCAGCAAAAAAACTTAAGTGCCATGGATAAACGCTATTTTGCTAGTGCACTTTTTCATATCGTATTTTTGTATTTTTTTGTATGAACGGCTGCGGAACCCTACACTGAGCATGGTCCGACATGCTGTTGGCCGTTTTTTCTGTATAGAGAGCTCCGTAGGTTTTTACACTTACAAACGTGTTTCCGATTAAATGACTTACTAGTTCTTGTTTTTTGGTTATGTTAATTCCGAATTTAATTGATAAGAAAAACCGGCCAACACAATTTATGCTACGTTTGGAGCAATTATTTTCGAAAATATTTACTAAATTGATTTTTTTTAGAAATTTTAGTCTTTTTAGAAGAACTTTAGGAAATACTAGAAGGCGCCCGCAACTTCGTTCGCGGAGGAGAAAAAGTCGTAACCCCTCTTTTTTTCTTCACGTAGTCGGGTAAAATGTATCCTATAACCATCTGGAGATACCCAGCTACCCGTGTACCAAAAATAATTGAAATCGGTTTAGCCGATTTTGCGTGATGAAGCCACAACGACACATATAAACATACATAAAATCCAAAAAAATGTTTTTCATTTTAGTGACCTCCAAATAGTCCATAACAATATATTTTTTTTAAATATCTTCAATGTACATTTCATTTATACAACTTTATAATAGTATAGATGTGCCACACATTGGTATTTGCTGAATTTCGGCAAATATTTATATTTCTTGCTGTTTTTCAGCCTCGTTTAGGTACATGTATTTAGTTTTGACATTGAGATTAACTATCAAAGTTAGTAGCGGCTTATTCAAGACACTTATACTCCAAATTTCATTATATTTTGAGTAAAAAGCATGTTCATACCAAGATAGGTTATGACGGTTTATACGGACGGACGGACGGACATGACAAAACTATAAGGGTTCCGTTTTTGCCATTTTGTCTACAGAACCATAAAAATAAAAAAGTGAGAAGTAAAAGTTGGTTGAATGGCGCCAATACCAAAACAAAATGTAAAGGCCAAGGAGCGGCTACGCCGCCCCTGGCACATTGGCGCCCCGGGCCATGGCCCGGATGGCCCTAGGGTAAATACGCCCCTGCTTACATGCTCCGGCACTTCTGATGCGGTCCCAACAACACCCAGTCCATCGGGTATGCTTTCAGTCCATAGAAAGTATTTGAAGCGTCAATAGTGAATCCATTTGAATTAAAATGACAGCAACACTTCACTAATTGGAATCAGAGGCATTATCATTATCGTCACATATAATGTCTAATTCAGAGGGGATCTTTTGTTCGGGGACTTTCCTCACTCTGTCGTGTGGATATTTGTACGTTCTATTAGATGTGAGCGATTTAAGCAAATACCTAATACCATCTAAAACTTCAATAACATTAAATGGTCCTTTAAACTTAGGATCAAGTTTCAATTGATTTCTCTCCTCGTTTTCAATTAAGACATAATCACCTACTACACAATTTTGAATAGCCTTATTACTGTCAAACCGATTTTTATCGTATTTGACATTTTCCACCATATTTCGGGACGCATGCTTTCCTCAAGTGTCATTAAATCTAGGGATCTGGCAACTTTGCCAATTAATAAGTCGAGAGGACTTGCTTTGGTAACACAGTTAATGGTAGAATTGATAGCCAACTGAATATCACCTAACGCATCTTGCCATGAGCGATCTTTGCTAGTTTTTACTGACGTAAACATGCTTTTTAGCGTATCCATGACTCTTTCGACCTGGCCGTTAGCACGACTTGCACCGGTAGCGATAAGGTGCAAATGGATATTGTGATTACTACAGAAGTTTGAGAACTCTTTGCTAGAAAAACAACGACTTTGGTCTGCAATAACCCTTTGAGGAGCACCAAACAATACTACTATTAAGAGCTCGAATGCTATTGGCACGGCAGTGGATCAAAAGAACATACTTCGTGAATGCGTCAATAATGACGAAAACATATTCTTTGAAACGATTCTTGCCGCTAAGTTTGCCCGAGGCGTCAATATGGTTAGTGTGCCAAGGAATTGCGGTTTTAGGGATTGGGTGGATCTCGGCTTGTACTCGACCAGATTGGGGCTTGGATTTTTTGCGTGTGATGCAACTATCAACAAACTTTCGAACATATTTCGACATCCCTGGGAACCAATAGTAATCATACACTTTCTCGAGCGTTTTTTCCCCATCCAAGGTGCATGATAGATTCGTGAACGTTGTTGATAACTGCCCACCGAAAACTGCGAGGAACTATTGGGACGCAACGAGTACGTCCGTTGCGTTGGATCTTGCGCTGAAGAATGTTGGAACATTATTCCGTGGTTGGAACGAACCTCATGAGTTTTCCTAATGTCCTCAGACAAAATTTCGTTCTGCAAGTCTGATATGATCTTGCGAATCTCCTCATCTTTCTCTTGCTCAGCTTGTAGCCAAGTGCTATCTAGGGACGCTAAATCTACACGCTTTTGTTCTTCACGCTTCAATGGAGTCAAGGACTCGACGGGTACTGGATCTCGAGACAGACAATCGACATGGGACATCCTCGTGCCTTTCTCGATAATCAATGCTGAAGTCGAACGATTGGAGGTATGCCCACCAACGGTTCACACGCGGGGACAAATCAATCTTGGTCTTTGAGGCCTTGACGAAGTTGCAATCGGTTATTACCTAAAATTTTTAAACCTTTAAGATAGTGCTTGAACTTGATCGCATTTACAACCGCCAGGCTCTCTAACTTGTACGAATGATATCTGGATTCAGCCGGAGACGTACGACGACTATTATTTGCCACTACATGCTGTTTGTTGTCTACCTTTTGCAGGAGCATAGCACCGTAACCGTGTGAACCTCAATAGGGAGACTAGGATTGAAGATCATAAGCACAGGCTCACTAGTCAACTGTGAAATGATTTTTTGACGAATCTCTTCGTTCTCAGGTCGCCAATTAAGAGACTTGTTCTTGCTACTTGTGAGTTTATATAGGGGTGTCATGATTTTAGAGAAATCGCGAATAAACTGCCGAAAGTATGAGGCGAGGCCTATGAATTGGCGAAGTTGGGTGATCGTTGTAGGTGGAAGGAGCTTCTTAAGGGCCTCCATTTTTGCCAGGGTTGGGCTGCACCTGACCATCTTCAATGACAAAGCCTAAATACTCTATACGCTTCTTTAGAAAGGAGCATTTCGACAGGTTTAGGGAAAAGCCTGCTTTTGTCAGAACATCCAAAACAAGACGAAAATGCTCGATGCCTTCTTCAACAGTGGAGGCCAAGATCAACACATTATCTATGTAAACCACATCAAAAGAGTACGCAAAATCACCTAGTGCCTTCATTATCGCTCTCTGATAAACGGAACTAGCATTCTTCAAGCCAAAAGGCATCGTGAGGAGCTCCCACTGACCTTCCAGTGTCACAAATGCAGTTTTTTCAATCGATTCTGGTGCTACTGGAATTTGATGGTAGCCACTTAGCATATCAAGAGCTGTACCATTTGGCATTACCTAACCTTGCTACTTGATCACTGATAAGAATGTAGAGGAAACCTATCATCAACAGTGTTATCGTTAAGTTCTCTGTAGTCGACGCACATGCGATCAGCATGATGCGATGCGATAGCACAGTTGAACAGTCCTCGTCACCACAGTCTTCCACCAGTAACGACTCGAAAGAGTTTCCAGTAGAAATATTAACTTTATATTTTACTCGTTGACTAACATAAGTTGAAGGTAGTACTGCAGTCGTCAAGCATAGAGGGGCATTTAACACATCTCCATTTCTTGCTTTCCGTCGCTCGCATTAAGTCATACAGTTTATCCAAAATGTTGTGCATTTAACATTAAATATTTTTCGGCAGTTAGAGCATGTGAGAAACCGACTAATTATTATTTATCTACATAAATAAAAAAAAATTGCCGTGCGTTAGTCTCGCAAAAACTCGAAAATGGCTCGACCATATGGTAAAACATGGTAGGTAAAGAACCCTCATTGTAACCAACATGTTAAGAGACTCTTGCTAGATGGCTGGATCAAGGGTCATGTACAGAAGGCAGTAATCCTGGACACCGTCCGCATAGGAGGTTCCTCTCTTCGCAGCCTTTTGTATTTTACTTTTTATATTAATTTTGTAAAAAAACAGCTTAAGATAAATAAAGAATACACTATTAATATTTTTATTTAATTTACCAATTTCGATTATGTCTTACTGAATATGAATTTACACACACATATTTCAAAATAATCCTAATAACCATAGATGTTCTTGGAAACCCTAATTAAAACGAGATGCAATTTTCTGGTTTGCTTTCTCTGTCGGACACGCTTTATTTTCGCAGTTCTCAGTCCAGTTCTAATTATTAAGTCCATGATCAAATCCTAAAACAAAGAGCTTTGAACATCAAACTCTTTTTATTATGACAGTAAATAAGTGGCCAGTTGCGACAAAAGGATAAAATGACTGAATGAATGTTCAATGTCAAATGATATGATATAAAATGGATCGTAACTCGTAATCACAGCTGGTAATCTTCGTACAACAAAACGCGTACGTTAGCGCCATGTTGTTCTTAATGTTGACTGACGTTTTTCTCTGCTGTGATTGGCTGTTGCTTTGTCAATACACTCGTCTTGTCATCTATAAATTATTTTTCGAAATTCATTCTGTCACTGTCACAGTAAATTGTTATCGAGTGATGTCCTTGTGTTTATCCTGTCTTGCTTTTCGCAAAATATTTTATGAGTGCTGTGTTTGTAGAACTTTGCGAAAGGACGCATTTTTTCACCTGTTCCCGTGCTCTGAGAAAATACTTATTAAGTGGTTGAAGTGAAGTGAAGTTTAAATCGTGATGATCTTGCAAAATTATCGCCCGCAGAACTAGCAAACATTATGTCCAAGAATTCATTTTGTTTCTTTGACTGCGCCGAGCACTAAACTATTCTCAGTAATTTCATTGCTCTGACTGTCCGATTTACAATTAAATCTTAACAAATAATGGGTTTTTAATTTTTTTCGCCACTGAGGTATAATTCTCAGCATAGAATTTGATCACAATATGTACAATTACTGAAGTTACATGTTCAATTTACGTGCCGGGAATTATTCATTCTAAATATAAGACCTCATTCAATGAACCTAGACCGCTTTGGCTGAATACGTTACGATCCCTTGCCATATAGCAATCTCGAATAGAAAAAAAAATAAACGTCAGTCAACACTAATCGTACAGATTAAATCTAGTTGCCTAGTGCAAATAATATTTGTTTCTGAGTTGGCAGTCTGATACGTAGTATCTCTTATTAGTCTGTGCTCGTAATCGGACCCGAAAACAGTAGTTGTACCCATAGTGAATAGTGATCAGTCGGAGCACACAAATCTACAACATCAAAATTTCACGAAATTAAACTGAAACCACATTTCCCATACTTTAGGTTCCGGGTCCTTACTCATTGTCAATTATATATTGAGACAATAACAGAGCGACATTTTTATACTTGGACATCTATACATTAGGTCAAATATAATTTGGAACTAAATTCATCTGACCAATTTTATACTTAGACATACATACGTATCGTGTCAAAATTATACTGGGACAAAAGGCGAGTAGACATTATTATTGGCTCCGTGCACGACTTCAGCTCGACCTAGCGTCCACAACTTTGTTGGCTCTGACGTTTTGTCATTTAATCGCGACGTTGTGATAAAATATCATTATAATCCAAAATTTCTGTAATTCCTTAATTTGGGTGGAGAAAGCGTTGTGAAATAAACATTCTTCATTCAAATCAAATGGGGTAAGTAAAATTGTTGCAAAAAGTGTGTTTTATTTTGAATATGTCAGGGTTTGTTATTTAATTTTTAGTTGTAGTTTTACTGTAAAACAAGAAGCTAACGCTACTTTAATGGTTTCATTCAATAATAATCAACATATATAATTATTCCTGTATCGCTAGTGATAAATTAAATATCGTTTATAGATCGAAATGAGTATTATTTTAAGGACCGGGTTTATTCAAATTAGGTAACCAAGTCTAAACAGATTACTTTGAGTTATGACAGATAACAGCGCCCACATTAGTTATATTTTTGGCCACTATGAGCGCTGCGTACGATTATATTACTGCCACCTAGTACTTCGCACCCAGCGAATACATCGTCGTTTTTCCTTGTAGTCCCAAATCGCATAAATCTTTTCACGGCCTTATAATAGGAATAAATTTTTTATTGTTGTATTTTTTTTTATTTCAGAAATAATGTTCATACGAGGGCTGCTATTTATATATCCGGAAACCGGGATTACAATCTTCTTAAATAGCATATTTGACCGCCATGGTAAAATTTGAACTTTTTTAAGTATATAAGGTATATTTTTTCTTCCTTATTAACGCTCGTGTTTTGTTTTTGACGGGTTTTAAATGTCATCTCGCAGCAAGAATGGAACTCACTCGTGAAAATATTCGTGCTATGATTTATTATGATTTTCGGCGTGGTTTAACGCAACAACAGTGCATAGATCAACTAACTTCAACTTTTGGTGATGAAGCCCCATCTAAAACTACTGTGTATCACTGGTTTAGTGAGTTCAATCGTGGACGTAGTATGCTTACGGACGAAGTTAAGGCAGGTCGCCCGAAATCGGTCGTTGTACAACAAAATATCGAGGCTGTGCGAAAACTTATAATGGACGACCGACATGTTACGTACCGCGAGATAGAGGCGACTCTGGGTATTTCTATGACCAGCATTAATAGCATATTACATAATTATTTGGCTGTAAAAAAAATTTGTTCGCGTTGGATACCCCACAACTTAACAAATGAGCAAAAACATGCTCGCGTCGAATGGTGCAATAAAATGTTAAAAAAATATAACCGTGGTGACTCAAAAGCCGTTTATAACATCTATACAGGTGACGAATCCTGGATCTATGCATACGATCCCGAAACGAAGCAACAATCAACGGTATGGGTGTTTCAAAATGAGCCGAACCCTACGAAAGTTACTCGTGCAAAAAGTACATTGAAACAAATGGTGGCCTGCTTCTTCGGTATTAATGGCCATGTAGCTACAGTGCCACTAGAAAACCGTAGAACGGTTAATTCAGAGTGGTACACGACCATTTGCTTACCGGAAGTATTTGAACAAATTCGTAAAACTAACCAGCGACGAAGAATCATTCTTCATCATGACAATGCCAGCTGTCATACGTCACGCGAAACAACTCTATTTTTGGAGGGTCAAAATGTGGAATTAACGGGTCATCCGCCGTACAGCCCTGACTTGGCACCCAACGATTTTTATTTATTTCCAAATATAAAGAATAAATTACGCGGTCAACGATTTTCGACCGCTGAAGATGCTGTCGACGCATTCAAACAACACGTTATGGAGGTACCTCAGGCGGAGTGGCAGAAGTGCTTTAAAAATTGGTTCACGCGAATGCAAAAGTGCATAGATCATCAAGGGGAATACTTTGAAAAACAATAAAACTATTTTCAGCCGTGTACGTTTGTTTGTTTTTTTGTTTCCGGATATATAAGTAGCAACCCTCGTATAGTTACTGATACTTTTTCTAAAGAATATAAAAAATGTGATCCCAAAATATTTACATTAATCTCGACTTGTTACTGCCATTTCACATGGTTTAATTATGAACTAAACGCAGCTCATATACTTACTTTTTCCCCGCGAATATAAGTTGAATCATCGAGAGCGTGGAATTGCATATGTAGTAGTATTGTTTGTTTACAGGCATTCTATATTTGAATTTTCTATTTTCTTGTACTATCAGCATACAAAGAGGTTGTTATATATATATATATCGAAGAACTAAAAAACAAAAATAATGTCAGTGTGAAATTGTCAATATTATTTACGTTGTGCGTATATTTTTACATCTGATTTGATTGTATTCTCAATTAATTATTGTGTCCGCCCGTACGACTACGAAAATTTCTATATTTTAAAAAAATGTGGCTGTAAGTAATTTTGGTCCTATTGAGAATCAAAGTAAGCAAATAATTTTCAACTGTTCTAAATATTTTGAAAATGAACTGACGAAAAATTTAAGCTTGCCTTACACCGCTGCCCAGTTAGTTGAAAAAGCTACAGGTGTTTGTCTCTCTACTGTTTATAACATTGTGACTGAGAGCAACAGCGAGAAATTCGCAACAACAAAGAAATTCACCTCCCCGAAGAATAAAAAGTTGCGTCCTTGTCCGTCATCAGCAGTAGACGATTTTGATCTGGAAGTCATCCGGAGAACTATATACAATTTTCATCTGTCCCATAAGCAATTTCCAACCTTAAAGGGACTCCACTCTGTGTTAAAATCCGATATAGATTACAAATTTGGCATTTCCACCTTACGAAAACAAATACAAAAATTAGGATTTAAATGGAAAAAGACCGAGGACAATCGAAAAATATTAATGGAAAAACACAACATACGACTGCTAAGAATAAATTACCTTATCAAAATTGCGGAATATCGATCTCAAGATAGACCACTAGTTTATACTGATGAAACCTACATCCACACTTCACATGTGTCCGGAGAAGCTTGGACCGATGGAACAGAATTTGGTGTAAAAAAACAAATCAGTACAGGCCAGCGGTTAATAATAGTGCACGCAGGAGGAAAAGATGGCTTTATTCCCAACGCTTTGTTAATGTTTAAGGCAAACCAAAAAACGGGAGATTACCATGACCAGATGAACTTTGTCAACTACGAAAAATGGTTAAAAGAAAAATTAATACCGAACCTCAAACCGAATAGCGTACTTATCGTGGATAATGCGTCCTATCACAACAAACTTTTGAATCGTGCTCCAACGTCAAATTCTAATAAACAAGAAATGATGGATTGGTTGACAGAACACAACATTTCGTATAACCGGTTGATGTACAAAACCAGTTTGTATGAATTAATTAAACAAAATAAAGAGCGGTTTCGCGAGTACCACATAGATGCAATTTTAAAAGAACATGGCCACTCCGTATTACGATTGCCACCGTATCACCCGACATTCAATCCGATCGAAAATATTTGGTCCATGGTAAGAGGATATGTAGCAAAAAGAAACGTTTCATTAAACATGCAAGGCATTATGAGTTTAGCAACTGAACGAATGAATACCATCACTGCTGAGGACTGGGAAAATATTTGTCACCACGTCGAAAGTGAAGAAAATAAATATCGATGTCAGGAAGGAGAAATGGATCAAATAACAGACAATTTTATTATCAATACTTGTGACAGCTCAGATGAAGAACATGATAGCGAATAAAAGAAAAAAACAGAGGACTACTACTTATTCCACTTCTTGGGTATGTCATTTTATTAAGTTAAGAGAAAATTATTCTCCTTTTGTTGCAACCGGTACAACCACTACAAATGCAATTCCATCTTCTCGATAATTCAACTATACCAATGACATTCGAGCGGAAAAAGTAAGCATTGTTTTTCTTTAATATCTATCATGTTAAACAAAAACAATGCTCCTTTTCTTTTCATTTGTCAACACTGTCAACCTTTTTCATATGTTTATTCCTGCATGAATAATTGCAGTCGTACTTAATAATGAAAACAATTAGTCATGTGCAAATTAAAAATAAATAATATATTTACCGTAGGTAACATAAAGTTTAAGATGATTAATAAACTTTTTGAATTCATATACGACCTCATCGTACTCCCATCTAATGTCTTTGTACAGGTCGGTTTAGAGAAAAATATAAATTTGAATGGACAATGTTTGGAAAATTAACATATGCACGCAGATTTGGCGCTGTAAATCGTGATGTGGAAGTCTCATTACGCTCAGGAATTTATATACAACTTTGAAACCTTGCATAACAAATGACTATTGTGATGTTACAGGGCCGCCGAGAAACGATGAGGGCATGCACTCGCCTATGGGGAACAGCTTCCAAGCGCGAGAAAATACTATTCAGGTATCTACATTACGACGAAACTATTTCTATTACGCGTTACTGACATTTTGATGGCCGTGCAAAGGGCACCAGCAAGGTCGGATAAAATGCCTTTGGCTGTGAACAGCACAGCTGTTTCTTTTCAGTTCAGCTCGCTTGTTTAAAAGAGCCCCCGGCACGCCTAGCAAAAAGTTGATGTACTTACTTCAAACGGCTAAACAATTTATTTAAATTATAATTATTAGGCTTAGGACTTTTCGTAGCGTACCGTGGTTCAAAATCCACGGAGCCGCTACTTCTAAAATAATATTTTTCAAAGTCAAAATAATTTATTAATCATATGTAAAATGCATTTTACAATGGTGAAATATAACTTCAGTAGACGAGACGCGATCGACCTATACAAAAGCTGTGAGATATAAATCAAATAAGAAACAATGTACAGTATATTTTTCTTCGTCTTATTTTAATTCTTTGTATAGCTACGAAAAGTTCTAAACCTAAATGATATGACTTAATACATTCAATCAAATCAAAATACGTTTAATATCGATCCCAAAGAGCTAAGATTCCAGTATTTAATTTTGCAAGTTGTAATATTGCTCATTTTAATTAAAATCAAAAACAAATTTGTACGTGTGTAATCAAAAGTGACAACTAATTTGGTCAATATTTTTTCATTTTAAATTGCGAATGAGTTTTCACTACTCACTAAACATGGGCATTAAAGAGGATGCATAATATATGTGATCAGTTATTCATATTACTGTATAGGTTTATGATAAAATTAATTTCATTCGATTAAAATGAACTCAGTAACTTTGTGACAGTATAAATCATTATATTTAATACTAGAAGATGCCCGCAACTTCGATTGTGGAGGAGAAAAAGTCATAAACCTTCATTTGTTCTTCTAGGCGGGTAATAAATATCCTATAACCATCTGTGGCTACTCATGTACCAAAAATAGTTGAAATCCGATTAGCCGATTTGGCGCGATGAAGCCACAAGTACGTTTCGCTTCTGCGACCTCCAAATAGTCCGTTACAATAGTTTTTTTAAAATATATTCAATGAATAAATATTTTATTTTTTCATCTTTATAATAGTATTAATACATCATACTTTTTGACTTTTGACTTCGAAAATTATATTTCATATACCTATAATGGCTCCATGGATTTTAGAACCTACGAAAAGTTCTAAACCTAAATGATATGACTTAATACATTCAATCAAATCAAAATACGTTTAATATCGATCCCAAAGAGCTAAGATTCCGAAGGCATGCATGCAGATGCACACATCGAACTTGGTAAAAACTTCTGGGGGATAGAAAAGATAAATTTTACATATCGATCGTCTATTCACACACATTGCCCACAAACAGAATTGGGCATTATATGAATAATTTTAATAAAACACACAAGTATTCGTTATTAAGATTATTTGCGAATGAATCATTCGGACACACTTTCTTCTCATTTTACTTCGAATAAAAAAATGAATTTTATTCCTCATTTTATTCCAATAAATAACACGAATAATATTTTAGAAGATACTTATATTTGCCATTAAACACCAACTAGAGCATGTTTTGCGGTTAAGGTATTATATCCCGATTATATCGACTAAAAAGGTTAAGTGGGGCTCCCATACAACAAACGTTATTTTTAGGGTCTATTTTGTACGGATCCCTCGGTGCGCGAGTCCGACTTGCTCGGTTTTTTTTATTTTTTATTACCGAGATTAAAAAAAACATATTGCAAATAGGTGATTTATAATGTACAGGTTAAATTATTTGCATGCGCATAAATACAAAGTACTTGAAGGCCACGCCGCTGCTAACACCGCGGCGGCGGCGGCTTGGCAAAAACACGCACATGTCTTATTGCAAGTCAAAGTTCCTTAGTTTGCTCACTGACTCACCAATCATCCAAAATCTAAGGTCCACAACCTCCTCTCTCTCAACTGAAAGGCCAAATACAAGAAACCATATACTGAATACCGGCTACCGGACACCGACAAACGGACGCCGGACACCGATCAACGGATACCGGACAGCCGGATACCGGATAACTGGACACCGGATACTGGACAACCGGACACCAGACAACCGGATACAGGACAACCGGACACCGTACACCGACAAACGAACAACTGGACACCGGACCACGGGACACCGACAAACGGACACCGTTTTTTATTCGATTATTTGGTGTTTATTTAGTTAGTAACTGATATGTCATTCAATACCTTAAATTATTCAGAACGCAATAAAGTTTTTTATTATTCGTCGGATAGATAGTACCGACACGGTGTGTTTGGCGTTAGAGTAGTAAGTTACTACTCTAACGCCACGCTCCGTTACTACTAGTAACGAAGCGTGCGTTTTCTTGACCCGGGCAGGTGATGACGGCGGAGCGGCGCGAGTACGGGCGCGCGCACCCGCCGCCGCGCGACCTGCCGCCGCCCGACTACTTCGGCCCGCCGCCCGACCACTACTTCCCGCCGCCGCACGCGCCGTACGACGAGCCCTGGGGTACGCCGCACCTTTATATACTAAAACATGTACCTGCGGTAAATACTATATTAGTAAATACTGGGTACGACAACAAAACCTATAAAATCACAAAAAATATGTATAATAAAACAAAAAAAACATGTATAACAACATGTATAACAACATATATAACAATTACAATGCATAAAGTAGTAGCCCAGATGCAGAAGGGTTCTTCCAGTACTAAACAACTATCACTAATATTGATTTATATAAATTACATGCTTAGATCAAATGACTAAGTAATAGGAACAATAATAGCAATGTTTAATACAGTTTATTTTCATAATCGAAATTCTGTAAGGCTGGAACCAACTGCACTTATTGACTCATGGACTCGAAGCAGACCTATCAGCATATAGCTATGACGTGAAGCTTTCACCAGTTATGGGTCTTTTAGGCCTGCTGAATTCGTAACAAAAATGGTAAGTAGAAAAACAAATAATTTCTTCTGTTCATAAAAGTTGTATCCTTATATTATATAGAAATTTTGTGAGTGTGGAATATTTTCGAGGAAAATGACAAACTAGTATTAAACGGTATTGGATTTTTATCTACATAATATAAAGACTGTACACGATAAAATGTGGTCACGCCTGATCTGGTATATTTTTCTATCAACTCCTTGTTTAGAAACAGTATTTCTTTTGCATGAATCCATGGATGCAATACTATAAAATAGAAGTACAATCACATTCAGATGTATGATTATTTGTGAGATTTTGCTTTATATATCCCAACTTACTTATTATTCGTTGTACAGCATTTTCTGCCAGACTTCGGTATGTTTCTGCCTCTAAATTATTAATATATATATGGTTTATGTAAGGGTTCAAAGAGTTTTTTTATGCCTTATTAAATTGTCTATTCACAATAACTATTTTTTTTTTATTGTCTTCTGTTTGGGGCAGTTTGGTAGTATAGTAGTAGATATTTATTACTTGAGTATATTTTGATTTTGACTGGTATTTCCCACTTTAATGGCCTTCCATACAAAAGCTACTTTCAGTGCTTGAAATGGACAGCCTTGCTGGCTACCCTGAGTAGAAATCAGTCAGTTAATCTAGTTCTTGGTCAGATGTTATTCTAAAAAGCGTAAAACAGTTTGTTAAAATATAAATACAATTATGGTATTGTAGTAGAAGGGGAATGTATAACGCAAAATCTCCCACATGCACATATATTTTAAATGATTTTAGTTTTATCTTATAGTATTATATCTATAGATTATTTTAAATAAGCAGTTCATAGAAAAGTATATCAGATCAGGCGTGACCACATTTCATCGTGTACAGTCTTTATTATTTCGTTACAAATAGCATCTAAAACACTGCCCTGAAATCTGAAAACGTATGCTTCGGGGCTAGTACCATGTACGGGTATCCTGTCGTTTTTCAAAATTATTTTGGTCAAATTTCATTACACAAACAAATTTTAGCAACTTTTTTTGCCAATATAATCTTTGGCATAATTACAATACGCAAATTTTCATTCAGCAGATTATTACTGCGGAAAATGACATTTAGGCATTTGATATTAAGGCAAAAAGAACATTATACAATAAACATTTAGTCAATTGAATTGTTATGACAAAAAATAAAACGATAAAAATCGGATTGGTGTAGGTAATGCAATTTGACCAAAATAATATTGGTTAAACGGCACGATCCCATGGGTGCGCCAAACTTCACATGAAATTACAAATTACTACGCATATAACATAGAACACTCATAACAGCTCAAAAATGACCCCACATGTATTGTACCAAAATCGAATCGATTGTACCTAAGGCAAAATTGACAGTTTTAGTACTACGACGGCTTTTGATGGCAGAACATTTCAGATTGTAGAAAATCAATATATCTGCATTTATTCAAAATGCCTTCATGTGCAGTGACATGGTGTCGAAACCACTCAAGCAAAAATAATAAAAAACACGGCATGCATTGGTTTGTGTAACTTTCTATGCATTGGAAAAACATACAATATTTTTACAAGAAATTTGTATGGGGATGTTATTATGCAATTTAAAGTATCTATATTTTAGGTACAGGTATTAAGATTTACACCTATATAATCCGCTAAAATTGAAAATGATACAACAATATATGTGTCTTTATTTAAACCAAGAATACAATTTAAAAACAAACAATACATATACAACGCATGTAAATGGTATTCGTATTTGTACGTATAGCTCAAGCCATCATTGCATAGGCATATCTCAATATTGGAAATTACTTTACTCATTTTAACGTAATGTGGATGGGTGAATATTTGAGCATTAATTATTTTGTTAGAAACATTTGTCTTTGTAATAAATGTCGTGCTATCGCAACTCAATTGGTCTTATTCTCCAGTTTTGACGGTAGTAAAATGTGTCCTATAAGAGGCACGGCTCACAGACGCATAGTTTCGGAGAAATTATGTTATTTTTTGTATTTCTGTGTCGACCATAATGACGCCAATATACGGGTAATGACGTTTGTTGAGATCATAGTGATGCTGTGATATGGATAATGACGTTTTGTAATTCTTTCTATGAATATTGATAAGAAAAACACAAAAATTCACCTAAAAAAAGAACCTAATGTCTTTGGTTAAACGAAGCACTAAATGTTTAATATAAGTGACCTTTTTATTTAATTGTTACTTAAAAAAAAGTATTTTAGAAGCTATAATTTCTTTTCAGTTGTTGTTTTTTTTAGTAACATATGGATAACACTGTAAATTTTGAAATTGAAAAAAAAACAACACAACAAATTATATATGTATATATATATATATATATTATCAGCATCTATACATCAAAATATAATAGTAACAAGCATTGACTTGTACCTTTCTATCTGTTAAATATGTACTTTTTCCTATATTATCCTTCTTTATTATATATTCTTAAATCATCTCTCCAAAATGCCCTATTATTAGAAAGTGAAACACCCTAAATAATGTGTACGTCATCATCATCATCATCATCATCATCATCATAGCCTATATTAGTCCACTGCTGGACATAGGCCTCCCCTATTGAGCGCCATAGCGCCTTGTCTTCAGCTTGCCCGTAGTCTTTCGCAGATCGTCATCCCACCTGGCCGGAGGGCGTCCTACCCTACGTTTGCCGAGTCACGGTCTCCACTGAAGAACACGTTTACCCCAGCTGTTGTCGGTTCTTCGTGAGATATGGCCGGCCCACTGCCACTTCTGCTTACTAATTCTTTGAACTATGTCGATAACTTTGGTTCTCTGTCGATGTATTCGTTACGAATCCTGTCCTTCAGAGAGACTCCGAGCTCACTTTCCATAGCTCGCTGAGCGACTTTGAACTGGTGGACCAGCCCTAAGCCCTACCGTGAGTGTCCAGGTCTCAGCTCCGTAGGTCATGACGAGTAGGACGCACTGATTGAAAACTTTACTTAAAATTGTTTTTACCTAACTGCAGGATTTGCCCAAGGTAAGTATACTCGGAAATAATTTCGAGCGGATGGTGGCCATGTACGACACGACGACTGGTCCCGGATTAATGAGGCCATTGATCATGACCAGGGGTCGGACAAAAAGTGCGGATGACGTCAAACCACTTATAGGTGATTTCAAATAGTATTTTTGAATTTCATAAACAATTATCACATCATTTATCAACCTCTTTATTAAACGATATCGCAACTTGAAATGAGTAAGTACGTTATTGACTGACACATTGTCAATCAGATGAACAATAAATTGACTTAGTTATTGTTTAGCTATTGCATCTTCTCGATTATATTTAGCTAAAATGTATATTTACTAATGTATAAAAAAACGCTGTAAAAAGTCATCTTTACTCGAATATTGTGGCAATTTTCCGTTTTTGGTGGTACGTGACAAACACGTATACTTACTGTTCTTATTGTAACCAAATACGAAAAGATATCGGGCAATCCTATATTTATGTTACAGTACAGTAGATGAGATAAAGACCGTTTGCAACAAAATGTTGCTAATGTCCTCATTGGTGCTCTTAGAGAGCATAATGCAAGCAGACCACCTGTAATTGATTCTAAAGTTCTCAACTGTACAAACAACGTCACCATAAAAAATTTAGCTCTCAACTCATCCAACATTTTTTTTTAAATTAATACCACTTTGTTACTAAATGTCACACGGAATTTTGAATACAAACATCACCTGTGTGCAAGATTAGGTACGTCATCCGCACTTTTTGTCCGACCTCTGATCATGACTTTGGTTTTACCCAAATTCACGCCGAGACCGATGCGTCGCGAGGCTGAAGCTAGGCCATCCAGCATATGGTTCAGCTCCTCCAGCGACTCCGCCATTAAAACTATGTCATCAGCGAATCGCAGGTGTGAGATGTAGTCGCCGTTTATGTTAATGCCCTTGTCTTTCCAGTCCAGCGTCTTAAACATATTTTCCAACGCGCTCGAGAACAGTTTCGGGGATATAACATCCCCCTGTCTCACTCCTCTGCGCAGTTGGATGGGTTTAGACTGCTGGCCCTGTATTTGGACACTCATGGTGGCGGCTTCGTAGAGACATCTCAGCACCTCTATATAGCGACAGTCTACTTGGCATCGTTGTAAGGATTCCAGAACAGCCGAAGTTTCGACAGAGTCAAAGGCCTTCTCATAGTCCACAAAGGCCAGACCCAGGGGCTGATTATACCCCTCGGACTTCTGTATAATCTGCCTCACTGTGTGTATGTGGTCTATGGTGCCATATCCTCCGCGAAACCCGGCCTGTTCCGGTGGCTGGAACTCGTCGAGTCTCCTAGCGAGACGGATCGTGTTCACTCGTGAGAACAGCTTACAGACGTGGCTCAGCAGCGAGATGGGTCTGTAATTTTTAAGAAGGATTTTATCTCCCTTCTTAAAAAAGAGCACCACCAAAGTCCCACTCCCGCTCCACGTCTTTAGAGTTCTCCCACTGTGAAGGACGGCGTTGAAGAGGTGTACGTGCTTTTTCCAAAAAACTGCAGAATTCGTAAGAAAAAAAGAGCGCCCTCATGACAAACCTCACAAAATAGTGATATCCGGCTACAATCTCAATAGGTGTACACTCCTTTTGATATTTGAATTCGGTTAAAAACATCATTATTGTCTACAATAATCATTATTGATAACACTAAGACATCATTACTGTCAACAAGCGTCATTATAAAAACCATACTGGTTTACAATAATGATGTCGACAAAAATGACAATTTGGAAAAACATGTCGAAACTCGCTCATATTGCCAATTGACACTAACCTTAAATTTAAGTAAATCGTACCAAATCTGTCACAAAATGAAACACATATACAGTAATTTTAATATGTTTTTACGATATAATGTCGCAAAATAAGAATGACGCTATTCGTGACACGATGGAGAGCCTGGACACAATTGCTTCTTTAATTACGGAGCGCGACATAATAGCTTGTCGGCAGTTCACGGACGAATGAAGTGTGGTGTGCGGGTGGTAGGCAAGGCATCCTTCCCACTCTTACACACATTTCTTAGACAGGGTATCCGACGTAGGTAAGCAACGTGGCGTCATTATTGTAATAATTCGTATAATTTTTTAAACCCACAAATTAGAGTTATTTTGTAATTCTAATATTACCATTTTCATTACCCCTTTAAAGGTAACTAATTTAAGTATTATTTAGACCTTAACTTGATTTTTTAATGACCTTGTTTTATTGAATAATTTCTTAAATCTAAACGTAAGTCATGTTGGGACGCGAAAAATCATAGCGTTCAGCACAATATAAGGCGTTTATTTTTTTATATCAATAGAAAGGCAAGTTTTAGTGACATCGTCGCTCGCAACAGTTAACAAGAAAGGTAATGGCATCAAATACTCAAGTGATTTCGTCTTTACGTAAACATATATGACGCGGAAACCTTTTTTCATGCTCTCAAATATTCACCCGGATACATGTCTGCTTATTTACATATAAATACCTAAAATCAAAATTTACTTTGATTTGGGATTTACGACCATTAAGTTGCATTCAACAGTGATTGTCAGCGAACGAAAACAACATAGAAGCACAACTAGCGTCGCAAAATGACCCCACGAAAACTGCGTCGGTAAAGGCGGGGCGTATAAACTGGGTCAAACGGGCCGTCAGTTGCTTATGGCGGCGCTGCATGACTGTCGTTTTATTTCAATTATCATAGTGAAAAAATATGCCTTATTGTTCTGTAAAATAGTGTATTAATCATTCTAGAAAAGACAAAAAAAAAGATGGAATCACTTTGTACATGTAAAAAATACCGTAAACATAATTATATAATTATAATTGGGTCATCTTAACTAGACTGTTGATTTTTATTAGGCTAAAAAACTGTATAAGTTCGGGATCTCGAGCATATCTACTTTTAACCCATTCATTGCCGACGCCTCATATTTGTACTCATCACGCAGTGCCGCCTTCCAAGCGACGACGCGAATTCGCGTCCGCGGCATTAGGTTAATCCATTTCAAGGACGCGAATTCGCCTCCGCGGCATTACGTTGTCAAGGACGCGAATTCGCGTCCGCGGCATTACGTTGTCAAGGACGCAATTTCGCGTTTTCGGCTTCGTAAGTGAAATTTTTGTGTCTAAAAACAGGTTATTCTCGAAAACGTATTCAGTATAGACGTGACGGCCGTATACTTCAGACGTATATAAGTTTTTTATGGTTTTTAGTTAGATTATAATAAAGAAAGTGTTTAAAGCAAGTGTTTATATAATGGACAAAAATGGTAAGTATTTTCATATTGTTTTATGAAATATTTAGCAGTTCAGTTATTGATAATAGATAGATATAGGTATATATTATTAGTAATTATACACTTATTAGACTAATATCATGTTTTTGCAAATTAGTATCAATATTTAAAAAAATCACTGGTTGGCAACCTTTTCTTTATGTATAGTTATTTATTTATAATACGTGCATACATTATAAGTATTATTACTTTATAATTATAACATACATTACACATACATAATCTTGTGCCTTTATGCCCGAATTGCGGTAGGCAGAGTTACAAAATCAACAACAAACCTGAACAATTTCTTGTTAATTTTATAACCACATTATGCAGGGTTGCATTTACGACCGTTTGACGGAATATATATATATAAATAAGTTCTTAATTGAATATATATATCTTTATATATTTTCACAATGATTATTAGTAAATAACGTTCGTACGTATATATACCACATAGAATAGAGTTCTCACTATGCAAATTGGTTTGCTACTTAGTAGAATTCGTTTATATATGTTACACTTCCAAACTCATTTTTTTACTTGTTTCTATTCTATATTCTAATATTTAAATATTTTGCTGATTTTAGATAATGATGTTCGTAAAGTTTTAGACATAGGCAACATGATGTTCGTTTTAAAAAAAAACAAATTGTATATTGCGAACGACACCTTTCCCAAGCGATGATGAAGACAGCATCCCTCAAGAGAAGGATACGACAACACCATACGCAATTAATGAAGAGGGAAGTCAACGCATGTGTTCTTTCTTGTCCATGTAGACGAAATGTGAGTGCAGCGTTTGGAAAACATTCCCGGAGAGTACTCACTGGATTGTTTCAAACAAATAGAGGAGGTATAGAATAAATATGAACGAGAGTGAAGAATTAAAACTACATATTGATTTGTAATGTAATAGTGTTCTTATATTAAAATTAGTTATGTATTAGTTAGTCAATTTAGTTTAATTTTTAACAGATAGTTAAAAATTTGCATATCGCCTTAATTGTAATCAGTCTTGTTTCTTACATATTTTAAAATCACATGACAATAATAAGCGTTGTAGCATTTATAATATTACTGGTCAGGCTTTATCTAAGTTGTCAGTACCGGTGATACGCCCGGAAGCACCCTAAGCCTAGTCCAGGAAATCCTAGGCAGTCAGGACATCCGAATGGTGTATCAACTCTTCTGTTGTTTTTCGCACATTGTCGGCACTTTTTCCTCTTTTAATATCCTTTATTATTGCGTGGTAAATTTTGTGGTAGATGTATCCGACCACTATCCAATGGTCTGAATACGGGTTCTGGTGGCGGAGGCAATAGGGTTTCCACTATCTTCAATCATACAGTGTTCGTATATCGCCGTTACATGTCTTATACAACTGGAATGCATTAATCATCGCAATTTGAATTATATGTATTATAAATTTTTTATACCATTTTATTGATTTATGCTCACTTGAGTAATACGACAATAACTGATCGTGTTTGTCAACATTTCAGATAAACTTATTGTATTCTGCGATGGCTCTCGGTTTGTAGACGACGTGTCGTGTTCTGGAATGTCGAATTGGGATAAGGTCGCTATTATGCTCACTTGAAATATACAAAACGTCTCTTTCGTCGACCCATTTACAGACACATATATTTTTACAATCATGTAATATGATACATTCTCCTTTTTTTAGTTTTGTTTTAAGAATTTTTGGATTTCCTTTTCTGTTGACCCTTAATGTACCGGTGCAAAATGTTTTTTTTATGAGTAGTTCTCTTGTTAGGGCAATACTGCTGTAATAATTATTAATATATAGCGAATGCCCTAAATTTTCCAAATCTTTCATTAAGAACTTTACAACTTTGTGAGAATGCCCACGTCCACCGACAAGAGTGTCCCTTGCACCACCGTACATGTGTAGTTTCCAACAACCTCCTCGTACGTCTGCTAGAGTATAAAACTTAACTCCATATTGATGTCGCTTGGATTTCATATATTGACGAAACGATAGTCTTCCTCGAAATAACATTATTGACTCGTCTATCGCTATTTCTCTTGTAGGATGATAAATGTTCTTCATAACGTCGTTAAATGTATCTAGCAGCGATTTTATTTTCTTGATGCTTTGCATGCCGGCCTCCCGTTGAACATTTAACGCTTTCATTATAAGTAGAAATTTATTGCGACTCATGTAGTTTGAAATTACTGAATTTGGATACCGAGAAACGTCATAAACGTATTTACATCAATCGGGACTCACTCTGTGACGACCGACTGTGAAGCCGTAGCGGTAATTGTAGTAATTTATTCGCATATCTATTGGTGCACGTGATAATTAAGTCCATTATGCTGGGCATCAAAATAAGGTATAAAAAGTCAATAGGACTTTTTCCTGCCATATCAGATTTCAAGCCAGGAACGGCAGTAAAGTGAATATCATTTTGAACCGGTGGGTTACCATTTAACCAGTCTTCAACTGTCTCCGTCGTCGCTGCATGATGATCTGTGTCATCGTCATCCATAGTTAAATAATCCACCAGCAGATTAGTTTCCGTTGTGTCAGCACCATCTTCATCCTCTTCAACTTCCAAGTGATGGTCGATATTTTCACTGAGAAGGCCGTACAGTTCATTTAATGATAGTGATTCTTGTATACCAGTATCCTCCTCAACCACGTCTTCCGGCTCCTGCCATGAAGATAAAGTAGCGAAGATATCGTCAAAAGGGTCTCGTGAAGTCTACGGTCTTTGTTCCATTTTAAACTAAAACAAGAAAAAAGAAATTAAAATTTAATGAATTTTCGCCTATAATTACTACTGCTTAATTACATGAATGTTAACCTTAATTCGTTAAATCGTTTTATTTGAAAGAATAACAATTCTATCAACAGAAAAGAAAATCTTTTTTGATTTAGAATACGTAGGTAGCTTATAAAATACCATGCGGAAACTATATCATATTGTAATCTGTTATTATTAATTTCAAACTTAAAGAAAACTATCTATTAAAATATAACCACCCTTGGAAAAAGTGACAGCTCAGGATATTCTCACTATGAATACTACCACGCTTCGCACTTCAGGGGGCATTTTAAGAGTACGACAATCGACGCCATTTCAAATTTTTCATCTGCCTTTAGTCGAAAACCATTTCGAGATAATAGCCTGTAGAAACGGAAAACATTTTATTTATTTTATTTGTCACACGGCCGGTACATGGCTGTCACGCGGGCTGCCTTGGTTGCTAAAACATCTTCGAGACTAATCGACGTCGAATATCTTTCTTCATATTCTAAAAAAATGCGTTTTATAAAAATAAGTTGCCGGCATAATTAATATTCTTACGTTTGCAACACATCACCCGCCAAATAACCCCATTTTGTACATAAGCCCTTTTTACTTAAGTCACAATTAAAAATGACTTTATCACAGAAAATTAAGGATTTTCGAAAGATAAAAAGATACTGGTAACTCGAATTTTGTTTTCTTTCTAACCATTTACCAAAAAGTCAGTCAAGCATTTTTAAATAGGGTTAATGGGTATGCTTTACAAATAAATCAATTACTTAGTAATTTACGAAAAAACACCAAAAACTATGCATCAAACGTAAATTGCTAATTGGTTTATTTGTAAAACAAACCAGTTGACGTGCCCGCAAAACGACCCTTGGAGTGCGACCTATAATTATTACTTTTATATTTAATTGTTTAGTAGCTTATTATTGATCTGTACCGTTTGACGGATAAATCTGTGTTTAGTGGTCATAAAACGGTAAACAGTTCATAATGAAAAGTAATATGATAATAAAACGTTCAAATAACTACCTTACGGCCTAATTTTTAAGGTAAATTGCAAAAAGTAGTCCATACACCTCGCCAACAGGCTACCGGAATGAGTTCCGACGTCGACCAAGATATACTTTGGCTTTAAGTATTAGCCGGCTTGTGTCAATTCAATTGCGTGGTATTTTTTACTATCCTGCAATTAGTGCAACTATAATATACATAACCAGTGATAGGGGATTTCTATGCCTCTTGGGGTGAATTACCTCAATCATTATGCTAGTAAATATATCAATAATATATAAATAAATTCCCGATCACTGTACATAACATAAGGTATAGTCGCTTTTTACGTTACGTTAATACGGAATTATGTTGGCCTATGGCCTATACAGAAGGTTATCAATGCATGTAATCAAACCATATCATTTGAGTAGGTGCTTTAAAGAGACTAATGTATATAAATGAAATAAATAGATACAAATTAAAACCGTTATTTAACATTTGTACCTGCATAAAAATACATTAAACAGCTAATTAAAGAGTATTCTATTCTATTCTATTCTAATATACACGCAACACGTATAAATTAAGTGTAACATAATTTATAACATTTGATAAAGTTTTCGTACTCACCGCCCAAGCCTCGTTATCCTATTAGAAGTCACTGCGTCTATTCACTTCCAACACATCTTCATCATCTTCCAAAACAGTCTAATACGTAGAAGTAGTATGGAGAGAAGCTCAGCGTTCCAAACACATACTCGAAAAAGCTTAGAAAATCAAGAAATAAGCGGAGGACTGAATGTCAACACAACGCAAACAATACAAAATATAGGACAAAAGTAATTGCGAACTCTAAGAACATAAAGTTGCAAATGAGGTGAGTCCATTTGCAATCCTTTACGGTTTACCAGGGGTTGCAGTGGGGATTAGCCACCGGGAGATTAAAAGTAGGGGTATTATACTATACTCAAACCAAATAGACGACTGGGATCGTAAAACAATTAGCATCGTATTGTCTCTTTCGCACCCGTACGCCCTTATGCAGCATGCCTGTTATCAGCCGGGCCGCATAGGGCAGGTAGAAAGCACACGGTACAAGGCATGTCGATAAGATAACATGCAAAAAATCGGCGTACCCTAATGACTGTCATTGTGTTATTATATGTAAAATAATTAGTGTGATAGTCTAATGACCTACGGTATCAGCACGATACTGAAAATAACATAAACGAATAAAACCATAAAAATAAGTTACAGTATTAAGCTATGCAAAAAATATAATCAATCTTATCGACATTTAAATAAATCCAGTATCGACATGCCGCCATCCCTACGGCCGCCGGCGTTTATTGCCTCAGTCGTCTGTTTGGTTTGAGGATAGTATAGTCACCGCGTTCTTTTGTTCCACGTACACGTCGGCATGTCGGCAATGAATGGGTCAAAAGGATACTTCTGTCTTACTATTAAACTTTTAAGTTTATTTTCCGTTTAGATATACTTTAACAAGAAGTATAGGTAAAACCGGGTATTTACTTAACGACTCGCAAGTGGCTGTACCATATTGTTTGTAATAATTTCTTATTCGTGACTAGTAACAAAACTTATTTTTAGATATTATTATATAGTAGATAAAAAGAAATGGTCTCATCTCATTTCATTATTTCGTTCATACTTTAAATATTAAATGCAACCCATTTTATTATAGTTAAATATACAGTCGAAAATGTTTATTACCCCTGGACATAAACATGTCTGCGTATCTAAATTATTTTAGTAGTTTGTATTATTAATTGCCACAATCACTTATAAAGTATATGGCACATGATTAAATTACTATCATTAAATATTTTTCGCGATAATAGGTAAATGACAATTACCAATAAACATAATGGACGGGAATCCGCCTCCGCTTCACCCGAAATGAAAATGTTGAGTATTACAAATGTGTTTATTTTAATAACCCGTAACCGAATACAATTTGTCTTTAAAACTTACATCTCGGGATGAGTTTTTAAATAAGTGTTTTTCTAGCAAAAACTATTTTTTCTAAATTACAAATGCACTGAATCCAAAAACTGAAGTATAATATTCTCCTTCAAAAAATTAATAAATAGTTGTTTTCTAGTAAAAAAACGAGGCCACGAAATCGCGACTCCGGAATTACGATCAAATATACATCGGACGTGAATTCGCGTCTTCGGCATCCGAGTTATAATTATGAAAATTACAAATGCACGGAATCCAAAAACCAGCAACAGTATAATATTATCCTTCATAAATAAAGTAACATTTCGGTATCAGCATTTAAGTACAGTTGTTTTCTAGCAAAAAACAAAACAAATAATGCGAAATCGCGTCCTCGGCATTACGATTGCAAATACATGGGACGCGAATTCGCGTCCTCGGCAATGAATGGGTTAAGTCTTTAAACCAACTCCAAAAAAGGCCGCGGGTTTTCAATTCATCATAATGCTTCTTGCTTTTATTTTATGTACGCGTATGAGTTCCCTGATCGTTTGAAAAAGGCTTTGACTGATTATAGTTTTTTTTTTCGAATTACTTAGTATCATATAATTTTGGTGAAGATCTGATGATCAGATCCATTAGGAATCGTCTACAATAGAATAGCATTTTTTTACTTTCATAAATATGCATTGGTAAATTAAACTGATGAACAAGGCCACAGATGGCCACCGACACTCCTTAATGATAAGATAAGTGATTTATAGGTGTTGATAAGATATCTCGATTAAGATAGTTTAGCGACTTTTTAGACACAAATTAAAATGGTCCTTATGTGAATGGTACCATCGATCTGATTTGATGAAGCCGGACGGTAGACACCTGATCTGCGTAATAAAATAATGTATATAAATATTTATTGAACGTTGATAAGTTTCTTTATAAAATACATTTTTGTGACAAGCTTTTATAGGGGACTGTATTTTTCTTTAAACATCCATGAATTGCTCATCGAGTTGACTCTAAAGAGCTCGAACTCGGTAGGATTGCGGTAACTTATTACAGAGTTCCTATGCCCACCTTCCGTCTCCGCCATCATATCAGCTCGATATTATTATAATATTGCATTATCACCAAACTTACAAAAGTGTGCACAAATTTAGTACAATCAGAAACCAGCTAGTGATTCTAATATAGCTTCCAAGATTTGACCCATACAAAACAAACATACTAACACGGCAACTGTTATGTATGTAGTGGCTGCGCCCACTAACTGTTAAAATAAGGTGTCATGGCGAATAAACGTCAGTCCAGACCTCCCGTCGGACCACCGCCCGGTCCTACTCGTCATCAGAGACCTGCCAACGATTACACCCCTGAAACCACCGGGTCGACGGATCTGCTGGGAGACCTTCTCGGCGGCCATGGAGGAGAAATCCCATACCATGCCGGTCTCAACAGCAGAAGACGTCGAGCACGCCACCGCCAGCATCACCTCCAGCATCCAATCGGCGCTCAACACCGCTGCGCACACCGTTCCAACCAGAGAGAGGCGCAAACCCCTACCTGCGAGGATCCAGGAGCTTATAGCGCGCAAACGCCGAATGAGGCTGGAGTGGCAGAGAACCCGATGCCCCACTCTAAAGACGTCGCTTAACGCACTTGTCGAGAGAGTGAAGGAGGAGCTGGAAAGCCACGCTGCAGAGTCCTGGGAGAGCCACCTGGCGTCCATCGACGAGGACATGCCCTCTGTCCATCGTCTCTGCCGAAGTCTCGGCATGACGCCCATGGTCACACTCCCACTACAAGATGAAGACGGCCTCCCGAGCTACCGGGCGGAGGACAGGGCGGAACTCTTCGCCAACTGCCTTGAGAGGCAATTCCAGCCGAATCCAACTGACGATGTGGAGCACGTATCAGCAGTAGAGACACACCTTGAGAGCTACTTCGCGGCACCGATCGAGGCGGAAGAAGATCCCATCTTTTTCACCCCCGGCCAAGTCCAGCGAACACTCAGACGCGCAAAGCCAAGAAAGGCACCGGGCGCCGATGAGATCCCGAACAGGGCGCTCCACCACCTGCCGCCGCGAGCAATCTTGGCCGAGTGATAATGTTGCCGAAAGGGGGGAAAAATCTTCGGAAACCGGAGAGCTACCGCCCGATCACCCTACTGAGCACCATCTCCAAGGTGTTCGAACGACTCCTGCTGAACCAGCTCCAGCCCCACATCGTGCCCAGAGAAGAGCAGTTTGGATTTCGCGCTGATCACTCTACGACTCTGCAGCTGACGAGAGTGCTGCACCACATGGCTAACGCCATGAATAGGAAGGAGGTCACCGTCGCAGCACTCCTCGATATGGAGAAGGCGTTTGACAGGGTATGGCACGAGGGCCTACTATACAAACTATCAACGTCCCCAGCTCCTCGGCGTGTGGTGCGAGTCATCGCATCGTTCTTGTCCGAGCGGAGATTCCAAGTGGCGGTGGAAGACGCCACTTCAACGGAGCGCCCGATCCTCGCGGGCGTCCCGCAGGGAAGCTGCTTGTCACCGGCCTGCTACGCCCGATATACCGACGACTTTCCGGTACTGGGCGACGTCAAGCTGGGCCTCTACGCGGACGACGCGGCGCTCACTTGACGTCGTGCCAGAATGGCTAACCCGTTGGCGGTTGTCGGCCAACGTGGCGAAGACGCAGGCCATAGTGACCGGCAGATGCAAGCAGCCCCCCCCCCCCCCCCCCCGGCAGATTCTCGGACAAGAGATACCCTGGCAGCACACCGTGAAGTACCTGGGAATCACCATCGACAGGGGACTCACAATGACGCAACACGTAGAAGCCACCGTACGACGAACGAAGCTAGCACGCACACTACTCCGTCCAGTCCTAGCCAGGAGCCTTCCCCTCCGCACCAAGCTGGGGATATATAAGACGTACCTGCGGTCCCGCCTCACATATGCGGCACCCGCATGGTACGTCTTAACATCGGAAACAAGCAAGAAAAGGCTGCGTGCGCAGGAGACCCAAGCCCTGCGCACCATAGTCGCGGCACCGCGCTACATGCGCAACGAACTGATCAGCCGCGACCTAAAGTGGTAAGGACTGGACGATTTCATCGGACAGCTCTCCGGTGCCATGTTTCGTCGTGCGGACAACTCCACCATACCATCGTTGGTGGGAATCGCGCCGCTACACACCCGTCCCCCGGACAAGCGGTATCGAGCTCTGCCGAGACAGCTCATACCACCAACAAAGTCACCTGTCAATCCAGGAATCCACAAAGCCGCTGAGAGGCCACCGTCCGCAAAGCCGCAGACAGGCCAACAAACAACAGCAACAACATCACCAAATCGAACCCGACCACAACAAGCCGCAGAAGAGGCTTAATCTCAGCCGAGTCGTCCCCGACAAGTCAGAGAACATATGCCCCCCTGCGACACCGAAGCTAAGCCAAGTACAAATTGGGAAAACAGAGACACGCCCGTAGTAACGGGCGGGGAAGATACCCGCCAAAAAGGGCTCTGCCCTGTTATGGCATCCCCACACCAGTGAGGTGTGAGATGAAGACCACGAACGAATAAACGTCAGTGCATATCCAAGCAGTCGTTTGTTTCACTTGTCCCAGCTCCCGATATAATAGTGGCGACGATCTAACCACGTGTGTAAAAAAAAAAACATATATATAAAAGGAAGGTTTTGCGTTAAATATGGCTCAAATTGGAGTCTTGACGAATTTTGATCATAATTCACAGACATGGGAAGTGTACAAGGCGCGATTAGAGCAGTGGTTCATCGCGAATGATATAGACAACGTGAAAGATCCTCTTGGTGTCAAGCGACGAGCGATCTTGCTGAGCGCACTCAGCGACTCCACATACAAGCTCGCAGCGGATTTGGCATTGCCGAAAGATCTCCAAACGGTACCGTACGAAGATATTCGTAAACTATTGGATATCCATTTCACTCCTCAAAACGTGTGGATTCCACGAGAGGTACAAATTTTATTCAGCGGTACAAAATGATGGAGAGAACTAGCCCCAGTGGGCGGCAAGACTTCGCGGTTTAACGGCGCAGTGTGGGCTTCTAAACGTGGAGGAGGCATTGAGAGACCATTTTGTTATGGGAATGCTTCCAGGAGCGGAGCGAGAAAAATTATACCTATACGGAAGGGAGGTACCTTTCATACTTCGCACAGACCATAAAGCCTTAACTACAATTTTTGGCCCTCATCGAGGCATTCCAGAAGTCTCAGCTAATAGGTTGCAGCGTTATGCGATGTTTTTTATGTGCTTACAACTACAAGATTGAGTATATTCGCAGCGCAGATAACAGTGCCGATTACCTGTCCCGGGCGACTGTAAACAACGATGACTCACAATCAGTTCGTAGTGCGGGCGCGGGTCACACCTACGGCGGAGCGGCAGCGTTTGTCGAAGATCGAGCATCGTATTTAAAAATTTGTTGTTGATGGTAGTATGCCGATTTCGTTGAAAGAACTACGCGAAGAGACTGAGAAAGATATGGTATTAGATAGGGTTGCAAAGTTTATTGTAAATGGTTGGCCGAATAAAGAAACTGATCAAAATATACGTCCATATTTTTTATGTAAAAATCAATTGGCATTCGAAAAAGGTGTGATGCGGGGTCACAAAATTTTGATACCAGAAAAGCTAAAATCAAGAATTTTATCTGAATTGCATAAATCACACCTAGGTATTGTTAAATGTAAGGCGGAAGATAGAGGCAGGGTTTGGTTTCCAGGCATAGATAAAGCCATCGAAACGATGATAGGCAGTTGCGAAATATGTACTCAGCTCAGACCGACTCCGCTCCGCTCGCGGTGTGGCAATACCCCCGCCAGACGTTTTATAGGATACACGTCGATTTTCTAGGCCCTATAAATAATCAATCGTACTTAGTTATAGTAGATACGTTCTCAAAATGGATTGAAGTATATAGAGTAAGTTCTACTTCTTCTGCTGTGGCTATATCTAAATTATATGAATTTATGTCACGGTTCGGTTTGGTTCATACAATAGCAAGTGATAATGCCACATGCTTTTTGTCTGAAGTGTTTCGTATGCTTTGTTTAACAAACGGGATAGTGCACGTCACATTTCCCGCTTATCATGCGCCCAGCATCGGGCAGGCGGAGTCCTACGTCAAAGTGGCAAAAAAAGGTATCCGGTCCTGTTTAATGGTTAATAACAATCAGAGGATTACCGCCGAAAATCTGTTTAAGTACCTTTTCGATTACAGGAATTCCGTACACGTAACTACGGGGACTTCACCTGCCCAGATCGTATTTGGACGCAAACTTCGTTCGCGTTGGGACTTATTAAATGCGCCATCAATGCCGTCCTCGTTCCACACACTCACTCATGTAGTGGAGCGTAATCAGTGTTCGCAGAGTAAAGCATTCGGAGGAACAAACCGTCCCTGTTTCCAATCCGGTGACAATATAATGTATAAAAAACATGATGTTAACAAACACTTTACCTGGAACAGGGGTTTTATAGTTAAACAAATTGGAAAACGGCACCACCGGCTCAGTCCACGACGCCCGCACCGCCGGCCAGCGACCAGCCACCTTCGGAATCGAGAGCAGACGAAGGGGAAGAAGAGCGTGTTCCCGACGAGTCCGACCGAGCGGCTGGAGTACCGTCCGTAGAAAACTTACCGACGGAAGTCGAAGAATTCTACGAAGCCTCGGAAACGAATGGAGATTCATCACGGGTGGAAACTCCGTGTGGTTTGTTTGGAATGCTGTTGCGTCCGATTCCCAAAGTAAATGATAAACCTTTTTAATGTATGAATAAGAAACTTGCTTAGAATAAGTAATTAGTTAAACATGAATCCCACATCTGATTTAAACGGGGAGGAATGTTATGTATGTAGTGGCTGCGCCCACTAACTGTTAAAATAAGGTGTCATGGCGAATAAACGTCAGTGCATATCCAAGCAGTCGTTAGTTTCACTTGTCCCCGCTCCTGATATAACAGCAACAATAAAAGTACGCAAGCTCCATTTTTGAGTTGTCTTAACGTACTACAAAAGTTATGATTGCCAGTGGCTGATTGTTTGTATTTAACCTTTTGAACGCCACATCTAAATGTAAAAGTTGTCAACTCAGACGCCACGCCATCTTGACGCCAACATGAACTTGAAATTTACGCGAATGCACGTAGGTCGCTATTTCACTGACGCATTCGACGGGTATAGCCGACATTGGCGTCTGGGGCACGGTTTTCCGTTGTCGGCCACAACCGACTGTGGCGTTCAAAGGGTTAAGTATTTAGCAAGGTATAAAATATGCGTACTCGTATGGACGTCTAGTAATTCACAGTATAAGTCTGCTACATCTTAATGAGAGACTAGTTCGTTTTGCGTAAGGTTTATTTATTGTATGATTATTTAAAAGTAAAATAAAACTGAATATTAAATTTAAATAATACGATAATTCTGCCTACAAAATTACTCTTTATTGCATGTGACCATCTACTAGGTACGCGTTTTCATAGTCGCTGTCATGTTGGACCTATAAAACGTCAGCGCTAGGAGCCAATCACAGCCAGCTATTATGAAATTGGCAAATCACAATTATTTGTTTTGGGTAATAGAAAGTAGACTGATATTTTGGCCAGCTCTTATTGGTCATACAACGCGCATACGGATTTAGAATATTTACCCCGTTTTGTACTGCAATTTTGTATGAAGCTCGCGTTCTATATTTTTTTCGTTCACTGGTGATTGTACAAGAATTTCGTTTTCACATTTAGTACTAAATCACAAAAATTGCATTATAAAAAAATGTTTATAATTTATTGAATAATCAAGAATACAAACAATATATTATGTAAACTAGTCACCTTTCGGTTACACCATCTATATCCGGGGGCACGGCAGTGCCCCCGCCAAGTCGAGGGCGAAGCAAACACTGCCGTACCATCCTTTACTGGAACCATTTCGCCGCATTTTCAGGCCCCTATTTGAGAACCTCTAGATAAGACCAGAACGCAGAAATTTTCGTCATCCAGTAAGCTATAATCACATACTTAAAATCCAAAATTTCAAGTCTGTAGGTCATTTAGTACCGAAGTTAAGCGAAAGCAAAGTTTCGCATTTATGACACTCACTCACTCACTCATGATCATCAGAATAGAACTAGTACTTCCCATAAACTCAGAGAGCTGAAATTTGGTACAGACTTAGGGTTTAATGGCCACATAAAGGGAAAACTATCAAACTAGGATAATCGAAGGTCTGGAGTACTATTAGAGATCGACATACCGCCTTTACAAAAAATATTCAACTTGGTGGGCCGCTTCATTTGATGTCAAAAATCGAAGGTCTGAAATCCCACCAAAAACATTCTGTAAAAAACTAGCCAAGTCTCGATGGAGCTGCTTGATCTCTAAAAAGTAATGAAATCTAGACAAAGTCGTCCCAAGTCTAAGGTTTCTTACTGCGATTTCTTTATTATTATAGTTAACGTAGTGTGACTTGGCCGTTGAAGGGTATACAAGGGTACAAAACCAGGTGCTCCATGACACCATTGCACCGCTACCCATTGACGATGGAAAATTGCCACTTGGAAAACGTTGATTCAATAACCAGTCAATTGTAGGCTTGATAAAGCTGCGTATTTAAATAATACTTATGTAAAGGCGAGCCTGAAACAAACAGTATAAAAAAAAACCAGTACAGAGGGACTTCTAATCATTGATAGAAGTCCGTCTTTACGTCTATTTTATGTTAGATCGGTGGTTGATTTGACGCTCCAAAAAATAAGTGAGCAGAAGTCAGCATTTTCAATGCCGAATGCATGTGTTGCACAATCAACAACAGCCTAAAATGAGACACTAGCGTCCAATTAGCAATACCAGTATGGGCTATTATCTCGCTTAAGAAACATGGGTAGTTACAACAGATTGGTGCAATGGTGTCATGGAGCACCTGGTTTTGTACCCTTGTGTACCCTTCAACGGCCAAGTCACACAATATTAACTATAACAATAAAGAAATCGCAGTAAGGAACCTTAGACTTGGCACGACTCTGTCTAGATTTCATTACTTTTTAGAGATAAACAAGCAGCTCCATCAGGACTTGGCTAGTTTTTTACAGAATGTTTTTGGTGGGATTACATTTGATAACAACCGACTTACTTGCGCCGCGCAAGGGGATTCCCACCTGTTACCACCAACTTGTCACTAGTGGTAACAGATGGAAATTATTTTCCCATCTTTTTTTTAACACTAAAGTAGTCGGTGGTAACTACTGGGAATTTTTTTCCCATCTGTTAGCACTAAAGAAATTTGTGGTAAGAGTAAAACTCCCACGAGCCTAGCTATCATAGTTTTCGAAAAAATTCAATCCGAGTAAAATTACCGGTAATGTATGTATTTAAACTAAAATCTGTTCTATGTTTCTATAAATGTAACACTTGATTTTGCACCGTGACCGTGTAGGCCCACCATAGGGCCAAATTGTAAACCATGCAACGGAAGCTACGATGCGACGTCGTTCAAGATAATCGAAAAATATATTTTTTTGTGACTAAAGTTTTTAGTATCAGCAATAAATTCATACCTTAAAACATAGCTACATTAAGGTGGTTTAAACTTTTTTTTGTCATTTCTGGTTTGAATATCTATTTAATTTGTTGTTTATGGCTACTGATTTAACATCCTAAAATATTGGCTCACTAATCGTAGTAGAAGTTGGTGATAATAGGTTGTTAAATACAAAAACTGTATGATTTGTTTTCTGTGTTGCTCACAAACACGCGTTGCGTCTTTTAGTAATTTTTGCCCCATAGACATATAATTGGTTAGGTGTTTTTTCTGATGAAATTTACGAAAAGTTGTTAAGTTGGTTGAAAATTGGTCTACCAGCTCTTTGAAAAGTAGTCTTCAAGGCCGGAAAGCCCTGTTTTCTTTCAGCTGGATTTCAGACGAGACCTTTAACCTTCTTATTAGCAACTAAAAATAAACAAATAATCGGACCAATTCATCTTGACACTGTAAAACGTAGAGTAAGAAATCGATAAAATCGTTATTTCGAAGCCGATGAGCACCGCCTTCCATAAGAGCTAGGCGAACGAAAATTTGCAAAAATACCGGCATATACACGAAAACAAAAAAAACTAACACCTCGATTTAGCCCGGTTTCGAGGGTCCACCGTTCACGACTGAGCTCCCCCTCAGCCTCGCATCTCTGGGCACAGTACGGTGACACCAAAGATTGGGGATTTTTGGGGTCGAGGTTGTTTCCTCCGGGATAGGGAGTTGGATGGAATATTGGAAGTGGAGTAGGATGTGATTGTGGTGGGATTGGGATAGTTGGGATCAAAGGAGTTGGGGTGTAGGATACCGGGAGGGTGGGAGTGCCGTTCCAGGTATGGCCTCCCATACTTAGCTGCCTCTGGTCCGGGGTAGATGGTAAATGGTGCGACGCCCGTTCCGACCTTTGGCATTTCCAGGTTGTACGACCCGCGATCAATCCGGCGGGTTCGTCCCAGTTCCGTACGTCGGCAGATCCTGGGGCGACGGGGACGTGTATGAGACACTTGGAGAGATGTGCCAATAGCTCAGCGACGCGTACCTGAGCGTACTCACCTCTCCCCACACACCCCTCTATAAATGTAAGGTGCAGGTCATTCTTGTTGAGTCAATTTTTCTCCATCATGATTCTAATCGTCTGAATTGTGTCGATGGTTGATCTGGAAGCTGTAAAACCGAACTGATTTGGAGAAATTTTCGAGATATTGGTTATTCGTTTGTTAATTACTCTTTCCCATATTTTATGTGTGTGTAATGTTAGTTTTATTCCCCTATAGTTTTCGCACAGTGCCACGTCCCACTTGTCTTTGTAGAACGGTAATAATAAGTAGCTTTGTCGCCAAGAATTTGGAATGCGTTTCGTAGTTAGGATGATATTAAATAGCTTAGTTAGCCAAGTGACTGCTATCGGGCCAAGGGATTTCCATAGGTCTGCTGGGGTCTCATCCGGTCCCGTAGCTTTACGGTTTTTCACTTTCATCACCGCGTATTTAACTTCAGCCATGTTAACCTCATGCACTGGTCTATGAGATGGATTGCAGGGTACAGGATCCTCATTTGGGAATTCCTCATTGCGGAGCTGCTTATAATATTCGAACCATCTATTTCTTATCTGGGCGTTGTCTGTTAGTGTTATTTGATCTTTATTTTTTATATGTTTATTAGCTTTAATATCCATGGTTGCACTGTGTATAAATTTTGCTATTTTTAAAACTTCATCTCCCGTTTCGGCATTTGCTAGCTTTTCGTAAAAAACTTGGTTACTAAGGGCTTGGCCCCAATGTCCACGGCACGGCGCCGTGCCGTGGACATGGGGCCGAGCCCTAATAGCTCTTTCCTGCGCTACGCACTTCTTTGCCATTTTCTTCGCTTCTTGATATTGGTCCCTGTCTTCCTCCAGTTGTGAGCTTTGCAATTTCTTAAAGAGCTTTTTGTTAGACAGCGTCTCTTTAAGTTTATCATTCCACCAGGTGGGATCTATTCCGGTTCCAATGGGTCCTTTAGATATACCCAGGATTTCTGCTGCTTTTGCTCTGCACTTTTCTTCGAACTTAGACCACATACCTTCCGCGTCGCTATAATTTACTTCAATATTGGATTCTATATATTTATTTACAGCTGCTTTCAATAGTTCTCCTTTTGGACCACCTAATTGTTTCCATTTTATTCTTGGGGTTCTGTCTACTATGGTTTTTAAAGGTTTTGGCAAGGCATATACGGCAACAAGCAGGCAGTGCTGCGTTGTCAATGGCTCACCAGGGATCACCTTACAATCCCTGAACTTGCCCTTAACAACCCTATCCGCTATGATGAAGTCTATTTGCGACACTCGTCCCGCACTCTTATAAGTAATGAGATGTTTTTCTTTCTTTTGAAATATTGTGTTTATTAAGGTCAGTGAGTGTCTTGTAGCAAACTGTAGAATCACTTCACCCTGCTTGTTTACTTCGCCTATTCCAAATCCACCGTCAGCCATCCCGTATGAGGTACTTTTGGTCCCGACATGTCCATTTAAATCAGCTCCAATTATTTTGTACTCGTTCGAAGGTATCCCGTGTATCAAGTCATCCAGGTCCTCCCAGAAGTCCGTCTTCTCTGTTTTTGTGCAGCCTGTCTGTGGGGCGTAGGCTGATATGATGTTGGTAGGTTGTTGGTTATCCAAAGCTAGCTTGATGGTCATTATTCGTTCGCTCACAAGTTCTTCTTCGAGGACAATTGCCAACTCCATTTCGTTTATTGTCCATGCCATGATATATCAGCTGGTAATCGTTGCCAATGTCCCTTAATTTTGAGCCTTTCCACCGTGTTTTCTGAAGGCAGCAGATTTTAATACCCCTTTTCCGTAGTGTGTTACTTAGCTCTTGGCTTCTTCCCATAAGAGACTCAGTCTTCCCACAAGAGACAGTTCCCCACGTTGCGAGTCTAATCTTATTAATACTTGAAAGCGAATGTGTGTTTTTGTCTTTGTGTACGTCGCTTTGGGGGTACGCCCTAGTATCTGCATCGCATGTCGCATTATTCGCATTTGCGTCGCTTACGGGGTACGCCCTAGTATTTAAGCCCTTATATCTTTTGTTGTTCATTTCATGAGAGGATAGATGTGTATTAGCAATTGGATTTATACGGCCGGCTGCCACCTGACGCCAAGGCAGTAACTCTTCTGAAGAGCTTGGGTGCTGGGGTTCAACTAAAGTTTTTTCCACCACCATCCCTACTACGCCACCCTGCCTGGTAGCGCAACTCCAGTGTCAACCTGTGATCTTAATACGTAAGAGCAGCTTTATACTGGGTTTTTGCTTCTTCCGCCTGCTCCACCGTACCGATATCCGTTATCTCCGCCTTCGCAGCCGTTGAAGTCTTCACCCGTAACCCTGGGCACGGGACCACGCTGTACCCCACGGCACTACTTCCTCATTCAAACTTCGCCACCCACCTATCCTGGCCTACTAGGATATAGGGTGCCCACCCCCGCGACTGGGGCGCGCCGAACAAGAATTGTCCAAGTGGGATACAGAGAAGGTGCTTCTGCTTCCCCAGGGACCGGGTTAATGGCTGAGTATGATTCACCAGCAATTAGTCGATGCATTAATCGCGGAGTTCGCGACGGCCACATCGGCCGGCGGCGCGCCAAAGCAATTCTTCACTGCAGCTCACTCTGTTTTCTCCCGATGAAGTAATATTAATATTAAATAAACATAGAGATAAAATAAATAAATAATAGTATATTACTGCAGAGGGCGGGAAAAGTCATTTCCTGGATGAGGACGGTTTTGAAGGACGAGGCGTAGCCGAGTCCTTCAATAGATACGAATCCAAGAAATGACATTTCTGCCGAGGCATGTATACTGCTTTTCTCCAAATATGCGAGGAAATTTGACACATGTTTATGTAACTTATTTTCGTAAAAATAACACGACAGACAATCTTTGCCAAAATAAAAAATGAAATTTATGTTCCCGCCTTATTTATTTTAAGGATATTAAAGTTAAAAGTTTTGGGTCCGAATTGTATATTTGGTTCCACATGAAATATAGTAATGAAAATAAATAAAAAGAAAACCCGTAGCAATAGTTAAAATAAGTATATACATTATTACTTTTAGTGTAATCGGCAATTCCTAAACGCACAACATTTAAAAAAAAATAGGTACCTTTGCTACAAAATATTTATCAGTTCCTTCAGGAAGGTAAGGTCATTAAGACTAAATAAACTGTATTATGATTTGGACACAATATATTTTGTTTCTATTATTATTGGCATTAACCATGCAGTAACTAAACGCAGAAAACAATTCAAGTTTTTTTTAATCTCGGTTTTTGTACGTTACTATTGGCTGTATGGTGAATTTTCAAAGTCTTGGCTGAAATTAAAAGTAAAAACCTGCACAATAATGTTCCCTTCCCGTGCCTGTCCGGGAAGTAACGCCACTTTTTTAAAAAAATGATTATCGTATCAACGTATACAACGATGGACTTCGCGGTGTGTTTTTACTACATTAATGGGAACATTTCCGAGCAAGTTGGAGAAAATAAATATTACGGGACAATATTACACAAATCGAACTAGCCCCATGGTAAGCTCAATAAGGCTTGTGTTATGGGTACTAGACGACGATATATTCAATAGATATATTACTTATATGCATAGAAAACATCCAAGACTCAGGAACAAATATTTATGCTCATCACACAAATATTTGCCCTTACCGGGATTTGATCCCAGTTCCTCAGCTTCGCAGGCAACGTTACTCCCACTGAGCCAAACCGGTCGTCAAATACCCTCTACCCCTCTAGCTTTCTCCATAACACTTTGTAGGACACCAGGTCAAAGGCCTTGGACAAATCGAGGAAGCATGCGTAGACTGGAGTGTTACGATCGGTGTAATATCTGACGGCATGCTTAAGGCACAGTATAGCATTCTCTGTAGAGAGTTTAGGCCGAAATCCAAACTGATTGCCGTATTTATACTGTTTGGTGGTGCTTTATTGTATTTACGTGCCTATTTCATTGTGGAGTTGGAGGTCGGGCACATTATTGTTTTAAACTTCATGATAATATAAACAAGTGAACAAAAGTTATTCTCGCAATTAACCAAGACGCTATTTCCCGAACAGCAAAGGAATCATTATCCTTTAATCTAATATTAATGCCGTAAAGTAATATCGATTATATCGTAATATGGCAAAACGGACTGTGAACGTTTTGTGTTGTTTTTTTCTTAAGTAACTTTGAGTTAAGATATATACGCATTTTAAGCAAATAAATATAATATTTAAAATATTTGTGAAGGTCATCCGGAGCAGAGCGGGTGGGCGCCGAGTGAAATAAAAGAGCTGACTCCTGGACCTATGGGTCCGCCCGCAATGGGGCCGCCGCCGGGCATGGGCCCACCTGGCGTGGGGCCGCATGTGCCCGCGCACCTCATGTCGGCGCCCTATGTGTCGCCCTACCGGCCGCACCCGCCGCCGCATGTGATGGACCGCGAGCGTGACCGCGACCGCGAACGCGAACGTGATCGCGCTCGAGATCGTGAGCGCGACGATCGCGACCGCGACAGGCGAGAGCGAGACAGACGAGACGACGTAAGTATTTCCTCAACACACCCAACATTCATAGACTGATGGGCTATGTTTATTATTCATTTGTAATTGCCCGTTGTAATATTGTAAACTTTGTTAATAGTTTTCCTTTTACGCTCATTTCGAATTGATTACTTCGGATTTACATGGGTAAGAGGAAGTGGTTCTCAATATTTCAGACCGATACGCATTATTTGTAGCAGTAAAAAAACGCATTCATCTGAGAAATAACTTTATTGTTTTACAAAAAACTTAAGCGTTATATAAATGGTAACACTTAACATATCACAAACTGTCTCTAAACCAGATTTCAATTAAATCGGTTCAGCGGTTATTCTATATCTAACTCCCGCCCTCCCTTATTACCCTCTTTAAGAATTATTTCCCAGGTATAACTATTCCGTCTTTTCCGCGACTCCGCGACTAACTATCTCTACACAAAATTTCGAAGTAAATGGGTTCAGCGGTTAGTGATTCTATACCAAATTTCAAATAAATCGTTTCATCGGTTGTTGATTCGCCAATTCTCCATACAAAGTTGAATCATCTTGCCAACTATCACAAATGTGGTACAGAGCTCGGAAGGGTGTATGATTTACGACACCTTAGACTAACTGTGGATGCTGAGCTTGACTTTAGACAGCACATAACCACGACTTGTAAAAATGCCTGCAGAAGTCTAGGTTTCATTATGAGGATTTCATCCTACTTTGCTTACGTTCGAAGCCGTTTACAGTACGCAACCATCGTGTGGGATCCGCACGAGGCGAAATACATCCTCACGCTCCAAAGAGTGCAGCGCAAATTCGCCAGATTTCTTTATAAAAAGACCTATGGATATTACCCATATCTCTTTCCTTGCCGCCGGCATTAGTGACCCAGGTCCCGGAGGCTGACATTTTTACTGACTCATTGGGATGAACAAATCAAACACAAGAATTCTGCCCAAGGTACTGCGCTGCGCCACAGTAGCACGTAAAAT
The DNA here is from genome assembly GCA_905404275.2 of Hedya salicella. Taxonomy (NCBI): domain Eukaryota; kingdom Metazoa; phylum Arthropoda; class Insecta; order Lepidoptera; family Tortricidae; genus Hedya; species Hedya salicella. The sequence continues at coordinate 47,126,905 of FR990096.1, forward strand.
TATTTTACTGGCAAGGATACAAGACTAAATATTTCGCGATTGTAAAATAAATTACCGTAGTACCTAATGCCGAAAGAAATCCACAATGATGCCAGAAAAACATTTGTAACACGATCAAATATTTATATCAGAAGTACAACGAATGCTGTAGTAGCATTTCAATAAAATTGTTTTGAAATTGGTCGCTGACAATCCCGGAACTGAGTTAGAATGGCTAGGAACTATCATTTACTGCTTTCAGCTGGACACTCTTGCAACTAGATTGTGCTCCTTAGTTTCTATACTCCATGAAAAAGGTCTTCCCAATTAATTTTAAATCTTCTTGGAACAATACAGAGCTCCATTCGTTTTATTTTGTTCGATATTCAAATATAATACATTCAACTCTATTCTGTATACATACGAGGGCTGTTTGATAAGTACCCGTGTTTAGAGAAATGTAACATATATTTTTAGTGATGTAACTTTATTTTTCAACATAGTCACCTTTTAACTCTATACACTTATTCCAGCGGTATTCTAGCTTTAATAAGCAATCCAAAAAGTAAGACTTCGGAAAGTCGTCAAAATAGGCCTCTGTAGCGGCAATGACCTCTTCGTTTGTTAGAAATTTCTTTCCACCGAACCATTTTTTTCAGTTTGGGAACAGAAAATAGTCACACGGAGCTAAGTCTGACAAATATGGTGGATGAGGCAGCAATTCATACCATAATTTTGACGCTACAATCTTCGACAAGTGGGCTGGTGCGTTGTAATGGTGGAAGATATTTTTTTTCTTAGCTAAATGGGGGCGTTTAGTTCTTAAAATATCATCAAATACGCTCAATAAATTAGCATAGTAAATCCCCTGTTATAGTTTTTCCTTTTTGTAAGTAATCAATATGTGTGATGCCTTGCGAGTCCCAAAACACGGTCGCCATCAACTTTCCAGCCGATGTCACGGTCTTTGCTTTTTTGCAGCCGATTCATCTGCTATAATCCACTGCTTTGATTGTTCTTTACCTTCCGGGCCATAGTTGCGAATCCACGTTTCATGTACAGTTACAAAATGCCGCAGAAATTCCTTCGGATTACTATTTTACTTAGTACATTGTTTCGAAGTAGTCATTCTGGTAACCTTTGATCCTCTGGGGGTAAACGCGGCACCCATCTCGCAGATACCTTTTTCATTATTTATTTATTTTCTAAAATATGTTGAACCCGGTCAATTGAAACATGAATAGTGTCAACAATTTCCCTAATCTTTGGTCGGCGGTCGGCCAGTACGATAGTTTCAATTTTCTTGCCCACATCTTCCCTTGATACTTCAATAGGGCGGCATAGTCGGTCTTCATCGAAGACGCATATTCTGCCCGCTTAAATTTATTAAACCAATATCTAATCGTTGTCATCGAAGGGGTATTATCAGTGTAAACTGCTTGCATCCTTACTTTAATCTCATCACAAGTTTTTCCTCCTTTAAACAGAAAGCGAATTACAGAACGATATTGTTCTTTCTCCATTGTTTGTAATTGCAACCGAATGCTGTCACTCAACTGCCACCAACGAAAAAATAAAACAAAAGAATGCTATGTTTTATTTTGAATTTTCTGACCCAATAAGGATGACTTAAAACGGTCGTAAGCATATTTTGCGCCAATCATACGAACAACATTTGAAAACGGGTACTTATCAAACAGCCCTCGTATTAATTCAAAATTCATTAACAATATTGTTTTCATCTTTCCTGATCGGAAAGTTTAATTTTCATGGGTAGATAGGATAGCCGGGTGCATTTTTTTTTTTTTCCTAGGGTGTAAAGTATTTTTTATTATTGTTACGATTAGGTAAGGACTCGAAGATAATTGAGTTACGTCATATCATATAAAGCGTTTTCATTATCTAAACTCAGAAAATGTGTACATATACTACAAACAAAATTGAAACCATTACAAAACCATTGTTCTAATTTGACTTAAAATGTTAATTGATTATTCTTAATAATAATAACTGTTTAATAAAATGTGCCTGTGCAATGATCTCAATAGAAAGAAGGGCCCGTCTTAACGTTTTACACTATATATATATATTTTTTTTATTTCAGCTGTTTATTTCAGGTTATTTGTATATAATATTTCTATCTTACTTAGTGTTAATCTTTACATTTTTAAGATTATATTACTAAGCTATATTATTATTCTATAAATTTATTATACATTATACTATTCTTAATTATAGTTTTAATTTGCGTAGGCTTTTTTAGCATATTGTTTATAACGTGAGTGGGAAATCCATTCAGCGTTTGAGGTAAAAGGTTGCTCCATATTCTTTGACCATAAGTGTTATTGCTTTTTGGAACAATAAAGTGTTTACTATTTACGAGGCTACGCAGTCTGGAAGGTCTCTCATATCTAAGTATCTAATAATTAGATCCCCCACTCTATCTTTATATTCTAATATTACAGCCAGCTTGAATTTGTCATAGACATTTTTTATTTAATTTTGAGTGGTACTATGGCTTTTAACAGTCTTATTTGTAATTTATATACACGATGCAGATATGTTTTAAACGTTCTACCGTAGCTAGAAATGCCATAGTTGATGACTGAGTCTGCCATGGCCAGGTACAATAGTCGAAGAGTATTATATGGCATTCTGTGCTTAATTATGCTAATATTACAAAGAATTGCTCTTAGTTTATTACAAACATTATCAATGTTGTTACCCCAGTTAAATCTATTATCAATTTTTAACCCTAGATATGTATGATTTGTTACTATTTCTAAGGGTTTGCATTTACATTGTTGATGTGAGGCGTGTAGGCATGTATGTTCATGGACTACGATTCTGGGAACTAATTTAGATTTAATGTAGGGTGAGTGAACGTGCATTACTTTTGTTTTTTGGTAATTCGGGGATAGCTCGACATCGTGTGACCATTTATTTACATAGTACATCGAATTCATTCTGCATTATTGCTACCGCTTCACTTTCATCTTTATCTGCCGTTAATAGACAAGTGTCGTCAGCAAATTGGTATACAGAGGCGTCCCAAAAGATGTTGCACATGTCGTTTACGTATATAAGCTACTCTGTTGGGCCAATTATAGAGCCTTGGGCTGTGCCCTGCAGTGAGTGAAGTAACTCACTTTTTTCTCCTGCGATGCTGACCGTATTGCGTCTATTCTTATGATAGTTTTTTAGCCATATGATATGATATCACAAGCAAACAGTAGCGCCATCTGTTATAACTGGTACGAATAACGTGAGCGCCGCGTTTACTACTTGATATATTTATGTCTACTATGTAACAGAAAGTAGAATATTAATATACTGGCATACATTAACATTCTACTTTAAGATTTTATAAAGTTTATTTTCATTTGGTCGGAAACAGACGATTTCAAAAGTATTTAAATAAAAGGCAAGAAATTATAAATCAAATGTTTATATTCAGATTTTAACCGACTTATAAAAGAAGGAGGTTCTACATATGTTCGACTGTATGTATTTTTTTATGTATACTCACCGATTTCTCTGTCAATTGTGAACCGATTTTCAAAATTATTTTATTATTTAAAAGATTACACTCCTGATATTCTGCCGTTGTCACCAAGTCAGGATATGACGATGGAATTCCAGGGATATAGAGGGCAACCATCAAATTTTCGCATGTGACGGCAGTAGTAGAATTATCAATTTGAAACATTTTTTTTAAAATTGTAAAACAATTATTTGCCGATAAACCGATAATATGATATTCCATGTTTCTTTTTCACTTTCATGTCATAATTTGTACAGCCTTTCACAACGCAGCTAGGCATCTTTATCTCACACAGATGACACTCAGACACAGACCGCCCTCAGTCGTTGCCCGCCGTCGACTGAGTCACGTTGGTTAAAATTGTATATTAAGGTGCCATTTGTCTTGCCCGTTAGCCTAGTCCTTACAAAAGTAATATATAAGTCTACTAGCTTCTGCCCGCGACTTCGTCCGCCTTAAATTCGCGTATCGTGGATAAGGGCATTTTTCCGGGATAAAAAGTAGCCTATGTCCTTCCCCGGGACTCAAACTATCTCCATACCAAATTTCATTCAAATCGGTTCAGCGGTTTAAGAGTTTGGATAGGCAACAGACAGACAGACAGACACACTTTCGCATTTATAATATTAGTATGGATGGCTTGTAGTATTTTACTTTCCTCGCAGTCGAAATGTAAAGTAGAGTGTTTACCTTGGTTGTCTATTGTTTGCCCGACATACATATGTAATAATATTTATACGCTCGTGTTTCATTTGCCTGAATTTCAGTGGCCCGAATGCTTCATTTACTAGACAAGTTAATTGGCATACTCTTGTATTCTCGAATATGAGATGCCAGAATGAATCGAATGCCATACGTATTGTTTTCCATATAATTAAGTGCAATAATATTATATAATAGAATATTCAAACGCCATACTAAATATTGTTTCTTTCCGAATTCATCCTGGCTATGTATTTGCTATTACTTTTGTGCAGGCCCTCGAAAATTGTTCAGTATTGCGGGTAATATTGTGGGTAAGTGTTTTTAACACGTTGGTGGGTATGCAGTGGATTTTGCAACTGATATTTACCGTCAATTGTATACATACTCGTGCAATAGTTAGCTATTTTCGAGTATTTTGACGTTCTGCTCGCTTCGCTCGCTCCGCTGAACTTGGTCACAATACAAACCTAACCTAACCTATAGTTTTCGGTTTTGGACCCATTTTCCATTTTGCCGCAGTTGCAAGCAAAACATGCAAGCACTTTGACGCTCTGCTATAATAATAATAATAATGAATTTATTTATTCGGACAACATAGGATCCACAGTTTGTTAGTAATTGCTTATAACTATGTTAGTATACATATTTAACTAAGGACATGGTATTATTAACTAAGTGTTGCATTATAGTGCACTCACTTACGGCTATTGTCATCAGAAGGCTGTTAGTGCTGCCACGTATTCTAGATAACAATGACGCCATCTTTTTACGTAAAACAGCACTAAAACTGTCAACTCGTGCTTCTGCAAACATGGTTGACGCGCTGCAGAACCGTGGCAGCCTCAACAGCGCCCTGAAAGCGTTGTTGTACTGGACTCGAAGGGAGCCGAGCGCGCGCTGCGAACAGCTGGCCCACAGGGCACTCAAGTACCTACAGTAAAGTGCAGTATGCTCTAAAAAGAGTTATTTTCACTGGAGTTGTACATCGAGCGAACCTGCGAGCAAGCATAGTCGCGCGCACGGCTAGCGCCCTGCGTTCCCGTTCAACATCTAAATCGTCTTTCAAATCATCACTTAAACAGTGACCTAAATACTTAAAGTACTTGGTCACAATAAAAACCTAACCCCGGATCTGCCCCGTATGAAAGACAGCCCGAGTTTTTTCGGCACATCTCTACTGCTGTAGCACTAAACTGTGATAAAAGTTTATTCATGTTACAAAATATTTCAATCAAAATGAAATGATATCGATAATGATATAAAAGGAAGTGCTTTTTATCTATAGGTAATGACAATGAAGAGGCAATTTGTTACATACAGTGTCAAATAAATATGAAATAACATAGTTATCTATCTTATAACGTTTCGTTCACATGGTCTCTATAATCCTAGTGAAGTAAACTTAGAGATTTAAGTAAATGGAATTATGATTTGACGTTATTTTCCCATCTCTTCTGAGTTATTAACACATTTACTGCTAAGAACTCGCCTAGTGGGCGCTCTGCTCGTAGACACGTAGCCGATACCATGTTTTTCCCCGTATATAGAGGAAAGTGCGTAGCGCTACAAACAGCTTGGCAGCAAAAGTGTTAAGTAACAAAATCATCATCATCAGGGGTCTCTTACTAGAATGTCTGGTACGTGTCGGGGATGGCCTCAACAGACGGCACGAACCTGAGGGGTTCAGACAATGAGCTCAGAAAATCCGTCAGTGAGCTAGACGAGGGCATATTAAAGAACTTTGCTCTGAACTATGGCAACACCTGGAACTTCATACCACCGGCTAGCCCACACTGGGGTGGGGCGTGGGAAAGGCTGATTCGTTCAATTAAGACTTCACTTAAAGTAGTTTTAAAGGAACAGGCTCCACGAGACGAAGTGCTGAGTACATTGATGGCAGAAGTAGAACAAATTGTGAACAGCCGGCCTCTTACGCATGTCACAGTTGAACCGAAGAGCGACGTGTCACTGACGCCAAATATTTTTTGCTGGGCGGCTCTTCCAGCTTACCAATGCTAGGCTCATTGAGACATGTACCTTCGCAAACAATGGCCGATATCTCAAAGACTGGCGGACCTATTCTGGAAGCGCTGGGTGCGGGGAGTATTGCCACATATGGTACCCAGACAAAAGTGGCACCAAGACCAACGCCCCTTACAAGTGGGAGATCTGGTATTGGTTGTAGACCCTGAATCGCCCCGCAATGTCTGGCTAAGAGGTATAATACATGAAACGATTCCGGGCAAACACGGACGCATTAGAGTTGTCCATGTAAAAACTAAAACCGGAATATTACGTAGATCAGTGGCACGCGTCGCATATATACCTATCGAGGATGAGTGAGTGCTGACACACCACTGGGGTGGGGTTTGTAGGCGCGTTGATCTCCTTTTGTAATTTATCTTTTATATTATTTTGTTATTTTAATAAAGTGAGGGTGGATGGAAGTCGGAGTGGTGAGTGTCCAGTATGGGCGCACGAGGGGAAGAGGCCCGCGGGGAGGGGACCAAAAACGCTGTCACCATTGGCTTGCGGCAGTCAGTCGAGTTACGACATACGCGCTGAGACACACGCTCTATCTAACCACCCTTACGTTTTTCTACCACTAAACCGTATTTGATTTCACCCCATACTTAACACACATGACAAAACAAGCCTAGATCATGCTATTTTAAAAACAAATAAAAGTGCCGTAACCTTAGTCTTGGAATCTACAGTTACAGACCATAAAGCCGTAATCCTTTCGTTGGCTAAAGTCAAATTACCCGTAGTTATTGCAGTTAAAAAAAATATTAATTATAAAAAGCTAGGAACTGACATCAGAAGTATAAACTTTGAATGTATCTACGAGGCTACTGACGCAAATACAGCCCTCAATTACTTTGTTAATTCTATAAATAGAGAAATACTAGCAAACACCACAATCCAGCAAGTGCCACATCGACTCCGTATTCTTCTAAAGCCTTGGACAACACCAGGATTTTTGAGATGTATGAGGAACAGGGATAGAATGCACAAAAATGAAAAAAAAGCACCACGCAACGATGTCCTTAATATTACTTACAAAAGGTATCGAAACTTTCGTAACGACTTGCTAAAAAAACTAAAACGTCAGTATGAGAGGGATATGTTGGATAAAGCTGGCACAAATACTAAAAAACTCTGGAACACCATAAAAGACATCACACACACTAAAAAAAACAATACGACTGCAGAAGATCTTCTATCCATTGAAAATTCCCCTGACTGGTCACTTTGTCATATAAATCAATATTTTATAAATGTTGGCAAAAACCTAGCTCAAAATATTCAGCTTGCACCAACTGCTAGTGATTTCACACACGTCACACCGACTGCACACTCGTTTGTTCTGATCGAAACATGTATATTAGAAGTTGAGACTATAGTAAATTCCCTGCGCACCTACTGTGCACCAGGAAGTGATAATATTTCAGCAATTCTACTTAAGCATCACAAGGATGTTTTAATTCACCCACTAACTCATATCTTAAACTTGTGTATAGGAACTGGTGTATTTCCTGACGCCCTCAAAGACGCCTTAATTCTGCCTGTTCACAAGTCTGGGAGTAAGGATCTGGTCAATAATTATCGGCCTATATCCATTTTACCAGCGTTGTCTAAGGTACTGGAGAAGATTATGAACAGGCGTCTAAACAACTATTTGGAATGTAATAAAATACTGTCCGATAATCAATACGGTTTTCGAAATTGTAAATCTACCAATGATGCTGTACCATGACTTTATCAACCATATAGTCGGAACTTTGGGTAATGGCAAAAAATGTTTGGCAATTTTCTTAGATCTTGCCAAGGCATTTAACACGGTTTCTATTCCCCGACTTGTGACTAAACTTGAGAACATTGGAATCCGTGGTAATCAATTAAAGCTGTATCAAAGCTACTTAACAAATCGCAAACAGATGGTAAGAATCGGCGACCGAGTTAGCAGTGAATTACTTGTTGAATATGGTGTCCCACTGGGTAGCATTCTGGGTCCCACACTCCTTTTACTATATGTAAATGAAATGTGTGACCTAGAGCTGCCTAATGGTAAACTGGTGGCTTTTGCTGATCACATGGCTCTGATTTTTAGTAGTCATTCGTGGAAGGAGGTCTACTCAAACGCACAAAAAGGTTTAACAAAGTCATGACATGGCTTGCAATAAATACTTTAACGTTAAATGTCGATAAAACTAAATATTTAACATTCTCTATTACAGCTAGTGGAGCAAAACTGTCCGACAATTTTACAATTACTGCACACAAGCACGGATCTGACATAATTTGTGACTCTTTATGTCCAATGCTGATGGAAGCTGAAACCATTAAATATTTAGGAATAACTCTTGACAATAGACTCAATTTCCGGGCAAACATAGAAGCGCTCTCTTGCAGAGTTCGCAAAATGATTTTTATTTTTAAGAACCTGCGTCAAGTAGCTACTCCTAAAATATTAAAGATGGTTTACCTAGCCTTGTGCCAATCAATGCTTGGATACTGCATCCTTTCTTGGAGTGTAGCAGCAAAAACTCATCTCATAGGTCTTGAGCGCGCGCAACAAGCCTTATTGAAAGTTATATTTTGCAAGCCGTACCGTTTTCCCACGGAAGACCTTTATAAGTCTTGCGAGGTACTAACAGTAACACAGCTATTTTAATGAAACAACATGCTGAAGCAGGTCTTACATATACCGAAAGCACCGTTGACCAACGAAGTAAACATACGAATCGAACATATCGAATTGCAGAACAGCTTTTAGTAAAAGATTCTACGTCTTCTTAGGGTGCTTCCTGTAATAAAGGTGATTAGTTTCTGGATATTGGTTGTAAAAATGAATATGTCTGTAAAAAAGATATAAAGACCTGGTTACTCAGCTTAAATTATGATGGTACCGAAAACTCTGGACACAATACAATAAAACTAACACACAGTTGATCCGCATTTCTATTTTTGTTGTTTTCCTTTTCCATTTTTAAGTCTAATTTCCGATAGATTTATTTTTGTTAAAATAAAGCGAAATATGTAATATTTGTAATTGGGATGTACCAGTTTTTTCAAAGGTATGGCAATTCAAAAACCATTTAGAGGAATAGGTTTAATAAATCGCTTGCAATTGTCCGTTTTCCATTCGGATGAGTATATTTGTTACAATTCCTAATCAAAGTTTTCTGTGACGTAGTTATATAGGCGTTTTGTAATCGTCAAAACCGCGTATCTCGGTACTATCCTTAACCGAGATACGAGGTCTTGGTCCGAATGGAAAACGGACGAAATTGGTATCTTAAATTAACCTATATTTTACGATTTTGATGTAAAATCGAGGTCTATTTTTTTGGGATATCCCAATTATTTAAACTTTAGAACATTCATTAACATTGTTTGGCAATATGTTATGTTATGTTTTAGTCATATGGAAGGTAGCTGGTGCTTGTAGCACAGGTTATACCTATTACAAGTAGCAGCGTTACAAACTAGAAAATAAGTTTTATGTCATAGTTAATGTAATAACTCATATTTGTCCATGCTTATGCTCAAGAAATATATTTTTATTATAATATTAACTCGGTTTAAAGTAACTTACTAAGTGTCATCGTAATATCGGTAAATAATGCTTCCATGTTTATGTGTTAAATATTTATTCTTTACAGGAGGAACGAGAGAGAGATCGAGAGCGATCACGTTCTATGAAACCGGATAGGATACGAGAAAAGTAAGTTATTCTTTTAAAAAGACATTTTCCGTTTACGACATACAAGCTTTCTCAATTCTTGTTCTCAATTCGTCGGAATCTTTTTTTATGCGTGTTAACCAATTGCAAATTCAGTGCATAATTAGTTTCCTTCGTGTTTTATCGGTTCGTATTTATTGTGCTCTCTCACTTAGCTTCAGTACCCATCATACACCCGTAGGAGTAGGTCGCATTCAGCAGCCAATACATTTATTATACAGGGTGTCCCAAGAAGTACTGATATACTGAAGCTGGGAGGTAGAGGTCCTAGAGGGCTATCGAAATCACTCCCATGTATGTTCCGCGATTTTTCGTATTTTCGGAGTTATGACTTTTTTTTTAAATTTTCACCTATCGCCGAGTACGTTGAGATTTTTATTTATGGTGACGTGAATTATTGCGGTAGATGCTTGATTTTTTTGTGTGCTAAGCTGATAGATAGGCCAATTCAGTATGGTAACATTTACTATCGTTAGATCTTTGAATGGAATAAAAAAAAAAATTAAATGCCAAGAATGATAAAATTACCCAATATGTTCACAACTTCAAGGGGCTTTAAAAAGATAAAATCACAGAAAAAAAATTACCGTTTGGCTTTTAAAAACTTGATCTATCTATCCGGTAGCTACCCTGAAAATTTCATTTTATTATTCATAAGGCTTCAATCAAAAAATTCAAATCTAAATGTGGTAAGTGCAAAATTTTAATTTACATGATGATTAATACAAACAAAGTAAAACCAAGTACAAGGTGTTTAATTACAAGAAATTTTCAAAATGGCCCCCCTGTTGCTCAATGCAAGTGCGACATCGCCGAAAAAAGTTGTCTTTTAAACGTCTGAATGCACTTCTATTATTTTTAATGGTTTCTTCTGCTACTCTCAATTTCCGGGTTAACTCGTCCAAATTGCGGCATTCTCTTGAGTAGACGAGGTCTTTGTAGTATCCCAATACAATAAAACAATGAGGTTTAGGTCGGGGGACCGTGGAGCCAGGCTATAAGGCAGGCGTCACCCCGGCCGCAACGACCAATCCATCTTTCAGGGTATCTTTGATTGAAATAGTTTCTTACGTCCAAGGCAAAATGGCATGGTGCACCATCACACTGCAGTACTATGCTTCCTCGTGTCTCCAAGTCCACATCTTCTAACAGCAGGGGCAGATCGACGCGTAGAAAATTTAAAAACTGATTTCCACCCAAGCGGTCTGGCAGCTGAAAGGGCCCGATTAGCTGACCGTTAAGTATGCCAGACCAAAGGTTAACACTAAAGAGTTCTTGGAATGTCGATTCCCTTTTTAAATTTGGATTTTCAATTGCCCATGAGTGAAAATTGTGCATATTAAAAATCCCATTGCGCCTAAAGTGGGATTCATCCGTCCACAAGATTTGGTTAAAAAAGTTTTCGTTTTCAGCTTGTCTCCTCAGCATTTCCTGACAGAATTCAATTCGCCGATTGTAATCTTCCGGTTTCAACTGTTGCACTTTTCTAATGTGAAACGGATGATATCCTACGCTCTGTAGTGTACGGTGTACCTGAGATTTAGAAAGTCCGGTACGACGTTCCATAACTCTCACACTGGTCGACGGGTCTCTTTCTACTTCTTTAACCACTGCATCTACTACATCAGGATCAGGCATAGTGGCCATACGGCCTGATCTGGTACCCGGTATGTAACCTTCCAAATACGCATTATGTACTCTTAAGATCATGCGATAGTCAGGAAACGTTTCAGGTTGAGGCCCGCCTCTTCGTTCCACATGTTCCCGGTACAACCTTGAAGCTTCCGCCGCATTCCCCCTAGCATAACCGTAATAGTAATGCATTTCTGCGTAGTCACGTGAAGTAAACATGATCACTTACACGCAAACTCAAGTCCAGTTAAATAATGCCAAGTCGTCGATTCCAGGTAATAACACTAATCCAAATCGTAATGCAAGTCAAAGTCCATATGAATAGCCAAAATGATTAGAGAAACGAACAATTAGCAGTATTAAAACACAATTTTTAATTTTTTTCGGCGATGTCGCACTTGAATTGAGCAACAGGGGGGCCATTTTGAAAATGTCTTGTAATTAAACACCTTGTAATTGGTTTTACTTTGTTTGTATTAATCATCATGTAAATTAAAATTTTGCACTTACCACATTTAGATTTCAATTTTTTTATTGCAGTTTTATGAATAATAAAATTAAATTTTCAGAGTAACTACCTGATAGATAGAGCAAGTTTTTAAAAGCCAAACGGTAATTTTTTTAATGTGATTTTATCTTTTTAAAGCCCCTTGAAGTTGTGAACATATTGGGTAATTTTATCATTCTTGGCATTTAATTTTTTTTTATTCCATTCAAAGATCTATCGATGCTAAATGTTAGTTACCATACTGAATTGGCCTATCTATCAACTAAGCACACAAAAAAAATCAAGCATCTACCGCAATAATTCACGTCACCATAAATAAAAATCTCATCGTACTCAGCGATAGGTGAAAAATTTAAAAAAAAGTCATAACTCCGAAAATACGAAAAATCGCGGAACATACATGGGGGTGATTTAGATAGCCCTCTAGGTCCTCTTCCTCCCAGCTTCACTACTTCTTGGGACACCCTGTATAGAGTGGCTATTACGCAAGTAAAATATTCGCTGCAGTTTTGGTTATATTTACGGTTTACGCATATAACATTTGTATTGTCATCGGAGATCGGACAGGTCATCGCAAAAACAGATATGGAAATAGAACAAGACTCTATAGATTCGATACTTAAGATTATGATTATCTGAAGCGGATATTATCGTAATTTAACATTTGACCTGTTTTAGTTGCATAGGTGTCAAAGCGGTATTCTTGAAACAGTTTTCTGACAATTTAATTTAGGCAAATTATTTTCTTACGGTGATTTCGAAGTATTGTAAATATGGTAAAAATAAAAACGATTAATAAGTGGATTAAGAACTATCCCGAGCTTTCTTATAATGAAGATCACAAATAAATATTGTGTACAGCATGTGACATTCGAATTAAAGTGTTAAAGAAAGATAATATTAACAAACAAGTTAAATTAAATTAGTATGTGTAATAGTTTTTATCGCATATGTGTTTTTTTTTTTTGATGATGAAAATAGTAAACATTAATTAACACAAAAAACTAAATAAAAATATAGGTTTGTTTGAGAAAATGCAGGACTTGATGGTTGCATATGTTCAATACAACCATCAACATTTACATGAAATTTTAATGGAAATACCTTTACAATCATATGGTGAATTTTGGGTTACCTACCGTTGTAAATGTAATTACTTAATAGCAACCCAAAGCGAGTCTTGGCCTCCGACACGAGTTTGCACCACTTGTCCCGATCTGGCACCGTATCTCGCCAGTTACCAGCTTGGAGTTCACGCAGATCTGTTTCTAGAACTTCGATCCAGCAATATCTAGGGCGGCTGACCGGCCTTCGGCCAATAGGTCGTCCCAAATATGCCCTTTTAGCGCTGCGATCTTCTTGCATTCTTTCCACGTGGCCAAGCCAACGGAGACGGTGGGCCTTTGTTTCCCCATTTATATTGGAAGTGGCTACTAGCTCCTCAATTTCAATATTTTTACGGATTCAGAAGCTGCCGTTCTCCCTCCTCACCGGTCCCAAGATCTTCCGGAGGATCATTCTCTCAGCCACCAACAGCTTGTATTCTTCTTTAAGTGTTAGCGTCCAAGCCATACATACCAAGCCGTCACATGCATACATAAGTAGGGCATGCAATATCGGACCATTTTCAATCCCGGTATTGAAATCCGATATTGAGTCGCAATCCCGGGATCCCGGGATTAGTACCAGGATTAAGAAATGTATTAAAAAAACTCATTTTCGTGGTAAATTAGTTTTTATTTAAAATAGCATTTAGGGCATTTTCATAAAATTCAAAAAAAAAATGTTCAAAATAATCATACATTTGTATTAGACAGAAGGAGATTGTCAATAAATCTTACTTAGATCGATGGATACCTATAAACAGGTTTACATACATGTACAACATGAATTTAACAAAAACAATTAACTAATAATCGACTGCTACTAACTAGTATTCGTGTAGGTACAAGCAATATGAGCATTGAGCACGTATTTCATACTAATAATGCGAGTTAATTTTAACTTCTGAGCCGTGATATAATATTATAGGCAGTGATCGCCACGGGCGGTGCCACACGGGGTCAATGTATCTAATCTTGAAATATATTATACTACAGAATAGTAGTACCTACATACATAGTAGTACTGACAATTAAAGTAATACTCATTTAAAGAGTATCAATGTTCTTCATGAAAAATAATGCAATACATTATATGCGTATTTTTAATGTTTAATTGTGTATTTATAAATAAAGAATACTCATTAGAATTACTATTGCACACAAGATTCGGACTTTTGAATCATGACCATTTGAAGATTCTTATTTAGAAATCTCGGATCCCGTGGTGTGGCACCGTCCGTTTCGATCACTGTTTTCTTCAAGATATAAAGATTTTACTGTCACATTCGTAGTATAAAGTGTACAAGGGACTTCGTATTTAAAGACGAGAAAGAAATTGTATTTACTTAAACCACTTCATTTTTATATCATTAATATGGCAGTGAGCAGTGAGTGACTACTGGCTTCAACTGACATACATTTTATTAGACGGATAAGCTACTTAAGCTACTATGCATATGCAACCATACATATAAATTAGGTGTCTATTACTTACATTTTTCTCCGTTGTCATGTACACACACACATTCACAAAAAGGCACATATGTCACATCAGTCTGACGAACAAAAAAGCACCAACACCAACCAACTGGCGTAGGACCTTACAATTTTGACTACTCGCGGTGACCGCTTATGCCCGTCGGGTTCAACGGCGACGTGTTATTTTATATACTTACTGAAATCACGCGATCTGAACTGTTAAACAACGATAAAATAGATATGTAGATCGTGATAAAATTATTGTCGATATATTTAGAAAATTGAATTCCGCGGGATCCCGATATTTGAATATTGGTCCTTTGAAATACCGGTATTGTAATATCGTAATATCGGCCCGTGATCTCGGGATTTCGTGATCACGGGATCCCGGTTTGCATGCCCTATACATAAGTATGGGCCTTATGACCATTTTGTAGATACGGATCTTTGTGTTTCTGCTGAGCGGCTTGGACACTAACACTTGATGATGTGCGGCGCTACATCGCAGGTTGTTATGGATGCGAATAATTTATATCCTCTTTTCGTGTATTGGTGTCGGTGATAGTTCAGCCTAAGTATTTAAATTTGGCTACCCCCTTGTAGACGTTATCTCCAACATTAAGGTCTTGCCTTTTAATGCGAACGTCTTTATAGCGTTTCATGTGGAGATATTCTGACTTTTCGCAGCTAATACTAAGGCCCACTTTTTAAGATTCGGCTTTAAGGACAGTTGCAGATCTGGCGACTTCTTCTCTGGTTTCCCCGAGCAACGCAAGGTCATCAGCGTAACCTATCACCTTATGATGTCCATTTAGTTGCACCCCGACATCCAGTGCAAGCACATGTCTAAGGGCAAACACTACAATCCAAGATGGTGGACATCACTTTTAGTGAAAAAGTCATCATACGTGTCGTTTTCTAGGTGTTTGAGGGTGCGGATTTTGAAAATTGCGTTCAGTTTGGATTCCAAGATGGCCGAAATCACTTTTAATAATCCCGGAATTTGTTTTATAGGTTTTTTGGGGATGCAGAATTCAAAAATTCAAGGTGAAGTGGACATAACTTTAAAATAGACGCCATTAAAGATGGCCGAATCTACACTCCCGAAAACCTAGAATCCGACTCCCAAGACGACTTTTCCATAAAAAGTAATTTGCGCCATCTTGAATTCCAAAATGGTCATCATTTTCGAAATCTGCACCCCTAAAAACCAAGAAAACTCACCCATGATGACTGATTCATAAAAAGTGATGTCCGCCATCTTAAATATCAAAATAGACACAATTTTTGAAATCTGCGCCGCCATAAACCTAGAAAACGACTCCAATGATGACTTTTTCATAAAAAAAAAATGTCCGCCATCTTGAATTCCAGAATGATCGTCATTTTCGAAATATGCACCCCTGAGAACCCACAAAACGACTCCCATGATGACTTTTTCATAAAAATAATGTCCGCCATCTTGAATTCCACATTGGTCATCATTATTTAAATCTGTGGCTCCGTAGCGAAGCGCAAGATTTAATTTGTACGGCCGCATGTTTCCTTTGACCGTTGTCGTAATTTGGTGTCTTGTTGGTGCCGGTCGGGTCGATTGAACCGTCACTATCACTATCACACTTACTAACGCATGCGACGTTGCCACGTTTATGGGTACCCGGTACTCGAACCAAAATCATTGAGGTATCCGTTTTATCGGTCAGCGTAATTGTACGGGTAATTTTTCGGTCAGTACCTTTACTTGAAACGGTACCGTTTACTTTAGCGGTACCGTTTTAAAAAGGTCCCTATTAAATTTTATTTATTTGGGTACCATTACTGTTGGATACCTTTTCAATTGATACCTTTATTTTAGTTTCAGTCCCTGCAGTTAATTATAAACATGGGTTCATGAACAGGCTAAACAGCTGTTTTTTTTATGGTGGCTGAATGATTATCGGGCAAAAAATATCCGCCTTAATACTTATTATACTCCAACTGATCTAAAAAATACAAATTTGTATGATTCAATGTGTTGATGAATACATTTAAAATATTGTTTTTACGTGAGTCACCAGAGACCACAAACAATATTTAAAATTTTCTGCATTTAATTTATTTCTTATAGAAATTAAGATTCTTATTATCAAGTTGTATATCAGGCCCTAAGAGGGTCTATTCAAACACTACACATGCGAAGTACGGACGACTTCCTTTAAAGAAATCATTATGGAGGGGTTGGAGGGAAAATAAAAAAAAAACTTTTGCCATGTAGTTTTTCAGTTGTGTATTTTTCTTAGTGTCCGACCGAAACACGATTTTTAGCCGAAACCGAATATTCGGCCGAAACCGAAACCGAAAATTTTGAAGACGTATCAATGTACTCAAAATTACTATACAAATCGTAAGGAAAAGGTTATTGCAAGGATTTCTTATATGAGAACAGTTACTTTTTATTATAAACAAAGATCAGAAACAAATGAAAAAATTTTTCGACGATACTGGACTTGAACCAGTGCCTTGAGCCAGACCGGGGCAGCACGCTCTACCATCTGAGCTAATCGTCCACACCAGTAGTCGACGAATTTTGTCATCTGTTCTTGCTTATGGATCTCTGTATGGTGCATCCGACTCTTTAGCCGTTAGCGCCGCCTAGTGAAGAACTATGAAGTTACTTTCAAATTTTTTAATAATAACACTAGTGGAGTGATCCACTAATAAATTGCAAAAATTGTGATTATTATCATGATATTTGTAAAACAAAAAAGTATAGTTACTTTTTATGTTTAACAAAATAAAAAAACGTTTATTTTTAATGAAAATAGATATATTTAGAGGTAAATTATGAAATTATAAAAGAATAAAATCAAATCTTTAAACTTTTAAACAAAGTTACCTAATTAATATAATATAATTAGGTAACTTTGTTATAATACCTGGACAAAGTCAATTGCATGATAAATCACTGCTTAAACATAAATCAACTTTTACATAGATTATAGTATTATCACTGTAATCAGAGATTTTTAAACAAAGTTTTAGAATAATACCTCGTGTGACAAAGTCAAACATTGCAAGAGAAATCACAGCATTCATGCTACTTTAACATAAATCAACTTTGTCAAAAAATATGAAATAATTAAATTTTAATAAACTCTTATTCTCTACATTACAAATTATCACTTCACTCAGCAGCAGCAGCTTAAAACAGTATTGTGAAGTAAAGATACTGTTTACTTCACAATACTGTTTCTAGTACCCGACCTGACTCCAGCTTTGAATTGAATATAGATGTTTAAAATGTTTATTCATAGATTTTAACGAAATCACATATCAGAACAATTTTATCGAATTCAAACTTAACAAGTTATTATTTATTTACGAACGGAAAATACTTACTAAAATTCGATCTAATTATTGTTTTTAGAGTATTAACTTTTCTTTTTTGTTTACCAACCCTAGCATAACTATGACTAACGTACAAATTTAACTTTTCTGTCAATAAGTAGGTATTACTTGGTAAGAGTAGGTCTTCAATTCATTGCGGCAAATAAATAAATTATATATCTGCTATTTATAACTTTATAAGTCAAGTTATTTACTTGTTATTTAAAATAACATACCTACCTACATATGTAAGGGATAGTAATAGGGTTAATAAGATAATCTTTTACTGCAGTTATTAAGACTTTACTAATTCGCGGCATAGGTGTTATTCAAAACAAACAACCTATTCTTATCACGTCTAAACTAAATTCACAATCCTAATATCAAACGTATTGTTCATGAATCACAGCATAAAATGCAGTAACACATTCTATAAAGTAAATAATAATTTAATAAATAAACAACACTCACCATATTTTGTCACGCGCCACGCGTGGTTCACAAACAAACGTCACAAACTGCATGCATACTACTGTCGCTGGTCCGGCTGGCCCGGCCGCCGATGCATTACCTACACCTACCCGGCCGAGCGCGCCCGAATTAAGCCGAGCGCTCCCGATGCGAGAGCCGCGAGAGGCCGCGAAGTAATTTCGGACCGGCCGAAGGTTTCCGCCGGATTCTGGCCGAAACCGAAAAATTGGCCGAAACCGAAACTTCGGTCGGACACTATTTTTTTTATTTCATTGTATACAGAATGTAAACTCACTAGAACCACTTATTTAAATCCGAACATGTCTACGTGATAAATAAGGTTGTGGTAAGGATCGTATCGGAAAGAAAGTAAACAACATTAGGCATCTTTAAAAACTGACACGTATATGATATAGGCATTTTTTTTTTAAATAATGGACTACATTCTCATGTATAAGTTCACATTAAAAGCAGTTGATTTCTAGTCAAAATGGGACGACATTAGCTAACAAGTTCGTAAAAATATTTTGGACGACTTCTGCAAAATTTAAAAGTATGACGATAATAACACTGGGAAAATAACTACGAGATGAGCACTGCGGACGTGCATAATATATTAAAGAAATTTAGTCGCTTCTGTACTCTTAAAAATCTGCCTAATTCAGTAAGAAAACCTGGTACAACTGACTCAGAACAACAACGTTCCGTTGTGGTTCTGAGTCAAATTGGTGAATGTTTCAACAAAATCCGTCGCTTTTCATACGAGATGCTGCCAAAAAAGCCAAAACTTCTTCAGCTATCATACGGAAAATCTAACTAGGGTCCAACCTAAAGACCTATAAAAAACAGAAATAATCTAAAAGAAACGAAAAGTAAACAATAGCTGTTAGAAGATGGACAAGGAAGTTATACGACCATAATCTGACCAAGAAAAAGCGGTGTATTTTTATGAATGAAGAAACGTTTGCAAACTGGACTTTAAAGCCTTACCTGGACCAATTTTTTAACTTACTCAAAAAAGTATTAGTTTGGTAAGGGATTTGTACAGTGGCAGGGAATTTGAACGCTACAGTATACCGCGACGAGTGCTTACAGAAAAGATTACTACCGCTCATGAAGAAGCACAGGATAAGTGCTTTATTTTGGCCAGACTTGGCGTCTTGTTATTACTCGAAAGCAACGAAAGAGTGGTATAAAAACAATAAGGTAGATGTAGTAGACAAGGAAGTGAATCCTCCAATTCTCCAGAAACAAGTCTAATTGAACGATTTTGGGCTATTATGAAACGGTACCTCTAAAAAAATGTCTAACCCGCCATTTCAGTCGATGACTTAAAAAAAAAAGTGGAAGAGGGCATCTAAAAATGTGTCAAAAGAGGTCGTCCAAAACTAAATGAGAAGCTTTATAAAGAAAGTTACATTGTAAGCAAAACAGGATGTGGTACGACGAATTAATGAAAAATAATTATTTAAAATGATCTCAAATTTCAATTTGTTTTCGTTTTATTTTCAGTTTTTACATAGAATAAAAATTATATCATTTTGAAGTTGTCTACTTTCTTTCCGATAGGGTCCTTATGTAAATTATTAAAATACGAACGCTTTTTTGAAATTATAAATAAAATTAAAAAAAAAAAAACGTTCATGATTTTAACATCCTGTATTCCTTGTTTACAACTGTAACATTGTCATCTGGTTGTCAAAACAACGTCAAGTTCAATACATGCAATGTCAGTTAAAGTAAGACTATGTGCACACTTACGAGTTAGTTGTTACTTGAATCAAGCGACGGTAGCTGTTTTCCTGAACGCTACGTATCAAATTTGCATTTTGGGAAGCCCGTCACTTGATTTTGTTGAAAGCTTGTACAATCCACAGCCTCATTTCAGTGCAATAAACAAAAGTCTCATTGAAAATTAATCTTGACATTTCATTCCTAGCTATACTTTCTTTTGAATAATCTAGAAAAAACAATCTTTACATTGAAATGACACTACTGAAATTGAAATGACATTTAATAAATAAGCATGAATTGATGCTTTTTACATCATAAACTGAAAATAATTTGGCTGCCACGGACTAACAACAGCGTAAAACGGGTATGAAAAAATAAGTTATACTAATGAACAAATAATTAAATTTCAAGTAGGTATTATTTTAGGTAAAATTTCAAGTAAATTATATATATTCATAGTGGGCTTGCGTTCATCTGTCACGACGTAAACATTAAATATCACAGAACTATACTTTTTGGGTTGACCGACTTTAAAAAAGGTAAGATTTTATAATTTTTATACAATGAGAAAATTAAAAATATTCGACACTAGCAAAAAATATGGTAAGACGCTTAACTCGACATGGCCATCAACTGGCTTCAATGGATGGTTTTAGTACTATCCGGCCTCCCAACAGTCGGTCGTCTATACCTACTCACCCGGCAAACCCTTCTTTCCCGGCGTCTGCAGTAATGTAGGCACTCTGTGAGAATACTGTTAATCAACAGTATAGACGTTTCATGATGAAAAAGTTGCAATGTCCACAAGTAGCTCGATGCTCTAAATTGATAATAAAAACGATAATTGTTTGAATTTAAGGCCTTTACTATCTGCTTTTGACTCCGAAAACGCTAGAGATGAGTCATAAGGTTGCAAAATACCAGTCTAAAGTTATGTATGACACCGTTGTAGATACACCCCGTTATCTGACGCTCAGTTTCGGGGCAAGTGCTGTGGCAGTTTCGATAATCTGAATCGATAAAAAATGAAGTTAATTTACTGACTCAATAACATGGCTAAAGATGTAATGCTCTATGCAGCTTTTGTTAACAGTACTGTTGTTATCAATTTGAACTTCCTTATTTTTTAACAACTGATTTAAAGCCTGCATTTTTATTTAATGTGTTTGTTTATTTTGGGTGAATGAGTTTCCCTTTATGGTGCAGCCTTACTAATAAACTTTTATTTTGAATATCAGTAGAATATTTAATGACTGTTTCAATGACAACTTGGGATCTTCTAATTTTGTAATGTCTGTGGGTAAAATTGTGAAATGGGTGTGTATAAATTTGATATCGTTTGTTAAATCATTGTCCGTCGAGAGCAGTCGCTGTTCAGTGAATCGTCTCGATGAGTATCGTTGACGGACGTTCAAAGAAAAATACTCTGCAATAAAATATCGACACTTAAATACTTATTGTCTAGATTACAATCTCAGCGTAGTGTGCACTATGCCTATGTTCTTAAATTGGGATGTTGACAAATTTTTTTATGGTATGTTGTAGAACGACTTCTCAATAATTGATACATTGGTGAAAAAACTACTTCAATCTAATAAAAAGTCTCCGAGATACAACAATGTTAAAATCTCATTTTTGGACTTTCCCAAAAACGCTCCATACAAAAGCCTAGGTAAGTGTGACGTCTCACCTTGCTTCCTTGTATGGGAAAATTAATTATTTTGTTGTGCAGCTATGTTAAAAATTGCGTTTATCGATACGGTTTGCTAACAAAAGTTTACTATTCATGGGTTCAATGGTATTGTTAGTTATTCATGTATAAAGTATAAACTTTAAAAATGGAGTTTCCGACTCAACTTTAAAGGCTCATAAAACAAGCTTCACGTAAGGTATCAAACTCGATTTTTTTTGAGAATTTCTATCATACTGATACTACCATTTCGCATCAAAATTTGAGTAGTCAACATCCCAATAAGCTTATCCCTTTGAGCACTCAGCTTTTCGCCGGAAAACAGTGACCCAGGTGTCAATTTTCGTCGACATTTCCCTTCGTAAACCGAAATTTGTAAAAAAAAAGAAAACTGTTTCAGTTTGGTTTTGCCTTTCATGTGATACCATACTAGTCAAAGATTATGCCGGCCTAGACCATGACTCAGATTTAAGAAACACTGCATTCGCAGATTCTTATAAAAATGCGTAGGTATATTTTTTTACAGTATACTGTTTTTCGTTGCAAAAGAAATACTACACCATAGGAATTTCAAGTTTTTTTTTAATGTGTTTTTATGAAACACAAATATTTGGGTATATTAACAAAACCTTTTTTTAATTCTCATATAGATACAAAGATCAATGCGCAAAGAAAAACACAATTGCGCTGGTGGCCACACCAGAAATTGAACCCAGTTACTAGTATTGGATTACCGATCCAACGTGTCAACTGTTCCACCAGCAAACACTCTGCTGTACGCCTTTAATTTATGAATCCGCATAAAAATCCGCGTACCTTAAGACGTGTTCTCATCGCGGTATGTTTTTTTACCCTTTTAAAACGGGGAACCATGATAAATGTACCTACTGTAGGAAACATGGCAAATTAATTGCATCGTAGTTGTTGAATTACGACGAATTGAGAACCTCTCTCAGATTTGGAAGTCGGTCAAAAATTATAATGCTTGTTTGTTTTAGATCTTACAGACGAGAACGATCACGGTCTCGGTCCCGGCGGCATAAATCTCGCTCGCGCTCGCCACGGCCCCGTGAGCGAGAGCGTGAGCGCTCGCGCGAACGCGAACGAGACCGCTCGCGCGATAGGGACAGATCGCGGGACCCGGAAAGAAGTCTCAAACCGAAATCGAAAGATCCCAAGGAAAAAGAAGAAGATAAATGAATCACTTTGTCAAATTTTTCCTCTTTCGTAGATTTTACGAAGAATCTGTTACACTATACATTTTACGGAGACGTAAGGGATTTCAATTAATAAATAAAATAAAAAAATCTCTTAATTTTATTTATACCTTTAAACAACATTACGTTAATAGTTATAAATTTGTTTACGATATTGCACTTAATTCTGAGTTTTTCAATAAAATGGAATTTGTTCCTGAGATAGAGCCTAGAAATGTGCGGTGGGCGGTGGGTAATTAGTAATTACCCCGGGTAAATACTGGGTATGTACCAAATCTACCCGGTATTTACCCGTTTATATTACAGCGGTGCCAGCTGGGATTTTTTTCCCAAATTTTACCAGTGGGAACTAATGGGAATAAAAATTCCCAACTGTTACCACTACACTAATTGGTGGTGACTACAGGGATTTTTTTCTTTAGTGGTAACAGATCGGGGAAAAATCCCAGTAGTTACCACCACATTAAATTTAATTTTCAAAAATGCGATCCGAGTAAAATTACCTTTAACGAATGTATTAAAAAAATATATATTTTCTATGTGTCTACGAATGTAACACTTAATTTTGCACTGTGGCCGTATAAGTCTATCTTAGGGCCAAACTGTAAACCATGCACGGGGAAGCTACGACGTCACAATTTCAAGATAATCGAAAATATGAATAAGTCGTATTTATTTTTTGTGACTAAAGTTTTTAGTATCAGCAATATATTTTTACTTTAAAACATCGCTACATATATGTTTCCTAAATTAAATTACATTACCGGTAATAAAAATTCCCAACTGTTACCACTAAACTAATTGGTGATAACTACTGGATTTTTGTTACCATACCCCTTTTTCCACTGACGCGATGCAAGTCGATTATGCGCAGTAACTTGCTTGCTAAGTTTTTGTCTAAAATATCTGTATCGGTTGTAACAAGAAGTGCATGAATTACAGAGGTATAGCCCTACTACAAACAGCATAAAAAAATCTTTCGTAGGCACTCCTTAAAATAATTCAGCCGTACGTGGAATAAATTCTGGGGAATTATCAGTGTGGCTTTAGACCAAATAAATCGTAGTACAGTCGGTGACCTCACATAAGTATCCAGGCATATTTGTGACTATGAACGCGCAGATGGAACTCACTAGTAGCGTGAGTTCGGGCCCCGGTTGTCTGTCCCTGTTTTTGCTTTTTTTTAAGTAATATTTTAAAACTAATTTGCAAGATTTACTTTAATATGGGTATGTAACACTGAGAATATATTAAAAAAATCAGGGATTTAAAGGCATTTTATCTTTTAATAAATGGCGGATGTGTTAATTTGCATAAAATTAAAGTCCATTCTTTAATTGAAAATCTAATGCATTTACAATATTCACAAATATCAATAATTATAACTGGAAGTTTACTACTTTTCTGTATTCTTTCATATTTTAAAAATATAAAACTTTATTCTGCAAGTAGGCCTCAAGGGCACTTTTTAATTTGACAGGTAATGCTCATATTTGATAGCCAATATTGCGTTTATTTTTATCAATTCAGTCTCTTAGATATTCGCTGGCAGCACTGGGCGAGCGAGTGTCTCACTAAACAAATTATTAAATCTCTTTCAAATCATATTCCAGATGGCAGCACTAAACGTATATTATTTTAGCATCGTCTTGTTTGATTCACAAGTATTTTATTTCCTAAGAATTCATATTTCGCTTAGAATATTTCCCATCAAGCTTGACTAAGAAGTCAAAAAACATCTTCTCATAAATCAGGGTTTGAACCATCGTCGATGTGATTCAATGTCAAGCGTGGTTACCACTAGACCACAGTACAGTTACTACACCGCGCCAAAATTGCAGACCGGTTGTTTCAAATTAACATTGCTAGGGCGCATCGCAAGCATAATTTTTTTCAAGCTCATGACTACCCACAATTTTAAGCTATTGGGGGGTAGTTGGCAATTACATTAGTGGGCAATGTCGTTTATTGTCCATACTTCGTCTATTGCTGTCGGAATATCTCACGGTCGACATTTTCTACTTCTTTATATTTTTAACTATGCCTCAGTTAACAGCATTTTTGAAGGCGAAAATAGTGGTGTTGTTTGACAACAACACGTCGATAAGCGAGATTGCTCGTCAATTGCATTTAACGGTAAGTTCATTATATTTTAACTTACCTATAGCTCATATTTATTATCTAATAATTTTAACGGTCAAATTTGCCTGCGTTTATTTATTTGTCTAGGATATCAAAGGAAACTGTTAAAACTGGTTTACAAAATACGATAAAACATACTGTTTTTATATTACTTTTTTATAATTTATAATTATAATTCACATCACTGATAACTTATCGTATGCGTATTTAACATTAAGAATATGATGTTTTTCTACACTATAAATTAATTGCATCATTTTAATTTGTTTATCGTCTATTAAAGTTATTATAAGAATGATTAAATAAGAATAACCTTTCTTTACAGAGAAAAACCGTTAGATTGTGGATCACACGGCATGGAGAAACTGGAGACATAGAAAGGAAGCGGCCAGGGTTTACTTCTGTGATGTTTACTCCTCAGTCTGCACGTCACCGGGATATAATTGCAAGGCACACAAAACCACAGCTAGTGCACACGGCATTGCAGTTAAAACAGTGCGAAAACACTTACAATACATATAATAAAGCTGAAGAGGATCGAAAGTCTGTACATGAAGATATTCGAAAAAAAGTTGGCTGGGGATACTTAGAATTGATAAAAGAACACGTTCCAACAATTTTTAGAAATTTTGTCTGTCTGTTTATCTTTTTGTCTGTTTATTTGTACGCGCATCACGTGAAAACGGCTAAACAGATTTTGATGCAAACTTTACGAATCTGTCGAGAAAATCCCCGGCCAGGTTATAGGCTATAAAAATTTAACCCCTAAAAGGGGGGGTAGCCACTACACTTGATTGAGTTAAGTTTGCACCTGAATCTTATGGCGCTACTTAGGAAGGAGGTGCAAACTTTTCTCAAACCTACTCTAGCTGTTTCTCGAGCCTACGAACTATCGAGTACCCCGCTAAACTAATAGGTGGCGCTAAAATAAATATCTTATGATATGAATTAAGCCACTGAGGAAGCATTTTGCCAAATTAACTCTAAGATTAGAAGAGGGGGTACGGATATCGACAAATTTAATTGAATAATTGATTTAATAATACAACAAAATACGAGATAAGTGGCTCGGTGGTATCAACAAGGAGGAGGCTCACATGTGCAGGAATTCGCCCAGGTACTGCATACCCGACGGAGTTCCTAAACTCATTGAACGCTTCAGGACTCCCAGCACACACAATGGGGAATGGATGAAAATTTTCAAAAATCTTGTGGTTTTGTTTATAAGTAGAAATAAGCCTCCTTATTGTTAGAAAAAAAATACAGATTTTTCTGTGGCTTAAATAAAATAAAAAGATGGAAACGTGTTGGTGGGCCTATATACCTGCAGCATTGATAATTTCAATATTTTTTTTTAAATAAAAAAGAACCAACAATAAACTAGAAAGCCAAAAATAATCTTTTATGTACGCTAAAGATCACATTTAAATCATCTTTTGAAGTCGTTGCCAAACCAATAATTTATTACTATTAAGAACCGCGGCGGCGAGCCGTTAGTTATTATCTACCTACATATATATTTAGTCATAGTAATTCGTATTTTTGGTGAATAAAGAACTTTATTTACATCAGGTTTGGTACCGACTTCAAAAGGTGCTTCAAATGTGATCCGTACCGTACATAAAAGATTATTTTTGGCTTTTTAGTGATGGATTTTAGTAGTGATATAAAATATTTTTTAGATCCCAGAATGGGAAGATTGAGGAGGCACTTTGCACGCATCTCGAGTCTTGGGAAATAAGAAATGTAAAAGTTGGTTAAAACATTGTACCTTCCATCATCAGCTCAGCATGAAATGATGACAACCAGAGGAAAACAACTGATAACTTTAGAAAAATATATACAAAACATTGTTAGTGCCTATAATATTTGAGGGTTTCCCTCGATTTCCCTGGGATCCTATCATCAGATAGGAGTATATCCTCAGGAGTATATCATTCCAAATAAAAAAATATGTTTTAAAATCGGTCCACTATTGGCGGTGATCATACATAAAAAAAATACAAACTGTCGAACATAGAACCTCCTCCTTTTTTGGAAGTCGGTTAAAAATGGCTGTAAATGTACAGTTATTGAAATAAAACACCGTAAAGTACCGTATAAGACGGGCATATAGGCTCAACAACACCTTTTCATATTTTTATTTTTTTCGAAGCAGCAGAAAAATCTGTATTTTTTTCTAACAATAAGGAGGCTTGTTCCTACCTATAAACAAAATTTCAAGATTTTTCAAAATTTTCATCCATTCCCCATTGCCCTGAAAATTGGTCACCTCCAAAGTTGTGTAACGGAACCAAGCTAAAAGTAGTGCAGCTGCAGCGAAACCTCATCAAGGCGCAAATCCTGATGGCGTGCGGCGTCGGAGAAGCCGTGTTCATCCCCCGCATCCCCCTGATCCCGAGCCAATTCCCGTTCCGCTTCAAGCGCCTACAGTTCCCCGTGAGCGTCTGCTCCGCCATGACCAAAGTCGCAAGGGGCAGACGCTGCGTGCCGCCGGCGTGGACTTGCGCACGGGCTGCTTCTCGCACAGGCAGCTCTACGGGGCGTGCTCGCGCGTCACCAGCTGCACGGAGCTGTGCGTGCTGATGCCCACCGGCAAGACTCACAATGGGGTGTACAAAGAATATTGTAAAATGCCAACGTTACGTAAATATATTCTACATACGAGGGTTGCTACTTATATATCCGGAAACAAAAAAACAAACAAACGTACACGGCTGAAAATAGTTTTATTGTTTTTCAAAGTATTCCCCTTGATGATCTATGCACTTTTGCATTCGCGTGAACCAATTTTTAAAGCACTTCTGCCACTCCGCCTGAGGTACCTCCATAACGTGTTGTTTGAATGCGTCGACAGCATCTTCAGCGGTCGAAAATCGTTGACCGCGTAATTTATTCTTTATATTTGGAAATAAATAAAAATCGTTGGGTGCCAAGTCAGGGCTGTACGGCGGATGACCCGTTAATTCCACATTTTGACCCTCCAAAAATAGAGTTGTTTCGCGTGACGTATGACAGCTGGCATTGTCATGATGAAGAATGATTCTTCGTCGCTGGTTAGTTTTACGAATTTGTTCAAATACTTCCGGTAAGCAAATGGTCGTGTACCACTCTGAATTAACCGTTCTACGGTTTTCTAGTGGCACTGTAGCTACATGGCCATTAATACCGAAGAAGCAGGCCACCATTTGTTTCAATGTACTTTTTGCACGAGTAACTTTCGTAGGGTTCGGCTCATTTTGAAACACCCATACCGTTGATTGTTGCTTCGTTTCGGGATCGTATGCATAGATCCAGGATTCGTCACCTGTATAGATGTTATAAACGGCTTTTGAGTCACCACGGTTATATTTTTTTAACATTTAATTGCACCATTCGACGCGAGCATGTTTTTGCTCATTTGTTAAGTTGTGGGGTATCCAACGCGAACAAATTTTTTTTACAGCCAAATAATTATGTAATATGCTATTAATGCTGGTCATAGAAATACCCAGAGTCGCCTCTATCTCGCGGTACGTAACATGTCGGTCGTCCATTATAAGTTTTCGCACAGCCTCGATATTTTGTTGTACAACGACCGATTTCGGGCGACCTGCCTTAACTTCGTCCGTAAGCATACTACGTCCACGATTGAACTCACTAAACCAGTGATACACAGTAGTTTTAGATGGGGCTTCATCACCAAAAGTTGAAGTTAGTTGATCTATGCACTGTTGTTGCGTTAAACCACGCCGAAAATCATAATAAATCATAGCACGAATATTTTCACGAGTGAGTTCCATTCTTGCTGCGAGATGACATTTAAAACCCGTCAAAAACAAAACACGAGCGTTAATAAGGAAGAAAAAATATACCTTATATACTTAAAAAAGTTCAAATTTTACCATGGCGGTCAAATATGCTATTTAAGAAGATTGTAATCCCGGTTTCCGGATATATAAATAGCAGCCCTCGTACCTACCTTTGGAGTATGTATGTACATAATTAGTTGTGCATACATAAACGTAATTGTGAATAAAATAAGAAGTATGGATTTCTATGTGTTCTTACCTTTTCATGCTTAGAGTGATTTGACTGGAGAACCGTTTTGGATGACATTTGCCATGGACTTGATTTGGATAGGTACACATTCACTGTCAAGAACGCCCCTAGGGAGTTCTCAGTAACTTTGCTCACATGTCACCCGACTCCCGAGGGGAGTTCGTACTATACAATTATAGATGGCCAAAGGCAATGTCATCCGACTCCTCTAGCGAGTTCTTACGATATTAGGGCTGTCACTTTACCTCGTTTTTTAGGATTAGAAAAATCGTGCTTTTTTTAAGAAAAGCGAATTGGAATATTAAATCTTATTCTCTTAAATGTTTTCTTTTTTATATTTTTTTAAAATTACTTAAAAATGCTTGGTCTCTGCAATTTTGGTCTGTGACAGCCCTGATGAACTCCCGAGCGGAGTTCTTGACATGCAGCGTTGTTTATTTGTCAAGTGCGCGATTGGACTCCACGGGGGACTCTTATATAGTTGTTTGTTTTTACGCCGACATGTAGCGAAAGACATGGATTTTGGCCTGACAGTGAATGTGTTAAGGACGTAAAAAAAGAAAAGTGGTACTGTATCGTCCGATATACACCTACTAAGTATACCTATACTCTATGTCTTTTAAATCACGTCAAAAATTTGAATAAGGGCGTAAAACTATTGATTTTGGAGTGTAGTTTTATTTAGAGGTAATTGTATAATATTTTATCTGGACTTTACTTCAAGTTACGTCACCAGGGGAGAGGGGTGATGTAGCCGCTTACTGACACACCGAATTCAACGCGGGCGGAGCCGCGGGCACAGCTAGTTACAAAATAAAGTTCCTTGTCACGTCTGTCTGTCTGTTGGCGATAAAGTCAGAAACTGCTAAACGGATTTTCATACGGCTTTCGCCTATGAACGAAGTGATTTGTAAGAAAGGTTTGGGTGTATAACTCATAATGTATGTATGTATTTATGCACACGGATATGTATAAACGCGAACTTATCCCTGTTAGGGATCTCTATGAGAGGGATTATAGCAGAGAAAATTTGAAAATATCCTACCATTCGAAAGCTATCTCAGCGTGTGGTGTGTAAACCGTTAAGAGTTTTACCTAAATAATTATATATTTTTGTAGGTATTCAATTCTTATCAAAATGAATACTTTTATCGTTTTTGTACTTTAATGTATTTCAAGTCGATAAACTTTGTACGTTGAATTATATGACTTAGGCAAATAGGTTAAAAATCACAACTATGAGAATATTCAAACGCGCTGCAATGTTCGACGCAACAGGCCGATACTACATTATTATATCTGCGCTACTAATTACATGAAATAAAAAAAAAATGCTATACGATAAATATCAACCACGTAATAACAAATGAATCTACGATAATGTAAGACTTGCAATCTAATAATAACACTAAATACTTATAAATATATTTATTTATTTATTTAAACTTTATTGCACAATACAAACTGTTACAAATGGCAGACTTAATGCCTTAAGGCATTCTCTACCAGTCAACCATAGGGCCAAACAGAAACTAGTAGTTAGTGCAGGATCATTAATGTTGAGAATACAAAAAAAAGTAAAGAAAGGAGACACAAATCAACAAGTCAATATGGGGAGATATAAATATTTATATACATACACACATACTATATTAAAATACAAATAGATAAATACAACACAATTATAAAATATATATGTACCCTTACACCTTCAAAACATCACACAGACAATCAATCTTGAGATTTATTGAAGAGATGATTGCGCAACATGCGCTTGAAAGAGAAAATGCTCTGAGCTTGCCTTATAGAGAGAGGAAGATTGTGCCATAAACGAATTGCTTGAACAGAGAAGGATTTGGACATAAAACTAGTGCTGTGAGAAGGAAGAGAGAGTTTGAGACTGCGAGCAGAGCGCAGCTTACACACAGGACAGGCAGTTACAAATGTAAACATAGATTTAAGATAATCCGGTGTGGTTGGATTAAATAAAATGTTGAAAAGGGTACAAAGAATTTATAAGGACCTGCATTCGCGAATGGGAAGCCATTTTAACTGACGGCGATACTCAGATACGTGGTCATATTTCTGGAGGTTGAAAATAAATCGAATGCGGTTGTTGATTAGCCGATCCAGCTTGTTCAGAGACTCCTGGGTAATATTGGAGTAGCACACATCAGCATAATCAACTATGGGCAACAGCAATGTTTGAACAAGGACAGTTTTTGTGCTAATCGGAAGAAAATGCTTAAACCTATAAAGCGCTCTTAAAGTATTAGTCACTTTACGACACACGTCAGACACCTGGGGACCCCAGGTTAGACCGCTGTCAATGACCAATCCCAGGTTCTTAACTTTTGATGCAAAGGGAACTGCAATGTCCTCGAACATAATCGATGCCAAGCGCGTAGTGTCTGTCCAACAGAGAGAGAGAGCTTCCGAGTATAATGGTTTGACACTTGGATGGGTTTACGGCGACCCCAAAGGCACGCGACCACACGGAGATGCTGTCGAGGTCTTTATTAATTTGTTCAATTGCAGTATCTAAATCGCCAGGACTTCCTTGGATGTATATTTGTAGATCATCAGCATAAAGATGGTAAGAGCATTTAATCCTAGAAGTAATTAGGTTGATAAAAATGGAAAAAAGAAGAGGAGAGAGAATACCTCCTTGTGGAACCCCGGATGCAAGTTCACACCACTCCGAAAAAGTTTTGTCGGCACGGATCATCTGCCGGCGATCCTGAAGATAGGTGGAAAACCACTCAGCCGACGATGACGAGACGTTCAAGTGGTCTAGAGTGGCAAGTAAAAGGTCATGGTTGACAGCATTAAACGCGTTGGAGAAGTCGATTAAAACCAACACAGTAAGTTGAGAACAATCCATGCCTTTCCTCACATCCTCAATAACCTTCATTAACGCAGTAGTCGTACTGTGCCCGGAACGAAAGCCAGATTGAAAAGGGGAGAGTAATTGATTAGAGTACACGTAACAAGATAATTGTTTATGTACAGCGGCTTCCAAAACCTTAGAAAGAAAAGGAAGTATGGAGATAGGACGAAAATCATTAGGTAAACAGGGGTTAGACACTTTTGGTAAGGGAATGACATGGGCATTACGCCACAACGAAGAAAAAACTCCAGAATACATCGAATAGTTAACAATATGAGTGATAACTAGGATAATACATTCCAGGATGCTGATAATCATTGACCTACTTATTTATCATGACCAACTGCATTGGATTTAATCGATAAAATCACTTTACGGATCTCGTCATCAGTGACTGGAGTGAGTGAAAAGGAATTTTGAGAAGGACAGGGCAAGGCATTAATGTAAGCAAGGCTTTGAGCTTGAGTGGTAAGGTCTAAGTTGGAAGGTTTAGCGAAGTGTGAGTTAAGATCATTTAATGAAGGAGACGATAGTGAATTAAATTTGCAAACTGATTTTACAATACCAAGGCTTTTTAGGAATTTCCAGGTATTAGCTGGGGAGGAGGAAATAATGTTTTCGTGTATATATTTACGCTTAGCGGCTCTTACCATCTGATTACATCGGTTCCTGGCTGATTTGAACAACGCCCAGTTCACGTCACATCGGTCCCGCTTGAATTTGCGAAATACCCGATCCCGTCTCGTCATTGCAATCTTTAAAAAGTTTGACTTTTATTGTGCAATTTATTTAAAAATTGGCTGATTTCAAATTTCGCGCGTCGCGGCAAGCGACAAAAGATCTAAAAATTGTTTACCATTTCTGTCATGGTAAGTACCATTGCGCAAATTTTATTTTTATTTTAGTCAGTCACAGTACCAACAGCCAACATCCCAATTAAACAGACTATACTTGAAAACCCATGAATCGAATAATATTGATATTTTATGTTCTTAAGTAGTAGATTTGATTTGATTTGATATGGGTCTGTATGTACCTATTGTGTGTTTATAGTCGCATCATCCATCACCAGGTTTATTACTGGCGATATCGATACTTAAGAATTTGTCCATTCAAGGATAGTAAAATATAAAGAAGTAAGTATGTCCGACTCCCCCTAAGCACCAAGTCAAAAGTTAGTGACGTTCAATTTTGTTGTTCGACATTGTGTGTCTGTTCTAGTATAGTAGTCTGTGATTATACACAAAAAGTGCGCGTTTGTTATGTAAATATTTAAACCGGAATAGTTTGGCTTAGGGTCCTGTTTTTATTGTAGTTCCAAAGAAATCTGACAGATAGCGGTAGCGCATTGACCTTCCTCGTGCATACATTTTATTACATTTTTATTTTATCTAAATAATAGAATTCGTCGCTTTTTAAGACTTCAAATGTTGTTTCGCGCAGACAAAACATATCATATTGTATAATTAAACACATTTCAACCAGATTTCATACTCGTAAAGTGGTTTTGTAGTGTGTTCTTTTTAGTATGGGAATCGGGCCGACTCGGATCACCTTAAGTAATAGGGAACATGCATGAAATTTTTTCATCGCTTTTCTTAAGGAAATATCAAAATACCGTAAAAACTATTCCAAAGAGTGAAATTAAAATTAAAATCATCCAAGAAATACGTATATTATAAGCATTTTAAACTACTAATTAGACAGCAATTTGACAGAGGTCCGACATAGACTGTTACGTCACAGTCCACTACTTATAGCATATACTTATATATACTTATAGTCCACTTTTTATAGTTATTCGGAAAATTATTTTTGTCTACTGTTTGTTACATGAATAAGCTTTTAATAAAGCAAAAATTAAAATTCATGCATATTCCCTATTGCACAGCCATTTTTAAGAGAATAGAATTGCTTATTTAATGGGTTACTTAATCGAGGACGCCTTAGAGAAAGTTGGAAAAATAAATGACGTGAAATTTCTCCGTATAAAAGTACTAATAATGACAATGTTTCATTTTTCAGACCAATCCTTTTTATTGTACACTTCGAAAGAGGGTATTTTTTCAAGTTATACGTAATTTTTATTTTCCTCGAAAGCCTCCATTTCGAAGCAAAAAATCAAGTTTTAGAGTGACTCGTTCTAAAAAGCCGTAACCGCCATAATGACGTCATTTAGTGGGTGATGTGTTGCCAACGAAGAAAAATGTCATGTTTATCAAAAGACTGCCATACACGCAAACGATTTTAATAACTATATCATGTGGTAAACCTACTCAGAGGGTTTACTCCGTATCTCGATATTCGAAGTTCGTAATGTGCCGTCCCTCTCGCTCTCATGTTAAGCTGTATTCGAGTGAGCGGGATGGCGCCATACGAACATCGGTTTTCGGAGTAGCCCCTCAGATCTGACTTCGTAAATTTAGTGAACTGATGTTTGTTAAACAGAGCCTAATTAGCAAACAAAAGTCTAATAATCTGCTTAAATACACCAAACGGGCATCTGTCGTGTGTGTCAGCCGTAATATTACCTAGAGTACGAGTACTTATCTATGGAATTAAATATTGACGTTTAGTGATAGTTCAAAGATTTGTTTACAAATTTCGGTGAATATGTCTTCCGCAAAAACTAAATATTTTTACTTAAAAACCTTTAAAATTACGGCTGTACGGTACGTGTGCAGGAAAAAGTTATTTGCACTTCCTCTGGAAAATAAAGCTGAATGGTGTCGTGCGGGCGGATGGGAGGGTGTGATGTGTTATGCTCTAAGCTAGTACTGTTGCTGTTAGCTTTAAAATAAACGATTTATCTTACTAAATACACCGTGACCGTTAATAACCCGAAAGATTTAAGCTAACGATACTAGAGCCTAATTAGAGTATATAAAGTTATGAAACATATAGTCCAAAAACTCATAATTAAGGAGATATTAATTATTTACAACAAATCAAAAGTTAAAAAATCTCCAGTGTAACACACCTTAAGGGCGTGAGCATGACGTAGCCACCTACTTCTTTTACACGTAGATGCACTAACTGTATGGTTGTTAGCCAGTTTCATAAAGAAGTTTGGTATCTATCTACAAAAAGTTTTTACTACCGAAAATATTTTCATCACGAGATAAAAGGATATAACATGCAACTAAAATACAGTGTAGTGTATAAATCCGAATAATTATAATATCTTATCTTACACACTTCAATCTCCAGTAGCTTTTTGTTATCACTGAGAATAGAGATAATTAGGTTTGTTCTGTTCTAAGTCGCGAGAGTGGTTCTTCTTATAACTGGCTAGTTTTAAATTGATTGTTACTAAAATGACACATTACAAATGATAACTAATTGTCACGCAAGATAAAATAACATTGAACATTTTATTGACTGTAATAAATAATATTCGCTATGCCGCATTATACTTCGGCTCATTTAGCAGATATCCACTTTGTGTACGGATTTTGTGATGGGAACTCGCTCCAGGCAGTCGCCGAATACCGAAGACGATACCCAAACCGTCGTATACCTCACCATTCGACTTTTGCGGATGTCCATCGACAGTTTCGCGAAAAAGGGCTTGGAAAAGTTCACAGAGAAAGGGCTATAAATCTAGATGAACAAGCAGAGAACAGAATAATGAACATCATAACAGAAGACCCAACTTTGTCATCAAGAGCTGTAGCAAGAATGGTCAATGTTAACTATAAGCTCGTATTAAGGCTATGGAAAAGGTACGGCCTGCATCCTTTTCACTACAGGAAAGTACACGGATTAATTAACAATGACGGGCTAGCTAGAGTTGCCTTTTGCCAAAGGATGAATCAGAAATTAGTGGAAGATCCTGGATTTCTAGATAAGATATTATGGACAGATGAATCGTTGTTCACGAGAGAGGGAGTTTTTAATTCCTATAATCAGCATATGTGGTTAGAAGAAAATCCCCATGCGAAACGGGAAAATTCATACCAGCACAAATTTTCCGTAAACTTGTGGGCTGGCATTATTGGGAATAAAATAATAGGTCCCGTCATATTTCCAAATAGACTGAATTCTCACAACTATTTATTATTTCTAATAATGATTTAAACGACCTGCTAGAAGATGTCGATTTGTTAACCCGACGAACTATGTGGTTCCAGCACGACGGATGCCCGGCCCACTTCGGCTTGGATGTTCGTAATTGGCTGAACCAACAATACCCCGAGAGATGGATCGGCCGTGGGAGCGAAGTTTTAGCATGGCCTGCCCGGTCACCGGATTTAACTCCGCTAGATTTCTTTCTATGGGGAACTCTGAAAGATAAGGTTTACTCAACACCTGTGAACTACAGAGAAGAGTTGTTAATAAAAATTCAAACGGATTCAGAAGAAATCAAGAACACTTCTGTAAACTTGAATCATGAAATCCGTTCAAGATTGAATATTTGTGCTGAAAACGGCGGTACACATTTTGAAAATCTAATTCATTAAATTACTCGTAATAAAAATGCGTAACTGTTTCATGTTGTTTTTTATTTTACTGTAGGTACAGGTTAGCATGATCGCTGTTACAACAAAGTCCCTTTCCTGTATGAGGTAAGAGGTAAGTATGATGTAAAAAATAAGTAGTATGATTTCCTTCCAATATTATCATGCCTAACAATTTATGGTTGTGATTGTTAGTCAAAAAAAAGACACCTAAGACACAAAGTTTCAATAATAATGTAAGAGCACTTTAATGTCGTAGCACCTAATAAAGTTTGGATACATAAGTATTTGTGGTATTTTGTGGTGCCAATAAATAAAAATAATTTCAACACAAACATCGTGCTAGACATAACTTGACACTTCTTGTCATTCATGGAATACAAGTCACGCCATTCGCCTTTCAGCGTATGATTTCGGAGCGATTCGTGAAGTGTCATGCTCGCTCTCTGTACTTCAACTTGAGATTCCCACCTAAAGGCTTGTTCACAAAGAAGCGGGCAATTAATAAGATTTAATTCGTACTGAACTAGTAATTTAATTAAGACACATAATTAGACCCATGTTGATATAACATTATTTACTCGTACAGTCGTCAAAAATATGTGGTTTAAATCTTTCGGGTTATTAACGGTCACGGTGTATGTTTTATTGTTGACATTATACAATGTTATTTCAACTTCCCATAGAAAATAGGTATGCAATCAGCTGATCAAGTCTTCTATGGGGAGCAAAGTTTTTTTTTTCATTCGGGGAAAGTTGTTCAGTATCATGTTCAAAATCATCTCGCTGCGGGAAAACTACCAGTAAACTGTAACATTGTTTAGTCATTTATTTCAGATACATTACAGAGATATTTATTTAAACTTACTATTACGAAATGGTAGGTACTAAACGGTAATCCTTTACCATTTGTTTCAGACGCGATGCTCTGGAGTCATACGGTTAACGATTTAAGTGTTGCGTTGTGATTATGATACCTTTGGCACCTCTTAACTTAAGGCGGTCATGTAAGACTTATCACAACTTTGAGAATATTCAAGTGGCAAGTTTGTGCTATCAGCTTGAGTGAATCAGTCTGAGTTCTTCATTAATCAAATCCTTGGAAAAGTCGACTCTTTAAAGGGTTACAACCAATATCCGTGGAAAAGCCGAGTCGTAAAAAAAGGTTCGAAGCAGAGTCGCAATAGACAACCGTAAACGAGAAAATAGTGCACGAACGAAATTTGAGCACGACAAAGCAAAGACATAGTTGGATAGTAACTAGTTATTAATCCGTGGACTTAACTGTCAAACGTGACTTTAGTGACAATTTGTTTTTATTCTATGGAAGGCACAGACCTTCCATCCTCTAAATGACGTCATCTTCCAGTTTAGCACTTCCAGCAATTTTAAAAAAAAATAGGAGCAATAAAAATCTTACAATATTTTTTTGGATATTTTATTAGTCATACTTATTATGGCTATTTTATGGCCGAATGCTGCACTTTGTGATGAAAGCAAGCCAGGGACCAAACTGAGTGATTTGACTTGGACTTGGAGGTATTGTTTATTCGGCTAGCTAATAAGCTGTTACCGATTGAGTGTGTTGTGGCGGTGGAGCTGCCGCAGCAGCTCCCGGCACCACGTGTTGATGACTGCCGCGCTCGGGAGCCCGGAGCAGTCGGTGTGTAGAATGATTCCGCAGCAGCGGAAGTTTCACCCCTTAGGAACAGATGGCGCCACTTCTTTCAAAAATATTTCAAAAAATCTACAATCTAAAGTTATGGACCGATTTCAATGTTTAATATCTCAAATGAAAGCGTATTATATACGTTACTTATAAAAAAAATATTGAAAAAATTTATAACGTAAACTTCTGGCAAAACACATCATCTTAAGTTTTTTTAATCAAGCCTCTTGGACCATTGTGGCCGCAAATCTGGCTGCGATACTGTGCGTTGTGGGTGTCATCGGGTCAGCTTACCATGCACTGCCCAGTGTAAATCCCGCAAAGGTGGCTGTACAAATCAAAATTAAGTTAATTTAATATTCAATGCGGGGTTATTTTGTATGCTGACCACTGATTTCTTCTGGTAGGCACAAAATTTTAGGTCTAATGGTAATCAACTAAGCACAAAAATAAAATAACCTACAGCAACACAGTCTATGTATAAAATATCAGTGATTTTGTAGTATTGGAATGGCACAAGTACTTCAAAACGACTTTTCTTTTCAGTTTATTTTTTATAATTTGTACCTAATGTTAATTTTAATTTTTACCATTCTCTGCAATAAATTTATATAATAATAAATAAATAAAGATTTTTTGGTTTTTTGATACGTCGGGTCTATACAATAGTGCAGTGCGTCCATTTACTATCTAGTCAAAGTACCAGTGTGTGTAAACCAAGTGTGAGCGACAGAAACCCGCGAAGACCAGACAACGCGTTGTCATTGTGACAACACCTTGCCAAGAACACGGCGGCCAAACCAAAACCCGATGAGAGCTTTCCATTATCGCTGCTATAGCTTGCCAAACTATACTGCCCATATACAAACTGGCAGCTAAGCTAGCTAGAATATTGTCTTAACCCCCAACCCACTAAGCCCGCTACACTTGCGTTTCACATGACTGCAAAGGACTCGTAATTGCCGATTCGCGTCTTGGTCAACCTCTTGGACTCGCACTTCCCCTGGTTGATGAACAAACAATAACCAAGAACATTGAACCTAAACTCAATCAAGGCACAATAAATGCAGGCAGACCTACAAATTAAGAACAAGTCGACAAACGGACAAACAAGCCCCCTCACCAATCAGGTACCTAGTACTACCCAAAACGCCTCAAAGATCCTCGTTTTCAGTACCAAGAAGGACCCTAAAGCTACAACATAAAGACACTTTTTACACCCGTTACACAAGAACGCAACAAGACCCCAAAAAAACACGGTCGCCAACCCTAGTCCACATCTGGCATGCACCTACAATAGTGACGCAAGACAAAAACTAAATCGCCGTCGAAAGTTTGAAAGTTGTTGTTAGGCTATAAGACTATTGCAGAATAAACGATACAAAAAAACCCGGGTACAAACAAAACAATCCAGCCGGCCCCAACAAGCGAAAAACCTCATAGCGTCATCAAAATACCTAACAATACACAAAACACCTCACACCACACTACCACGAGTAATAAACTAGATCATTAAGCTCTCCCCACAGCAAATCCTCAAGTCAAGACAACAACAATCAAATGGAAAACAAGACTGCGATAGTGAACATACCCGGAGATGGTAATTGTCTGTCAGAACATTTGATCGTCAAGCAATTCGCCGAGACCTCGCGAAATATGCCGACGAAAACCAGCGTGATAAAAACATGCGGCACGCCATCATGAGTAACTTTGATGATGATAAGCCGAATGAAAACGAAAAAATTAGGGAATACTTGAAATCGCAATATCACGACGGCGTGTGGGGCGGAGCCGATATTATTATATCGGCAGCAGAATACTACGGCATTAACGTAAAAGTATTTCAAGGCATCCCGCTAACAGAAATAGCTTGTTGCACTCCCAAGACATCCAGCGACGCGATAGGCACCATAGGTCTGATATACAGCCGTAATCACTACGATTGTTTTGAAAGCCACCTCAGTACAAACACAAAAAACGCCACACATTTCACCCCAGGCGACACAAACCTAGATACTGGAACTCCCGAGGAGACAGCTGACGAGACTGGATATCGACTTATCCGACCTTATCCGCATCACGCGACCCACAAGCCAATACATAAAATTAACGTGGCAACATGGAATGTGAGAGGCGCAACCTTACCTAAGAAAAAATCCGAAATCGACGCGTTACTCGAATCTAAATCAATCCACATCGCATGCTTACAAGAAACTCACTTGTAAATTGGAACCCACGAATCCAACAACTGCACGTGGAGTCTAAGCGGAAACCATTCTAACAGAGGTCTGGCTATTCTAATTAGGAAAAACAGCGGGCTCAAGATAACTTGGACAAAGACCAACACGAATAATATTGATCGATGTCGATAATAAGACAACTTCATTCATCATCACGACACACTGGTCCAATGCAACATCAGCAGCTACAAACGGTCTGTAACGCCTCCTCCAACTGACAAAGCACAAGCCAAAAGACTCGACTCTAATCATCTTAGGTAACTTCAATGCACACATCGGGTACAAAGACGCAGTAAACCAACGCATCCAATCCAATTAGGAAAAAACCTATTCCACACCAGCAGCAACAGTAATGGGGAAATACTTACACATCTAATAAGCAGAAAAACTCCGACTAGAACCATCGATTGGTCGAAACAGCTGCAAAATAACATGGAAGTCAGGCAGCAAAAACTCACAAATAGACCACATATTAACACAAGTCACGTGCCGGCCCATCTTTAGCTTCATCAAAGGTATATGGGGAGAACAAAACCCACAAAAATCTTATAAGACGAACACAAAGATGTCACCCCGGGACAAGACATCAGACGTTTCAGAAATATTTAACTACAAGACACTGGACTATGACTTGCTTCAAGATACAACCACAAAAAGGAAATACCAAAACTCCGAGAACGAATGATAGAACGTAAAAACTCAGAAGTAAGCCCGCTGCAATAGGAAAAAATCACGGCAATCATGAAAACATCTGCATAGGAAACCCTTAAATTCCACCCGAAATACTCCAAAGCGCGCCGGGTAGCACTAGCAAAACTGCAACAGGCAAAGTTTAGAAAAAACCAACGCCCATCCGACGCAGCCCAAATAAAGAAACTCAGAGAATGCAGGCGCAATTGAATCAGTGGAAGACCAAAAGGAAAGCAGAACGTTCTTCAGAGAGCTAGCGAAGACCCACCCGTCAAGAAGGATGAAAATCACCTACGACTACTATAGACGACACAAGCTTAAGGCAAGACGACGAGCAAAAACGATTTTTATCCCAATGTCTAATAGGGAAGAAGAACTCGAGAAATCTGAGGGCCCAAGTATCAGTGAAGTAAGCGACGAAGACCCCACCGACCTGGGCCCGGAGCCCACATTGGATGAAATTAAAAACATTATCCAGAAAATGCGCAGCGGCACGGCCCCTGGAATTGACCAAACTGTGACAGAGCTCTTTAAAGCAAACACTGATGAACAAGATCACGAAATATTAAAGCACATGCGAACAGCCTAGAGAACTAATCTGCTACCGGAGACATGGACCCAATCAATTCAAGTACCACTGCCAAAACTGGCAAACCCAAAATTAATCAACGATTACAGACGCATCTCTATATGCAGCACAGGGTACAGGATCTATGCCAACCTACTACTACGGAGATTAGATGAAAAATTCCACTACCTAGGAAACTACCAGGCAGAATTTCTAAAAAACCGATCCAACGACGACCACATGTTCAATGTTCACCCTGCGCCGAATCTTAGACGAAGAATGGAGAGCAGGAACGAGAACGTTCGTTCTAGCAGTCGACCTAGAAAAAGCATTTGACTCTGTAGATCTTAACGCAATGAGAGACATCTTAGCCACAAGAACCAACAAACCACTAACTAATCGCGTAGTCAAAGCTGCAATGAATGAATCCACCTGCATCAAATGGTTTGGACAACAAACCCGATGGATTCAGAAAGGTAAAGGCGTCAATCAGGGGTGCCCTCGCTCACCACGGTTATTCACCATCGTAATGGACGACGTATTCAAAACGTTAGAAGAAGAACTGACATTTATAAAACTCAATCAAGATGAAAAGATATCAAACAGCCTCCAACAACTGAGCGCAATCTACATAAAGGCCAAAACACTATTCAATTCGGTGGGACTAAAAGTAAACGAAACTAAGACAAAAAACCTATTCCGAGACCCAACAAACGAGAGCAACAGGAACTTCTTCAACCTCGCTGGTACGACGCTTACCCCCGCCAATGAAATCCGTTATTTAGGCACATATATAACTTCATCTCTGAGCAGGAAAATTACCATCAATGCACGATGCAAGCAAGCAGTAAGAAACGCAAAAATACTCACCAACTTCATCAGAGAGTCCCGCATGCAATGACAAATTGCTCGACTACTATACAAAATGGTCATAGAGCCAACAATGACGTATGGACTCAAATACGCAGCGCTGGCAAAGGCCAACAGATCAAAACTCAGAAGATATGAAAGATTAATACTACGGGATATGATTAACAACGCAGGTTCAAAGCCAGGCCAAAACAAAATATATGACCTTTTGGAGGGAAAAACTGAAAGAATAAAATGCCTTCGCCTGTGTTACTAGGCACACATCTTGCGGCGCCCAACTCCACACCAGTTGCACGCTGCGTATCGGCATAAGGCACTAAAACTCAAAGTTGCCGGCTGAGCTTCACATGGAAAGACTCGCTGCGCCACGATAAGCAATACTATAACAAAAACCCATCTGAGTGGTCAGAACTAGCATCAGACAGGAACAAATATATCGCGGCAGCTCAAAAACTCTACCAACTAGAAGAAACGGACAGCAAATCAGACGAAGATAAACAAAGTGCATATAACAACGAACAGGAAATGCCGTCTCCTTCTACGGACCTACGGTGAATACAACACGCAAAGACGCCAACGAGAGCACGCGACTACTCATCAACGCTCATCCCCGATGCTCTATCCTAACTTCCCTAACTTCCAATATTGGCTAAAGGTTGCATAATCGGTTGATTGTGGTCGACCGGTTGCGGCTAGTCGGCCCTCCTCCCCCATTCCGGAGCGTGTCATTCCTTATAAATCTGTGCCCCCTGGTGTATCCGGCTTGTCCGGGTCAGGCTCCGTCCTGGCTGGGTGTGGTACCTATGTTCATGTAATAAATAAATAAAGAATTTTAAGTTTTACATCTGCTGATGAACCCGAAGAGGACATTTAAGTTTTAATTAAAATATTTGACAAACATTTATGTACATAGTAATTTATTTCAAATGTAACATATCTAAGATGTAGTTGTATCAGATAAAAAGCTATTTTTTTAAATAAATTCGCTAACTACTAAGCCACATTTAATATATCTCAGAACCAACTATGCCGGGACCTATACCTAGTTTTTATTATTTGTCTTCAAATGTAGTCACTTTTGAATAAAACTAATTACTTATTTTAAAGTAATTATAGTTTTTCGTAACTCAGCACCAGGAATAAAATATTTTTTATATGAATTAGGTAATTTCTTTTCATTTAATATTATACATTCAAATCAAAGCATTCGTTGCACTTGAAGATTTCTTTGAAATTTATTTTTCAGGTAAGCGTGCACAATTAAATTTAAATATTTCGTGAAGTATGGAAGGTGTCGGTGTTTTTTATAATACGTTATTTACTCAGAAATATATACATATGCAATAAACCATTCATGTTGCATACAGCATACAATGTTTTTAAGCAATCAAGTTAAAACGACCAATTAAGTAAGAAAAAAATACTTAAGATGGCGTTTTTTGCCAAAGGTTAATAAAAGTGTTCAGTATATATTTTTTTAAATATTTTTTTGCAAACAATGTATGTAATTAGCTTTCATTTGGGATATTAAAAATTGCGATCGGTGTATTAGTTTAGCTTGTAGACTTTTTGAAATAGTTTTTAAAGAAATTTGTGCTCACATTTAAACTTTCTTTCATATTTCGTGAAGTATGAAAGGTATCGGCGTCGGGTCTTTTAAATACTTGTTATTTGCTGAGTAATATGTTTATGCATTAAACCATTCATGTTGCATACAGTTTTTTTTAAGAAATCAAGTAAAAACTACAAATCAAGTAAGAAAAACAACTTAAGATGCTGTGTTTTGCCAGAAGTTTACAGTATAAATTTTTTAATGTTTTTTATAAGTACCGTATATAACAAGCTTTCATTTAAGATATTAAACATTGAAATAGGTCCATAACTTTAGCTTGTAAAGTTTTTGAAATATGTTTGAAAGAAGTGGCGCCATCTCTGTTCCTAAGGGGTGAAGCTTTCGCTGGTGCAGGTCAAAGCACTCAGTTTGGTCCCTACTATCAC
The DNA here is from genome assembly GCA_905404275.2 of Hedya salicella. NCBI lineage: Eukaryota > Metazoa > Arthropoda > Insecta > Lepidoptera > Tortricidae > Hedya > Hedya salicella. Next base: position 47,171,650 of record FR990096.1, read on the forward strand.
GGTGCAAAGCGGCTTGCTTTCATCATAAAGTGCAGCATTTTGTCCATAACAAGTATGACTATACATTGGATATCAATTTAGGGCTATAGCCAAATATGAAATCTTGTCAACTTGTTAGGCAGTTTTGGAGCGGCATTCATGGAGTAATATTGTACATTAAGCATTTAAATGTAAATTTGACTGTCATCGACTTATCCACATTCTAGTAAGGTAAGTAAGTACTAGTAGTATTGACTCATTTGCACTTGAACTGTATAGTCAAAATTCTTTTTGTAGAACGAATCCACTTAGCTTTGTTCTCGGTGAACAATACTCATTATCTGCATTGTTAACTGTGTGGCCACAACTGCCACTTTGAAATGCAAGGCGTTATAAGTCCAAACGACTTTTACACTAAATAAGTCTTTAAATCCAACGAAATAAGGTTTACTCTTAAACAAAAATAACACAGATGTGACGAACTTAACTGCTCTTTCACTTACGAAGTGACCAACATCCGTGTTGTTTTTGTTTAAGAGTAAACCTTATTTCGTAGCCATTAAAGACTAATTTAGTGTAAGTCATTTGGACTTATAACGCCTTACATTTCGAAGTGGCAGTTGTGCCCACTGTTAACAATGCAGATAATTACTTAATGAGTATTGTTCATCGGGTACAAAGCCAGGTAGATTCGATCTAGAAAAATAATTTTGACTATATATGTTGCTCATACGGAGTATAACTTACTTGTAATAACATCGTGGTGGCTCTGCTGTGAAGTACAATACTAAGGAAGTATACTACTCCCCGGTATCCAACCATCTTGCGGTTTTACGACGAAGCACGAAGCTACATATATATATATATATATATATATACTATATAAAATTGTAAATCTAATAATTAATATCGATACTAGTATTTTCTAGATATTATACAGCGTGTCTCTGACTATGGGGCTTTAAATTTTAATTCGATTCTACTCACTTAACTGATCTAATTTCGTTTTTTGAGATTAAATAATAATTATAATTTGGATAATTTATTAGACCTCAGTGTAATTGTTAAGTCAGTGTATCGGAAATTGCGATATTATCGTTATCTCATAGTACGAGGGTGACATTACCTTGGTACGGCGGCCTTTCAATAACAATTTGCAATACCGCATACAATTTTTTTTCAAATATAGTAGGAGAGTGGACCGCAAAATTTCGAACCGACTTGATACCGCGATGAAATGCACAATGGTTTCCCATAAAAGTGATGCTTAGTCCGAATTTGTTAGTCTGCCACGGCGGAACTTGCCAAAAGTAAAAAAAGAAAGTAATTTCCGGTGCGAAAAAGGGGGAGTCACTTAACCCATCTGATACTGAAATAATAGTTATGGCATCAGTTAGTAATTTACTGATAGATACAGAGAAGCGAAGTCTGCCAGTATTTTTTTTGCCGGAAGTGCTCGGCAGACGCTGTTAAAGGCGACCACCGGGACCCCTAAACAAACCCATCTGATACCATCATGAAACGAATTCCAGTCGGTAGGTATGAACCCTCATTTCAGGAACATATAAGTCTGCCAAGGCTTTTCCTGCCGAAACACCTTGGCAGAGGAGATTATGTATGCAACATCCGTGGAACCCGTATTTTAAAATTATACCGATAACGGTCATTTTTATGACTTAATGCTTATATTTGTATATGTTAATAATAAAATATTTTAATAATTTATTATTATTTACAATACCTATTGGGCTCGGCAGCGAAGGTATTATAGTCCTGACGCATAACTGAACCTGTTCCCGTGGTATGGGGGCGGTACGGGAGGGCTGACAAGTGACGTATATGTGTAAAGCGAGACAGTTAGGACACGTCATGTCACGTCACTTGTCACGGGTTATTCCCACCTGTTACCACCAACTTGTCACCAGTGGTAACTACTGGGAATTTTTTTCCCATCTTTTACAAGTGGGAACAAATGGGAAAAAAAAATCCAAACTGTTACCACTAAACCAATTGGTTATAACTACTGGGATTTTTTTTCCCAGTTGTTACCACCAATTTCTTTAGTGGTAACAGATGGGGAAAAAGTCCCAGTAGTTACCCCCACATTCATTTTAATTTTCAATTCTTATAAAACCAAAAAAAAACAGTTCTTATAATAATTGTATGCGATAGAATAAAAGTATTTTTTATGTATGTCGACAGACTGCTCTTAAAATACTTCAGTATTTTTTTAATATTCCCAATATTTTTTAAAGCAGTGTAATAAGCATCAAAACATATTTTTAATATAATTGCGGCACGTCCCTTTAAATAAAAATTACTAAGCTCATTTTTAAATTCCAGTTCCACATATAAAGACGAAAACTGACCCAGGCATGTTTATAATAATCCAAAGAAATAATTTGAGTTGGCATAGCTCAAAAGGAATTACGATTCAGTTAAAACACCACGCGATGAACTATGTAAGTTACCACAGTGTCGGGCACTCAAGAAAAAAATCATTATTTGAATAAAAATTCGTTAGAATAAAATCATGTCGATTGACATTATTTGAATAATTTCAACTGGAATACTTTTTTTTACGAGAAGAACTTGTGCCTAACGAAAAAATTAAATTATGATTTTTCATTTTAAATAAGAATCCACGAATAAGAATGTAGTCTGGGTAGGTACCTGGGGCAAATATTACTTATTAAGTACTAGCTTCTGCCCGCGACTTCGTCTGCCTTAAATTTGTTTATAAGGGGATAAGGGTATTTTTCCGGGATAAAAAGTAGCCTATGTAGCCTTCCCCGAGACTCAAACTCCATACCAAATTTCATCCAAATCGGTTCAGCGGTTTAAGCATGAAGAGGTAACAAACAGACAGACAGACACACTTTCGCATTTATAATATTAAGTATGGATGGATAGTATGGATTGGTAGAGGTACCAGTAGTCTCTTGTCAATTTTATACGTGGGATAATTTTTGAACTCCACGCCTTTTGGTAATTTTCGTGGCGCGTTTTTTTTATATTTTTTTATAATTTTGATAATGGATTACGGTAAATATTGGAATGATGAACAAAATGCAGAAAGAGGCACTCTTTTTTGACGAATAAAATCGTTGCCAAAAAAAATCATGTCACACAAATTACATTGTTGCCACCCAATAACATTTTTAATTTGAATAAGTTATGCTATCTATTTGAAAATTGGAACATTTATAAACATGATTAGCCCACATTTTTATTTTCTAAGAAACGACCAATATGAGTATCCAAACGACCAATTTTTATAAAACTAAGTCTAGCCATTTGGTCAAGTAGGGTATCATATGAAAGGCCTTGATCTGACTTATCTGCACATTATCGAACAATATACATGTATTTTTATTGTTTGATTAATAATATTTTTTGAATAACTCGGTTTGGTTTAAGTTTGCCCCTCATTTGTATGTGACGCCATAGATACCAGCGGCAAACCGGCGCTTTAAGTCGGAATTAGTGAAAGTTTGTACGGAACCCTCGGTGCGCGACTCAGACTCGCACTTGACTGGTTTTTTTAAAGATAACAAGTGTTATTAGGCATATAAAATGCTCATAATATCCAAATAAAACAAAAAATGTAATTTGTGTGGACTAACGTGGCACACAAATTACGCCACATAAATTACAGCAAAAGTGCAAATGTATAAACCTTGTTGATTAATATTTAGTTTATTATATTTGCTTCATGTGAGTGTGGATGATTTATTCCATTAATACATAGTACGATATATTTTTTTTCTGTTTTGATACCTACTGTTATTTTTGATAGTACTCAAACGAAGTTTTATATGTCTTGTTGATAAATACTTAGTTCAATTATATTCCGTGTGTCCTAAATTCGTATGGGTTTATTTCATAACAGAAAAAAATATTTTTCCACTAATACTACTACTGCTACTTTTAGGTATATTTTATAGTTATATATATTATTTATATTAAAAATGGTTTTGTGAATCTTCTTCCTGGCCGTGAAACATATTTTACTTAGAAGTTTTTATTTTAAAATTTAAACGATATGTTTGTTCATCAAATAATTGACAAGCATTGGTTATGCAGATTGTCAAATAAAAAATATTTCTCCAAAAGCTCATTCATTTCCAACTTATATTTATGTATTACAAAATATTTAAATAATTTTGTTGAGATTCAGAGCAGTTCACGTCAACACATTAAACATTAGTGTTCTATGCTATTTCATATTTATGTATAATTTTATCAGGAAAATATTTTTCCCATTTGGTACAACTAAAGTAATTTTTCCCAATTGTTACCACCAAATATTTTAGTGGTGACAAGTGGGAAAAAAATTCCCAGTTGTTACCACCAAATTCTTTAGTGGTAAAAGATGGGAAAAAAATTCCCAGTAGTTACCACTGGTGAAAAGTTGGTGGTAACAGGTGGGAATAACCGCTTGTCACCCGTCTCTTGCCGCTCACATACCGCAGGAGCAGGCTCAGTTAAGCGCCAGACCTGTAATTACCGCATTGTTGAACTCTGGTTTGCCTTATATAACATAAATAATAAAATAATTTCAAATTACAATAGGTAGGTAGGTATCCTTTATTTCCCTACACGAACAAAATATTTTTATTACACAACAATCACCTCAAGAGCTTAAATAATCATTTTCACTTTTCACAGCTTATGTTATTATTAATAACATAAGCGAAATTAATGATAAGTTTGATTTCAATGATTGATTCTTGTTGTGCTTACTCCATACAGTAAATTAAGTCTCTTACTAAAAACATTGCTTTTACTGTTGTTTTCATAACAATTGCCTTCCTAACGATTACCTTCATAACAATCATAACTTTAGTGATACTTGCGAGTAAGTTAGTTTACAACGTAGACGTGACATAATTTATTTGACATTTGACGTCTCTAAGGTAAACATTTCTCAGTATGCTGTCGATTTAGCATTAGATTGCGTACATTGAAAATAACATTTAACTTGTATGAAAAAAAAAGCAAATTAATAGTATAGATGTTTTTTTAAAAGTTGCAGATCAAAAGATGATCAGTTTGGGGAGCACAATTAAATTGCTTGCATTCTAAGCCCCATGTTCAAAGATACCCTGTATAGTAAATTTCCAATGTATTCGTATTCAATAAAGGTGAGGTTGTTCTGCCGGGAAGCGACACGATAGAGCCGTAGTTGTTCGACGCATACTAATAAAATAAAACAACAATTACTTTGTAATATTATTACAGAAATGCTTTATTATAATTAATGTCTAAATAAGATGGATCATCATATAAATGTTATCTAGTACAACCTACAAAGTGGAACGGCGGGAGTCGCGATCAGTTTCACCTCGCCACTCCTGGCGTTCCGCCTTATTCCATCACATACAGGTTTTACAAATCATTTGTAATCATTTTTGTACAGCCATATACAATAATTTTTAGTTACCTCTAAATGTAAAAAATCTGAGGTGTCATAGGAAACTACGCTTCCTATAAAATTTAATTACACAGGGGAATGAGGAGCAGCTACGCTTGTGACGTGCGACCGGCAAGGTAGACCTCGGAGCTACAACTATCAGTACAGGACTTTACAATCATCACTATAACCTAGAGGAACGCGCGCCGGCCCGTGCGGCCAGGCGGCGTTTCCGACGAGAGGCGTTTCCCCCTACCATCGAGGGAGGCTAATTAACTAAATAACTTAAATTAATTACAAAAAAATATACAAAAATATCATTTTCACAAAATTAAAGTAACTATACATTCCAGCATTAAACAATATTCGATAAGTATGATTTAAAAGCCGGGTTTAACTTAAACGAGAGCTTGACTTGAAAATACATTGTAAAATACATAAATTACAATTACAAAATAGAATCACGGCTATAGTGCCGATTGTCTAGAACTGCCTGCGGCATTTCTTAATCACTTTCGAAGATTCAAGGTCCCCTAGCCCAGCTAATTGTTATTCTACAACGAGCTAAATTACGGAAACATGTCGGTCCACGCGACCTTTCTGTTTTCCTTCGATTCATAAATTACACGAGAATGAGAGACGTTCAAATATTTATACATAGATTCATACGAACAACGAATAATACTAGAACACTTACGAGCTAAAAACACAATAAAACTACGCCACGGTGACACGACGGCCGAGCACCAGAGTCGGCGTCAACTGTACAACTAGTGTCACAGTAAATCGTATCGTATTATTCTTTACATCAGTCTGCTGCTACGGTATGTACAGAGGGCGCCACACACGTGCGCGTCTGAAGCCTCTCGCGCCCCGAACGCGTCCGCCGGTGCCGTTGCCATCGCCTCTCACAATACAACAAATATGACTAACACAATAATATAGGTACGTCACGAGCTTACCATACACAGACACGACGCGGTGCACGACAATAATATACCTAATCAGATTTAATACGGCTACTACTTGCCGTTACTTACACTACGAGAGGGTCGCTGAGGGCGGCGCGATACGGCCCGGAAATGGTGGACGACGAAGCGGCGAGCTCTTTAGTTACAAATGTACAATCGCAAATATTCACAAAATGTATAATAGGCGGGGATACCCGCGCCGTCGCGTCAGCCAAAGCCCGCGGACGTTAATACTTTACACATTCTACAGGACAGGGTTGGGCGGTGGAGGACCAATAGGTCCTAGCTCCGGCGCTTTCATGAAGAATTTCTCCAGTTTGGCAATGATGTGTTTTCCGTAGGTGTACTTGCGCAGCGAGCCGATGTGAGGGCGTATCTTGTGCATCAGGACCTTGCGCTGGGTTGGTTCTGCTACGTCGATCATTTTTTGCACCACGTAGTTGGCGTATTGATCCTTCATCATCACGTGAAGAGCACTGAAAAACGCACGACTACGATCAATATTACAGACCGAACTACCTATTGGCTGAAAGTAATTGTATTGTCATTGTCATTATAGTAAGCTAGGGCATGCGTTTGATTCAAGTCACTTTAACAAAGCGTTTATACAGGTCGCTTCTTAAGTCGTAACGAGAAATATTATTTTGAAATGTACTTTTGTATGCTGTTTATATGATATCGGGTTCTAATGACAATTAAATAGCATATAACATTATTTTTAACCATTAAAACGCTTTTCAGCCTAACTCAGATTTTCTTTTGGTCAACCCTACTTAGCTTGTGGTGACTTGTCAATGTGTCAAAATGCGAAAAAAAAAGAGGTGACCTAAAATAATGATGAAATAATAAAGATTTTTTTTTTCATAATAAACGACTACACTCTCTCTTGTGCTGAATTATCACCCTGACAAGCTGTTAAGCAGGTTAGGAGTTAGAAAAAAAATCCCGTCACGACTTTGGAATCGCCCTTTATTAAACTAGAAGGTGGCACTGGTGGCACCTTTAACTTTGTTCGCCGAAGTGAAAAAACTCAAAACTCTATTTTTTGTTCCAGCATAGACGAGTAAAAAGTATCTTATAACCATCCCCGGATGTCCAACTATCCTTGTCCAATAATGGTTGCAATCCGCATAGTCGTTTTGAAGTAATGAGACCACAAAGACACCGTATATCACAGGGATTTTACTCAAAAACTACTAGATGTAACCCTATTCATATTTACGAATGTCCAAAAAAATTAAAATAAAATAACTAAGATAAAGCTTAATAAATATTTTTATCGAAAGATGTTTTTAACATGATCGAATATACCGTTTTTGAATTGTTGCCAAAAAACTGCGTTTCTCAGCTTAAGGACGTAAGTGCCGTGGATATACGCTCTTTTGCTAGTGCACTTTTTCATATCGTATTTTTTTCATCTCTAGTGCATTTTTTTGTATTAACGGCTGCAGAACCCTGGTCGGTTTTTACGAATTCACAGACGTCACGCCTATTTTAGTTATGGTACAGTTTATACCTAGCACAGTGTTTGATTTGCCTCAAAAAATTTCCCCCGCTGTTAAGACTAAAACACCCAGAAGTCAAAATCAAATACTTTTTTTTATAAAAAATAAATTGCATTTCATAACCTCGACCTTGAAATTTTACAAAATAATTTATTTAAGCCGATGTGGTAAATATATAGATATTTGATTAATGCAGCATAATAAAAGACCTTTTGGCGCATATTTCCTAGTTTTTAGTTTTTAAATTTAACGTCTGGTTACCGAGCTATGGTTATTTTTGCAGCTTTTTGATTTTATTTTTTTTCTCCAAAAACTGTGACTGATACTAAAATATTGCTCTTAACTAGGTCTACCACTGGTAAAAAAATCGCATCGCACCATTGCGGCGTTTGGGAGTAACATGAAAAGCTCAAATTGAACTTTTTAGGGTTGTCACTAAAAGGTCAACCAAATATGAAATTTTGGGTTAACTTTCAAACACAGAGGTATCGTGTAAGGTTGCGATTATTTCCACTCCAAAACAGATCGTCAGTTAATGGTTGATTAATCTGATGTCACTGTGTTAATATACAAGGGACAATTAAGCAAACTTTATTGAACAATAGAATTCAGAAACTACAGATTTGATATATTTTATGAGTTTTATCTCTACTATTTTAAATTCAGTATTATAAATTTAATTTCAATCGTAACCTTTCTGTATCTCATTTTCTATAATGTACTATTCTAAAATTCGAAAGGATTTGTTCTGAATTTGAAATGTCTATGACGGAGGGTCATTATGTTTAGAAAAAATCTTAACAGCGCGAAGCAGCTACGTCCCGTTTTGTATGGGATTTGGTAGTGTGGACACCAAGGCGCCATCTGTCTGTATTTTTGGAACTAAATTTATTTTTAACTTTAGTTCCCTGTAATCTCTTAAACCGCTAGACCAATTTGGTTGAAATTTGGTATAAGAACAGTTTGGATTGTTTGGAACCCGGGAAATATCCGATATAGTTTTAGCCGATGGATGAACTTGCATGCTTGCTTGCAATTGGCATCTTCTAGTCACACATATAAATCATTTTCATTTTCGAGTATCAATGCGCCGTCATCAGCATTGGATGAATTCGCATCGTCATCTGTATCTCCATCACTAGATGACGAATCTTCATCATTAGATGAAGATTCGTCATTAGCTGGAACTTCGTAACTGTCGCTGTCTTCAGTGAGAAGGTCTTGTTCAGATAGCGGAAGCAGAAGTTCACGAACTGTTTCCGGCAGACTAATCCGATTACGCGACGATTTTTGGTGTCGGTAGTGTCTCGTCATGGACACGAACGGATCAGACGATTCTAGTGCTCGGTGAAAGAGATCTAACATAGTCTTTTTCCTGTTCATTTTCCGGCAGTGATGCTGCCTATCTGAGCGCCAAAATTTATTGCGCGATTCAGCGGCTTCCTCTGAGAGCATACCAACAGGAAAAGAACAGGTTTCTATGATCTCTTCACCGTGCACTAGAATTTTGTGGACCGTTACAGTCATCGGGTGCCAATTATATGTTTGTACGTAGTTTTCTGCGAGCGTGCGACAGAAAATGCCAAATTTTTTTGCGTCGATAGAAAACTCGCAAGATATTGCGACCAGAATTATATGCAATCCGTCGATTAACCATGAATCGAGACCTAAAATCTCAGCAAATGTGGCACGGTATTTATCGGACAGTGCTGTCCGGGCTGAATTACCATCATTTGTGGTTCCTGAATTAGGTCTAACTACATCCACCACTAGACCAATCTTTTGTCTTATTTCCTCTTGAATACGTTTTTTCCGTTCTTGAACAATTTGGTGTTCCCTGCTACCTTTATTGATTCTCCATTTTCGTACTGACGGGTAGTTTTAATAGCTGAGATGTAATAAAAACTCAAAAATACGTATCCACGCATGAAGTGGCTTGATACCGTGTTGCATATTTTCTTTTATCGTGTCTTTTGTGTATGATTTGTCCAAATCATTAAACTGAGTTGCAGTTAGCTCGCAAAAAGGACACCTTAACTGGGAAAGCGTTACAGTAATGACGTTGAGGACTTTTCCGTCGATTACACTTAAAGTCAACTCATAAGCAAATGTGATATGATGCCCTTCTGATGTAAGTACAGTAATAGGAGGCAAACATTTAATTTGCTCTTCAACAAACGATTTTTCCTCGAGAATAAGATTTGTGGTTTCTTTTTTATATTGAATGTGGAGAGGCCGACAAAATCTATACGATTGGGGTGTCGGGTTAAGCCAGGCTATATAATGTTTATCGATTACCATACGAAAAGGAACGTGTGTTGTGGCAAAAAGGTTATTTTCGTTTTTGGAAATATCTTCATCTGTTCCCGGAAAGTATTGCTTGTATAAAGATTGGCCCGTGCTTCCATCGAAACCCCAGGATCCTTGAAATACGCACGAAACTTCTTGCTTGCCTTTTCTGTTACAGTATTCGACAAAACTAGCATCACAACATCGTACAAGTCGTTGAATACTATGTGCAAGTAGTCCGTGTAAGGGAACTGAAGCTTCGATTTCCGACACATATATTTGTTCGGGTAACAGGCTTTTCTGGTGTTTAACACCTCATGATAAGGCGGATAGGCCGGATAGCCTCGACTTTTTAAATCTTGTCTTAAGCATTTGTATGTTTCAACACTCAGATTCCTATCAATTACAAAGGCTGAAGCTTCTTCTGGTGTGTATGGTTTTGCAGAAGTAACCGCAGATATATTTTTTAAAGCTGTAGATGGATCACTTTTTCTAAATCTTTAGAAGCTTTTGGGACTAATTTATTTCCGTGGTCTGTAGTCATGGTCATAGCAAACGATTTGATTACTATCGCTTTTGGTTGACCTTCCAGAGACTCCAAAATCTGTTTTCTGCGTTTTAGATCTTGCTTATAACTCAGCTCCGAATCATTGGGTGATTTAAAAAATCCAAATGATGCCATGCCAGTTGAATCCAAAAGCGTTGCAGTGGACTGTCTGGCATACAATGCTGTGGATTCCGGAAGTGATTCAGTATTGCATCCTTCACGGGATGTATCAATGTTCATGGCAACCGGTTCCAGAGGATGTGAAGTACTGCATCCCTCACTGGATGTATCAATATTCATGGCAACCGGTTCCAGAGGATGTGAAGTACTACGCCTTGGATATTGATATATCCCTCACTGGATATATCAATATCCAAGGCGAGCGGTTCCAGAGGTCGTAAAGTGTTGCATATCTCACTGGATGCCCCAAACTCTGCAGTGGCCCTCTTAAATTACAGAGGTATGTCGTCAATGAACCGTTTGTTCAAGAAAACGCTATGTTTGTCTTTGAACCTCTTTTTGTTCCTGTTGCAGTTTCTATAATAACTCGTGGCTTTCCTAATAAATGGGTACACAACTATGCGTAAGTCGATCTTCTTCGCTAGGAGAAAGATTTTTGAGTTGTTGACCCATTTCCCGGAAAAGCACGGCTGTGAAATCGGATGGCGTCAGGTCGTCAGGTCCTCCCTTCTTTTTATACTTTTTGCTTTCTTCGTAAAAGCGCTCAAAAATATGAAATCTGGTACAAGCTCCTTGCATACTTGCGGTTACTTCCGGAGTCTGAGAAGTACCGGCTGTGGCGCGGTCCACAGCATCGCTTGCCTCTCGTGTACCAACATGAGGGTTGGCGCCCTCATGCCCCCCTTGTATTAAGTCCTCCGGTCGGGGCCCGGACGGACATCCCTCAGCAGGTTGGGTAAGCCGGGGTTGGGGGGGCCAGGGTTGGCGCCATGGGTCTTAATCGGCTCCATGGTGCCTCACCCCTGTTTCTCCAGTTCACATGTATCGGCATGGGGTTTTAGCACAAGCCTGACGATGGTGGACCCCTTCCCATGCTACATGTGAACCATCATCGAAAGACAAATTCAAATTCAAATCATTTAATTTTGCAAATAGGTCACAAGGGCACTCTGTTACATGTTTGAGTCTACCAGGGATTCGGGAATAGACACAAAAATTACAAAAATGAAACAACACAACACAACAAACAATTTGAGTCAATTTTGATTCAATAATGATAATTTTATTTTAGGATCAGTATTTGTACTTTGATTAAAAAATTTAAGGTCATGTTGAGTGCAACCCTAACGTGCCCTAACACTGTATTTTTTAAAATTCGAAAACATCTAAACGCCGCGATGGTGCGACGTGATTTTTTTACCAGTGGTAGACCTAGTTAAGAGCAATATTTTAGTACCAGTCACAAAACGCACTTTTGCGTTTTTTTTTGGAAAAAATAAATAAAATAAAAAAACTGAATAAATAACCATAGCTCGGTAAGCAGACGTTTAAATTAAAAATTAAAAACTAGGAAATATGCGCCAAAAGCTCTTTTATTAAACTGCATTAATCAAAAAGCGATATCTTTACCACATCGGCTTAAATAAAGTATTTTGTGAAATTTTAAGGTCTCGACCTTCATGAAATGCAATTTATTTTTTATAAAAAAGTCTGGGTGTTTTAGTCTTGCATTCAAAATGCATTCCTTGATTGAATTGTGCAATAAACAGCGAGGGAATTTTTTTGAGGCAAATCAAACACTGTGCCTAGTTATGATAATGACGTTACGAGAACCATCCCTAAATTTTAATGCAATTGGGTGAATATTTGAGAGCATGAAAAAAGGTTCCCGCGTCATGTATGTTTAAGTAAAGATGAAATCACTTGAGTATTTGATGCCATTATCTTTATTGTTAACTGTTGCGAGCGGCGCAGTCACTTAAAATTGCCAATAAACGCCTTATATTGTGCTGAACGCTATGATTTTTCGCGTCCCAACACGACTTACGTATAGATTTAAGAAATTATTCAATAAAACAAGGTCATTAAACAATCAAGGTAAGGTCTAAATCATACTTAAATATTGATTATATTGCCTAGTATGAAAGTCCCGTCTCTTAAAACGTAGTAGTTACATTCTCTTTGATACTAACATCCAATTGTGACTAGCATCAGATCGCTAATTAATCAGTTAAGCAGTTCAAGATAATTGTGAAGTTTCACATCAGGACGCTCACTGAATTGATTAGGAGAAGGGTTACCGTATCTTAGGATTTTTCCAGAGATTTCAGGATTTTCGGACTCTTCTCAGGATTGCGGCCGGATTTTTCAAATCTCAGGAAATCTCAGGATTTTTAGAATTTTCGATAAAATACAGTAAAAAAATGGATATTATTAGTAAATGATGATCTGTAGCTGATACAAAGTTAATTCCTTTGCTTTTTTTCTAAGTAAGTGAGATTTGGCAATTATAAAAAGGTGTTAACGTGACATATTGGCAGTTTAGTTACATTTGTGTCATAACTAGTGGAGGGTAAAAGAAGTGAAGGTAGCGACACGATAAAAAAATCACAGTGATCGGCCGTCTGGAATAGTAAATGTGGTCCATAAGGGAAATCTACCAATATTTGTACTGCTACCCCTTAAAAACGTATAACGCGGTTAAATAAAAAAAACCGGCCAAGTGCGTAGTAGTAGCGTAGTATATTTTTTCCACATTTTCCTTAATGTAATGAAATTTAAGCACAATAAAAAAATAAATTGTTCTAAATGTGCAGGTCACAAAACCTTTCGGACACCGTACTTGACCTACTAGCTTTTAATTTTTGCCGCCCTTTTAAAACGTTTGCTTTGCAATACATGTGGGCTGACCTATGTTTATTAATATTCCAAATTTTTATATTTATAATAGATGGCATAAGTGGTATTTGAGATATGGCGCTCTAATAGTCGGATAAAAAGACAAGCAGACAGACTGTCGAGTCGCACCCATAAGGGTTCCTTTTTTATAATTTTGGTACGGAACCCTTAAAGTAGTTGAAAATGGCGGAACTACGAGTAAAGACCAAGGAAACTATGAAAGTAAAGACTAGTAGTCTTCGGACTCTAGTATTACCGTACAGTATCTAATACGACACACAATTTAATTGCGCACGAAGGAATTGTCGAACATCAGTATTGTCGTAATGCCGCACAATTTCAATCCGCAGATACATACTGACGAACACAAGTAATGTCGAACAGTAATACGTCGCAAACTATAACTTCGTATATAAATACTGTCGTTTATTTGTAACGTCGATCTGTCATACGTCGCAAATTAACATTTCGTAGGATTGACCTGTCGTTCAATAGAAATGTCGCACAATCGTACATCGCACATTCGGAGTCGCACTTCAGTAATAATCCCGAATTTGGACGGGCAATACTAATAACAGGTTATTATAAAATGAGATTTTGGGCAGATTTTTATGTTTTCAATACTTTGATACGACTACCCTAGTAGCATTTACCGTTGGGGTGTTCTCGCCAACGGTGGGGATTTTGTAGGGAAGTGGTAGTGGACATGCCAGCAAAGCCCCAACATTGGGGTAACCGTGTTGAGTTCTCGTTGATTATCCTACTAACATATATTATTGGGCCCAATAACTCTGCGATCTATCAACCAACTAGGATATTTTCTCGTGGGTATATCGTTGGGTTAACCGAAATAAAATTTACAAACTTTTATTGCTTTCTACTCACGTTTTAATGAAGAAATTTTATTAAATATGCAAATCTATGCTATTAATATAAACTTCCACTTGGCTGCTACTGATAAAAAAAAAATGATGTGGTTAAAAACGCAATGGGCCTACAATGTAATACCAAAGTGATATTTTCCACAAACGCATGACAGCGGGCCAACGTCCTCAACGGTTGACTAGCCAACAATGTTTGTGTTGTATTTATCACAAAATTATAACGTTAGCCCTACAGCTCTATGGTTGATATTTATCATCAAGGAATTTGTTCAGTTGTTACATCGTTGACCTTACCAAATTGAAGATACAAACAACCACTTAGTATTTTGCTGTATCTACAAGGTAGGTACCTACCTAAAGTACCTACTTTTGTTTGTAAGTTACTACGATGTCAAATATAACGCACCTCCCTAATCCCTATACAAGTGTTAATAAACATAGTAGGTAAATGAAAAAAATCATATTAATCTTTTTCTAGTTTTGCCTCGCCTATAATTTAAAATAAATAAATCATTTTCTATTTGAATTGACATCAAAAAATCTGCATCTGCAGGGCAGTATTACCCTAAATCTTTCGTATTAAAATGAATGCCCTCCTTTAATTTTATTATTCTAGAGTCCGTTAAGTAATGCTTCGTTGTCGCGACAACTTAACGTGGTTCAACGACGTTATACGGTCGAGGTCTTAAATATCTTTACAGCAGTCGTGTCAAATACCTACCTGTATAATATTTCCTTTTATATGTACTTACCTACAGATAATACCTTACTTAGGTACTAACACCGATATTATTGTCCGAGGCATATTAGAAACAGATACCTACTCACATAATATTTGTGACTTCGACTATACACATACTAATACATAATAATATTTAAATCACCTTTTTTGAGTTTCGAGAATCGGCGATTATGTACCTGAATTTTTGACATCGCTCCATAATCTGGTGTTATTGGGCCTGCCATCATTGCCGCACGCACTACACATTGGCGCGATTGGAGACGAATGCAAGATACATTGCCGTTTTGAAACATGGGAAGGACTCAACACATTTAGAAAATCATCAATGTATGTCGGCCTCACTCGATTCGCGCCAATGTGATAAAGCGCTCAAAATGCGGCGGTGTTGCCACTGTTCATATATTTTCTGAACATACGCAATAATGCGAATGATAACAAATATAAGTTGATAAATATTTTCCTTGTATAAGGTACATGCCTACGATAGACAAGCTTATGTAGAATAATAAGAAACCTATTTAAAACTAGGCTATTTTTTAGACTGCATCTTTATATTATTATGTGATGTTTATAAATAAGTATTATTATTATTATAAAACCAAAGTTACGCTGAAGAGGTTTCGAGTGTTATTGTTGAGCTACGTATTTTCAGACTAATAGGATCACTTCTTTGTCGGTCTGTCTGTAACTTTTGCAGGGTTAAGATATAGAATTCTAAGTCAACGCAGTAACGGTTTTCTGAATTTTAAAATTCACCAGCTGGCGCAGAGGTGAGCTGCTGACTTTTCGATTTCAGAAAACCTTCATTAAAAGATACGGCCCTTTGTGCCGCATATTTCGGCACCCGCAAAGGAATAATAACCTATATAGCGTACTTCCCGTTAACCTTGAGTCATAAAATTTGGTAGGAAACAGTGCCTATCACATGGAAAATAAATCTGAAAACCGTAATTTCGTAGTAAGGAAAAAAAATGCGGTTATATACTTATTTGCAGTTGGTAAACTAACCACAACCTACCTCGATGTATAAGGACATCAGTTTTCCAACAGCAAAGTTAAGTTTGTACCTCAATCTAGTTTATAATTTCGCTAGAGCAATGTTCTGTCGTTTTCGTAGTTTAGGAACGCCAATAAGTTACCCAATTATTTTGACTAAAATTACCTAACTGGTTATTATATTGTGGTATGCAATTCTTGATGCACGAGTCTTTTTACTAAAACTTGCAATAGACTGTAGGAATTCAAAGATTTTTATTTGCCGGCAATAGCAACACTGCATGTCGTCATGTCAAAAATGACATTTTGTTTATTTGGCGTTCGGCGAGCACAACGACGCGGTTCTCGAACGAGACACGAAAACTAGTTTGTTTAATGTAGTGCAAGTGTAATTATAAAACTACATTAATCAAATCAGGTAAGTGATGTTATTGTTAACTCCAAATAATGGTTATTTCAAGTTTGCAGTGCATGATTTATGGTGGTATTCCATACCGCGTGGACCGCGTGGTGCTAGTGCAAGATTTATTCATGTCTAATAAGTCTTGTTATGATTATGACTAATTATAATTAGGCACTGACTAAAACTGTGGATTTTGTAATATGGGTTACTTCGAACGAAAGGCGGCGCATCATTTTTCTCGCGATTATAAAACCTATTGTGTTTTCTACTTTTTCTAGTAACATTCCACTTAACATAACCTGTTGTACAAAAAGACAGTAAGACATAAAGATGAGGGTGTGTTTGGCCTCCGCACAAATTAATGACCAAGTTTAACAAATGTATTGATGGATCCATTGTTTTATCCAAACATTTGCAAATGGCGTCATAGTTAACAATTTGTATTGAAACTTTAAAAATATCTCGTGTACCGTAAATTGCCGTAACTTGAAAACTTGCAAAAAGCTTTTATGAGTAGGTACCTATGTACTATCTAAAAAATATACGAACTTCCAAATCAATGGCCCATAATTAGGGCTGCCATCTCGATAATAGCCGAACCCGGACAAAAACTCCAAAAATCTTGAATATTTGAAGTAAATCACATTTTCCCAGGACCTGGTAGATTTTATTCAGTTCGAAAAGGTTTACCTAATACAAAAAGTATCCTGGTTTTACCCGGATACATGTTAAAAGCCCTCCCGGACGTTCCCCAGACGGCATTCAAACTAGGACAAATCCGAGGTAACCCGGACGGATGGCAACCATACCCATAATGGAAAGTTTATCCTTTATAGTAATCAGTGATTGGAACTTACAGGTGCAAAAATTTTATGAAACTTGCAAAGCGGACATCAAAGTATGTTACACTGAAAACAAACATACCAATGAAGAAACTGAAAAATATCAGAAGCAGAGGTAGCTGGTACTAACTACACCGGGTACTTCTACTGCTGAAGGTGTCGCTGAAAAATATCAAAAGCATGTAGCTGCCACTGAAGTGTACCTAACTGCATAGTTTAGGTAAGTAAATATAATTATGCTTTAAGTTTGTTGCAACATGAAACTAACTGTATTTTGAAGTCTGATATATTTTTTAATTTTATGCACACCTAATTCAAAACCTTATTATTTTAAGGTTCCCTGGATTCGACTGAAACACCATTTTTAAAGGATACTCCTAAATCTAAAGCCCTAGGTAAGATAATTACAATATCCCAAAATACAAATATTTGTTATGGAGGTCATGAAACAAACTGCCTTATTTGCGAGATTTAATCAGTTTTTTTTTATATACAGATGCTGTTCACCAGAACCAAATTGCTGCAAATGCTACAGTTGCCGAGATACACGAAGTAATATCCAAATGGTTGAGTTTCAACAAAAACCGAAATGGAGGAACGGAAGCCCGCAGTTAAGGAGTAAATCAGCTGTTTCAAGGTCGAAAAAACGGAATATTGCTAGAAAAAGTTCACAAATCAAGCAAGAGGTAAATGTCACATGTAATTTGAATAACACACCATCCACTGTATCTAATGAGTCACTGTTAAGTGCAGAAGCTGTTTTTTTACCGAATAATGAAACCTATATGATTCAAATAGCTTCCCACTCAGATATTTCGCTAAATATAGTTCTGCCAAGGAACCCTTCAGTTCTTCAGATGTTAATTCCTTTCTTATATTGTGGTCTAAGAAATATAATATATGTCATTCTGCTCTCAATGATTTAATTAGAAGCTAAAATGTTATTGCCATCTCCGAGGATATACCGGTTAGGCTTGCGGTAGTAGGTATTATAACTGCAAATAAAAACCCTTTTCATTTAAAAACAGATAAAATAGAGAACAATTTTTATGTCTATGGGTGCCGATTTTCGATCCACAGTGTTGCTTTACGGATGTACCTAATGTTGGCTATTCCCAGCTACTTACAGTTCTTTATTGCTACTTACTGTCAACACCCATTTATATTAGTGTTATCTTTGGAAAATAAATGTGTGTGAAGTACTATGTTTTTTTATTAACATTGGCAATAGTTGAGAAAATAAAATATTCCACTAGGCCCAGTTGCCCCAACTAGAGTAAGCCCTTAACCCAGAGTTAAACGTCTATTTACGTACGCGTGTTGCCGCCTTACCTCGGCTTAAGACGCCAACTTTGGTTAGTGCAAGTGGACCTAACTTATTCGTAGTGGCAGCAAAGGGGTCGAGCCCTATATTTTCAGTGTCTTTCATGTGCCCTTCCGAATATTTAGAACTGTAGATATATCTACGTTGACCTTCCGTTACTTCTAACGAAAGACTGACGTAGACAGTCCCTAAGGTCCCACTCCGGTGTAGAAAACGTCATGGTGATATTTTTCAACAATCAACAACTTATTCTGTAAAGTTATTGGGTATTGAAAAATATCACTAACGATTTTGTATACCGGTGTAGGACCTTAGGGACTGCCTAAGTCGGTCTTTCGTTAAAAGAAATAACGCAAGGCCAACGTAGATATATCTGCAGTTCTAAATATTCGGAAGGGCCTTTGTAACGAAATACCCAATTGGCACTATGTGGATAAACAAACAAAAGCCCAACGGTAGGGGTTCGGTTAGAAAACACGCAATTGGCCTTACGTGGATAAACAAGTGAGGGGCCTACCTAGAATTGCCACCATTGGGCCACCTTGTTTTAAGGTAGAGAATCCAACGGAAAACAAACGGTTGGGCCTTTGTAACCACACCTGGTTGGCCCAGTACAGAAAAGCATATTAGGCCCAACGGTGATCTTACCGTTGGTACTACTATTTTTAGGGGTGACAAGCCTCACCGTTGCCCAACTAAAAGGTGGACGGAGACCCAACAAACAGCCAACTCAAAATGCTACTACGGTATACTATGCCATTTATTGCATTCTATTTATATTTGCAGAAATCACGAGAAACCAAAGTCGATCACTGTACTCGGTTTCTGTAAATAGTCGGGGCCGGTTCCCTCACGGTATTATTATTTGCTTGTTAGATCCATGTGATACTTGATCCTAAACGCGTTATTAGTTTATGTCAAATCCGGCTTCGCTTTCGGTACTACCGACTACGCTTAGCAACTCTTCGACTCCTTTCAATCCTCCAAACCAATTCATTCCGGATCTGCTGATTGGCGCCTGCCTCGCACTGCTCCGCGCTAGGATCAAGTATCACATGGATTTGCCATACACGTACACCCGTAAGGGACAGAAGCAATCTACATGACTGAGACAGTGTTACCAGGTAAACTAATATTTCCTCATTTTTTCCAGTGCTAGCTGTTAGCAGCATAATTAAAACACATAAAACCATAACATAATTATACAAATAGGTAGCCTTTTTTGGGAAACTAAAACTAAAAGTTGCATTATTGCGAAATTCCATTAAGGGCCTGCATCGCCAAGGAAAAACCACGACCCAAACGCCGAGCCGGAATATGAGCGTAATTTGTAACAAGGGACGCATTTATTGCTCGCGCGCATCAAAGAAAGAAAAATCGAATACACTACATGCTTGGGGTTTTTTGGCGTAAGCGCCAGATGTAAAAGTACAATGAAATCGAAGATATTATTATGTTTTGTTAACATTTAAGTTAGTGACGTAAAAGATAAAGGGAAGAAGGACATTTTTACATAATTTAGCCGTTTATCAATCTGTCGTTTGTACAAACTAGAGAAAAAACGGAAAATTAGACGCGTGTTCGGATTTCTTTGCTATCGAGGAAATTTTGAGCAAACATGTTTCCGCGTTATGCGCTGAATAGGTTATATAGTCAAAAAACACATATCTGAAAACCAGCCTGTTTCATATACTAGATTTGACAAAAATCTCACTAAAAAATAGCTTAATTTTTCGATTAACACAGACCTAGATAAACCTAGATGCCTCCAATGCATGTACTTCGCGTGTATCTAAAGAGTGCGGTGCACCATTTGCCGCTCAGTCACGCTCCTGTCGTTCTAACTGTCAGACGATTGTTGCTGCACTAGAAAATGCCTCACTACGCCGTAATTAACTGTTCAAATTTAACAAGAGTGGCAAGTCGAGTAAACGGTGACGTTCCCTTTCATAAGCAAATATTTTTGTAATAATTTTCGCCTTATTTAATATAAATTTAATTATTTTCAACTTGGATGATGTCGTGTCGTTTCTACTAAGATTGTTACACACACAGTATATTATCTAAGTACGCCATCCATTGCGGCTTCTACTTTATACTATACTTAAGGCATATTATTTGTAGGCCGCAATGGACAGTGAAGCAAACGATTATTTCGTAAATCTTCACGTTGTGTGGTGGTAGGGATTTTCTCATTGTCTGTCGATTTAAAGTGAGTAGTGCTGTACATTGCGATGTTTCATGCAATGACACGGGGCAATTCGATTTAAAATCGATTTTTTGTGACAGACAATGATAATTAAGGCTAGTTACTATTCACTATACAATAATGTTGTTCTTTTACTTTCAAAATTCAGATTTTCCTTATGTGTCCTATCTCTAATGAACTATAGTTTTACATAGTTAAAAGGTTGTAATTATAAAAACATTACACTCCTTCTTTTGAACAATCGTGTAAAAAAACAATTTCTAACTTGTAATCTTTGAATCGCTTTCTCATTGTCTGTCTATAAACTCGAACGAAGTAGACTCGATAGAAACACGATCATAAAAATATTGATTTATTATTATGGAACATTTTGTATGCTTAAAACAGACGTATTAACGTAAATTCATAGGTTACATTGAATTTTGAAGTATGAAATGCAGAATGTAAACTAAAGCGGTCGGGCTGCGTACGTCCTCTCACCGCAAAGGCCTACTGAGTACTAGTCGGTTGGCGGCGCCTTTGAATCGGTGTAACGCGGCGGTAGTATTGGACATCACTAAATTGCTTACGTGACGTCACAGTAGGCATATATAAAACTTGACACGCTCGGTTTCCATATTATAGAGCGCGTTGGCGGCGTCTATATGGTCTGTGATACACCCCCTTAATTAAGGGAATTTTACCAACATTTGTACTGGTATCCCTTAAAAACGTATAACGCAGCCAAATAAAAAAGTAGTTGAAAATCGCGGAACTACGAATAAAGTAAACTACGAAAATAAAGTACTGAATTTGGACGGGCAATACTATAAAACAAGTTATTATAAAAAGTGATTTTAAGCAGATTTTTAATGTTTTGAATACTTCTGATCGACTATGCTATGCCATTTATTGCATTATATTTATATTGGCAGAAATCATACGAAACCAAAGTCGAAACATAGCACTTACACATGAAAGTTTATATCTTTAGTTTTTCGCTCACTGCGGCTTTTACAGCCAGTTATGCAGTAATGCACCATTGTTTTAAAGATCTGTAACATGTATTTCTCACTTTTAATTAGATATATTCATTACATATCTACAATTTGTCACGATATCCGTATTTTAGTCATACGTCACCTGCTTTGTTGAGCACATATCATGTCAAAGCATGATGTGCCCAACAAAAAAAAGTGAAACTCTGACGATGACAAAACATTTTGTCCATGTCTCTGTCACTCTTAATGGTTTCTGTAAATAGTTGTCCCGTTCCCTCCCGGTATTATTATTTGCTTGTCAGATCCATGTGATACTTGATCCTAGGCTCCGCGGTACCGAAGCTCACCGATCATTAATTCGGCCCCAGTACCGATAGGTAACCTAGTCGGATTTGATGACTACTCGCGGGCGGGATAAGATTAAAAAGGAGTCGATAAGGAATCTGATACGGAAACGGATTTAAATCTTCAACTCCGAATTTACCCATCTCTAGTTCAGATTTGTGTATCCAACGAAATATAATTAAGTAATAGGGCTGATATCAAACTCTATTTTATTTGAAATTATGCTTCCATACTTTTTATATTTCCAGTCAATGATATTTAATAAGTATAGATAGGTTATACTTGAACTTAACAACCGCAAGAAGTACTTCCAACATCGCGGTATCACACATTCGCATTTTAATGTATTGTTTACAAAACCCCTACATTAACAAAATGCGAAAAATGGAAAGCTTTATCAAAATAATACACAAGGAGACAAGTAGCGTGTTGTCGCTTGTAAATGACTGTTTCTACGTGCGCTCGGAACACCAATCACCGCACGTTTGACATAGATTAGAGAAATTAACTAAGCAGATGGTGCAAACAGTTTCTACCTATTAATCGACGGATGATCATGTGTGTAATGATAATACCGCTATCTGGTGGTCGCTTTGCGTTGCGGGCATGTCAATGAATTACAAAAAACTGACTTTGATATAACATTAGGTACCTACTTAAAATGAAAATAATATATATAACTTACATATTACTTTTAGTTTATTAGAATCACTGGTGCAAGAAAAACTAGTGACGTCTTGATCACTTACGTAATTATAAAATACCTAAAACAACGAGGCTAGGCGTGGCGAGGATGCGTATGAATGAAAATAAAATGCAATTTATTAAGTATCAGTTAAATGAAAACCATTCAGTGTTTTTTTTTATTAGCTAGACTAAACTGACGCTTACAGACACACATCGGCAATAATTACTTAATTGCAGTATTTAAATGACTAAAAGAGAAATTAAGTTACACGTATTTTCATGTATACTTTAATGAAATTATTTCTAAACAACGAAATATTCACGTTGACATCTGTCAATTTACTATAGCTAATTAAAAATGCAAATTGTTAAAACAATGGACATATTGTACAGTTCTCGTCAAAAATGTTTAAATATTTCACATTTGACGACCGGTTTAGCTCAGTGGGAGTAACGAAGCTGAGGTCCTGGGTTCAAATCCCGGTAAGGGCAAATATTTGTGTGATGAGCATAAATATTTGTTCCTGAGTCTTGGATGTTTTCTATGTATATAAGTAATATATCTATTAAATATATCGTCGTCTAGTACCCATAACACAAGCCTTATAAAGCTTAACATGGGACTAGTTCGATTTGTGTAAAATTGTCCCGTAATATTTACTTACTTTTAATATTTAATTTTTTGCACAATGCACTAAATAAAATATTTAATAACGCATATTACAAAATACATAATCGAACGACTGATGATAATCGAATATATGATAAGAGAATAACTAAATAACTACTAGTAATAGTTATTTTAGGATGTGAATACATACTTATGATCTTGAATGTACAACATATTAAAGTATTCAAATTCTTTTCAGTTTAACTGTAGCTAACAACTTTTAAATACCAATAACTTATAATAATTGACTCTCCCGTATTTATATTTTCATTATGGATACACCAGACCTACTTTTAAAATGCACATTTTATATTTAAACTTTATTTTCTTATAAATAAACCCGAGTAAATATAAAGGGCAGTAATTTTAAGTTTACCATCTAACACATACAACCTTAGAATTCAATGTGATTTAGTATGACGCGTCTGTTGTATTAATCTATGTACGCTGTCTGTTTTGTCTTTACCACTCTCATTGTAGAGGACATCGCGTTGTCTCTTTCTCTGAGATAGCGTCATGAATCATCATGGCGTTTTAATTTGGTAAGTTAAAGGATAAAATCGAAAAAATTACATTATTTCAGCTTAATTACTTATGATTATGTTATTCCTGTTACGTTAGTGCGTTTGGATGTATAATTATTGCACTTACGGCATTTTTTAGGGTCATTCACGCAGCGAATGGAAACTCGTGTCAACGTGCGCTTCTCACGCTTGCCCGTGCATGGTATGGTATCTCAAAGGTCGGCCTACAAAATTGTTAACAGTGCCCTCTTTTTCATTTATACCAGAATAACAACATAGTATAAAAGGTTTTTGTAACATGTACTAGATAGCGCTGTACAACATTTCGGCCAGTGTGGCTGTATGAAAATATATAGGTATTTTAGTAAAACATTTAATAATATTTCTTTATTATTTATTTCCTGATATTTATTATTTTCCTATAGTTTTCGATTTCTTGCTACTCAATATTAAAAAAAAACACTACATTCGAACACCTCATTGTAGCAAAAGCAGGAACTGTAACTGAATATGAGTAGAAATCAGTGGTTCCTTTGGCAACACTTCAAAATAATTCCAATACCCGGCTACTGGCACTCAAATTTGAATCTGTTGTCATCGGTCGGTCCATATGTCAGTCCGTCATGTTGTAAGTAATTTTGGTTTTCGGCTACTTTCAATACATTTTTGGCTAATTAATGTTGAGTTGAGTGACCTAAATCCTCAATAAAATAACTATAACTGCTAAAAACTGTAGTGGAAGTGATTTGTGTTGAAATCAGTGTTGTGATTGTTCCTCTACGCATATCTCTCACCAACCTTCTTGTGATGGCTCCACGACGATGTTGTGTAGGTACCGTTCTGCACAGTGATTCAAGGAGATGGTAAATTATTTGATATTTAATAACATGTAACTTTGTAATAATTTTTTTGCCATAATGTATCTGAAGTATCTTAGAACTGGTGGGTATAATAAATACAAAACTTATAAAACGTCAATGTACTTATTTTCAATTTTTCAGGTACGCCCCATGCATTCTTTCCCTGATCCTTGTAAACCTGATGAACTCGAGAGATTTCAAACATGGGTTATGAGAATTGGAGGTGACATTGTGGGCGAAGAAGACACTTGTTTATACACCAGAACCAAAAAGTATGGCATCGGCACTTTGAGGATATCTTTTCGTTTCCGAATAAGCGCATACTCGATTGGCTACACCGTCGCTACATATACCAGGTAATATTTTCTTCTGTTTCCGCGATTATTACTCATTGAAATAAAACAATTTAACGGATTATATCGCGTATACGAGGGTTGCTACTTATATATCCGGAAACAAAAAAACAAACAAACGTACACGGCTGAAAATAGTTTTATTGTTTTTCAAAGTATTCCCCTTGATGATCTATGCACTTTTGCATTCGCGTGAACCAATTTTTAAAGCACTTCTGCCACTCCGCCTGAGGTACCTCCATAACGTGTTGTTTGAATGCGTCGACAGCATCTTCAGCGGTCGAAAATCGTTGACCGCGTAATTTATTCTTTATATTTGGAAATAAATAAAAATCGTTGGGTGCCAAGTCAGGGCTGTACGGCGGATGACCCGTTAATTCCACATTTTGACCCTCCAAAAATAGAGTTGTTTCGCGTGACGTATGACAGCTGGCATTGTCATGATGAAGAATGATTCTTCGTCGCTGGTTAGTTTTACGAATTTGTTCAAATACTTCCGGTAAGCAAATGGTCGTGTACCACTCTGAATTAACCGTTCTACGGTTTTCTAGTGGCACTGTAGCTACATGGCCATTAATACCGAAGAAGCAGGCCACCATTTGTTTCAATGTACTTTTTGCACGAGTAACTTTCGTAGGGTTCGGCTCATTTTGAAACACCCATACCGTTGATTGTTGCTTCGTTTCGGGATCGTATGCATAGATCCAGGATTCGTCACCTGTATAGATGTTATAAACGGCTTTTGAGTCACCACGGTTATATTTTTTTAACATTTTATTGCACCATTCGACGCGAGCATGTTTTTGCTCATTTGTTAAGTTGTGGGGTATCCAACGCGAACAAATTTTTTTTACAGCCAAATAATTATGTAATATGCTATTAATGCTGGTCATAGAAATACCCAGAGTCGCCTCTATCTCGCGGTACGTAACATGTCGGTCGTCCATTATAAGTTTTCGCACAGCCTCGATATTTTGTTGTACAACGACCGATTTCGGGCGACCTGCCTTAACTTCGTCCGTAAGCATACTACGTCCACGATTGAACTCACTAAACCAGTGATACACAGTAGTTTTAGATGGGGCTTCATCACCAAAAGTTGAAGTTAGTTGATCTATGCACTGTTGTTGCGTTAAACCACGCCGAAAATCATAATAAATCATAGCACGAATATTTTCACGAGTGAGTTCCATTCTTGCTGCGAGATGACATTTAAAACCCGTCAAAAACAAAACACGAGCGTTAATAAGGAAGAAAAAATATACCTTATATACTTAAAAAAGTTCAAATTTTACCATGGCGGTCAAATATGCTATTTAAGAAGATTGTAATCCCGGTTTCCGGATATATAAATAGCAGCCCTCGTATTATCTCATTTTAGTTCCCGACGTTTCGGAAGCTTTCCAGCTTACCATGGTCACGGGAGGAAATTGTTTTATTTCATATACCAGGTAAGTTTCAGTACTATATATATTACAATTTTGTAAATGAATAACGTAGTTACATATTCATATTATCATGTGCATATTTCGGTCCTACTGGCTTTACTGTCTTTACTGTCTTTGCAGTCCCAGTTATTTATAGTGGTTCAAAGTAAATAAATTATATTAATGAGGGCTTCTACAATGTAAGAAATCTATCAATAACATCCTGTGAACTGATGATATTTCCATTTTAGCAAAACCCTTATTTAAATATACCTGAATTTATTTAAAAATACCTTTTTTTTTATCTGAATGACCTGATATCTATGAATGCCCCAGGACCATGGGTATAAGAGATATGACAGTGAATACTTTATATTTAATTAGTGTTAATTTTCACGGTTGCTAAGTCCGTCACAAGGACAAGTTCCAGTATTTGGTGCTCCTCTGTCTGTATTTGTGTATGTCCTACCGTACGTCCGTTTTTATTATAAGCCGGTTTTTATTTGTGATTACACTTACACACCTTAAATCAAAGAAATTAGAAGTTATTATATAAACTAGACAGCCCGCAACTTCATTCATGTAAGAAAAAAAAATAACCACTCTTTTTTACTACCCACAACTTTATGATAGTGTAGACAGTGGTACATGGGCAAATGTACGTATGTTGATAAGTATTTCTGTCTGTCTGTTCGCCCTTCCGTCCGTCTGTCGTCCGTCCGTCCGTCTGTCTGCATGTCTGTCTGTCTGCCTGTCTGTCTGTCTGTCGTCCGTCCGTCCGTCTGTCCGTCCATCCATCTGTCGTCCGTCCGTCTGTCTGTCTGCCTGCCTGTCTGTCGTCCGTCCGTCCGTCCGTCCGACCGACCGTCCGTTTTTATTGTTCGCCGGAATTTATTTGTGATATTTATTTAAATTAATTTGTATGATGTGGTACAATTTCAAAGTTTAAGTACAAAGAAATTTAAAGTTATATGTAAATAATGAAATAATGAACTTCAGTAAGTATGCCACAGGGGCAAATTTACACGTCAGTGTTTACCATCACCACATCACAACGTAAGATGACACTACGTTAAGAAGCGCCGCAAGAACTGAACAGTCCTAAAGTATTTTTTGGATTTCGTATCTAAATGACAAACTTATAAAGGTCTGTCCGTCTGTCCGCAAACAAACTTAGTTATGCGGTTTTGTTTATTTACCACAGTTTTGTATTCCATGAAATATTGACATCTATATCTGTCTGTCGGTCTGTCTGTCTGTTGTCTGTCTGACCGTCCTACCGTTTTTATGACACCTCAATTCCCGTGATGCGTAACTTCAACTCTTTCCAATACCACATTAATGGACTAGCCGCTTTGTGTCGTGATTTATGATATGTATATTTATAAGCGAATGTAAAGTAAAAAAAAATAATATCTATATGGGACAATACCATAGGAAAGAAAAACAATATTTTATAATTTATATTTTATGTCTAAGGGCTCCGAAGTGGACAAGGACGAGTTCCAGTATTTGGTGGACACTCATATCATGCTGCAGTGCCTTCCACATCCAGCGCATCAATATCTGTTGCACACGCAAGTCCAACCTGGGGTAAGATTTTTGCTGTCTATCTGTTTGTATTCAGACATAATAACAGTATTTGGATATAGAATTACTAAGTCGGTAGTGATCCTACTTACGAAACCGTTCATTAATAAATAAATGAGAAATAAACTATACTTGTATGTATGGAGAGCCGAGATCAGTCGAGCGTCATGGCGACCCTCAAGAATTTAGTTTGCTTTGACTACATTCGTAGGTCTATTAATAATATGTACGTAAAAAGGTTCCATTGAACTTTTGCCTTTACTAGTCCTAGAATACTATTAGCAAAATGGATCCAAAATGTTTTACTGTAACCTAATACTACTTATTTAGATATAACGGCTAAACAGATTTCAACTTAGGTAGCTGGGCACCCACAGATGGTTATAGGATACTTTTTATCCGATAATGCTAAAGCAAAAAAGATTTATGATTTTTCTTCCTCCGCGAACGAAGTTATTCTCTGTATCTATTCTATTTTAAAGTTGTAAAAATTAAATGTAGGTGCATTGAAGATTTAAAAAATATATATTGTTATGGACTATTTGAAGGTCATTAAAACGAAAAATATTTTTTTTGGATTTTTTGTATGTTTGTATCTGTCGTTGTGGCTTCATCACGCAAAATGGGCTAAACTATTTTTATATTTAATTATTGGTACACGGATAGCTGGGTATCTCTTGATGGTTATAGGATACTTTTTACCCGACTACGCTGAAGAAAAACGAAGGGTTACGACTTTTTCTCCTCCGCGAACAAAGTTGCGGGCGCCTTCTAGTCTTATATAAACCATTATTTTAGGCGAATGGAAGTAATGTTATATTTTTAATTTCAAGAATTGGTGATTTGCCTCAAGAAAGTGTGGACACGGCTAACAAACTGCTGTTTTTTGATAAACTTTGTGACGCTGTCAATGGCAGCTTCAGCAAACCTATGGGTGAAATATGTATAGAGCTGCTGTTACACCACGGTCGCCGCATCAGAAATCGATACACAAAAATGAATTAAAACGAGTTCTGCAATGGCAAAAGAACAATTCGTAGCAGCCTATTGTAGTGGTTGCTTTATAAACTTAAAAAAAAAAACAAAAATTATGAGACACCGCTGTAAAGACTGTATCATCGCACAAGTCTTGATCTAATCGACAGCCTTGTCATAGTCCAGAAACGCTGACGCATAGTGATTGGTCATACTTTTCGGTCTTCTGTATAACCTGACGCGGTTCGTATGTTCGTATGGATGTGGTGCCTATCGCACCGAAGGTTTTGAGGAAACTGGCTTGTTCGGGAGGCTGGAAGTCGTCAAACCCGCGTGCGAGAGGGTTCATGATGACTCTCTAGAACGGCTTATAGACATAGCTGAGAAGTAAGATACTTAAATATATATCAACAAGAACAATACAGTAAAAGTATAATACTAGATATAATAATAAAATTGCCATTACATAATTCCCATTTCTAGCTTTCAAAGACGAATTGAAAATGTTTACAATGTCAAAAGCATAACTAAGAGGACTATTTAACAGACAAAGATGCATGGCCCAAATGAAAAACCAAATAACTTACTTTTACGGCGATACGGTTCTTATAAGAAGGCATATCAAACGTGCGTTTTTTTTCTATTGTAATTTAAGTATTATACATTTGATATGATTTTTTGTAGAACTACGAATAGAGTGTATACTTAAGTAAAACGATTTATATTTAAGATAGGCTAAACACTAATATTAAGTTTATTAAAGTTCATTATTTATTTCGTTACAGTGTAAATTTATTGTTATGAAGGCTGTTATTTTAAATAAACTAATTCAGATTGTTCATTAAATTTATTTGAGTTCATTTTATGGTTCCGTACCTCTGTATTAAAAAAACGAAACCCCTACATCACTTTGCTGTCCGTCTATCCGACTGTTTTCTGCTTATTTTTAATAATTTCCTATGCGAATATTTTATTTTCATTGGAAACACGGAAATAACATGTGAGTATTGAAAGAGTAAAAATTACAATAGTCAAACAAGGGAAGTAAAAATCTCTATTACAACACTTAATAATTGGTATTGATTAAAATTAGGAGGGAATACTGGAATACGAATTATGTAAATTCTGAAATATATCAAATATACAGAGTAAAGCGCGCCACATAGAAACAAAACACAAAATGTTCCACATCGCTGAAGATCGCACGAGCATCATCGTTGGTTCTACCTCAATGAGATACATTTTATACA
Source organism: Hedya salicella (assembly GCA_905404275.2). Lineage (NCBI taxonomy): Eukaryota > Metazoa > Arthropoda > Insecta > Lepidoptera > Tortricidae > Hedya > Hedya salicella. Next base: position 47,202,277 of record FR990096.1, read on the forward strand.
ATCCAAATCAATTGAACCGTTTCCAAAAAATTTAGAAACATGCAAAATAAAGTAGAGGAGGCAAACACAGAACCTCCTCCTATCGAAGTCGGTTAAACATTTAGTTTAGTGTCCAGCAACTAGATGGCAGCACTAGATGCGCCGCTTAAGGATTTAAAGTTGCCTATCTATTTCAGTTATATAAATTCTCATCTATGTGCCCGTGAGCGACTAAAGCGATAGGCGCTAATTAACCACTATACAGGGGCTCACTTTTGGAACGCGTGTACCGTATCTATACTTATTAAATATCATTGTTTCCAGTATGTAAATAAAGCCAGGAGTGTCTTTTAAAAAAGGCTTATTTCCAGTTTGAACTTTTATTGGGATATTGGGAAAAAAATATTCACGGTTTCAATTTCGAAATTATTACTTTTTTCTCGATATTATATTAAATTACGTTGCCATAAATGTTATGGCACTACATACATTGCTTAATGTAACTACTTCATTATGTTGATGACCATTGCTTTTTCAGAATTCCTTTTGATGCAAACTTTTGGAGTTAAGCCGTTTTGTTGCGGCCTTGTGAGAAATAGACCTTTTTCATTTGTACATTACAGAAATAAACTATTTTGAAACGGTTACCTTTTTATTATGAAATTAAACTTAACTACTACAAATAAGTTTAAGCAGAATATATTTAGTTATTATTATTATACCCGAACTTCTTCTACATAATCTGTGTGACTATTTAATCAATGTGATATCAAACCTCTTTGCCTAATTTCTTAAGTAGGATGCACAGTAACTGTGCAAATTGTTTATACTTTGTAATATGGTTAAAATAAAAATATTCAATAAAAAAAACATATCTTTATTACAAGTCTGAGTCAGAAGAAGTCATTAAAGTACAATTATAAAATCGACCAAGGAATACTTCTTCATCATAAAGAGATTGAAACTTATGGCAAAGTCCTACAAAAAGTTCTGATTCAACGTAGATAAAAAATAATGTACAATATATACTTATAAAAAGGCCAATTTTCTTCTCATATTATAAGGAACAAATAAGGCCTTTTGATCCGGACTTGGATATTTGAATTATTTTATAGGGGACAAGAAGACTTATTAGAACTTGACACACTAGTTTAATTTTGTAGGTAATGTTTTCAGTCTTGGTATTATACTTGCTCTGTCGTGTAAACTCAATACACTGTTTCTTAAGAAACGCGTTTTTAAGAAAACGACCGTTGAGACTTTTATTGTGTTTTGTCGATTTTTGGGCGCACCTTAAAATTTACAGATTAGTGCCAGTATCATTACATAGGTATTTTGATTAGGTACCTATGTTGACATGTAAACAAATAACTAACTAATGTTAAGTATGCTTTGTGGCTCGTGAAGATATAGGTTCCTAAAAATACCTTAATAAACATTCTTTAAGACAAGAGAAATAAAGTATAACAAAATTAAATATTTTTTGAAAAATGACAAAAAAAAATTGTTCTCATTTCCTTGTACAATCTTTAAATGCACAGTGGAGATCCTGGAATGGACACCTCAATAATGGACACTTTTATGAGGGATGGATTTTTACTTATTTCGAGATTGGAATTCAAGATGGCGTACATCACTTTTAACGAAAAAGCCATCATGGGAGTCGTTTTATAGGTTTTCAGGAGTGCAGATTCCGAAAATGGCGTCCATTTTGGAAGTTAAGATGGCAGCCATTACTATTAGTGAAATAGTCACCAAGGGTGTTGTTTTCTAGGTTTTAGGGGGTAGAGATTTCGAAGAGGGCCTTCATTTTGGAATCCAAGAGAGCCGATATCAGTTTTAATGATTATTTCATCCTTTTATATTGTCCAGATTTCTAAAATTCAAGAAGGGGTGGACATAATTTTTAAATAGACGCCATTATAGATTGCCAAATCTGCACATGACGACTTTTTCACTAAAAATAATCTATACTATTGTAAAGTTGTTAAATATGAAAAGTCTGTACATTGAAGATATTTTCAAAAAAATGATTGTTATAGACTATTTGGAGGTCATTAAAACGAAAAATATTTTTTTTGGATTTTATGTATGTTTTTATGTGTCGTTGTGGCTTCATCAGGATATCAATAAATGTTGGATCATATTGTATGTCTCCCAGCAAACACTTCTCTAATGTACTGTACCCCATAATTCGAAAGTGCTTGTACCTAGGCCTACTTGAATAAAGCATATTTTGATTGATTGATTGAATTATTAAGAAAAATAAAACAAAGGGGCATGGCAGAGGTTAGTATAGATTACATATATATTAAAAAAAAATACTCTAAATAATTATCCAGGGTGAAAACAGGGGATTACGTTTGTATGGAGTAACGGCCACTAGTATAACCTCTTAACATCGTTTTATCTCGGTGAGTTTTTATGAGATGGTGATATGATATGATTCCCAATGTTTTCAGGAATATTCCCAGTGATCCCTGGGAATATTCCCCATGTTTCTGGGGAACATTAAATTGGTCTCTAGAATAAAAATAAAAGGTTGATTTGAGTAATTTTGAATTATCTAATGAGTTGCAATAATTATCAGAACTTCATCATACAAATAAAATTTACTACGAACTGTCAGAACTAGTTTTCGGACATTTACTTGAATGACAGGCGAACTTCGTGGCATTTTTAAACGTGTACACGACATTGCAGTAATTTCAACTATAAATGGTTTTTTGTATCAAGTCTTTTACACAGCCCATACACGTACAATATTCTTTGCATCAAATACGAAGTACAACTGAGTCGAGCTATTACGTGTGCAGTTCTGCTACATACAGGAGAAAATGGGACAGCAAACATGTTGGGTTTGGGGAAAAGAGACGCAAACACATGACACTTAAACATTCAATGTACGCCGTATATCACAGGTATTTTACTCAAAAACTACAAGATGTATAGTGATGAAATTTGGGGTATAGATGTCTTATATAAGCCGCTACTCATTTAGATAGCTAAAAAAATATATTTCTAGGGGGGCACAAACAAAACAACAAATATCAATGTTTAGCACATATTTCGATAGTTCTTTTAAAAAACTGAGTTTTCTACGAAAAAGAAATGATTTTGTGAATATTTTCGGATACAATCGCTCCGAAAGTAGCATAATTTCCCCCTATTTTTAAAACGGTACTTTAAACAAAATTTAATAAATTTACAAAGATAAAACTTGATAAATACTTACAAGGAAAATTGATTTCAACGTGATCGAATTATACCGTTTTTGAGTTATTGTCAAAAAACTGCGCTTCTCAGCAACAGGACGTAAGTGTCGTGGAGAAACGCTCTTTTGTTAGTGCCCTTTTTCATATTGTTTTTTTTTTATCTGTAGTGCATTTTTTTGTATGAACGGCTGCAGAACCCTACATGCTCTTGGCTGGTTTTTTTATTCAATATGCCTCACTGATACAGACACTTTTCTTCATCAGTTGAATATTAATGATAAAATATAAGGAACTGTTAAATAAAATAATAACGGTTTTTTTCTTATTTAACCACTAAAAGGCGCCCCCAACTTTGTTCGCGGAGGAGAAAAAGTCATAACCCTTCGTTTTTTCTTCAGCATAGTCGGGTAAAAAGTATCCGATAACCATCTGGAGATACCCAGCTACCCGTGTACCAAAAATAGTTGAAATCCGTTTAGACGATTTCGCGCAATGTGTATCATTTGCCCTTATCAGATCATCGTCGCGTAGCATGATCGCCTGTCACGAACACGCGTTTGGACTTTGCGCCGATCCGATCACTCGAAATCTATTTGCTACGCGTATCACACACTTGTATCGGAAGAGTGCGGCATTATCGGCGCGCCGACAGTAAGCGTCCAAGCAGCGCGATACGCAGTCATGCTACGGCACGATGATCGGATACGAGCAAATGATACAAGTGTGGACGCACCTTTACAGCGTAATCGAGAAAAAAGTATCCTATAACGATTTGTGGATGACCAGGGACCCGTTTCATAAACGCTTGCAACTTGTATTGCAAGCGTAAAGTCTCTTTCCAACAACATGAATTAAAAAGAGACTTCCACTTGTTACATAAGTTACAAACTTTTGAGAAACGGGCCCCAGCTCTACTTCTACCAAAAATGTGTCGAGGTGATGAAGTCTAAGATGGGCAGATCATGTTCAGTGACGTGTGAAAGACCGTTGGATTGATATAATGTATTGTGAACAAGGTTGGTAATTGGTACTGACTTATCATTGAATCCACAGAGTTCATCGATGAGGAGGGCGCGCTCATTGCGTGTGGCGTGCGTGACGCACTTCTCCACGACGTTGGAGGCGAACTTGTGCTGCGAGAGCTGCAGCACCTTGCCCCGCACCGCCGCTACCAGCCGCGAGCGATCCTCCGCCGCGCCGTGCTCCAGCACGTGCTGGACGACGTAGTTGCCGTACTGATCCTGTGACAGACAAACACCTATTCATACATCATCGACATTACGTATACATATATAATTATCATAGTCTGCCAGTGCTAACGCGGTTGTGCCCTACCTCGCCTCCTATAAACAATTCAACGGCGATGCTCTGATTTTGTTAGGAACTTTTCAGTTTCAGAAAATAGGAAATATTAGTCAACCATTTGGGCTATATTGCAAGTAAGTTGACTTATTGATTAGAACTTGCGGCCCTGAGCAGCAGACACGGTAATCTGAAGTATTGTCTAAAGAAAAGGTCATAAATATCATAATTGAAGTACCTATTTGTTTTCTTCGTATTTTCTTTGACCAGCTTTTTTAATTGCACTAGGATTATGTCGTATCACTCTTCCTTAGTATTCTTATATCCGTATATTTTTAGTGTATGCTCGCAATATGTTTTTTTCTGTTGTCAGTCAGAAAAACTACTTAGAATTTTAACAAGTGACCCGTTCTTTGAAAATGTAATAGCATGAGTCTTATTTTTTTGAGTCACCACAATAAGTAAAACTTGCATTTTCAGGATCTGTTTTCTCAATTACTGTACCAAGATTTTGCTCACTTTTTCTCAATAATCAAAACAGGCTCCCATTTTACTGAGGTCGTTACACATTTCATATTGTCGTCTGTGTTTAGCTATTACATAAAAACAAATGAATGATGTCCTTTTTTTATTTGTTTATTTTATTGAAGAATAGCGACATTATATCACCCATCATCAAATATTATAATATACTGGATCATATCCATACCGAGAATATATTAAGCGCCCCTCGTATAAAAAAAACCATAACTACATCGAGCACTGCGAATTGAGTGTCGATTTCTAATGGCCTATTTTTATTCTATCTAATAATACTATAGAGCCAGTACACTGTAGTGACAAGCTGGAAATGATCTCATTGGATTGGTGGGTAAATTATGAAAACGTTTCAAATATCTGCATTGGCATAGATGTTGTTGAAAAACCAAAGAAGCGGTACAATAGCCATAATTTAAGACAAATATGTAACCAATACGTCAAGGAGAAATACTCCGGGTATTACCAAATATATACAGACGGGTCGAAAGATGGACAGGCTTCTGGAGCTGCTTTCTTCGATGTTCAGTTGAGAATAGATATATGTTTTCGGATTGGGTCTGAAATTTCTACGATGTCAGTTGAGTTACAGGCCATTGTTGAGGCACTGGCTTACTTGGACTCGATTGAAGCTACTAATATAGTCAATTTTCACTGACTCTAAGAGCTCCTTACAGCATATAGCTCGATGTACCTCGATGTATCGAGGAACACCGACACCTTATTTAATCTTACATCTCATTCGGAAGCATAAGGCTAAAAATAAAAACATCATACTTCAATAGGTTCCTGCCCATGTAGCTATTGAAGGTAATGAAGTCGCACATAGATTAGCTAAGGAGGCTTCCTACGAGGGTACATTACTAAATATTGTGCCTTTTTACACCGAGCCCTTGGGTAAAGTAAGGGAGCACTGCTCGATCATTAGAAAGAGTTTTTCGATAATCGATCCCAAGAAAGTGGAATCTGGTACAGGACTATTCAACCCGAACCGTTACGGTCTACTTGGATAAACCACTGTTCTATTACACGGCAAGATCTTGTAGTAGCGATGAGACTACGCTCTGAACACGTCCCTACTAATAAATTTAAATTTTTAATGGGAAAATCTATTAGGTACTCCCAACTGTTTTGATTGCGGGGTCATTGAGGACGTATATCATGTCTTGATGGAATGCGTACGGAGGGGGTCTCATCGTGCAACCTTCAGCACTGAAGACTGTAATGCTGGGTTGGCCAACCCAGAATCAGAGCGAGCCAAATTGTTTTATAAGTTTTATAAAATGTGCGTGCAGTAAATTGTAATTACTTTAGAGAACGTATGGAGTGGCATGATCGTTCAACAACCAAGCTCCTTAAAATTAAGATTAAAAAAAAAAACTATAGAGACGCCATGTCTCAGAAGCATACAGCAGAATTGGTAATACAATTGCTTTGTACATGGACAGACTTTTGCATTATTATTGTAACGGCCTGTTTTTGCAATTTACATGCTTTAGTACGATTTGCTGCCGTGCCCCACAGATCTACCCCTTGTGTTAGCATGGCGTGGAAGTTTGCGCAATAATCAATCACTAACAAGTAGATTTATTAACATAGAGGCATAGACATGCTAGAATTTAGTAGTGTTTTTTAATGTTAGTTAGTTTCCCATGTTTGCATCGAAATAAACCTTGATGTAATTAGTAATGTATACTATAATAAAGTTTTAAAAATTAAATGTCTGTACATTGAAGATATTTTCAAAAAAAAAAATTGTTATGGGCTATTTGGAGTTCACTAAAACGAAAAATATTTTTTTTGGTATTTATATAAGTTTTTGTATGTGTCGTTGTGGCTTCATCACGCAAAATCGGCTAAACGGATTTCAACTATTTTTGGTACACGGGTAGCTAGCTGGGTATCTCCAGATGGTTATAGAATACTTTTTACCCGCCTACGCTGAAGATAAAATTAAGGGTTATGACTTTTTCTCCTCCGCGGACGTAGTTGCGGGCATCTTCTAGTTATCTAAAAAAGTCTTGGTTCTAAGTAGATTTCGAGATAAGCCAGAGAGTGGCTCACAAAATCGAGAGAGCAAAAGAGACAATCTATTTTTATGACTTGTCGCAAAAAGTGTAATCGTTTCTCTGTCCAAAATTACCACGCATTAACAAAGAGAATTAGTGGTCGAATACTTATGACGTTAGATAGTTTCTCACTTCTAGTGCCACAGCTTACAATTACAAAGGTGCAGTAATTACAATAGGCTATTATGAGATTGATTATCTTGGACGTTCGAGTGGTCGCCGACCCGTGGTACTTATGTGCAAGATACATTGAGAGAACACTGAATGAATCTCTACTTTGACTAATAATATAATAAGAGTTGATTTCGTAAAAAACAAATTAATTGGTACAATACGACATATTCCTGCATTCTCATTCCCACGTACTCAAATAGTTCTAAGACATAAAATGTGAGTGAGTTTAGTAAAACGTCCCACTTTGTCGATTCTAGTTTCGGAGTTACGGGCAGTTTAGTGATCGACTTTCAATGAAAACTGATAGAAAATACTTATAAACGTATGATTTTGATGTCGACCCATACATTTCCAATTAAAGCACCTTTTTAAGGCCTGAAAGTTTAGTGCCCACCGTCCCACTTTGTCGAATACCGAAAAAAATCGTCGATATTATATTTGTGCCTGTTATAGGGAAAAATTTCTACTTTGTCGATATGGAGTTATGAGTAGTTTGTAATATAACAACGCATAAGCTATCTTTCGGTAAAAAGAAATATGTGTCTATGTGCTATAGTTATTTTTTTTTAATTCTTCAAACTTGCAAAGGTGAAAAAGCGACAATTGAGAAAACGTTGGTTAAAGTTTGGGACCGCAAAAAACACATTTGTACTTTGAAGTTATGGAGTGGTTAGTATCAAATGAATTGGCATACTTTAAGGATTCCAAATTAGTCAAAATCATGTATGTAACCTTAGTAGTTTGAATGTTACGGAGGCTTGAACATAAAAAGAGAACTAAAATATGTTTATAACATGACACTCCACTTTCATTCTCAAATTCACTCTAGACATACTCTGGAGTGAATTTGAGAATGCGCTTGACGCATTGGCTGATAAAAAGGCTTCTGGCATAGATAAGTTGTCAGCCGAACTACTAACAGCCTGCGGTCTCAATTAGGAGACTATTATACGAACTAATCTCGACCATATACAACACGGGACAAGTGCCGGAAGAATTCTCTTCGAGCAAGACCATCACCATCCCCAAAAAAGGGAACGCTACAGATTGCGGTAACTACAGAACGATTAGCCTGCTGTCACAAGCTTCCAAAATTATCCTCAAAATCATACAAAATCGGTTATACCCAAAAGTAGAAGAAAACCTTAGCGACGACCAGTATGGGTTCAGGAAGAATAAAGGAACCCGGGAAGCTATCCTGGCACTACGTAACATTATCGAAAGACGCCTCGATCTGAATAAAAACACATACATTAGCTATGTCGACTTAGAAAAGGCGTTCGATAATGTCGATTGGAACCAACTCTTTCACCTTCTGAAACGGAAAAACATAGACTGGAGAGACAGGAGAATAATCTTGGAACTGTATAAAAACCAAAAGAGAGAAGTAACAATGGACGGCACTACAAAAACTGCGAATGTAAAGAAAGGAGTAAGACAAGGCAGCAGCCTGTCGCCACTGTTATTTAACTTATATATAGAAGAGGCTATGCGTGAAATTAAAGAAAGCATCCCGGGATTAAGCTTCAATGGAAACCATATACATTGGGTTAGATTCGCCGATGACATTGCATTGGTAGCGAACACAGAAGAGGCGCTGCAGTATAACTTGCAAAAGATGGACGAGATCTTCAAAAAATACTACCTTAAAATAAACATTTAGAAGACCAAAATTAGGGTTACCAATAAAAAACAGTCCCCACAAGTAAACATCATGCTTAACTCGGAACGATTAGAGCAGGTAAAGTCGTTCACCTATTTGGGAAGTATTATGAAAAAGAAAGAAGCGAGAAGGAAATAAGATCAAGGATAGCGATGGCTAAGAGGGCATTCACAACAAATAGGCATATCTATAATAGCAAGATCCACATCAACATACGGAAGAACCTGATCAAAACGTACATCTGGAGCATAGCACTATAGCATAGCAAGATAGGCGACGCTTGGAGGCATTTGAAATGTGGTGTTGGCGTAGAATGCTTAAAATCAGCTGGACGGAAAGACGTACCAACGAGGAAGTTCTGCTAAAGGCAAGAGAAGAGAGGCAACTAATAACCGGCATTGAAAAACGTAGAGCTAAGTGTATAGGCCACATACTAAGACACGAAGGGCTAAATATTGCCATCCTCGAAGGCAAGATAGAAGGAAGCCGGGGAAGAGGAAAGCCTAGAGTACCATACATGATGCAAAGGAAGGAGTGGTGCTGTAGTGTAGCCAACTCGTACCAAGAAGTAAAGACAAAGGCCCAGGACAGGCCGCTCTGGAAAATGCTGCAACGACAGAGGGCCCGGCCCTCTTAATAATGATGATGATGATAACATGACACGCAGATTTATCATTAAAGTTGTATTTATAAATTATTCTCATGCTAAAGAAGACAGAAATAATTCTATGGATCCCTTTAGTTAGTTATTATGTATGTATGTCTACTGGGTCGAGTAGGGTATCATATAAAAGGCATTTGAGTAGATTTTGTTTTATTAATGAAAATGTGATATAAACACCATCTCACTTGACCGGTTTTTTTATGATGAGATCAGACGTTTTTAACGGATGCACCTTTTTCTCCTTTACAATTGGAACTTGCTATTAGTCCGATCTTATATTAAGAAGGTTTTTCGGTTTGGTATCTTGAAAAAATATTAATTCAACTTTGAGCGCAGATTACTTCTAAGCTATTTTATAAAGGGGCATTAAGTAAATTAATAATATAAGCTTGTTTTCATATTTATAATTCGCATTCAAAATTTGGAGGTAAAAGTAGGTGAGAATTAAGTAATTTTTTTTGTGACGTTCTTCCAACTCGCCGAAAAACAGTCCGGTGTTACCCGGATACACCTTACTATATCAAGCTGGTATTTTATTTTCAACCATAACTTCGTCCTAGACGTATTAGTATGGGACGTTGCCGGACTACAGCAGATATCAAATAAACTGGCATCACTATATGTCGTGAAACCTTGCCACTTCGGTACAGAGCAGTTTCGCGCTAGTGCTTGTGTTTCGCTCCCTGTGGCTTGGCAGTTGCGTGAAGATGTGTGCTAGCAACGAACCTGAATGAGCTGGTCGGTGTGCGCGTGCAGCTCAGACAGCACGGGTGCGGTCTGCTCGGTTGTGCAGTGTTCGAGAATGCGCTGAATCACTCGGCAGCCATATGGATGTGTGGACAGCGCGTACACCTGTCCTGAGAACGCGTTGATGATAAACTGCAGCGCCGTCGGCTCCACGCACTCGATGCACTTCTGTACCTGAACACATGTACAAATAGCACGATTGACCTAACATGCTAGTTGACTGCATCGAACAGATGGTATTCAGTTTAAAGTTCGGTACAGAAATATTCGGATGTCACATGAAGTTTTATACGATACAATCTATTTTTGAAATTAAATTTGAATGAAAAAACATTTCGCACAGCAGAGCAGAATCATCCATTCGCTTTGACGATAGCAATATTGTATCAAATCGCTCGAGCTAATTCATTTGCAAATAATTGTATACAATCAAATATATTTACATGAGGAATATAACAAGCACAGATGCAAGGGCACTTACGACATGGTTCCCATTCTGGTCCTTAACGCACTTGAGCACGTGACCGTCCAGCTCGCGCACCACCTCCTGCTGCTGCTCGGCGGGGATGGACTCCAGCGCCTTCTGGATCACCCGGCAGCCGTACATCTGCAGCGCCAGCGCCAACACATGCCCGCGAACCTGCATCGCTCATATTCATATAACATACTTTAAGTTTACCATTCAATCTTTAAGATAATAAAATTAACAAATTTGTTTGCAATTCATAATCGTACTTTAACTTTTTCCAACAGCTATAGTAACACTAATTAGTAAGTAGCTAATTACTGATGATCTGCATGGAAAAAATAATTGCTTAATTAAGCGATTCGCCTGAACAAGGACAAAAGCCTTACTTTACTATAATACTTAAAAAAAAACGATCATTAGCAAAATATATAAAATGAGTCGAAATTAAAAATAAAACAATTTGGAAGAGTAGTTAATTAGTACGATACCTTTTGTGCCAAAGTAGTTTTCTGTTCTGTTGTACCAAATTCGAAGAATTTCTGTATAACATAGTTTCCAAATACATCAGTCATGAGACTATAAGCAGCACCGATAATTTCATTAAACACCATTTGTTTTTCCTGTACTGTCGCTCTTTCTAATTTTTGTTGAATGAATCTGAAACAGAGAAAATATCACATATAATATTACAAAACAATGTCATATATATTTTAATACTTGATTAACGTCTTTGTTCGACAGCCAAACATGTCCATGAGTGGTAATTATGGGCACATTCCATCAAGTTCCAAGACACCAGTGGTGACGATCATGGTAAAATTAGATGCATATCGTTTGGGTAACAAAAAGTACACTTCTATGAAAACCATTTTTGGGTTTGTATTCTTTAACATTTTGCTGTTAACTTAAAAACGTATATTTTATATAAACAGCTATAGGAGATAGTAAAAATAGATGTATTTACAACGGCAATGCTTATTATTAAGGCGGCCAACCGTCCCGGATTCTGCGAGACAGTCCCGCTTTCATACTTCAGTCCCGTATTTGAATGTTGTTTAAAAATGTCCCGAAAATGACCTAATGTGTCCCGTATTGGATATGACTGTTTGCGACTGTCTGTTCTGTAGACGCAGAATGTAATTAGTCCGACTTATACAATTGACTTTAATTTAGTAGATATGCACCTCTCACTCCACATCCCAAAATATTTTAAAAACATAGTTTTCTTTTTTGCCTCTGCCGTATGATAGTGCCCCGCATTATTTTCACGGGAAGTTGGCTGCCTTACTTATTATCTGCGTGTATATGCCAACAGACTCGAGAGATAACTTAGTAGAATTTACAAACTCTCTTGCCGAGATCAGTGCAATAATCGAAGCTCAACACATTGAATCGGTTTTCATAGTGGGAGATTTTAATGTCCATCCAGTCGAACCTTTTGCAACTGTGCTAACACAGTTTTGTACGGAAAAGTCGGGGTCGCGTGTTGGACCTTGAAATACTACCGACCGATACTTCTACCTTCGTGAGCGATACGCACGGCTGCCGGCGGTGGCTCCACCATTGCGTCGTAAGCGCAGCCGCGAAAAAACTTGCTATCAGAACCTCTGTATTATATGACCCGTATTGGTCTGACCACTATCCTGTTCTAATTAAGTGTAATATCGTTCTCGTTCACCCCAGACACCGGCGTAATTATTCTTAAAAGATTTTTGAATTTAAGGTGGAATCATATCTATATTATACGCGACATCCCCAACCGCATTCTGAGCGCATTGGCGTGCCGCTGGGACAGCCCTATGCTGGCCCGCTGGATGAGTGTGCATACACACTAAGCACCGAAGGCCAAACTGCTATGTTTTTAATTATTATCACTACTAACACTTAGTTTCATAAGCACACAATTGTATTACTACCACTATATGGGTTCTATGCCTGAAATAAATAATTGAATTGGATTAAATATAAAAATGATTACATGCTTATATTAAACTAAACTCTGATTTTTAATTCAAGACCAAAATCGGACAGTTCTCATATTGATTATTTAAACAAACAAACATTATTTCATAAAAACATGAATGAGAAATCGTGCAACCAGTAATATTAGGGTAAGTTTTATTGCTAAAATTACTGCTACTTCAACAAGTATGCAGTGATCATAGCGCACATGCGCCCGTTGACGTAAAAATTTAGGCTTGAATTAAAAATCAGAGTTTACACTTGGCAGCAAAATCACTAAGGCAGTTAATGATCTATATTTAGATGTCTTTTATCTCTAGTAAGCTACATTATTACGAGGCGTATACATTATTCAACTTGGAGTATTAAGTAAATGGAGCCTTCATGTCGTTTCCTCTCTGCCAAAGACGTTGGTACAATTTTCCAATCGTTTTATAAAAACTACTTCATTCATCGATTATTGGCAGTCTTGTAATCATTATTTACGCATGACAAGCTCCTTCAAAATGCCTGCATGTGCTGTGTATGGGTGCAAGTAACGTTCAAATACATCAATCATAAAAGGATGGAATATCATATCACATTTTTGCTTTTATTACAACATATTACAACAAAACGTTTTCAAGAAAATCAGTCATCTTGGAATCGATTACAAAATCAGTTTGAAAAATATCGCGTACAATTCGTATTTCATTTTGTCAGATTCGAGAAAGTTTGAAGTTTAAAACTCCACGTATTTAAGGTTAATAAGGTCTACCTGCCTTTCAATTTTGTATGAAATTACAAGAAAATATCAGCTTTACCAAATTAAGTATGGGAGAAGGATCTACCTTTGTTAATTAATTAATCTTTTTGTAAGTAATTACAGTAGAATATTTATTGCTCCTATTTACATACTGCAGTGTGCGGAAAACTAGAATAGTGATGTGAATGTTGTTCTTTACAATGAAATATCGATGAGAAATGAAATATTATTTGAGATATTTATTCCTAGTACCAATCCCTATATAAGCATATAATTTATAAAATCATTTTACAGCGTTCGTGGTCAACGAGTGACTGAGAAAAAAAAACCTTTTAAAAAAAATGTTTTATTTTAAGAGTACCTACCTAATTATTCCGATAATTATTATTACATTAATAATTACATAAAAGATGGTATAGTATAACATTCCACAAGTAAACCAAATACAATGTGCAAAACATAAATTAAACAGTGGCTGCGAGTCCATTTTATACTGGACATTTATAAGTGGTGGAATATGTCTTTCCCCTTTGATAATGTAAAATGCAATAATGCTATTTATTCCTTTCTAACGGAATCACGTGTAGCGCTAGTGAAGTGCCACAGTTATTTTCGGTGTGTATCGAATAAAATAATAGGGAAAGGGATCGCGATACAAGGAAGTATTATGAATTTATTTGTGATTTTAGTTTTAGAGTAGTTATTTCGTAGAATGAAGTATTTAGTTTTTAAGTCAGTACTTACTTTAAGTATAGTTTATTTAATAAACTTATGATGATTATGACTGCTTAAAATTTGTAGTTAGATTGTTTATATGTGTGCTACCTCGCCCCACTCGATAAACGGCAGAATTTTTTGTTTGGAAATTTGTAGCGATGCGTTCTCCATTACTGAATACTCCAAGTTATTCAATGATGTAATTTTGATATTGTACTGATATACAACTTCACAAGCTCATTAGATCGATAGATAATGAAAATTTATAAAATCTCTATAAATATAAAAAAAAAACATAATCTTAAGGGCCGTAGCAGAATAAGGGACGAATAAACAACCGGCCAATAGCATATTGGACCAGCCTTTCATACAAAAAAATGCACTGCAGGTGATAAAAATAGGGTATGAAAAAGTACACAAGCAAAAAAGCGTATCTCCACGGCACTTATGTCCTTTTGCTGAGAAACGCATTTTATTGCTACTTTCAGAGCAATTATTTCCAAAAATATTCACATCATAATTTTTTTTTAGAAAATTCCAGTTATTTATATTATTCGGTTTCGTCAGCGGGAAAAAGCGCTAAGGCTAAAACCTAGCAAAGGCTAAAACCCCACTACCGTCTTACAAAGTCACGGAACGAGTGTCTGCTATGACGGGAATTTATGTTCTATTTAAAGGTAGAACACGTCAAAACTGGGCCACACAAAGATTGATACAAGTAATTTTAAACAATAAATAACTACATTATGTTTTCGGCATTTAGTGAAAAAAAATATGAAGTTTATAATAACAATTCCTATTTTAGTTATTGTCTACACAGTAAGCCATACCATCTTACTTTCCTACGCACACGGCTCTATACTTTGCACCATCTCATTAAGAGGATAAACTAGTAAAAGGGCTTTTGGAAATTACGTACTTATAAAAACGATTGATATCGCATCGCCTCAAATCCCCCGTATTACGGTGCAAAAGGGACAATTGCAGCTCGGAACGATCAGACCTACAAAAAATTGGCGAAAATAGTGTTTCGTAGTAGGTACCCTGTTTCCTCTTCCAAAACTAGACTACTTTTAGTTTTTCTTTCACATATGTTATAACGAGGCACAGTGTGGGATTTTGGTTAAGTTGGGACCATTATTTTTCTATTTTTTAAAGGTAGCCTGATTGATAGGCCCTGTGTGCAACTCCCATGTGTCTATCTAGAATGGTTTTTGGGAAATTTATGTTTTCTGAAAGCCATAGAAAACAACCTTCATATACACTATCTTAAAATTGTTATAACTATCATACGATGGAAAACGTCCAATATATGCTTATAATTTCAAAATAATTCAAAAACGATAATAGTTAACGGTAAAAACAGCTATCCAACTATTTCTTTTTCCAGAGTTCTATCGGCATGTCGTGTTTTATTTTAAGCTAAAAATGTCTTTATAATAGTTTTTATTAACATAGCAAATACTGAATTGATAAATAGCAGGATGGCCGAGTTTTGGTATTGCAAAAATGTTTGTTAGAGTTGTCACTATTCAGCTTTAAGTTTATTCCAAAGCATAAATAAATATAGACAAATTAAGTTGAACCTTAGTGTGTATTGGGGCGTCTAACCTCCTAGCCGATGCACTGACGCCTGACTTTAACATCGCTCCCAGGAGTGCTTCTTGCATTTCGCTGCCACAAAGTGGCAGTAATGGGAGACATACAAGAAAAGCGTTGAATACACGAATAGTTGTCCACTTTGACTATACTGTATAAATTGAGTAGACAAACGGTTACTTGGTAGTAAATTGAAGAAACTGAATTATGCAGTTATCTTTTTAGTTTTGTTTTTGGAGTCGGTTTTATTTTTTGTTAAAATTTTAATTTTATATGAAAGGCAGTAAAACGTTTCTGTAAACACATTTTTTCTTAAATATCATTGTTTATTGTCTCGGTGGTAAAAAAGGAGCGACTTCTTTTTCCGCAGCTACATATTGCCTGCCAAAGAAGGTATTTTTTTGGCAATTTAGACCGTTTTTTTAACACTTTCACAGTCCAGTGCCCCATACATGGGTCATGACGAAATATCTTTACAAGTCCGTGACCCATACGTGGAGCACGGACGTACGAGGAAATCGAAACATTTTGTATGGGGACTGTGAACGTGTTAATTTACATTCTTCAGGAGCGTCTGATCAACCTACGCTGGTATATAACTGTTGTCCAGGAATTTGTTTAAAGTCTGCTTTTATACATGTTCTGTCGTCCATGACCACGCATGCAAACTTTGTAATGAAATTTTCATAAAGTTTTCGTGACCGTTTCTTTTCGGATAAGTTCTGTTTTGACTCTCGATCTGGTACGGTTTGTTCTTAATATTTCTTTAGTCCTGCCCTTCGTTTTACTTTATGAACATAGGACTGAGATATTTTCATTTCTTTGGTAACATCAAAAGATGAAATCTTAGGATTTGACGCAAAAATCCTTACAACACTCTTGTCCTTTATTCTTCACGTAATGAACCCACCACTTCCTGATAAGCTTCAACGAAACCTTTGCAATGTGCGACAAACCGTAGGGAGGTTATTTAATTCTTTTCGCGATATCTCTGTAGCTTACCATTGAATTTTCTACGTATTCGTGCAAAATGCGTTCGCATTGGTGATGTTGTTTGCTCGACATTTTAAAAACTAATAAACATTTATAAATAAAAATATATCGACATATTATAGGACAGTTCCTTATGATCAATTAGGTGTCTATTTTTCGTGTAATAATAGCCGATTTCACATGCCCCGGTGTTAGCGTGTTCAACCTTTAATATTAAATTATTACCTATTTAATAGTACCCCTAAGTAATTAGTCTCTGACACAAAATCGATAAATATATTCATTCAAAATTTATTATTAAAAAATACAGGTTTTTTAATAAATATATTATAACACCCTCACATCCTACGACTCTTCCCTTTCCACACAGACTCTGTCATGTAGTTTCTGAGTTAATTGCCTGTAACATACGGACGGACGAACATGATGAAACTATAGGTTCCGTTTTTGCCATGTTGGCTAAGGATCCTTAAAAAATGCCCTTCATGATCAAGAGCTGTTTTTTTTGTATAGTTACTTTTTAGTCTAGAAGTTCTATAGTGCCAAGTTTAGGTGGAAAATTCCCAGTGATTTAGCCGGGAATAAATAATATCCGAATTCATGAAATATGAGTTTTCTCTAAAAGCATTAAACTTTATCATAGCATCTTCTTTCATTATGGTTAATTAAATCCATTCTAATATTATAAATGCGAAAGTGTGTCGGTATGTCTCTCTGTTACCTCTTCACGCTTAAACCGCAGAACCGATTTGGATGAAATTTGGTATGAAGATACTTTGAGTTACGGCAAGGACATAGGCTACTTTTTATCCCGGAAATATACCCTTATCCGCTATAAACTAATTTAAGGCGGACGAAGTCGCGGGCAGAAGCTAGTAGTAGATATGTTCTGAAAGAAAATTGAGTCTCCGTCTGTAACATTTCCGTAAAAAACAATACCTAAGTCATTTTTTTTTATTCTTGAAGGATACCCACTAGAATGAGACCAGTCTGAATATCATTTGTAAGTAAAATGATTTAACGTTTTGTCAGTCATAATATGGATAGTTAAAATGAAAGAGCAAGTGAAATTAAAAAAAAAATTGGTTGGATTTTGTTACATAGTATTCTTATACCATTTTAACAGCGCCATAGAACTTAAGCATAAATCCTCTTAGAGTAAAGTAAAAAAAAAAAAACATTTTTTGTCATTAACATTAATATTAGTTTGAAAATATACTTATATCAGCAGCAGTCGCCATTTCATTCCCATTTCACGTTTTTCTCAAAAGTTTATGTAAAAGGTACAGAATTCCTGTAGCATTGTGTACGAAAGTACGGTAATAATTAACTAGACCTAGAAATGATTTTAATTCAGTAATATTACTAGGCGTCCACTCAGTAGATGGCTACCGAAGCAGGGGCAGACCAAAGAAGAGATGGCGAGATGACCTGGACGCATTTCCGGAAGCGTGGCAGGAATATGCACTCTACCGGGACGAGTGGCGAAAAAGAGGGGAGGCCTTTGCCCAGCAGTGGGACATACATAAAGGCTAATATAGATATATATATATATATATATAATATTACTAGGGTGTTTCGCATTCACTATTGCTTGATTTTTTTCGGGTGACTTATGTAAGCCATGTTTATTTATCACAAACCCTAAGTAAGACACTGAGTCCTGGAAAAAACTACATTTTTCCTTTTTCAAAATCTTTCTTTCCTTATACTAACATTTGTGTAACACTACACAGAAAAAAAATAGGTTAAAATTTGTCGATATTTGCACTTTTAACCAACTTGTAAAAAAAGAGGAGGTATCTTCATATTGGTTTTTATTAAAAAAATACTTTTTCACTCATATTAAAGCCTCTTTATACTTTTTTGTGTAACTTTCTCTGTTTTCGTGTAACATATTTATGTGCCAAGACTCCTTTGTGTCACGTGCACTTTTTTTGCAAATTACTATCATACGTTTTGGTAACCCGACGATATGTTTGATACGTAATAAATCATCACTACAGGAAATTTATAAAAAATAGTGTTCTAACTGTGATCATGATTCACTCGTGAACGAAAAGTGCATTGCTGTAAATATACTTGTGGTTTAAATATATCACAAAACATCCCCTGGTTCAGTCAGTCAGTGAGTGAGCATTTAGAATACGAATCGGATTGTCGGAGGCACGCGTTTTACAATAATGCAATAAAATAACGTTCAGTTAGATGTCGCTGCTGTGACTTTGTCATTATGCTAGCATGTATTGATCATTCGAATATAGAAAATCTCTTCATTTATTTGTATTATTATTATTACAGATATATACAGAGCTGCAAATAGAATAAATCGCCTTTTACTGGACATTCTCCTGTTCTTGGCCAAATTGAAAAAATATGATATAAAGCAAGGGCATTGTTGACCGTTGAGAAAAAGGCGTGATTGTATCTATGTATGTTTTGTTGTAAGATTTGTGCTAATAACATAAGAAATTTTGAACAATAACTACATTATGACATAAACACCTCTGCAATATCTTTACAATTGGAGTAGTAAACGGCGACAAAAGTATTCAATATTTTTGGTATTTGTGGCCAGTAATTAAAAAACTAGCAAGTTATTCGCGATTTACCCTACCCCGTCTAGACGATAATAGACATTAATATCGGTTACAATAACTGCCGGATAAATCTACTCTATCCAGTACACTTTCAAATTGTCATTTGCCGCGCTAATTATATTACACGTTAATATCCGATTTTATACAATAGTAATCATAATATTCTAAATGGTCACGGATTGTACCATAAGAATAATTTTAAAGGCAAAACATAAGACTGTTGCTACATAACTACTGTTAGAAACATTTTTTCTATCGATATCGATACTTGTGAAACGGGTCAGGCCGCGGAGCGTTCAACCGCTGCACTCTAAAGTGATGTTTTTTTTTTCATTTACGAATTTTGTCATATATAATTTGAACTCATGACATGAAGATAATTAAATACATACATACAAGGACGCCTTTTTCCCAACGGGGTAGGCAGAGATTACCTCCTTCCACTTGCTACGGTCATTAATCTCTTCATGCATGCTCTTCGGTTTAGAGTACTTTTCACTTGCCCTTTTTTCAGAATGTCTCCAAATAGGAAATTATATCTGGCATATAACTGAATCCTAGAACTCACTGGTATTTGTCATTTTATGTCACTAGTATTCAGTAACGTAAAAGTATTCCGCAACCTGGCCCAAAATTTAAGAAAAAACGGACCACATAATAATAATGAAAAAGAATCTTTGTTTGCAATTGCACAGGCAGGTTTCCCCGAAGAGATCCCGAAACGTAGCCAGTTCACTGACGCGAGCAGATCCACATCTGGCCCTTTAAGAGCCGTGTAGAACCGCCCGTGTAACTCCTTACTCTTCCATACGTTCTTGCGGTCTACGCCAGTTCTCGTTTGGCAAGGATAGAGGGGTGAGGCCTTCGTCTATTGCCACTATCTGTTATCACAGATTTCCTTAAACGTTCCTCCAACACCTAAACACGGTCTGCGTCCCCGAAAACCTCTGCTTAGCCTCCCGCGCGCGCGCACCAGGGCACCGTCTAACTCACCGCTTCACCGCGCTCTGCGGCTCTTTAACAATATTCTCGACCTCCGAGCCGAGATTTCTAGCCACTGCCAGGAATTATCTCGAGACTATCGTGGCCTCGAGCACAATTAGTGATAATTAATTATTATCAACTGTATTTTATCATAATTATATTTATTTATGTTCTCAAATGTACCTGTGTCATGTTTGGTGTTTTTTACTGTAAGTGACATATGAAACAAATTAACAAAGAAACAAAAAAAATATGTCGCAATGTATCCCACACTCGTTTAGGAGACTGCACATCTCGCGGTTATGAAGGTCCTTGGCGTTTAAAAAGCCACGGCCTCCACACTTACGCGACGATGTACAGTCACATAACTGACGAGCGTGGGTGTAGCATGCGGTGTTAAGTCAGCAGCATACGGACCCTCCTATCCAGGGCGTCCAGCTCAGTCTGGGTCCACCTTAGTATGTTAAAGAAGTAAGTGAGCAGAGCCATCACCCAAGGCGCGCGCCGTCTTTTGTCGGGTGGCAACCCGACAAAAGACTGTTCTGTACTTTTGTCAAGCGGAAAAAAAGCGCCCATTCACTGCCTGTCTAATATCTCCATCCGACATATCCTGAAGGACGATACGGTCGACATTTGTCGGGCATGCCGCCGTCCCGGAGAGTCACAAAAGCATATCATCTCCGGTTGTTCAGAACGGCGATTACATGCACAGACATAACCAAGTAGCCAGGATTATTCACCAGCAACTTGTTATTAAATACGGTCTTGTGGGGTCTGAGGTGCCGTACTACAAGTACGCATGCCAGTTCTTGAAAATAGTCGTGCCACGCTTTATTGCGATCGATCTATCATCACGGGCAGGACTGTAGCCAATAAACCTGATATCGTGCTGGTAGATCCATCTAAGCGCCGGGCAATACTCATCGACATCACGATTCCACAAGACGAGAACCTCGTGAAGGCCGAGAAGGACAAACTCAGCAAGTACCTTGTCTTGGCTCACGAGGTGACCGCCATGTTGGATGTTGATTCGACGATTATTGTCCCGATAGTCGTTTCAGTAAACGGTCTTATAGAGAAGACTCTCGACCAACACCTCAACAGACTCTCGCTAGATAGCTGGATCAAGGGTCAGATGCGAAAGTCAGTGGCATAGGTATGTAAAAAATTGGTCGGTGATACTTAAAATCGATAACAGAGCACGTCCCAACAGTTTTTAGAATTTTTTGTCTGTTTTTCTGTTTATCTGTTTATCTGATTTCTGTTTATCTATTTATCTGTTTATCACTTTATCTGTTTATTTGTACGCGCATCAAGTGAAAACGGATGAACAGATTCTGATGCAAATTTTATTAATCGGTTGAAAAAATTCTCGGCCAGGTTATGGGCTATAAAAGTTCAACCCTTAAAAGGGGGGTTAGCCACTAAATTAGATTGAGTTAAGTTTGCACCTGAATCTTATTGCGCTACTTAGGAAGGAGGTGCAAACTTCTCTCAAACGTGTGTTACGAGCCCACGAGTATCGAGTACCTTGCTAAGCTAACAGGTGGCGCTAAAATTAATACCTTTTTGCCAAATCCATACTCATATATGTATATCTATATAAATGTGTCTGTATGTCTGTCTGTTACCTCTTCACGCTTAAACGGTTGAGCCGATTTTGATGAAATTTGGTATGGAGATTGTTTGAGTCCCGGGTTTGAGGCAACTTTTCATTACGGAAAAATACCCTTATCCTCGATAAACGAATTTAAGGCGGACGAAGTCGCGGGCAGAAGCTAGTACTATGCCTATAGCCACGGCCACGAGAGATCATCATGCGTGAAGCGGCAGGATGACATGAGAACAGAATCGGTTCATCTTAAACAGCTGCTTCATAAATTTAGAACTTATATTACAAGTGAATGTTTTATTAATACCTACATATGTGAGTGAGTTTAGTAAAACGTCCCACTTTGTCGATACTAGTTACGGATTTACGGGCAGTTTAGTGAAATATGGCAAAACCTACCGAAAATAGACTTTCAATGAAAACTGATAGAACATACTGTAATAAACCTATGATTTTGATGTCGACCCATAAATGACCAATTTAAGCACCTTTTCAAGGCCTCAAAGTTTAGTGCCCAGTGTCCCACTTTGTCGAAAACCTAAAAAAATCGTCGATATCACATTTGTGCCTGTTTTAGGGAAAAATTTCTAAAAGCCATTATATGACACTCAGATATATTTGTCCTCGATCACTTCGTGAGCTCGTCCAAATAATCACTTCGTGTCATAATGGCTTATTTTAGCCCCTTGTCAAACAATTTACTATTTTTTTAAGCTCTACTTTTCAATCCATTATTTATTAATATAATAAATATTTTTGATATAATAACTAACTAAAGGGATCCATAGAATTATTTCCGTCTTTTTTTAGAATGCGTGTATAAATATAGAAAATAAACCCATATTCAGGATTGTCTTATTTTCGTTCTGTTTTTATGTTCAAGCCTCCGTAACATTCAAAGTACTAAGGTTAAATACATGATTTTAGGTTACATACTAATTTGGAATCCTTAAAGTATGCCAATTCATTTGATACTAACCACTCCGTAACTTCAAAGTACAAGTGTGTTTTTTGCCGTCCCAAACTTTAACCAACGTTTTCTCAATTGTCACTTTTTCACTTTTGCAAATTTGAAGAATTAAAAAAAAAAAAACTTTAGTACCTAGAGACATATATCTTTCACCGAAAGATAGCGTTTGATCTGTAGTATAAGGAACTACTCATAACTCCATATCGACAAAGTGGGACCCAAAACAGTCACATATTGTTGGAAAGAGGTTTCCGCTTGTAATTCAAGCTACAAGCTTTTTAAGAAACGGGCCGCTGGTTAGTTTATGATTATGAAAGTAAAATATGCCCCCGTCCCGATGAGACAAGTTTGTGACATCAAATTTTAACCAGGCTTCTTTAAATCCTCTATTTTTAACATTTATTTTACTTTAAAATCGGATTTTAGAATAAACATAATTTAGTAACAACAGCAAATATTGGTTTTACCAAACTTGCTGGGCTAAAATTATAGTTTGGGTAGTTTAGTTATTTCTTAAATCCGTCAGTGTTGAGTAGAGGAACTTAATAAATAGTGCCCATATCCTATCACTACTCAAAAAGTAGATGCTGGGAATGGTTGTTGCGTGAATCGAAGACAAACTAACAAGGGGAACACGCATGAAATTTTTTCATCGCTTTTCTTAACGAAATATGAAAATACCGTAAAAACTATTCCAAAAAGTGAAATTAAAATTAAAATCGGCCAAGAAATACGTATGATATAAGCATTTTAAACTACTAATTAGACAGCGATTTGACAGAGAGGTCCGACATAGACTGTTACGTCACAGTCTACTACGGTCATATAAACTCCATATTAAATTCTGTTTTGCTAGAAAGAGATACAATGAAATGTTTGATGGCTTATATCTTGGGTATTTTTATAGTTATTTGAAAAATTCTTTTTGTCTACTGTTTGTTACATAAATAAGCTTTTATTAAAGCAAACATTAAAATGCATGCATATTCCCTATTTGATGGTAACATTAAAATCAACGCGTTAATCAATTAATTACCTAGAACCGTGCTGATCCTGTGAGAACTCCACAATGTGATTGGCGAGATCCCGTAATTGCAAGTTAGGAAACCGATTGTTTCGGAAGTCTTCTAGAAGCCGAGAACGCCCAGCAGGCGGCTTGTCTGCTACCAAAGCGCCCACTGACACGCCGCCTACTCCCACGCCACCCACGCCGCCGACTCCGCCTACTCCGACACCCACTCCTCCACCCACTAGTTCTGTGATCAAACAAAATTTGCAATTTAATACATTTCAGTCTAGTTAACAACAAAAAAAGCGGCCAAGTGCGAGTCGGACTCGCCCATGAAGGGATCCGCAGCCGTTTATACAAAAAAATGCACTACAGATGAAAAATAAATACGATATGAAAAAAAAAACACTAACAAAAAAACGTATCTCTCCGGCACTTACGTCCTTTTGCTGAGAAGCACAGTTTTTTGGCAATAACTTAAAAACGGTATGTCCAATAATGTTGAAAACAATTTTCGTATTCGGAAGTATTTATTAAGTTTTATATTTGTACATATTTTTCACATTTTTTGAACATAGCGTTTACAAAATAGACACAATTTTTGCTACTTTCGGAGCGAACACTTCGGAGGATATTCACTAAATCAAAAAATAATAATTTAGAAACCTATGATTTCGGAGACTTTCCTTTTCGTCGCATAGGGCTATGTAGCCACACCATCGAACCTTCCTCAAAGCTGGTCTGGTTAGACTTCCGGTCATATCGAATCTTCATCTTTTCGCTGGCTTGTAGTCCATGCTCCCGGACATGACTGTGAACATCATCAATCCGGTTTCGCAATTCACTTGCATACTCCGAAATCGTCTTCGGTGCATCTGGGGGACGTCCGGTCAGTAAATCTGCAGGTAAACGCAGTTCTCTTCCAAAGTTCACACACGCGGGGGTTACACAGCCGTGCTTTCATGAACTGCTGTCCGATATGACAGTAAAAAAAGAGGAATATGCCTGTCCCAATCTTTTTGATGGTTGTCAACTACCTTTGCCAAATGTCTTTCCAGGGTCTGATTAAATCTTTCGACCATTCCGTCCGACTGTGGTTGGTAAGCTGAAGTACGAGTCTTATCAATTCCCATGACTCGGCATGTCTCTTGGAACACCAGAGACTCCAAATTCCTTCCTTGATCGCTGTGAATCTCGAGAGGCACTCCATATCCACAAAATACTTCTGCAACGAGAGTCTCCGCTATTGTGATTGCCTCCTGATTAGGAATGGCAAATACTTCAGGCCATTTGGTGAAATAGTCCATGACTACGAAGATGTACTTGTTTCCGCGGTCAGAGGTCGGAAACGGCCCCGCGACGACCAAAGCGAGCCTTTCCCATGGTGCTCCCACGCTAAAGTGTTTCAGCGCACCTCTACTGTGTGTATATGGCCCCTTGACTTATGAGCAGCTAGTACATTTCCTGCACCAATCTTCCACATCTTCACGGCAGTTAATCCAAGAAAAACGTTGCCGGATCTTCATCAAGGTCCTTTTTACTCCTGAGTGGCCGTCGGAAATGCCGTCGTGGAAGGATCTCAAAACATTGCTTACTTTTTCCTCGGTACGATCACTTGTAGGTGAGCATCCTTCCCATTCGCTGACTCCCATTTCCTACACAGTACGCCATTGTGCATAACAAGACTTTCCCATTGCGCCCAGTAGCTCTTTGTCACGGTACTCATCGGAGCTACCTCGCACCACTTTGGTTTGGGCACTCCAGCGTTAATCCAATCGAAAATGGGTTTTATGTCACAATCTTCCTGTTGTGCTTCTCGCATGACGTTGTCACTCCACTCCTCGCTATCAGTGTCGGTCCTCAACATCCTTACGAAGTCCTTATCCTCTTGTCTTAGGCAGTGTTTGCAATTGTCCGCACAAGGTCTTCGAGAAAGGGCGTCTGCGTTTCCATGTAATCTTCCACTGCGATGTTCGATGACAAAGTCATATTCCTCCAGTTGTTCAATCCAGCGTGACACCTGACCTTCGGGATTTTTAAACTCCAATAACCACTTTAAAGCGGCATGGTCTGTCCTTATACGAAACTTACGCCCAATCAGATATTTATTAAAACGCTGCAAAGTTTTGAAGACTGCCAGCAATTTTCTCCGAGTAACGCAGTAACTTCTCTCTGGTTTCGATAAGGACTAACTAAAATAGGCGACCAGAACTTCTTGATCTCCTTTTCTTTGTGACAAGACTCCTCAGCTTGCATCAGTGTCAACAACAAACTCGCTCGCTGGGTCCGGATATCCCAATATAGGTGTCTCACAAAATCTCTGTTTGAGATCTGAGAAAGCTGCTGCACCCTGATCATCCCAATTAAACTGTCGTTTCTCTTCCGTCAGCTGGTGTAAGGGCTTTGCTATATCCGAAAAGTTATTAACAAATCGTCGATAGTACGAGCAAAGTCCCAAAAAAGCACGCACTGCTGTCTTGTCTTTCGGTGTAGGCCAATCCGTAAAACTGCACTTATCTTCTCAGGGTTTGTCTGGATGCCATCTGATGACATCACATGTCATGTTTTTTGAAGAATTGTCGAAATATGTGCCACACATTGATATTTGCTGAAAAAAACAATTTTCAGTTTACATGCATCGAGTGAACCCCCCCCCCCCTCCCCTATAAATATATATTTATTTAATTTAACTATCCTAAGTAGCGGTTTACACACGACACCTATGCTCCAAATTTCATAAATGTACATCTTATAACTTTTGAGTAAAATGCCTGTGACATACGAACGGACAGACAGACAGACAGACATGACGAATCTATAAGGGTTCCGTTTTTGCCATTTTGGCTACGGAACCCTAAAAAGCGCTCTTCAACCAGGACTACTAGTATTTGATATACTTTTTTTTAATATCTCCCTAAGAAAGTAAAACAAATTTAGCAATTTTATTTAGTGTTAACTATATAAAAGCCATGATTTGTAATTAATAAAGTTCAGATAAATCAATATTTGTGTAAATCATGTTCACATTAAATACATTATAAAAAAAAGGCTTTTATTTCTTGCTAATTAAAAATTGAAAATACACAGTTATAATAAAATATGATTTTGCACTTAGTATCATTATAGAAAATTAAACTTAATGTTAATATAAAGTCAAGTCGGTAATTTTTGCTAATAAACTAATAACTTAATTTCAATGTAATATACAAATTCTAATGTATTATTCATGCAAGAACCCCTCTTGAGTGAACGTGAAGGCCTCCTCCAGTGACGACCAGTGTTCTCGGTCATTAGCGTCGTTCATCCAATCTTTGCCGGCGAGTTGCTCGATGTCGTTAGAGGTCTTCCACGCTTTCTGGGGCCTCTAGGTCCTTTCCATGATGTCAGTCGAAGTGTCCAGCGATTATCTGCCATTCTAGCTACGTGACCTGCCCATCTCCACTTTAAAGCTTGTGAGTAGGATAAAGCGTCGGTTACCTTTGTTTTTTGACGTATAGTGGTATGACGTACTTTGTTAATTTTCCTTAACCCAAAATGCTTCTCTCCATGCTCCGCTGGCAGGTTCTTATTTTGTTTCTTACTCGTCGGGTAAACTTCCAAGTTTGCCAGGCGTAAGTTAGTGATGGTAGAATGCAAGTATCCAGTACTTTTTTCTTAAGTTTTATTGGCATCTGACTTTTTAGAATTTCTTAATGGCTCCAAATTTTTTTCCAAGTACGAGGGCTGCTATTTATATATCCGGAAACCGGGATTACAATCTTCTTAAATAGCATATTTGACCGCCATGGTAAAATTTGAACTTTTTTAAGTATATAAGGTATATTTTTTCTTCCTTATTAACGCTCGTGTTTTGTTTTTGACGGGTTTTAAATGTCATCTCGCAGCAAGAATGGAACTCACTCGTGAAAATATTCGTGCTATGATTTATTATGATTTTCGGCGTGGTTTAACGCAACAACAGTGCATAGATCAACTAACTTCAACTTTTGGTGATGAAGCCCCATCTAAAACTACTGTGTATCACTGGTTTAGTGAGTTCAATCGTGGACGTAGTATGCTTACGGACGAAGTTAAGGCAGGTCGCCCGAAATCGGTCGTTGTACAACAAAATATCGAGGCTGTGCGAAAACTTATAATGGACGACCGACATGTTACGTACCGCGAGATAGAGGCGACTCTGGGTATTTCTATGACCAGCATTAATAGCATATTACATAATTATTTGGCTGTAAAAAAAATTTGTTCGCGTTGGATACCCCACAACTTAACAAATGAGCAAAAACATGCTCGCGTCGAATGGTGCAATTAAATGTTAAAAAAATATAACCGTGGTGACTCAAAAGCCGTTTATAACATCTATACAGGTGACGAATCCTGGATCTATGCATACGATCCCGAAACGAAGCAACAATCAACGGTATGGGTGTTTCAAAATGAGCCGAACCCTACGAAAGTTACTCGTGCAAAAAGTACATTGAAACAAATGGTGGCCTGCTTCTTCGGTATTAATGGCCATGTAGCTACAGTGCCACTAGAAAACCGTAGAACGGTTAATTCAGAGTGGTACACGACCATTTGCTTACCGGAAGTATTTGAACAAATTCGTAAAACTAACCAGCGACGAAGAATCATTCTTCATCATGACAATGCCAGCTGTCATACGTCACGCGAAACAACTCTATTTTTGGAGGGTCAAAATGTGGAATTAACGGGTCATCCGCCGTACAGCCCTGACTTGGCACCCAACGATTTTTATTTATTTCCAAATATAAAGAATAAATTACGCGGTCAACGATTTTCGACCGCTGAAGATGCTGTCGACGCATTCAAACAACACGTTATGGAGGTACCTCAGGCGGAGTGGCAGAAGTGCTTTAAAAATTGGTTCACGCGAATGCAAAAGTGCATAGATCATCAAGGGGAATACTTTGAAAAACAATAAAACTATTTTCAGCCGTGTACGTTTGTTTGTTTTTTTGTTTCCGGATATATAAGTAGCAACCCTCGTATTCATTATTCTCCTATCAGCTTCCTGCTCATTATTTTGTTTATGGAAAGAGATTTGCTTTCCCAAGTAAACGTAGCTGTCGACATATTCCAGCGGTATATTGTTAAGTGCTCGGTTCGTGCTAAGTTCGTGCTCGGCTGCGTTCCGCCTGTTGTCGGTTTTTTGACGAACAGAAAGGGATTGTTTCGCGCTCGCAGTGCGATCGAGGACAGTGATCGTTGTAGGTTCGTTGTAAGTCCACACTTGACGCCACGAACGACTAAGCCGAGAATGGCTCCGCTTGTGCTTCGCTCGTGCTCGCTTCGTCTAGCGTAGACCCACCTTTAAAATGTAATCGATTTCGTTTTTAGTGCTGCCATCTGGTGAACGCCATGTCCATCTTTGTTTCGATTTATTTAAAAAGAACGTGTTGAGAATAGAAAGATTGTTCTCGGATGCGAATTCGATTAATCTTTCGCTTCTGCTATTTCGTTCGCCGTATCCATGATTTTTCATTATGTGACGTTCCTCTAATTTTGGTTGGCCAATCTTGGCATTGACTTTAATATTTTTTCCGAACAGTTTGAGAGTTTTGTAGATCGTGGCATAAAATACTTGTAGTTCATCATCGTATGAAGAGTCTATGGGAGCATAAGTTTGTATGATGCTTATTTCGAGATTGTTAAGGTTTAAGTTAAGCAGTGTACCCGCTCTGGCAGAGGCCAATAAAACTAATGACGTTTTCCTTTAGGTACCTTTTCACGAGGAATCCCACGCCTTAAAGACCTGGGGTTTAGCCGATGTAATAAAAAATTATAGCTTCATGTTCTTGTATTGAGTTCCCAAGTCTTCTTGTTTCTGCGAGACCAATTACATCGAATTTTAGTTCTCACATTTTACGTAGCCACAAAGAAAAGTTCTTTGTTCTTGAGCTTGAAGTCTTTTTTGTTGGTTACTTTTGTATTTTGCCTGTCGATCTGGTTGGGCGTTTGTTCATACGTAACTGGAGGGTTTTAGTCGTAATCCCCCTCGGTGACCAGCCGGCTTGGGAGATAGTTTTGTTTTGTATCAGTTGTTTCTTCACTAAGAGGGGACGCTAATTGCTACGCGTTTTCTTCGTCTTTGGGTTGGGGGATAGAGCTTGGGTTTTTGTTTACTAGATAGTTAGTATTCCTGGTTTGATGATGTCGTCTATCGGCATGCGCTAGCTGACAATAACATTGGATGTTTTATTTTTCTTATTTATTTGCGTACTGGTAGAGGGTTCGTTTTGCTGACCTGGGCTAGTTTCAGAGTTGTTCTTCAGAATAAATAACTTATCGTACTTAATAATTGCTTTGTTTCCCTTTTCCCATTCAAGTTTTGCTTGTACATGTAGTTCTTTCCTGATTTTTAAAATTTGACTTGGATAGTCTTCTTGGATGTAAAATCCTGAGTTGTCAATTTTTTTCTTCTGTATCAGTATTTAAATTTTTTTCGAAGTGTAGTGAAAGTGGCAACGAGAGGGCGAGGTTTTTCTGACTTCTTTCCTATTCTTTTTAGTGACTCTATATCCCTGCTTTCTATTTTGATGGAAAAATACTTAGTAACGAAGTTCAGGAAGACTTTTTCTAGGTGAAAGTAGGTTTTTTCGTCATCTGCTATTCCAAAGAAAACTAGGTTTCGTTGCCTAGCATTATTTTCAAGAAAATATAGCCTTTGTTCTTGATTTTCAACGAGGTCCTTTAAGTTGTTGTATTTTTCTTCCAATAAAGAAAATTTTTCGTCGAGGGATTTCTGTATTTGCTCTGTGACGAGTTCTCCGCTTTTTTGTATAGTTTTTTTCTGATTTTCTAATTCTTTATGAATGTGTTGTAAAGATAGCATGATCAGGTCGATTTTGGATTCCATTTCTAACGGCTATTTATGTTTAGCACTCTCCTGCGGCGAGTAGCAGCAACAATAATCCTACTTGCTTAGGCCGCCTGATACTAGATAGCGCTGATATCTAGAATAACTGGTATCGGGCAGTAAGGTTTTTAGCACGCAAGATCTCCTAAATTAAGTCTTTATCAGCATAAATACGTTTTAAAGTCACTTCGTTTGCACTATCTTCAAAAGCAATGTTCACTCACGTGTAGTAGTTTCTTTTTATTTACAAGTTTTTATTATGATATGACTTTTTGTGGCCCTTAAGACCATTATTGCGGATAGAATTGTCTATCAAGTTTGTACCAATTTAAACTGTAGTTGCACTTGATTTTACATAATATCGTTTGTTTTTCGAGTAAAATGGGTCGTACTGATTCTAGAATTTAGCCGTCTTTCCTCGCAATAGTTAAGGGCTTGGGTACATTTAACTGATATTTTTATCGCTTACATCTAGAGTATTAATCAATTTGTACATCGCCTAATAGGGCACTAAGAAAAATTAGTATTTAAAGACCTTAACTTTCGGGTGTCCACAGGAAAGACGCATAACGCTAACTCATACTAAACATCAGTATGACCCAAATGTGTTTGTTCTAATGTATAGTCCGTTAATAGTATTTAGCTTACGAATATGTAGCCAATGTTATTGTTTTGAAACGTCACTTTTTTATCGCCCGTTGATTTTCGAAGACAAAATCACTTTACACTTGTATCGCACACTGCATTCATTGTTTCTAGTTGAATTGACACTTTTTGTACCAAATTCACCGTTCTAATGACTGTTTTTAGAAATTAACTGATTTAAAAATCGTAATAAATACGGAGCCGAACTTGTCAGGTGCACACTAGCGCCACCTAAATACGTTGTATGGACTATAAATAAATTAATAGTTTAAAAAACACTAGAAAAGCACGCTTTACAAGACTTTTCTAACAAATACAATCATAGCTATGATACGAAGTTCCATCATGAAGTTCCAGTTCACATTTCCACTTCCGGCTCTATCATCAGATCAGTTCGACAGTACCATATTGTTGCATTGTCATCAGAACTAACACCATATCCATAATACGGCAATTTAATCATTAATATGAATCAAAATTGGAGTACACCACAATGTAACTATTAATATAGCTAATAGTTAAAAGAAAAAAATAATAATAATCATCGTAAATATATTTATTTGAATGACGAATAAATTAGTATCAGTCCGTTTTTTTTGTTTTTAATTATTCTTAAACAGGTTATTTGGAATAATCTATTGAATGACGAGATAAATTATTTCTGCAGCGCGTTATTTAAAAAGATGATATATTCTTGAATGCCTTTCTTAACTTGTAGTATAGGGTGATGCGAGAGCAATGTTTTTGAAAATATACTACCGTATTAAATAGGTACCAAATTCCATTCTTGGACAATGGTAGCGACAGGTATTCCTTGTTTTCCAATTTTACCAATAGAAAACCCAATATGTATGTGTTTTGGGAGTTTCTGTACCTTTTTAAGTTTTACATGATACTAGCTTTTTTAGTTCTCCTAATGAGACGTTCATGTTGTACGAAGGAAATATACCTACTTCACCATCAGTTATTACTGTAAAATCCCATACATGCCGAATTCCCTTAATTAAATAATTGCATTGTAATATCATTCGAACGCAATCAATTTTAAGTAAAATAAATTATTTCTCATCTTTCTTTACTAAATATTTACCTGAAATAGTCCCGACACCGCTGAGCTTGCTCAGCAACGAAGATGAAGAACCAAACATTGCGTTTGAAGTTAGTCCCTGCGCTAAACTGCTTACCGCTCTGAAATATATAATAAAACCAATAAATATCTCATACTGAAGGCAGTCTTCATGGATGTGTGTCCCTCCCTCTCTAACCAGACTAAACGCTATACAAAATAAGGAAGCTGCTGGATCGTCGTTTGACGGCAAGGAAACAAGCTAAAATCATTAAAGGTTTCTACGATTAAAGGAACAATGGTGATAAGGATCGCCCGAGCCAAGCAGAGCAACGACGAGCAACGCCACGGGCATCATCGTCGATTAATTTAATTTATTTGATTTTAATTGTATGTTGTGTATAAGTAAATCGTTAATTTAGGTCTTAGTTTAGGTTTTTGAGAAAGATCGTCTATATCTTATCTCATAGAGTCATAGTGTTTAAGTTTACTTCGTTCCTAATTACGTAAATTAGGTGGTCCTTTGAGTTTAATTAAGTGCAGTACATATTAGAATAGTTTAGTTAGGTTTTGATGTCAAGAACTGATCCGATCAATATCATTGAGAACCTCTGTCCTATCGAAGGAGATCGAGTAAATGAAGCCCCGCGTCGGTTTCAAATGGGAATGCGTTCCAATTATTTTCCTCGCAAAGTTGGTTGGATCTCTCCCCAACGATGCCAGGTGTTCTTGATGCAAAGGGTTTCAGTACCAAGTACTTTAGACTAATATTTGCATTTTCAGCCAAGAAACTGAAACACTTTATTTTTTGCCAATAAGCCACTTTTATATATAGTACTTGGAGTTCTAGTTAGATACTCTACGCAGTTTTAAATTAAAACTAGACGGTGCCCGAAACTTCGTTCACGGAAGAGAAAAAGTAATCATCCTCTCTTTTTACAAATAGTGGGTCGGGTTAAAAGCATCCTATAACCATCTGAGGATGCCCTGACACCCGTGTACCAAAAAGAGTTCAAATCCGTTAAGCCAGTTTGGCGTAAAGAGGCCACAACAACACATACAAACATAATCCAATCAATAATTTTTCGATTCCGTGACATTAAAATAGTCTGTTCCATGTTTTTTTATATCTTCAATATTTCATTTTTACAACTTTATAGTAAGTATAGAAGTGTAAACTTTCTACATGGAATCATACTAATGAAATTTAAACTTTTACTTACAATCTAGTACTTTTATATGATATTCATTTACCCAGTCTTAGTCGTTCACATATAAAATAAAAGCATGAATATAATATATTTCTTGCCGCTATTGTATACTGAGATGAAGTCAAGTACTGTTGACAATTAGATTAGAAGTAAAAAATGAAATCATGTAAAATTACTAAAAGACAACATTACGAAAACAGAACATACATGACAGATAATAATCCTAAATTTGAGGACTTATTAAGGAGTGCAATAACCGACGAAATGTCATAAGCAATCATATCAGTTATGAAGAACAATCATCGGTTAATCGGTTATAACGGATTATTTAAAAGCTTCTAAACCATTATAGATATAGGAGACTAACTACGGCGACATATGCTATAATTGCCTAACAAATGAAACGTGAACTTTTTTAATAACAAAATAAAAAAATATCGGAATTAATTATCATTCAACAATTATAACGTACCTACATTTGTATTTGAAAATCTAACAATATTTAAAGTAAGTATATAATAATACAGAGTGAGAACAAGTATCCCGACAGACTTTAACCATCTGGTTTTCTGCCTCATTGGAGTACATTGGTAAAAAGCACAGTTAAAGAAAAAACTTTTATTAAATTTTATTTCTTAACATTTTCGGTGTAAATGAAGATGTGACTTAAAGCTGAGCCAGTACTATCCGACACAAATTACCCTCAATAATGAAAAAAAAAATGAAATTGGATACCTAACGTACAAACTTGCCAAAAAGCATGCTGGGACTGCTTCTGTGTATAAAAGTATTAAATAAATGAGTCGGTTAACTCCAAACTCAGATAAATCCACTCTAACCACTTGGGAGATTATTGAAAAAAAGTGATAATTCGGCGATTTGAAAGGCAGATTATTATGGCTAAAGCATTAAAAATCGATCCTGTTCGACAAACTCAGCTTATTAACCATCTAAACCAGTGTATTCTTTTCATAAAAAATACATTTTGATCGGATTTACCTTCATTTGATATAATCGTTTGCAATCTTTGAAAAAACTCTGTGTGGATTTGTATAATTTTGATTTAACAGACATGGATTTATCTAGGTTTGAAAAAAAAAATACGATTAGAACTAGGGATATGATAGTAGCGAAATCACATCGCTAAAATAGATTGAAATTAATACTTTTTACACGTTTGGTATTAAGTATTAATTTGGAACTGGCTGAATCACATTCCAATAATAAAAAAAGGGGACTTATCGTGACTTAACAAAATAAACAGCAATCACTTATATTAAGCTCTTATGGTGCTTATTTAAAGGACAAATCTCTGATGCAAGTGATACTGTATTAAAAAACAAACTCAGTGTAATATTTGCTCTAGGTTAAACATTGGAAATAATAAACAGCTGTTAGTACTATATTTTACAAAATTATATTATTTATCAAATATTTTGCAGCAAAATTGCATAACATATTCAGACTTACACAGGCTTACATTTTGTTCCTCCTGTATAACTACACAAACCTTATCGAAAAGTAAAGTTTGTGAAATACATAATAGTATGATATTCTTCCATCGATAATGGCTAGCCCAACACTAGTGTCAACTCATCATTTTATCAAACGACGCATAATAGGTATTTAAAACTTACCGCATACTTGCAATTTCCAGTATTTCTGGCGTACTTTTATTACCGTTTTCGGGCTTTGCCTGGCGGCACAATTTTAATGGAATTTTCCATTGGAACTAATTATTTTTAATGAAAATGCATAACAAACTGCAGATTTATTGACGCAGAGTTGACGTCAACTGACAGCCATATTGAACAAACTTCTTTCGCTGAGTGGCTTTGATGGACTTGCCTTCATTTGAAATAAACTGTCATATGGATTTACCTGACTTTGATAAAATATTGTGATCTTAACTTTATTTTTCTCAAAAACTACACGAAATTATACTTAACCCATGAAATAGAAACAAAACCAATTTCTTAACCTTTTATTATATACAAAAATCTTAAAAAATGTCAGAAATGGATTTACCCGAGTTAGAAGTTAACCGACTCAAATGGCTACATCCAATCATTAAGGCGTCATGAGATTTTGAGATTTATGCATTTACAAAAATATTATATATCTAAAAACTAAAGCGAAGGCTGATTTAATACTTTGCATCAGCTCATCGGAACTTCGTCATGTAAGGGATTGCAAGACTTCGAGGGCCTGCCAGGAAGGCCATGTTACTAAAACGTCTCTTGACATATTCGCGAGGATATTGGTACATTTTTCGATCCCGCGGACAAACCGGTGTCAATGGATATAAAGATTCACGATGATCTACTGTCAATAAAGTTATTGTATACCTACTTTACCAGCAAATTTCTCAAATTTGATTTTATAGAGAGCCGAGACGATTTACCAAAGCCAGAGATACTTAAAGTGAAAACTTTGGAAGAGTATGAATCTAGGAATGCGAATAGTACTGAGAATGACGTAATGTATG
This sequence comes from Hedya salicella, assembly GCA_905404275.2. Classification (NCBI taxonomy): domain Eukaryota; kingdom Metazoa; phylum Arthropoda; class Insecta; order Lepidoptera; family Tortricidae; genus Hedya; species Hedya salicella. Next base: position 47,238,574 of record FR990096.1, read on the forward strand.
TGCGAGAAAAAAAGAAACCCTTGAATAAATGGCGAGCCGACGTTAACGTTAGAGGAATATCGGGACAGTCACAATCTAATCGATTTTCTTACAAGGAGGATAATGATGCAAATGAAAGGAGAGTATTTAGTCCCGGTCATAAAGCTTCCGATTGTCGGAAAACAAATCCGAAGTCCAAACAATACTGTAATAATGTAGATGAAGGATTAATGTGTTTAAATGTTTCAGATGTAGGGGAATGTAACATTGTTGATAGTCTAAAACATCAATGGGTGCTTGATTCCGGGTGCACATTCCACTTATGCAACAATGTTAATTTATTTGGTCGTACACCTGAGGAGTATAATGGTTAACTGAGGTTGGCTACTAACTTAAGCGCTGAGGTCCAAGGTAAGGGCATAGTCACACTATCGGTATTAAAAGATAGCTCGGTACAACCTGTTGAGTTTAAAGACACCCTTTACGTTCCTGACTTAAGAACTAACTTAATTTCGGTGGCAAAAGTTACAGATAATGGTTATGACGTGAACTTCACGTGTGATGAGGCCAAGATACTAGATAAAAGCGGTAAGGTTAGGTTGATTGCCCATCGTAGAGGCAACATATATTGTTTGCAAGAATGTGACTCTGTTAATGCAGTGACAGATTGCGAGGTAGATCTGAAACGTTGGCATGAACGCTTGGGACACCTTAATGTGAAAGATGCCATCAAATTGTTAGGACGAACCGGCCATGAGTTGGATGCTAGTGAAATCAATATGGATACATAGCGTAATTGCGACGTTTGTGTTCGAGGTAAAATGTCTATGTTACCATTTCCAGAGTCGAACGGTCCGTGTAGTGAAAAGTTGCATATAGTATTTTCGGATATTGTAGGGCCGATGAGATGCGAATCGAAATCCGGAGCGAAGTATTTCATTAATTTCATTGATGACAGCACTCGTTGGTGCGAAGTTTATTTTCTAAAGAGTAAAAATAAAGCGCTAGACACATTTAAACCGTACAAAAGTAGTGTTGACAACTATACAGGATCCAAAATTAAATACTTTCAATCAGATAATGGCGATGAGTACTGCAATACGGAATTTGATGAGTTTTTACGCAAGGAGGGAATACAGAGAAGATTGACGGTACCCCGTACTCCTCAACAAAACGGAGTTGCGGAAAGAATGAACCGCACTCTGCTTAATAGCGACTAAATAGCGACTTGTTTATTAGCTTTTGGGCTGAAGCTATAGATACGGCATGTTATGTCAGGAACCGTTGTCCTACTTCTGCTTTGAACGGTGATATTCCATATGAAAAATGGTGTCAAAAAGGGGTTAACATTCACTATCTGCGTAAGTTTGGGAAAAAGGTATATATCCTCAACAAAAACCCAAATATAGGTAAATTCGATGCACGTGGGATAGCAGGGGTATTTGTAGGATACCCAAAGACAGCAAAAGGATTTAGAGTGTGGATACCTGAGAAAAGAATTTCTGTTGTCTCTAGAGACATAAAGTTCAATGAGATGTCATCGATAGAATTAGCGACAAGATCACTAGACGAAGCCAAAGACTTTTTAGGAATGACTCCATCTAAAAATGATGTACAAACTAGTGATTATCAAAGTAATAGTCAAGATCAGGCTTCTGTGGATATTGCTATCATTAAAGAAACAAACAAGAGAGATAATAATTTGGATGTGCCAGTTGTTCCGGAAAATCTAGCAGGACGGCAGGATCTTGAACCAATGGACTCGAATTCAGATCAAGTACGTGAAGTGGTACTAAAGCGAGGACCCGGTAGACGAAAAATGGTTTACACAGTTCACCCAGTACGACTGAAGGAAGTCTACAACCACATTGAAGTGGATGAAGGTAATAGCGAGCCTGATGGAGAGGACTTATCAGAGAACTACAGAGATTGTATCGAATTTGCGGGTACAGCTTCAGAGATAAATTTAGACACCACATTACGTAGTGAAGAACACTCGGAATGGGAAAACGCAATACTGTCCGAAATAAGGAGTCTGGGGTTGAAAGGCACTTGGACTATTGTCAAGACACCGCCGAATAAAAATGTCGTTGGTTGCAGATATGTACTGACTACTTAAACAAACGTAGATAAAACTACTAAGAAGAAGGCGAGATTGGTGGCTCAAGGTTTTAGCCAACGTTTTGGGGTGGACTATGAGAAAACATTTGCACCTGTGGCTGGCTAGGTTAGAAAAAGTACAGCTGACGATGGCAGTTGCCGTAGAGCTCAACTTGGAAATTCATCAGGTAGACTTAATGAAGAAATTTATATGCGAATTCCGCGACAGCTAAAGGAATGTCTGATAAAGCTGGTACATGACAACGAAGAAGACCCTGTGGTAATAAAAAAACGCAAAAGACATGCTGGAGAGCTTAGAAGCCGGGGGTGATACATGTATGTTAAGAAAATCCTTATATGGGTTAAAACAGGCTGGGCGGCAGTGGAATATACGGTTTGACAAGAAATTAAAAGACATGGGATTAGTACAAAGCCTTAATAAACCATGTCTCTATATGAGAAAGCAAGATTTATTTGTCCTTGTCTTTGTTGACGATGTACTGATTGCATCAGTGTGAAAACCGAATATGCCGATTTAAAATGAGTTGAAAACTGAGTTCGATCTTAAAGACTATGGAAAGGTTAAATACTTTTTGGGACTTGATACGAAAAAATAAAGATGGCATTTCGTTGTCACCGGAAGGTTACGTCAAGACTGTTTTGGAAAAATTTGGTTTATCTGACTGCAATCCTTGCAAAACTCCAAGTGAAATGACTTCGATTCAAACGAAACTGAAAAATACGAAGGTGATAAAAAATGGCCATACCGTGAGCTGACAGGGTCGCTTATGTATTTGTCCGTAGCAACAAGACCCGACATTACAAACACTGTTGTTAAACTCGCTCAGTTTGTAAGCAATCCTAATCCGTGTCATTGGAAGGCCGCAAAAAAAGGTCTTAAGGTACCTCAAGGATACAGCAAACCATGGTCTTATTTATAGGAAAACTGGTAAGCCTGTTAACGCCTACTGCGATGCAAATTGGGGTATTTGCCCAATAGATCGGAAATCTTATTCTGGTTATTCTTTTATTCTAGGCGGAGCGACTATTTCTTGGTGTTCTAGAAAACAGAGAACAGTAGCGACGTCTAGTTGTGAGGCGGAATACGTTAGCCTTCTGACAGTCTGCTGACAGAAATGAACCTACCAGAGTATGCCACTATCTCTATTAATAGCGATAGTCGATCAGCGATGTTTCTCGCGCAGGACCCCGTTTTTCATGGTAGGTGCAAACATATCGATATTAAGTACCACTTTATAAGGGGCGTTTTAAAATACAACAAAAATGTGTTGTTGGGACATGTACCAACGGAATCAATGCTGGCAGATGTGTTGACAAAACCACTGCCTAGCATAAAGCATAATAGGTGCATGGTTGGCTTAGGACTTAAACCTTGCTAATCCATAATTTTCTTTTTCCTTTAGCTTATGAGGTATCTTAAGTTTCGTTTCTTTTTCTTTTATTATAGTGTGTGTGCTTTAGAGCAGGTACTAGAGCACATGTCTATGTTTTATTTATTAAAGTGATGGCCTGTGTAAGGCTTCAACTACTTTGCTTTTGAGGGGGCGTGTTGAGGTTCTATCAAACGCAAAGTTTGTTTGCTGGCAGTTTTATATGACTTTCATATTGACATATTGTTTATATCTGACTTACTGTTTGACGCTTATGCGAATATCTTTATCGATTATAATAATGACTTGTTTTACTTGAATTTATTATTTTTATTGTGCACCAACGTTAAATCTACTGCGCTGACTCTGCCCATAACCCCAACACAAATAATGCCCTGACTTTTTTTCTCAGCTTTTCACTCCGCTGTTATTCCAACAACATTTCGCTACCCCAATATTACAGGGTTCTGTGTCATAAAAAAAACTACTAAATACGTATTGCAGAATGACCACTGTCATAGTGACATATACTTAGTCTAATTTTAAATACCCTGAAGATGTAACATAGAACCCGCTAATATTGGGCAAGCGATTTGACAATGCAAGAACGGCATATTTAAATTATTTTTCTCAATATTGCAATGAAATATTCACGTTGTGTTCCTTATAATATACCCCGAAGTCTCACATTTTGGGTGCGGCGCGGCGAGGGGCTCATAATGATAATTTCATACGCAATTGCGGGCGATCGCCTGCAAAGGGACCTTCTTTTGTTTCAATTTGCTCCGAGCGCCGCCGCCTGCGGCGGCAAAAATAACTAATCAAATGAAATCATTTATATTGCCTAACATACACAGGTCGTAGTAATGGTAGAATAACAACGTACATGTCAGTAGGATTAAGTTATATGAAGGCATGTTTCGCCATAAGTAGGCATGCAATCTTTTATTCTAGTTTATAGGAATAATACTATACTCGAATCATACAGTTTATCAAAATATTAATTTAAATTATAAACATACGTCGTTATCGCGGGTACAATTACCAATCAGATAAAGAGCAGATAAAACAGAATGTCTATTTGGTAGAAACGGACGTATTCTGCCTACAGCTACTAAACATCTAAGAAGTTCTTTACATGTGGAGAGTTTTCTCTAGAAAAGATCAATAAAAAATACAGCCGCAAAGGGGTATGGGTTTAAACTGTTGTCATATGTTTCCATCTGTTTAGTTAACAAGTTTATACATAGGAAATAAGTAAATTTAATTATCTTTTTTTAACAATTTTAACAATATATACGTACTTGTGTAAAGATAACTGTTATCGTCTACTAATTAAACGCTTACCTACTTAGAAGAAAGTCTATTTAAAAAATAAGAAAACAACGTGTGTACGTTTTACTAACGTGTATTTTTCACATCTATTATTTGGTTTTCGTAATAGATTACAAAGATTTTTTCTAAATTTTCCACAGTCAATTTGCGGCGTCTAGCAGTAAATATCCATTTTAATTGACTACATGATCTTTCAACATCAACTGTTGTTGTAGGTGAATACTTGAAACGATGGAAATAATCTAGAGTAGTGTGACAAACTCTTTATGATGATTCAAGTATTATCTCCTTCCCTTTTATCAATTCATTATTTTTTTTATTATGTCAAATCCAGTATTTTTCTTCAAGACCTGTTTCAGCTTTTTAAATATTCTTTTTCCATTAGCACTCAAATTTAATTTCGATATATGCTTGTATGTTTTTTGAACGATAGCTAAACTTTCACTGAGAGATAGATTCGGGCACTGCAATTTGTTTATAGCGTCTGGAAGTACTTGAAGATATTTCGCTATAAAATTTAAATCATTCCAAATTTTCGCACTGCGAAATGCTTTTTTTGCCTTTGTGATACATGCTGCGTCAGAATCACGAAATGTGTCCACAACGCCTTTTATTTCCTCGAAATACTTGTTATAGTATGTCGCAGCCTCAATCCACGTTCCCCAACGAATAATCGTTGGATTTGGAGGTAAGGGTATTCCATTAACCATTTCTTTAAATGTTTTTATTCTTTTTGGCGAAATCGAAAAACTTTATTCACTTCTGGAAAAAGAACGCGAACTTGATCAGCAACTCTGTTAAGACCATGAGCCAAACATGTAACATGGAGAAGGTTTGGGTAATTTTTTTTCATTGTTCTATCCGCTTTTTGCATGTACCCTACACCATCAGTTAATAATAACAACACTTTCTCATGTTTATTATGGTCGGGACCCCACAAATTATCCAGTGCATTTTTGACGGTATCCGTTATACTTATATTGTTAGTTTGTTCCAATTTTTTGCTTGAAAATACTTGTGGAGTTCCGACTGCATCTCTGCAAGCAATACACCGACGATCACATTAGCAATGTGACGACCCCTGGCATCTGTTGTTTCATCAACACTCACATAAATAAAAGCATTTTCTAACTCCATTTTAATTTTTTGCATTTGTTCGTCGTATTTCTGTCGGTTTACGTAATTCTGTCTCAACAAAAATGCCGAAGGGACCTCCACAGTTTTTTCGAACTTTCCAGAGACGCAGTTATAGATAAAATTTTTGAATATGGGATTTTCTAACTGAGACCATGGTATATTACAGCTTACCATAAATTTGGTCAATTCCATCCTAAAATCATTTTTGACGGATGTATGCTTTTCCGAGTTGAAATGTCGTTCCATAGAAGCTTTTCTCTGGGGGAAACTAACATTGCACTTAGCGCAATATAATTTTGTACCGCGAGCCTGTAATTCAGGATAATCCTTTGTCCACAACTCCACAAATTCATCGCACGATTTTTTCCTTCGCGGCATTTTAAAAGCACTCGGCAATAAATATATTACACACAGTTATCAGTACGAAAAATTGATAATGTACTTACTAACAAATGACAATGTTAAATAGGAAAAAATATTAAAGAGTTTGCATTGCGACTGCATAGTTATCTATTTAAGTTGTATTGGTACTCAAGTCAAGTATGGAGGTAGGGTATTAGAAATACCTAATGTGTGATACATTTTAAACTCGTAGTAGTAGGCATAGATGTTCCTCAAAATGAGTTTCGCGTCTGTTATTGCTTGTTTTTCATAATCTTTCTGTACTGTCAAATCGTGTTTGTACCTGCGATAACGACGTATGTTAATAATATAATTTAAATTTATTGAAAAGAATTATATACATATTACCTAGATGGTTATTTGACTTTGACTAATGATAGAAAATAGCTAGATTTTTTGTCCAGCTAGCATTCCTGCACTGCAGAGTGGAGCAATACGGCATATTTGCCCTTGTTTTTTAAGCTTAATGAAAATGGCTTGCGCGTCTGTCACGCATAAGCGGCGGCTGCGTACTGAGTGAGAGCGGTTGAGCACTGCAGTACCTATCGTTGTCACTCGTGCCACGCCTACTTTAGGGTTCTATAGTTTTTTCTATTCTGTGTTTCAATGTGTGCGTGTCTCTCGTAAGGACAAGGGCTTTGTCAGATATCGACTTACTATGATTGCTTCAGTTTAATGTTCAGACTTCGTCCGATTATTTTATAGATCCATGTTCGTGTTCAATAAGTTTTGATTTTTTTACTGAATTGTATTGTTACTACAAATATGTACTTTATTGTAATGTATAATGCATAATATTAATAATTCAACAGAAAAAGGAAAATATTTGTGTTTTCAGACAGATTTTGTTGCATGTACAAAATAACGAAAAATTCAGGCCGTAGTGTAAAATAAGGATATATTTCAATTGTGAATAAATATTGAAACAACTAGGTAGACATCATAAAATTTAAAGGGCTCAAATTTCACGGGATCCGGTCACCTACGGCCACTTTTTGTGACCGGCCACTTCCCGTGACCGGCCATTTCATCTATCGGCCATTTCCTTGAACGGCCACTTGTCTATCGGCTTCCTTGTACGGCCACTTCCCCATATGACCATCCATCGGCCATTTCCTTAAACGGCCACTTGTCTATCGGCTTCCTTGTACACCCACTTCTCCATATGACCACTTTGGATTCGTCAACTACGGCCACTCTACCCCTCTCCCCCTACTCCCACCTTCTCATCCCTCCTTCATTCCTTCTTTGCTTTCCTTTCCTTGAATGCCCACTTTTCTATAGCCTGCACCCACATTCCTTGAAAAGCCTGTCTTCTTCTCATTACCCCTTACCCTCCTACCGTTGCCATCAAGGATGACAAAATTAGGGTGAAGAGTTAAAATATGTATGTATGTACCTTTATTGTTTCTGCCTTAAGGTTTCACTGGAAGAGAATACCTTCAGGCATTAGATCTGCCTTTTATGCTTTATGATTTTTCAGAATAAGGATTAAATAAATAAATATTATCAAGCATTATTCACGGTACAGTCAGCAGCAGAAGTAGCTAAGCGGTTCAGGTGCCCGTTTCTCGAAAGCTTGTAACTTGTATTACAAGCGGTAGTCTCTTTCTAACGAATAAAGTTAAAAAGAGACTTCCGCTTGTAATAAAAGTTATAAGCTTTTGAGAAACGGGCCCCAGGTGTGCAAATTGATCTACACGCGTTCTTTTTCTCTAGACAATAAAGGCGTGTTGACTTCATTCTGAACACCTCACCCACTTTTGCTGCTGACTGTACAACTATTAATTACTACCTAATCTACCTATTCGTTGTCGCCTACTTGAATGATGTGATAACTGGCCACTTAGACTTTCTACTTTGGAATTATATGGAAAATTGTCGTTATTTATTTGTTTATTCATTATGTCAAGCAGTAGTAATAAGTAGTGTGAATATTATGATTTAATTACTGAATTAAAATTGACGAACTCCAATTCACTACAAGCCGTAGAGGTAAACCTATAGCGTTTTACAAAGGGTACCGTTATAATTTACGCACGGGTAAGAAAAATAAAAATCATACAACTTTGTGGCGTTGTTCAGACAAAGACAATTGTTATGCTTCTATTTCTATCGATTCTAAAGGAAAAAATGTATTGCGAGAAAATAAACAGCATCAGTGCAGGCCTAATTATGTAAAAAAGGAAATCGAAATGTTATTAGATGACTCTAAGAAGGAGGTATGTACCAACTTCACATCTGTACAACAGATCTATGAAACTCACGTTGAAAGATTGATAAACAAGAAGGGACGAAAGTTCACAAAACACATTCCCCACTTTTCCTCAATAAAAAACGGATTGTACGCCGCCCGGAAAAGATTTTTACATACGGATCGACTGAGCTTCAGAAAGTTAGAAGACGTTCACATTACAGGTACACTTGCTGACGATTTCTTAGTGTGCGAAGATGGCATTGACGACAAATTATTAATTTTTGCCACTGTCATGTGCAGAGACCTAATAAAAAACCTCGACGGTTCTTATTACGCAGACGGCACATTCCACGCAGCTCCACATCCTTTCTTTCAGTTATTTGCTCTCCACCTAGACAGTAACTCGAGTGAAAATACAGTTAATATAGTTCCTGTGGTCTACGGATTACTACCGAATAAAGAAAAAAAACATACACCCGATTTTTTCGTTTAGTGCAAGAAAAGCTTTTTGTGAATATAGTCCAATTCAAATGTGACTACGAGTTAGGCATACTGAATAGCGTTCGTGAAGTTTTCCCACACGCATTAATAACAGGCTGTCAATTCCACTACAGCACTGCAGTATGGAAAAAATCCAGGAAACTTAAGCTCAAGAGAACACCGCATGGACGCACGTTGACCAGAAAAGCTGCTCATTTGGCATATCTGCCGGCAAACAAAATAAAAAAGACGTTGCTGGCCATTATACAAGACCACCCTCAAACGCCGATAATAAAAAAATTCAAAAAGTACTTTGAAAGTTTCTGGTTCAAAAAAGTTACGATTGACACGTTTTGCTGTTCGACAGATAAGTTTTTTCGCACAAATAATGCCATCGAGGGATGGCATCATCGTCTGAACTCAATGCTACCAAAAACACCCAATATATTTCTGTTTTTGAAATGTTTAAAAAATGAAGCTAGACGAAGCGAAAACAAAATATTGCAACATATATTCCAAAATAAAAAGAATAGAAGGCAAGATATCATTGATTTCGATCGTAAATATAAGAGGCTTCTACATAAACTGGACAATTCAGAAATTTCTGAAAACTCATTTTTAAATAAAGTCATTTATTGGAGACTGCTTTTAAAGCAAAAGAAAGAATAGACGACCTAGATATAAGCAATTATTCAATTTAAGTGGAACGTGTATTGTAACGAAGTGGAAACTAAAAAGTTAAGTTAATAAGTAGTAACGAGTGTTTTATGTTTTCTGTTCCTTATTTTAATTTTATTTCAATAATAATATATACATTTACTATACCATTTGTATAATTTACTTATACATATTGTAACCCTGATTCATTAGAATACAATAATCACAGTCCACTATGTCAGGGTTTTTGTTGAAACTAGCATTTGCCCGCGGGTTCGTATGACCTTATTACTAAAAATAAAAATAAATAAATATTGGATGCTTCCATAAAATAAACCTTTTTTTACTGTTTTTTCTTAACCGTGGCTAATGTTGTGTAAAGTCTATGGTGCGGAACCATCCGTGCCCATTTATTTAAGTCTTTATGTAACCAAAAAATTAAGCAAAATCGTTAAAGTGATCGGTTTGTGTTGCAGCCTTTAATATTTTGCATTTTATGGTAAATACTGTCAAATGAAAACTGTTTATGTCATTTGAACCATCTTTCGGGGGCATTCCTAAGGTGTTTTGAATCGAACCACTAAAGTAGGCTGAATTTAGAATACTCCAGGTTTATATTTATATTTTTTTATGTACCGGAAGATTAGTACTTTCATTTTGGTATAACTCTCACCTTGCTACCGGAGATGAGGTAAATCAGACGACCCCTATTTTGGTACCCTTTGATCAGGCCGGATTCCGAAAGCTCCAGGTTTGGCTTATTAGGTTACAAAAAAATAATAACTTATATAGGAGCCGAATCTTGCTACCCGATGAGGTAGTGACTGGTATGCCGGCTCTCCGTCTTATGGTCTTTCGGGGAAACGGCTGAACTAGGAATTTGCACAGTGGTCTTTCGGGGAAATGGCCTTAGTAGGAATCTGCATTGTGGTCCTTTGGGGAAATGGCCGTAGTAGGAATCTGCATTGTGGTCCTTTGGGGAAATGACCGTAGTAGGAAAAGACCGAACAGGGATATGGCCGATGTAGAAATTTCCACGATGGCCGTAGAAGGAAGTGGCCGTAGGTGACCGGATCCATTTCACGCGCTCCTCAAAAAACAACTGTCGATAATCGGGTAAATTCATCGGGTCAATTTGAGGCCGCTACATACAAAATAAGGAATTTCCTTATGCAAACAATTGATCAGAAATTTAAATATCTTTTCTGTTTCTCCGCAACACTAAGTCAAAAGTACGTTTCTGACGTTTTTAACAACCAAACAAAGCTCCTTAATACTACTAGTACAAAAGCGCTCCTTAATACTACTCTTTGAAATGTTCTCCATAATGAAATGAATATATATTTATAGGTGAGACTTTCTAATGATTCCTTTCCAGTATTAACTATTTCAAAAGGTAAAAATGAATAATATGGTGGATGTAATCTGTAGATTGCACCTGTACTTGGCGGTTTCAGCGCCGGGCGCGGCGGACACAGGGCGAAGGCCGACGGGTCCCAGCGCCGCGCCAAGCGGCGGAGACAGCGGAGAAGGGCCCCACTTGCGGGCGTATTCCTGAAGCGCGGCTGCTGGGCCACCGCCACCGAATTCGAGAGAGTCGCGACGCGCGCCTCCTGCCCCGCCTGCAACACGACATACTCGACACATGGCATTACCAACAACAACTGCTTCTATATGCTAACATGATTGTTACATGTCGATTATGCCTATCATAAACATATACAAAATTGGATCGAAGGTTTAAAATAGCAGCTTCACCGTCTTCAACACCCAATATACATACTTTCCTCTAGACATGTGTAAGTGATACGACTGATATCACAAACGTAATATTACTCGAGCGCGTGATGCCATATCACGCATCACTCGGAAGAAACAAGCATCACTCCAAACATCACTCGATATGATATTACTCTGGCGCTGGCGCGGCGACACCGATCGCTGTTGCTCTATTAGAAATGTCTTGTCTCGCTCGCACTCGGCGCACGGCATCATACTTATCGGCCGGTGTCCACGATCGGTATCGTAACATCACAGTGAGATATCAAATCACTAGAAACATTACCAACCTATTTGCCGGTCACGCAATAGTATTGCGTTGCGTACGGCGTATGTAACGTAATGAAGGCGAATTGTAGTAGCTGGCAAATCAATAGGTAATGTTTCAAGTGATGTGATATCTCAGTGTGATGTTACGTTTAGAGAGATGTGATATGATATGGCATTACTTTGTACTGTTTGGCGCATGTCTACTTAATGACTAAATATTGACGTTGTGTGTTGTGTTCCTTATAATAGGCGGTGAAGTCTTACGTTTCGGGTGCGGCATGACAAGAGACCGCTTTTAGGTGCATCGTGAAAAGTGAATTCCTGACCATACTTCCGGATACCAGTACGAACGGCTCCGACTGTAACTCCCTCCCATATGCATAACAACGTACGTACTTACCAAAATAGTAATAAATCAATAGCCATAAATTGAACATGTTTGTATATTTTTACCTCCTCGTGACGTTTTAAACAATACCGGAATCCCGGAACTAATATTATAGAAATAATCTAATTAAGAAGCCAACTCCATACTTGCCCAATTTTTGCCAGGTTTTTGGCAACTTTAGGTAAATATCTATCTGAATATCCGATGCCTGGTAATAATTATTTATTGTAACTATGGTAACAATAATTCTGCATTAAAACTTTTATGTTATCACAATCGTAAAAAAATAGCTAGAGCCTGTTTTGGGCCGAACCTTGCACTTTTTCATTTCGCCCAGGGGTACCTATAGGTAAACTGAGTTGATTCTCACCTGGAGCCAAGAGCAGACATCGTGCAGAGGGCAGGGGAGGGGGGAGAAATGTGGCTCCACCGCGCTCCACTCTAAGCTCAATATCTTCGTAAATAAAGTAACTGTTTCGTGTTTGGTGTCATTTTCAGATAATTTAAGGATGCCGAATTTATTTTTGATATGATAAATTATTCCTTTTCATATTAAAAAAGCGAGATTTTTAAAAAAATATAGTTTGTATTTTTTTTTCAAGATCCTTGTATAATATAAAAACTGCCAGTTTAAACTCTGAAAATAACATGTGTAGATAGCCCGTTTATTCAGGATTACAAAAAAAATACACTTTATTGGTATTATTGTGTACTAAATACTTTAAAATATATATTTATTACCGCGCGGCAAACAGGTTCGCTAAAGGCACGCTAACGGCAACGTAGTAACCGCCAATGGATTCAGTTGCCGGTTACCACGTTTCCGCTTTTTGCCGTCGATATGTTTTCGAAATTATGCGTATTTGGAGCAAAAAAATAAAAACAGTTTTTTACCGACCTACGGAAAAATAGGTACCTATAGCCTGGGACCGGACCACCCTTTCCCTGGTAAAAGCCTTTCAATGGGCTTCCCTTTGTAATGTATAACCCAGCAAAAGACTTACAGATTCTAACTGATAACCCATACATTTGACTATCCCTTATTATGAGGGGAACCGAAGAATAAGGCTAACCCTTTACAATTGCTAACCGATATTCTCTTTATCTTGCTATCCACTTTAAAGGGTTACCCTTATGTTCATAGCGCTTAATATAAAACTTTTCTTTTCAACATGTCATACTTCAAGCCTTAAGAGAATGAGGCAAGACTAGTTTTAGCCGGTATTATGTGAGCAACAGCGACGCCCAACGCGACGGTCTCGTGATCATGCAATCTCTTTCACATTCACTTAATTTAGTTTATACCTTTGTGTCTCGCCTTCTCGCATGTTCTGTTTGTTTGTTTTGATTTATTTTTATTTAGTTGCCAGTTGTTCATGTGGACTTTGCGAATTTGCTGCGTTATCACACGACACAATTAATGGTAATTAATTATCGTTAATTTTATTACATACCGTGCCAGCGAGGAATCCGAAAGATTTTAACTCGTATTCCTTGTCATTAGGAGCACAAATGTTTAATGAACCCCATTCAAATCCAGTTTTGAAGATATTAGATTATATTTATGAAGATAGAAGAAGAGAAGAAATACTCCGTCATTCACAAACTGATTTAATTTTTTTTTTGTTTAAAAGCACCATGAAGTTTCGTCCCATTTAATTTCAGTGAAGATCTGATGATGGGATCCATGAAGGATTGAAGGAACTCATTAAGTAGACTTAGAATTTAGATAGGGGGCCACCAAATAGTTCTGATGATGGACCCTGGAGGTACCTACAAAACTCAGGTTTGGATCAACATAGACGAGTGTTTTTTAGCTTAATGGACTTAGATGCTGAAGATGACAGACATCACTTTAAGTGAAAAACTCATCATAGGTAGGCCATCAATTCCCGGAGCCTTATTATTTCTAAGCTAATGGGGCTAATGGGGGTGCAGATTCTGAAAATGGCATCCATTTTGGAATTCAAGATGGCGGAAATCACTTCCTATGAAAAAGTCTCATGGGTGTCGTTTTCTAGGTTTTTGGAGTGCCGATTCCGAAAATGGCATCCATTTTGGAATTCAAGGTGGCGGAAATCACTTCCTATGAATTTCTCATGGGTGTCGTTTTCTTGGTTTTTGGGGGTGCCGATTCCGAAAACAGCGTCCATTTTAGAATTCAAGGTGGCGGAAATCACTTTCTATAAAAAAGTCATTAAGGGTGGCGTTTTCTAGGTTTTGGGTGGTGCAGATTCCGAAAATGGCATCCATTTCCAAATTCTAGATGGCGGAAATCACTTTCAGGGAACAAGTCATCATGGGTGTCGTTTTCTAGCCCATGATGACTTTTTCATAGAAAGTGATTTTCGCCATCTTGCATTCCAAAATGGATACCATATTCGAAATCAGCACTATCAAAAATCTAGAAAACGACACTAATGATATCTTTTTCATAGAAAGTGATTTTCGTCATCTTGAATTCCAACATGGATGCCATTTTCGGAATCGGCACTGCTAAAAACCTAGAAAACGACACCCTTGATGAAATTTTCATAGAAAGTGATCTCCACCATCTTGAATTCCAAACTAGATGCCATTTTCGGAATCGGAACCCCCAAAAACCTAGAAAACGACACCCATGATGACTTTCTCATAGAAAGTGATTTCCGCCATCTTGAATGCCAAAATGGATACCATTTTCAGAATCGGCACCCTCAAAAACCTAGAAAACGATGATATTTTTATAGAAAGTGATTTCCACCATCTTGAATTCCAAAATGGATGCCATTTTCGGAATCGGCACCCTCAAAAACCTAGAAAACGGCACCCTTGATGACTTTTTCATAGAAAGTGATTTTCGCCATCTTGAATTCCAAAATGGATGCCATTTTCGGAATCGGCACCCCCAAAAACCTAGAAAACGAGACCCTTGATGATATTTTTATAGAAAGTGATTTCCGCCATCTTTAATTCCAGAATGGATGCCATTTTCGGAATCGGCACCGCCAAAAACCTAGAAAACGACACCCATGATGACTTCTTTATAGAAAGTGATTTCCGCCATCTTGAATTCCAAAATGGACGCCATTTTCGGAATCGGCACCCCCAAAAATCTAGAAAACGACACCTGTAGGTACCTCCAAGGTTAATACTCCTTTTCACTGAAAAATGCTTGACTGTCCGGAAGGTCAACATATTCTTGAAAACAAACGCGGTAGTCCTTGTCAAAATAAACAAACTTCACTCGCACAAACTTGATGCGTATATCCGTAACATCCCGCTGTCTCGCGCAAAAATCAAGAATGCCACCGCCGCCGACAAAGAGCTCAATAGTCTCACTACTCTGGCTCGATGTTTCCTACGTGTCGTAAGCATTATAAAATAAAGGTAACCCTTTGTTAGGCTAACCATTTAGTAAGGATGGGTGAGCAAATATTCTTATTTTTGAGGGGAATTGTCATACCGTTTGTTCGTATGGGTTAGCGCTTAGATAAGGGTTTTTAAAGCTAACTGATTGGGGCTTGACGTTCTTAAGGTTAGCCTTATGCAAAACCCTTTGAAAGGGATAGCGGGCCGGTCCCTGCCTATAGCAAGACCCAAGTAATAAGGCGCGTGGATTAACCAATGATAGCCTCTATGTCAACGTCTTAAGCGCTTTGACATGCGCCATAATTAAGGTGTGAGTGTAAGCGAGACTCTCATCAGAGCCAATGAGTCGAGAAAATTCTATAAAGAAATAAGATCTTGCAAGAAAGGTTATCAACCCACAACGCAAATGCTCGAGGACGACGAGGGCAACCTAGTCACGGATTGTGAAGCTAAAAAAGCACACTGGCGTCGCTACTTTCAAGACCTCTTGATCTGTCCTTCGCTCGCGCAAAGTATACTAGGGAATGCAGCTATGACCGAAAACCGAGTTTCGGTCTTTATTCGGTTAAACTCGAAATCGATTCGAATTTCGGTTAAAAACCGAGTATTTCTTGACTGTAAGTAAAGTATTGAATAAAAGAGGGTAGTGTGTTTTTTATGGTTTTGTACCTCAGTCGGTAAAAATGGAACCCTGTCGGTGGAAATATAAACCACTTTTTCTTCGGGATGGGTTAAGATTGTTGCTGTTTAATGGAGTCTCAATTCAATACCCTGATGTTGCAGTTATAATGGATAGCTAAGCGGCCGCTTCGCAACGTTTCTTTCGTTCGGCTCGGAGATATCCGTATGTCCCCAGGGATCGCTAGGACACTTCGGGAGGAGCAAGCCGGGTTCCGTTCTGGACGTTCATGCACTGAACACACGAACACCTTGCGCAATCTCATCGAGTCGTGCGAGGAGTGGCATGCCGAACTTTTCCTGGCATTCGTGGACTTCGAGAAAACCTTCGACTCCGTGAAGTAGAGCGCACTGTGGTTCAGTCTCAGACGAAGAGGAATACCCAGCAAGAATATAGGTATCAATCATCCAGTCCCTATATAATGGCAGTATCTGCAAAGTAGTGTAGGTACGACCAAGTACTAGGGGAACCAATTCCAATGGCAGCAGTCAAACAGGGCTGCCTCTTATCGCCGCTGCTCTTCATCGTCTTGCTCGACGACGTCATGCGGAAAGTAACAGAAACACCTAGGGACATCACATAGAATAAAAGCTCACACCTGGAGAACCTTGCCTGCGCAGACGACATAGTGTTGATTTCGTCTTCACAGCCTGATTTTCAAATGAAGCTGAACTCGTTACGAGAGGAAGTTCAAGATATGGGACTACGAATCAACGCCCGGAAGACCTTCGAAATGCGAGTTCAGTCGTGCGAAGACCGTCCCATCAGACTCCATGGTACACCGCGGGAATCTGTCGCAAAATTCACGTATCTCAGCAGCACCGTGACCAATAGCGGTGGCTCTGATGACAACGTCGATTAAATGAAAAGGAAAGGATTAAAAAAGCTAAAGGTGCCTTTGCCCAGCAAAAACTGGACTGGTATTCAAACGAGCTAACGCAGCGGATTAAGATTTACCTATTCGATTCCATAGTAAAGTCTGTTTTACTCTTCGGCTGCGAGACTTGGAAAGAGACACAGGGTCTGACGAGACCTACAAGTGTTCGTCAAAATACGAATGCTTAAGATTCATCTTGCGAATATACTGGACGAACACTATTAGAAACGAGGATCTATGTAATCGATCCCACCAAATCCCGATCAAGCGAGAAATCGCTCAACGGAAGTGGAAGTAGATAGGGCACTCCCTCCGAAGGCCAGAGGACAACACCGTTAGGGTCGCGTTCACGTGGAGACCGCGCGGGAGTAGACGCCGAGCTGCGGGCGGCCGGGCTAAGTTGGAGTGTCGCGGAGCGCGAGGCACAGGACAGGAGATGGCGACGTCTCACCTGTACCACTGGGGTACCATAGGACGGCAACAACATGAGCAAGATACCTATACTGAGATAAGTGACATAAGGATACTGAACGACTGGAATCATCAGTGTGGAAAGCGCGAATGAACAAAACCCAAGTGAATCAAATGGTGCAGTTTGATTTAATCGCTCACTCGTGAATTCGTGATTTACACTTGAAATAGACAGTTAACTAATCATAACAAATTGATTTTGTCATAGGAATCTTAAATTACTTATTTTGTACTTTCTTACCTTAAAAAAAACATAATATTCCTTTACGACCTTAGACTGAAAAACTCGATTTTTAACCGAGTTAAAACCGAGTCTCAAATCGGTTAAAACCGGACGGTTAAAGTCGATACTCGGTTTTTCCACTATTCGGTTGCATTATTTATTGCATTGCCTAAAGTATACCCCGAACCACGGAAGACAATAATAGCGATATAGAACCCTTGACATTTGAAGAGGTACGGAAGGCTATTATGAAGCTTAGAAATAATAAGGCTCCGGGGATTGATGGCCTACCTACGGAGGTATGGAAATACGGCGGAGCGACATTGCAATCCAAAGTTTACGAGTTGCTGTGTAGAATTTGGGAAACGGGTAGGCAGCCGCTAGAGTGGAACACAGGGGTCATCTGCCCCGTTCATAAAAAAGGGTGCAAGAAGAAGTGTACGATCTACCGTGGAATAGCATTACTACCAACAGCGTATAAGATTCTGTCATATGTACTGCTCAAGCGGCTGGAACCCTATGCGGAAAAATCCTCAGTGATTATCAGTGTGGCTTCCGTCCAAATCGCAGTACCACTGACCAAATCTTTCTGCTTAGGCAGATAATGGAAAAACGGTGGGAGTGCACGCAAAGCGTACACGTGTTGTACAGACTTCGCTAAGGCTTACGATAGTATAGATCGCGACGCCTTGTACACTATACTAAGGAATTTCAATATTCCTTGCCAGCTAGTCAGAATAATCGAGACTACCAGAAGGAACAGTAGTATGAAAGTAAGGGTGGGAGGTGATCTGACAAAAGTCTTTAATGACGCCACAGGGCTGAAGCAGGGTGATGCCCTATCAACGATGCTTTTTAATTTAGTATTAGAGTTTGTCCTAAGAAGAGTTTTAGCTCTAGACGTAGGACTAGAACTAAATTGTAAGCATATGATGGTTGGGTATGCGGATGAACTGGCTTTATTAGGCAAGAGTAGCTCCGACGTACAGATAGCAACTAAGGTCCTGGAGACCGACGCGAAGAAAGTAGGCCTCAGAATAAACCACCATAAGACCGAATATCTCCACACGAGGCGTTATAATACAACTCGCAGAAGACCGGCAGATCTATATGTCGGAGCTATGATGTTTAAAGGGGTGGTCAAATTCAGATATTTAAACTTTACTGTCACTGACGCTAATACTCGGGGCGAAGAAATAGATGCCCGCATACAAAACGCCTTAAGATGCAGCGCCGCCCTGCACAAAGTGCTAGTGTCCAAGCTCCTCGGTAGAAACACTAAGATCCGCATCTACAAGACCGTAATACGTCCAATTTTAAGTTACTGATATGAGGTCTGGACACTGTCACTTAAGGAGGAGAGAAAGCTGTTAGTGGCTGAAAGGAAAATCCTCCGTAAAATCCTCGGCCCAGTGCAGAGACCCGATGGTAGTTGGAGAATTCGGAAAAATGCCGAAATTGAAGATCTTGACGCGGAACCGAATATCATCGGAGTAACAAAGGCGCATCGACTTCGTTGGCTTGGTCATCTGGAACGAATGGGTGACGACCGTGCCGTCAAAAGAGCCTATCAGGGTAAACCGACGGGGAGACGACCGGTCGGCCGCCCCAGATACCGTTGGGCTGACGTTGTTGAGGCTGATTTACGTGAACTTCAAGCAGGGTCGTGGAAACCAATCACAGAGGACCGGGATCAGTGGCGTGCACTCGTATTGGAGGCTAAGACACATTTTAGGTCACTGCGCCAGAGGAGTAAGCAAGTAAGCGAGACGGTGATAGCGGCGGCTTTAGACAAAGCAACGCTCGGCACCGCTATACCGCACAGCCACGCGATTAATTTAGAAAAGTACACCTACCTTTTACTAAAAAAAATAAACATTCGATCCCTAGGTAAACTTGTAAGATAAAACTAGACACTAGAATTGGTAATGTAAGTATAGTAAATTATATCAATAAGTATATATTGTAAGCGTGTTTGCAGTTAACCTACCTTAGTAAAGAAAAATTGTACAAAAATAATACCCACAAATGAATTACTAGAAGAAACTTGAATATGAAATGTTGATTATGAAAAATTAAGATAACATCATATTCAATAATAGTTCTTAGATTGCTATTATTCTTAATTTCTTACTAGCAGCGCCTTGCTCTAATCAAAGGCAAGTTTAAGTAACTTTGTGGTGGAAAACGTAAGAAGAACACCTGAGGATTCATAATCTACCATCATCTATGTAACTTCCAACGGGATCATACTTTAAATGAGATTGAAACCTCTTTTAGCTGTTTCTTAAAAGTGCATTTTTAAGATGTGTGGGATTTATGATTTCTCAAAAAAAAAACATATGGCATATAGGGTCATGTTTGTGTTTGGTTTAGGTAGCCTATATAATAGATTATGGATCTAAGCGTAACTCAATACCTACCATATGGACCCTTTTGCTATGGAACGTCACAAATCATTTATATATGCACTGTGCCATACGGACCCTTTTCTTACTTAACTTTACAACCATTTCTAATATAGAAATACTTAACGCATACGAGTGAAATCAAGCTACAAATACACTTCTAGTCTTATACTTTATCAATATACAAAAAACGAAAAAATGATGATTTTGCAGCATTTTACAAAAACGTTGATATCTCAGTAACTAGAAAGTGCCATAAGGACCCTTTCCTGATGGAACGTCAAATTATATACATATTAAGTACTAGAATATGACGAATATATACATATTAAGTACTAGATGGAACGTCACATATATACATATTAAGTTCTAGTGAAGCAACGGTAAAGTTGTTAACGTACCAGGTTGTTGGTGTGGAGGCTGAGGTTGTGCACCAGCGGGCGGGGCGGCGGAGGCACCAGGATGAGCAGGGGCCGGTTGGTATTGTCTCGGTGCTAGTACTCCTCCGGGTGATACAAGCCGTAATGGAGTGCCATTGCGTCCACCCATGACCAACGATCCAGGATCATAGTATGGAATAACATATTGCCCTTGTCCGTTCACCTGCTGTTCCCCTTGTTGGGGTGTTAGAGGTCGGCGTGGCTGTTGGCCCTGTTGTTGTGCTGGTTGGGCGACTAAGCCAGGGTACACGCCCCATGGGGCAGCCATTCCATAATAAGGAGGCACGCCAGCGATCAACGCGCTCACGTAGGGTGCACCTTCTTGCCCGGCATTGATGACATAAGGCGCCTGCGTGAAAGCTTGTTGCGCTGCTAATTGTTGTTGCAGTTGAAATTGCTGTTGCTGCTGCTGTTGCAGTAGTTGCAGTTGGGCGGCTGCTGCTTGTCCGCCGGCTGCCGCCGCCTGTTGCGATCGAAACAATTGCTGGAACAACGATAAAGTCATAATTAGGCCTTATTTCAGAAGTAGCATGAATTTATAACGCCAAATAACCACGGAATAATAAAAAAAATGGAAACGGCTTATGGCCCGTTTAATAAGAGAACCGATGCCGCCTAAACGCACACTATCACAATAACACACACAGACAAATCTTCAAGCTGATTAGTTAACGTTTCTTGTGCAAAACGAAGTAAGAAACTTTGAGATACTGACATAATTTAAAAAATCTTAAGTCTATGATATAATATCCGAGTTCGAGCATAACACTTACGACTTATCGGATTCGATTATTATCACTTGACTGGGAGACCGACGCTGCCCTGCCAGGCAAAATAACCATAGGTGTCGTTGAATGCCACATATGCTTTTTTGGTTATTAGGGCAAAACGCCACTTGTCGTGGAATAGAAAAACTAATTGCAAGAGATTTTATTTAACACCATCTGAAGGTACGTCCACATATGTATCATTTGCCCGTATCAGATCATCGTCGCGTGGCATGATCGCGTGTCACGATCACGCGTTTGGACGTTGCCCGATCCGATTGCTCGAAATCCATGTTGCTACGCGTATCACACACTTATATCGGACGAGTGCGGCATGATCGGCGCGCCGTAAGTGAACGTCCAAGCAGCGCGAGCAAATGATACAAGTGTATCACTTGCTCATATCCGATCAGCGTGCCGTGGTATGACTGCGTATCGCGCTGCTTGGACGCTTACTGTCGGCGCGCCGATCATACCGTACTCGTCCCATATAACTGTGTGATACGCGTAGCAAAATGGATTTCGAGCGATCCGATCGGCGCAACGTCCAAACGCGTGTTCGTGACACGCGATCATGCCACGCGACGATGATCTGATACGGGAAAATGATACAAATGTGGACGCACCTTTAACGTCGAGTGGCCAAACTAAGAGAAGTGTTTAGGAATATGCAATGCTTTTTTTATAACATCGATATCGATAAAACTGACCTAGCTACATATGGACAACCAGCCAAGTGCGAGTCGGACTCGCGCACGAAGGGTTCCGTACCATTATCTAAAACAAACAGCAAAAAATGACTTTTGTTGTATGTGAGCCCCACTTAAATATTTATTTTATTATGTTTTTATTATGTTGTTGTTAATATGTGAAAATTTTAACTGTCTGGCTATCACGGTCCATGAGATACAGCCTGGTGACAGACGGACGGACGACATCAAAGTTTTAGTAATAGGGTCCGAAACCCTTTGGGTACGGAACGCTAAAAATGAAAAAAAAAACATGTTTTGGTAATAATAATGAGTGTACAGCTACATATTTTCTGCTTTTGAACGCTCAGGAAAGTTCTAGATATACACACAAACCATGCAGATGCACATTTATCTACCCAAGTTATTCCGCATTTGTGTGTGAAGTAAAACTAACATAAAAATCGGTCAATCGATATCGATACTTTATTTGAGTAGCGCGAAACTGGTGCAATATTATAGAATGTTCTTTAACTAATCGATTCGAAACATATAATTCGCTTTTATTATACTTTTATAAGATTGATTTTTATATTGTACAAAACAAAAAAATGAGGAACGAAAGAAAAATGTACATAAAATGTAAATTTAATTAAATAACACTTCCCGATGTTAGGAAATGCCAACATTAGCTGGATTTTTTGTAAGGCTAGCATTCCTGCACTCCAGGGTAGAGCAATACGGCATATTGAAAATGGCTTATGCGTCTGTCACGCATAAGCGGCGGCGGTGTACTGAGCGCGGTTGAGCACTCCAGTGCCCATCGTTGGTACGCGTGCCACGCCTCCACGCCTCCTCACCGAGGAATGAACAGCTCTCTATTATTCGTAATATTTTGTAAGCCCATAAAAAGGACTTTTTGTAAAAAAAATGTTGAAAAAAATATACCTAGTTGCTGTTTACTATTTTGTCCCAGCCCATAAACGATTGAAATTACCCACATAATAGTACCAATAAGAGATAAATCGTATGGATAGAGCGAGAGCTGCTAGAACTTACGAACAACCCTCGTATATTGTAAAGTACACATTTGGTACACCTTTCTGGAATATTAACAATTGTCTATAGGTAAGTGATACGACTATGTAAATGGAAAATTGACAAACATCCACCGTTCTGACAGTCAGGACGGCGGGCGTACTTTTTTTACATTGTACTTACTTTATGTACGGAGCGGTACAATATTTTTAGTATAGTTTTTATATACGAAGGTGAATTTAAAAGTATTTATTTATTCAGCTTAATATTTGTAAGTCTTTTCATATTTTTTGGACATAAAGTTAAGAAAAAAGATGGGAGGGGGGAACGATTTATGCTACTTTCAGAATTATTCGTTCTAAAAATATCCACGAACTTTATTTTATTTTTTTCAAACCACAATGACTAAGAGAAATGTCGAAATATGTGTTGTGCCACACAATAATATGTACTAAAAAAAAAAACAGTTTCGGTTACATGTATGCCCCCCTAGAATTACTTATTTTTATAATTTACTATCAAACTGTAGCAGCTTACACAAAACACCTATATACTTTAAATTTCATCAATACCTCTTGTAGATTTTGAGTAAAATGCCTATGCCTGTGACATACGGATGGACGTAACGAAACTATAAGGGCTCCGTTTTTGTCATTTTGGCAACGGAAACCTAAAAAAGGGCTTAAACCTAAGGCCGCCAACTTGTCGTGAAAGTAATGCACTGGGGGAAACTATCATACGGTAGAGGCAAAAAAGAAATATATCTTTTTTACTTTTTTTGGGATGTGGAGTGAGAGGTGCATATCTACTAAATTAAAGTCAATTGTATAAGTCGGACTAATTACATTCTGCGTCTACAGAACAGACAGTCGCAAACAGTCATATCCAATACGGGTTATGCGGGACACATTAGATCATTTTCGGGAAATTTTTAAACAACATTCAAATAAGGGACTGAAGCACAGAATAGATAATAGTACAAGTACAGAAGGCTCACTACGTTGATCTTTACAAAAGCCGCTTTTTTATTGCCAAAAACATTATGATTTATGACCCTCTGACGTCGTCGACTCCAGCTCAAGCCAAACGGAACGTTAAGGCTGTGTACCAACGGTGAAAATAAATTGGCTCACTCGCCGCGTCGCCGATAGTGAGGGCTGTCAACGACTAAAAATAAAATAATAATGTATTGCCCATTTATTTCTTCCATTCAATATAGAGAGCAATAAATGTATATACTTCATACATTATTTCATTATTTATCTCTAAAATAATAAAAAGACAACAGACAGACAGACGCGACAGGGGACTTCGTTTTATAGTATTTCTTGATTTGAGCTTTTCGAGCAAGCAACGTATTATGAATACTTCGAATATACTATGAATAAGTCGTCAATAGGTTACAATAGCGTGCAATTAAAAAATTATATTGAGTTTGACAAAATCAAAAACAATAAATTATTTACATGAACAAATGTTAATTCTTTTATAGAGTAGACTCCACTCCTGGGAGATAAAGTTTATGGTCAGAGGCAACCGTGAAAATAGTGAAAACTCTATAACCTGTGAAGTAGTTTAGGAGAAGAAAGCGCACACATACCTACTGGATTTGCGAAAAGTAATTTGTACTTACTATAGGTATTTTGAGAAAATCGAATACTATTTACCGATACTTTAACGTGAACATGATAATTTATTATAAACAGTCATAGAAACTAAATATATGTGGAACGCTGCTATTACACCATGTTGCCAGCTCGCTTGAACAGCTTTTTTTAACAGTGCTGGTAGGACCTACCCGCATACGAATTGTTGTTTTTGTAAGTATGTATACCCTGTATACCTACCTACTACACCTACTATGTATACCCTGTATTACTACACAAGAATTTAAATACACAAAATATCAGCAAAAAATTGATTAAAAATTACATAAAACCAGACAAAATTGTTTGAGTATTACCTACGTGATTAATCCAGTGTTAAATATGGAAGTAGGTACCTTCAATATCTTTATTATTATTATACAGTTACTACCAAGTCATTGTTCCCGCAACCCGCTGCGATACAATATTTTTTAGCTTTATTTTAATCATTTAAGCACCAGTTATTTCATATAATCTTTCCAAATAGGTCGTCTTTACCAGCGAACGAAAAAAACATAGAAGCACAACTAGCAGAATCGCAAAATGACCCCCCCGAAAACTGTGTCGAAAAAGGCGGGGCGTATAAACTGGGTCAAACGGGCTGTCAGTTGCATATGGCGGCGCTGCATAACTGTCGTGTATTAATTCAATTCCCAAAGTGAAAAAATACGGCTTATTGATCTGTAAAATAGTGTATTAATAATTTTAGAAAATATAAAAATAAAGATGGAATCACTTTTCACATGTAAAAAATACCGTAAACATAATAATTATTATTTTTTTAGTCGGAAGCGATTTTGTATAGGAATGGTGTTATGCCACCTTACACCATCAAAATGTTAATATGTAAATGAAAAGGTATTATGATACCTATTGCACATTTGATATATTATGTGTTGAGATACATGTTTTCATGCACATAACTATTTTATATACCGTACTCGAAAAAGGTGCAATTTGATTTAAAAGTTATCATACACTAAAGAGCTCAAAATCGGTAGGATTACGGTAACTTATTACAGAGTTCCTATGCCCACCTTCCGTCTCCATCATCATATCAGCTCGATATTATCATAGTATTGCATTGTCACCAAACTTACAAAAGTATGCAAAAATTTAGTACAATCAGAAACCGGCAAGTGGTTTTAATTTAGCTTCAAATATTTGGCCCATACAAACATACTAACACGGCAACAATAAAAGTACGCAAGCTCGAGAATTTAAAAATGTACCTGCAGAATGAGCCTCTATGAGCTAGAGTTACACAAATTCATTGCTTTTGTCATTAATAATTAAGTTAATAGTTACCGAGAAAAGCATTTAAATTTGTTTATATCTAGCTCATACAGGCACACTGCAGCTACAATTTTAAATTTCGCGGTCGATTTCATTCTCATCTTTCATTTGCCAGACTCTAGTGCCGGATTGTCTGTTTGTTAGCAAGCTATAATATATGCATACTCGTATGGTCGTCTATTATTCACAGTATAAGTATGCTACATCTTAATTGGAGACTAGTTTGATTTGCGTAAGTTTATTCTATGATTATTTAAATATAAAATAAAACTGAAAATTCAATTTAAATAATACGACAATTCTGCCTACAAAATTACTCTTTATTGCATGTGACCATCTACTACGTATGCGTTTTCATAGTCGCCGTCACGTTGATACTATAAAACGTCAGCTCTAGACGCCAATCACAGCCAGTTATTATGAAATTGGCAAATCACAATTATTTGTTTTGGGTAATAGAAAGTAGACTGATATTTTGGCCAACTCTTATTGGTCACACAACGCGCATGCGGATTTAGAATATTTACTCCGTTTTGTACTGCAATTTTGTATGAAAGCTCGCGTTATATATTTTTTCGTTCACTGGTCTTTACACATTAAATACACGAATGCGGCACGTTCACTTGCGACGTAAATTCAGAAGGCGAGAGCGTCTAGCGAGCGCGCGCGTTCCGAGGCAGAGCATGGCAGCCACTGAACCCTCTGGAGGGGCCGTCGGCATGGACTTGTAGCGACGAACGTAAAATATTGTATCGCGGCGGGTTGCAGGAACAATGACAGAAATTCAAATCACTCGTTTTTCTTTCTCCTGACACGTCAGAAGGATGTCGAATCGAAAGGTAAGTCAATGAACATAATAGGTATAATAATAAAAAGATATTGTAGGTACCTATTTCCGTATTTAACACTGGATTAATCAATTAAGTAGGTACTGTGAGGTGGCTCGTGTATAGCCACCTTTTTCATATCCTGGCCGTTTATTTTAAAATAATAGATTCGAATAAAGAATGTTATGTTTTTGGGTAATGTCATACTGTGAAAAATATGCATTACGGATTTGACGATCAAAGAATAAAGACGTAAATAGTTAATCTTGTTTGACTACCAACTGCTACACTCCCACAGTTGGTGGAGGTGCGGGGTAGCGATCCTTGTACCTCTCGCATCTTATCTGGTTTTATGTAATTTTAATCGATTGACTCCAGCTGACATTAGGGTATTTAAATTCTAATGTAGTAAGTAGGTAGGTATACAGGGTATACATACTTACTAAAACAACAATTCGTATGCGGGTAGGTCCTACCAGCACTGTTAAAAAAAGCTGTTCAAGCAAGCTGGCAACATAGTATAATCGCAGCGTTCCACATTTATTTACTTATTTTGCTCAAATAATATATTTCTTTCACGTTTCTATGAATGTTTATAATAAATTATCATGTTCACGTATCGGTAAATGGTATGTGATTTTCTCTAAATTACTAGTAATTACAAATTACTTTTCGCATATCGTGTAGGTATGTGTGCGCTTTCTTCTCCGAAACTACTTAACAGGTTTTGATAGAATTTGAACTATTTTCCCGGTTGCCTCTGACCATAAACTGTAACTCCCAGGAGTCGAGTCTACTCTATAAAAGAAGTAACATTTGTTCAACAACTTTCAAGATTTGTGTAAATAACTTATTGTTATTGTTTTCTTTTTAACAAACTCAATGTTATTGTTAATGCACGCTATAGTAATCTGTTGACGACTTATTTATAGTATATTCGAAGTATATGTGGCTTGTTCGAAAATATCAAATCACTAAATATTATAAAACAAAGTCTCCCGTAGCGTTAGTCTGTCTGTATGTATTGTTCGCAATAAACTCGGAAACTACACGGCCGATTTTGATGCGGTTTTCACTAACGTACAGCTTGATTCTTCAGGAAGGCTTTAGTATGTATTTTATATCTATGTATTAACAACCGTTCCGTTCAAATCACTAAATATTATAAAACGAAGTCGACTGTTGCATCTGTCTGTCTGTTGTATTTTTATTAATTTAGAGTTCCAATATCTCTTTCTTTATAATCTTTAAGCTAGTAGCAGCTACACTGCTTACTTACCGCCGATTTTCTAATTGGTATTGTCATTATGACAAAATAGACGTGTAAGTATTAAAAAGTTCAACTGTGAAAGCTCACATGAAAATACTGACTTAGCTGTCAATAATTTTGAGACGCTTGAAGCGTATATGTCTTTAGCGACACTTGACCCGTTTCGATATATCTTCTGCTGACTGTACAAGAAGCTGTGACTGAATATTTCGATCACCTTGAGAATCGTTTTTTTTTTTCAAAGGAACAATGAAGTTAGAATCAAGGTGGCAAAAGTGTATAGATCGTTTTGAAGACTATGTAGAGAAATAAAATTGTGATAAAAACTCGAGTCTTTATTTTAAAGGTTAGGCTCAAAACTTTCCAATTCACCCTCGAATATCACTATTAACGGGGGCCTATCTAGCGGACGGTAAGTCATTGTCTACGGTCTAGTTGTCTTCAGCAATACCACAGTCTCTAGTCCAGTTTTTCACTCCCATAACCCAGTATGTTGAGATCCCATTCCAAGTAGTTGTTCATCTCCGAGGGGTGCTGTCTCTATGCGCGTCCCTTGACGGTGCTCCACGCACGCCTTCCTAACGTCCGGGACTTGCCTCGTGAGCGGGTGCGACGTACAGATGTTTAGTTAAGTTAAACAAATAAATTATTATATTTGTATAGCTGAACTGTAGATATTTAGTTTAGCTAAAGATATAGATGTTCGTAGCTGATAACGTGAGAATACCTATGCGTATGTATCGAAAGTTTACTACGAGGAGAGCGCCTATCGAGCAAGTTCCGTATCGTGAATATGTTAAAACTCTTCAACACACTATCCGAAAAGAAGTCTAATCCACATGTAATAAATATGTACAGTTCGCAAAGCCTAGAAGTAGTCGTGAAATAAAAATAGCCTAGTTTTTTTAATGCTGTAATTGTATGGTGGGAGCTACTGGTGGTCGATAACGTGAAGGGTCGGCTCGCGCAGATACTCTAATGAACGCAATCGTTTAAAAACATAATAACAGTTCTGTGCTGCTGTCTACTGCACATGTTGTTAAAAACCACCAACAGTTTTCTTATTTCACAGTCTCATACTTTAGCCACACATTCTCATTTTACTGGCATTGATGATTTTAACTAAAACACGCCAAGTAGCTAAATATCAATTTCAATTTTAATTTTAATTTACTTCAAAACTTGGTCGCAAATTCGTTCGCGACAGAACACTATCTTGCTCCTACAGAGTAACTAAATATAAGTAGGTATTTAACGGCATCAGAGTTGAGACGAATGATTACACACACAGCTGCATAGAGTACTATATAGTTGGAGATTTCTACCATCTGTCTTTTGACACATGACAGCACCCATATAACGCAAATGTGGACGTTTCATCGAAACTTTAATTAAAATATCCAATAGTTTTCAAGTTTGACAATCACCGAAAAATTATATATATGCTTATTTTAGCCCCAACTAACTCGTCATTTTTTTGTCTAGCACATTCGTGTACAGTACGATTTTATTCCATTGGATATTCGATTTGTAACACTAATACAAAAGAGTTTCTATTACAAACAATCGACGTTTAGACAGTGTGTAAGTAACATAAACTCTTTTACATTAGTATTAAAATCGAATATCCAATGGAATAAGAGCATATATCAGTCACTCAAAGTAATCATACTGTACCATTATACTAGCACAGTAACGTTCTACGACTTATTATTTTTAATTTTAGAGCCGCGCCAATTCCATCTTTACGAAATTGAAGTATATTGAGCAAATCCATGATAATTGAATTGCAAATATCTATTAATAACAAATTCAAACAAATCATGAATGTAATACGACTTAAAAATTAAACAAAATATGTGTGGACCTGTCCTTATTTGTCAATGTGTAAACAACAGTATCGATATCTGACCACGGAGAATGGAGATAAGGAGCACTCATATAGGCAAAAACAGATTAAAAACTGTCCAGCGGATGGAAATGGAAACCAGTGAATAATTCCAAATCAGTCCTCAATCTTTTGACGGACAGGTATAAGAATCTGTCAAAGCAAAGGGCACATAATAAATATATGTGATGCTCTAAACTACGGTAAAAACAGATTTTTCTAAAGATATTTATTATTCCCTTATAAAATTTGATATTAACACAAATTACAGCTGTTTAACGGTGGAGAGGCTCTCAGACGTATTCTTGCATTAAACGGATGTAGGCTTATTTTTCATCCAAAAACGGTAAATACCATTACTTACTATTAATGCTTAGTAGTGGGCAAGCCAATGGAATAGAAATCTCCAACTATAATGGCAAAAAAATTGTGTATAAATGAATGAGTGAATGGGATTTATGTATGAGTATACGACTGATAGCATATATTTTTAGATAGTAGGCAATATAAATATACGCCGCCGCTGCTTTTGATTTCTTTTAATTTTAAGAAGTGGTACCCGTCAATACGAACGGCTTCCCCGATGGGG
The DNA here is from genome assembly GCA_905404275.2 of Hedya salicella. Taxonomy (NCBI): domain Eukaryota; kingdom Metazoa; phylum Arthropoda; class Insecta; order Lepidoptera; family Tortricidae; genus Hedya; species Hedya salicella. The sequence goes on from FR990096.1 coordinate 47,269,148, forward strand.
AAACATTTGAGAAACGAATAATAAATCTGCCATTCCCTAAATTTCAGTGGAGTTACTAACTAACACATAGTATGAAATGGCAGATTTTTATTTCGGTTCGAAAATGTCGTCTCCGCATGGTAAAAGTTGTTCGTTTTAGGGGAACAAGCTATTAAGGGAATAAAAAAAAATGTGTTGTAAATTTTCTACATCGAAGAGAAAAATAACAGTTAACTTCAAAATTTCGCTGTCCTTACACGACATGAAATGTGTGCGAGACCTCAACGCTGGTGTGGCGCGCAACCTATTCAAACGGGTAATCATTAAAACTCAAAATATTTTAATCAGTGGGCTCACATAGATACATCTTTTAATCAGAGTTATATGACAAAATCTGGTGTTGTTTAATTATTCACAAATATTTCGAAGACACAGTCAATCGTACAAAATTAATCACGAATAAATAAATCCACTAAATGTTCGAATAACTATTAAATTAATCGTCATTTTATTCAGATAAATTTCACAATAAAATCTAGAACAAATTAGGAAGACACTGATTTCTTCCCGTAACAACACTGTAAGATCTCTTGTGTAAACTTGGAAAACCAATCTAGTTTTCATAATACCAGGTAGTTACTACTGATATGTTTACTTCAGTAGTTTAAGGATTTAGGTTTTGTAACGTAGGTAGAAAATTAGAAAGAGAATAATGTATGATAAAGCGAGAGAACTGTTTTACTCAGTCATCTTATCAGTTGTTACATTGTTATATTTGTCGGTAGAGTAATTAGTCACTTGTAAATAATGCTACACACTATAATGCTTTCAGGACACGTACATATTATATAAAAATTAGTATCATCAGTGACGATGAGGATTCTAGTACAAATGACCGATTAATTTTCTCAGATTTATATTATCGCGTTTCAGTGGTAGGACAACCAAGTAGACATGTAAATTAATTAAAAAAAATGAATAGGGAATATTCATGAATTTAAATTTTTCATGTAACAAACAGAAGATAAAAATATTTTTTGAAATAGCTATAAAAATGACCAACATATAAGCCATCAAACATTTCATTCTATCTCTTTCTAGCAAAACAGAATTTAAAATGGAGTTTATATGGCCGAAGTGTGACTTAACAGTGCATATCGGACCTCTCTGTCTAATTACTAGTTTAAAATGCCTATATTATGCGTATTTCTTGGCCGATTTTAATTTCACATTTTGAAATAGTTTATACGGCTATTTGATATTTACTTAAAAAAAGCGATAAACGAATTTCATGCATGTTCTCTATTAATTAATCGATTAAAGATATAACCCTTGTTGATTCAATATCGACGAATTATTTGTTCGTGACTGAATCAATCAAATTTAGAGGATGAAGTATAATTATTTTGTCATTTTTAAATCGTCAATCGCGATTAAATAGGTTCATTTTAATCGTTATACGTTAATTGGTTACATTTTGCCCATCTGTGATATTTATGAAGTGTTTCTTAACACTATCAAAAAGAGCGTCAGTACACAGTCTCTTGAGTGTGATGGTATTTTTGAAAACAGAAATGAAAACAGAAATAATAACAGATGAACGATGTGTTCTTGAACCGTAACACTCGAGAGTCAATTTAATTAATCTATACACACATTATATGTAATTAGTCGATCCTAAATTCACGTAATTTATATATATATATATATATATATATATATGTATATGCTTATCAACAAAACAGAAAACCAATTCGTCATTAGTCAAATTAATACTACTAAAACAGATGCCATCCAACCATCACCATAATTTTAATTACAGTACTGTAAAATATCGCTGCCTATTTTATTTTTCATTAGCTAATTGACACGGAATGATTATCTAATGTCGTAACTTTGCGGCGGGTAAATCCAAAGTCTCATTTGGGTCGGAGTTACGTTTGATCTTCTAACTGATTCCAGCGGCAGGCCCTCGGTTCTCGGCTCCACGGCAATTTAATTCATCGGAGCGGTGTAATTGAGCACGGTACCGGTGCTGGTGCAAGCATCGGGCGCGGGTCGCGCACGTGCACACGACGCAAAATAGACCGACTTGACCGCAACAGAATTAAGTTGCTTCTGTCGTAAGGTATGGCAACGATAGAGGCGAGGTGGCAGTGGCGTCTCGCATTCAATTAGATGTTCAGTAATCCGGCTGCACCGAGCTTCGATACCAATTACGAGGTTATTAGTGACGGGCTCCGCTCGTGTCCTACCGAACTGGCTAACTACGAGTCCGTTCACGGCAAATACATCCTAGAGAAATTACTTTAAACTATCATTGGGGCTACATTAGCAAATAATATTTATTTCACACGATTTATTAACTATAAAAATCGAAGCACTACCCCAGAAAGAAAAAAAGAAATTTGAGATTAATAGATTACCTACTAAAAAGGTAATAAAATAAAAATAAAAATTATCAATCGTGTAGTTATAACCTTGAGCATTAGTACTAGAAAGGTAATAAATCTGAAGTAAATAATAAAATAATATACTTAATAAATAGTGTATTTAACCTTGAGAATTGTCTCAAAAACCTACTAGAAAAGTAACCAAACTATACCAGATAATTAAATAATATAAATAGTGCATAACCGTAAGAATTATAGAGTACTAGAAAGATGCTCGCAGTTTCGTTCGTCATAAGAAGTCATGACCCTCTTTTCTGCTTAGGCGTAGTCGGGTGAAAAAAAAACACGCTTCGGCAAGATGTTTGCACAAAGGCTTATGTATATTATTATTAATATAGTACGAAAATGAAAAATAAAAACATAAATATATTTCGATTCAGTGGAGCTTCCAATAGCCAGCATCATACAATAGTATAGAAATTCATCCTGGAAAATGATCTTTCCAAACAAGTATGTTTTAAACGCGTTAGCTTAGCGGGCGATAAGACATAAGTACTTTCTTTTTGATTTACAACCGATAAACTTTTGCGAAACAATGTTAACTGGTGCAACTCTATGAGCCTACCCATTGACGACTGGCATGAAGAAACGTTTAATATACATACATATGCATATATATTAATAGCTGTAAATTGTTTACTAAGTCGACGACGAACGGGAGTGTAGCGCGCAATTCTCAAGAGAGTCTCTCTTTCCATCTTGGAGTGGCACTGGCAAACAAATTACGTGACAAAGCAATCAATTATAAATACAAGAATACAGTTGTGCCTCTACAATTGAACGCTCCGTCAACAAGAAGCTTTTAGTGACGACAAAGACGTGATGTGTTTTCGAGCAAAATCGCCAAGTACTCCAAGTGTCGTTTGAAAGTTTGTTTAAAACATAAAAGTATCAGAAATAGAGGAAAATTACATCGGTAGCAAATTAGATTGACGATCAAGTACAAAAGGTAATTTGGGGAGACAATAAGAGTCGACGGGAATGGGAATCACAACGAGATTACAAAGATACGCGGCTGGCGTGTTCTCGGTTGCCGCCGCCCGTGCTTGCCGTATCCTGCTGTAACGAGTTTATCTGCCCCGCGGGTTGCGGCCCCGACCAACGACGTTTATCTCTCGCTTTCAGCCGTAAAATGTAATTTCACTAAACATAATCATTCTCCGTCATTTTTTTCCACGTTGTCTTTAAGTATAAACGATCCAATGATTACAAGTACCTAAGTAAAATTCAAGATAACAGATACCGCTTAATAGAAATATACCCACTTTTACAAGAAATTACCTGACTTTATCCTAATATATCAAGGCCGGTAGTTGTAATTTATTCTCAAGTAAATGTAAACCTAAAACAATACAAAAAAGCCCGTAAAGATGCAGACATTACGATTCCTACATCGCGAATGTTTCGCCGTACACACCGCGAATCAGCGGGGTTATTGCCTAATGAAATTTTGACACTTGGTATCGGTATCAACTGTCATAGCCCATACAAAATCATGACACTTGATTCTGATTGCGAGCGTCAAACGCGTTAGGTAGGGGCTGGTCATGTTAACGAAAGTAGCGCTCGCTTTTAACATTCACCCTATATTGCTAGGAATATGCAAAAATCAACCAGTTGTGAGCTGTTAAAGTCCTTCCGGTCTGAAGTAAAATATTAGAACATACGTTTGGAAATTAAAAAACTTTCTAGCAATCAGAAATATGAGTATATTTTAAGTGTTATGTTTTTTTAAGGGGAGTTCTATTAAAATAAACATTGCATATCTAGTCTCTCAATAAACCTATAATCGACTAATAACCTATGCCTCATTTGTCATTATGATAACACTAACGAATACGTAGAGGCAGCTTTTTCTTTAAAAAGTGTGTATTTTTAAAGAAAAGTAGTAATAACTGGTTTCGTCGTAAAAATAACAAAGTGAAAATAAACTCAAATAGTATAATTTTTAAAGACGGTGGTTGTCCAAACGACGAGACACATAAGTACGACACGGACAAGCGAAGAGCTACGGCTCGAAGGTCATTCAGAGCTGTAATCCCCTTAAATTCGCAATACTTTCCAGGTAATAATGAAATAATGATCTTTACTCTGTAAGTAGGCCGCAAGGGCACTTTTACAAGTCTGACTCTATGGCGTTTCCCAAGAGGAGACCACTGAGGAGAAGAAAGTCGAAACAAAATCAACAGTCATCATTCGAAATAACTCTTATTATCAATTACAATATTTGTACTTACCCTATCCTAAATATATGTTTTGAGTATTAACTCAATGCGTAGTTCTTCAAGAAAACATATCAAAACTTATAAAAGTAAAAATATATATAGAACGTAAAAAAGCAAAATGGTTTAAGATATTTATTTCTCATAAGATTTTACAAAATCACTTACTGAGAAAAAATATACATTATTGACTTAAATCTAGGTAAGAGAGGGTAATATGCAAACTGACCGAACATAATCTCGTCAGAAAAAAGGGCAAACGCACAAAGTATGGTAAACGGCAGCAACTAGTGCAACATTGTAATGGATGATGGTAAGGGCTAGTTGAACCAAAGTATTATACAACATTACTTAATCGTCGGTTACAAGTATGCGACAATGTTTGATTGACTGTACGTGGAAATTACTTAATTTTAAAATTAAAATTACACGTTTTAAAATTATATGTTTTAAGGGGTGCCATGAAAGATTTGTTTTTATTTATTTCTGCATTTATTTATTTATTTTAGATATAAATTATTCAAATTTCATTTTTATACTAAATTATCTTGATTTTATCTGTGGAATAGCTGGTTTTGTCTGTGGAATAAAGGTTTGGCTAATATTTATTTGTAACATAGTTTTAAAGTTTCTTAAAAAGCTGTTTCGATTTTATATCTTTAATGTCATTTGGCAATCTGTTATACATCTGAGCTCCTTCATACATATACTCTTCCTGCCGTACAGTGTTCGAGGGGGGCGAAGTATTATATTGTTAGCTTGTCTAGTTATTTTCTTGTACACTTGTGATCTTTTAGAGAATGTTATGTGGCTGCGTATGTCAATTTTTATTATTTTTCTTATCAAAATGCATGTACTATATATAGACATACGTTTGTTTTATGTTTAGTATTCTTGTTTCTTTGTACACAGTTTTAGCGATAACAACTATTACACATATTAGTTTAATTTCATTTGTTTATAATTTCTTTAACATTTTAATTCGAATGTCACATGGTGTACACAATATTTCTTCGTGATCTTCATTATAAGAGAGCTCGGGATATTTCTTAATCCACTTATTAATCTTTTTTATTTTTACTATATTTAAAACATTTCGAAAACACCATAAGAAAATAATTTGACTAATTTAAACTGTCACAAAACTGTTTCAAGAACGCCACTTTGACAAAACCATGACACATAGGTTTAGACGCAACTTCGTTCGCGGAGTAGAAAAAGTCATGACACTTCATTTTTTCTTCACCGTCGTCCCACCTAGTCGGGTAAAAAGTATCCTATAACCATCTGGAGATACCCAGCTACCAGTGTACCAAAAATAGTTGAAATCCGATTTTGCGTGATGGAGCCACAACGTCACATACAAACATACATTGAATTCCAAAAAAAAAATGTGTTTCGTTTTAATGACCTCCAAATAGTCCATAACAATTATTTTTTTGGAAATATCTTCAATGTACAGACATTTCATTTTTACAACTTTATAATAGTATAGATAATTTGATTTTAATGACGTAAATTGATTAATTATACGATTTATAGTTCAATTTTGAAATTCTATTTCGTAATAAGTTGATAGAAAACTCAAACAGAATCAGCTTGTATACGAAGATACACACTAATTTTGCTAGTTGTGGTGCGATTTTTTCGGAAAATATTCACTTAATCAATATGATGTGCACATATTGCTTTGCTGTAAAAAAATACAATTAAAAACCTTTAAATATTCGTATGCAACTAACTGCCTAAATTAGGATATTGTAACTCAGCATAAATAATCCTCACTAAAAGTAAGTCTCTCGTGGATGGCATCATCAGAAAGAAAGAAATACGGACGGTTAACAATTTACTGTATGCTGTACGTTCTTTTGACCGGATTAAGAAATATAAAGCAAGCATAACTTACGTTGGTCCTTTATCAGATAAAATTTATAAAATATTACGATCTTATGATATTAACGTGGCCTTTAAAACAAATAACACTTTGCACTCTATACTTTGCAATGGAAAGGATAAAGTAGAAGGTGGGAAGAAGTCAGGCGTTTATAAACTTACATGTGATAGTTGTGACAAGGTGTATGTGGGACAAACGGGTCGTAGTTTTAACACTAGGTATAAAGAACATGTCTCTTCTTATAGACATAACCACCCGGAAAAATCCAATCTCGCAAAACATTTATTAGAAAACAGCCATTCTTTGTCAGACAATCATTCTTTTAACACCTTAAATGTTTGCGGAAAAGGATTACGTCTTAGTGTGCTTGAACAGTTGGAGATAGTCAGGTACAGCAATAGAGGTTTGATCATTAATGAACAACTTAATGTTACGTCATCACCTTTGTTACGTGTTTTTCCATCTCTTTCTAGAAATCCTATTCAGGGTATAAATAGGGCCGACCGTTTTGGACAACTCATTTCTCGGGTGGACGCCGGACCGTCAACATCTTCTGCATCTCCTGATGATGCCTCGTAGAGGCGAAGCACGTGTCGCGGATTATACTGTTTGGTGTTGGTTTGTTGTGTTTGCATGCGTATTTTTTTTATGGAAACTGCATGAAAATATGCGCATGTGAGCACAATTTATTGTCACATCTAACAAAGTTCGCGGAACAGCAAAGGAACTATAATCCATTGATCTAGTATGGAATTCCGCAAAGTAACGCCTGAATCTATCAATTATTGTATAAGGTTGTTTAATTTAGAGTGTGCCAGCGGTGCGACATGAAATATACATTACAATTTTTACAAATACAAACGACTAAAATATTTACCTTCTATTAAACTACAGATAAAAATAGGATGTTAGTCAAAAGTAAATACTATATTATTGATAATTCATCAATACAATTGCTACATATGAAAACTCAACTAACCGCAAGAAATGTACTACAATCTTCATTCCGAGATAAATAAATTGAAATAAAATACGAGCATAAACTTAAGCTATTAAGGCAAATTTCCATCCATTTGTGAACTTGGTGTAAATTGTTGACTCTGTTGTCTTTAATCGATGTCACACACAGGTTGAGACGAAGATACATGTAGTATTTAAGCCGGTAAAACCTATGGCACATTTTGAATTTTGGGAATTACTTATGTGTTATGTATATGTATATATTATACATATTATATCTCTCACTATATATATATATATATAAATAAATATATGTATGTATGTATATGTATATATGTGTTGGAAACGGAGTAAAGGTGTTAAAAGGCGGGTCGAACTTGGGCGGAGCGTAGACACGCCCACTTCACCCACGCCCTTCTCCAAATGAAGGTTTAGAATTGATAATAAATTGTTGAATGGAGTTCACTAAAAAGTAAAATCAACCTATTCCTCTCATTACTGTGTGTAAAGAATATGACCCGAATATTAAACCTAGGGAAACAAGAGTTTTCTTCAAGGTACTAGTAAATACGTAATGTATTTCTCGCAACACACACTACTGTAAATCCAGTGAATCAACAATCGATAAACCGTAATCGCTGGCCAAAAGAGAGCATTTCCATTGGTGTCAACATTAATCGGGTACTAAGAAAAAGACATCAGTTTTTCAAAGCTAACTTTCGAAAACTGAAATAGTCTGTTTACTTTTTGGACTGTCGCACACTTTTACAAAGAGTTCCGAAAAATTTCATTCACTTTATGTAAAAGGAAAAATAATGTATGTATTGCAATTGCAAACTTATTATACTAAACTATGCGACCTTTTTACTCAACCTTCTTTTCTGTAAACCTTATTTGAATGCTTGAACGGAAGATATAGTAGAGGTTGCTGAAGCTGTGAGCCCGGCAAAAAGCGACTTACCTTTGCGATAAGAACAAAAATTGAAGTCACAAAAAAGTCATCAGTTCATTCCGCTTGGTACATAATTGTGTCTAAATTTACAAAATTTAATTCCTACTCTAAAGTTTGCACATGTAGAAATAAAAATTATATTATGTATTTATTACGGCGATTTTCCATGCAAACTTTCAGCATTCTTAAATACAATGATTTCTGTATTCAAAAACGAAATTTCTCTTTAACTCCCGAAGGATAAAGAAGGGTGTTATAAGTTTGACGTCAGAGTTGGCGTTCCGTCAGTAGCATCCTAGCATCGCAGTTCCTAACAGATGACCAGTATTTTTGTCATAGGACTTGACTGAGTTCGTAGCTATGAAAAAAAAATCGGTATAATCGATAAAAAACATCAGCTTTTTTTTCAGTGAGTCAGGGGTTCTTTTTATAGTCAGCGATTTTTTGTTCCTATATAATATCTGCAACTTCATCTGCGTCATCAAGAGAAAATAGGTCTTATCTCAGCAGTGATGTTAATATTTTTTCATTCATCTTAATCCAAAGTTGTATCATAATTCCAATAAATTAATCAGTATTGCTTTCTAGTCTAAATTTCAGAACGCTTTCGTATTTTCGTGTTTTTTTGTATTTTGCGATAAATGATTTGACCGAGATGAAAGTTACATCTCTCTCATTAATACTTTGTGTATAACTATGATTAGGTACGTGAATTTATTATATTAATACCTGAATCTCATACACAGGACAAAATGTGTAAGAAACGGATAAACTAGAAGTTCTAGAAAATATCAATTAAAATCAAAACATCGGAACGTAAGGAGTTACTGAAAACCAATATTTAGAAGAAATCTGCGGACTGGTCAGTAGTAATTTGATATAAAAATATCTCGGCCAAAAATATCTATATATGAGCGACTAGCGTGTCGATAAAATCTAGCACTTGGCCCATGGTGCCGGTGCAGCATTACTCTAACCTAACCCATGTCTATACCTACTTAACCTAACCACAGACATTGGTGATGGATTAATATTATGGTATTATCGAACTAGATCTTAATTATTTAACATATGTGTTTGTCGTTCACTGTACTGTACAGTGGTAGAAATTATGTGAGCTGACTTTGAGTGCACGTCAACGTATATTTTATTTACTTATTTCCTTAGGTTTAGAAACCTCACGTGTGCACAGAAAATTGGATAATTTGATATATCTTTCATGAACTATAATACAGCTTATCTTTTTCACCTTAAGGCAGGTCCGACTTGGATTTGGTTAGGTACGACGACAAGCGAAGCGAGGAGGAGTGTTAGGTTAGGTTGAACTGCTACCCTAACGAGCGAGCAAAGTGAGCGAGCCGCGCAGGTCTATATCGAGTCTTGCCTTACATTACAATTTCTTAGGACAATACTTTGAAGCATTTTTAACCGACTTCCAAAAAAAGGAGGAGGTTCTCAATTCGACGTGTTTTTTTTTTTTTTTTTATGGATGTTCATCGATTACTCAAAGACGACGGATTTCAAAATTTTTTTTTTGGTTTTATAGAAGGTACTTTCTACTTGGTCCCATTTAATTTTGGTGAAGATCTGATGATGGAATCCATGAGGAATTGAAGGAACTCCTCAAATATTGTAGGCATACATATAGCGATTTTGGTATTATAAGAAACATAATAAGCATTTGCATTCAGAAAGTGTAAATTGGTGAAGTGGAACTGATGCAGAAGACCACAGAATGCCATCGGAACTCCTCAATGATAAATGATTTACGGGTGGCGACAAAATATCTTGATTAATTTAGCTAAGCAACTTCATGGTCATAAATTTAAATGTTCCTGATGAGAATGGTACCATCGAATTGATTTGATGATGGAGCCGGAAGGTAGGCACCAGATCTATGTAATAAAATAATGTATCCTAGCCGTGTTTGGGCTTGTTCGAATCGTCACGAGATACACTTTTAAGTAACGATTAACTAAAAAGTGTAAAATAAATAAACTTTTAAACAAAAAAAAAAAAACCGACTCCAAAAAAAACTAAAAAGTAAAAAATAACGCCATAATTCAGTTTCTTCAAATAACTTACAAGTAACCATTTGTATACTCAAAATGGCGTTATTTTTTACTTTTTAGTTTTTTTTGGAGTCGGTTTTATTTTTTTGTTTAAAAGTTTTGTAATGATGCCATGCCAACTTATTATAATATTATGACTTTTTGTATTTACACTCTTTGATGTGACTCTTAATGATGATTATGTTTTCTATGCTTACGCTTTTTAATTTTATGCGTAAAAATATATGTAAAAAGATGACTATCCATATCGCTCTTTTGGCTAAAAGAAATTATGCGTAATTATATAAAAAAAAAAATGCGATCCAACCGTGAACCTTTGTGGATACCCAGCTACTCGTGTTCCAATTAGTTGAAATCTGTTTAGCCGATTTGGCGTGATGAAGCCACAATGACACATCTGAACATGAAAAAAAGAAAACAAAAAAACAAGATTCAGTTTCCTCTAAATAGTCCGTTACAATAGTTTTATTTAAATATCTTCAATGTGGGCGGTGTCCCATTGTCGGTTTTACCACTGTACTCAGATCATATTAAACTTGTTAAGAAAAGATGCTTAGAGGGATGGCAAGAGTACTTTGATTTACGTTCCAGAGCGAAGGGCATTTGGTTTCATTCTATTCAGCCACAAGTCAATCATTATCCTTGGATTGACCTTATTATGTTTGGGAGGAATAAGTTAAAAACTGCCCTCAGATTACGTTCTCGACACATTCCAACTAATATGTTTTCATTTTTAATGAAAAAAGTTCCTTCGCCATTGTGTAATGATTGTGGAGTACTTGAAGATGTTCAGCATGTTTTGATGGAGTGTGTTCGGAACCAATCTCTGAGAACAATGTATTTGGACAAAAAATCCTTTGATATTGGTCTTGTCAACAACATTTTGGCTTCTCTTATGTCGGATGAAGCTGAAATTCTGTACAAGTTAGTCGATGTAGGATTAGCAATTAGGACATAGATTAGCTTTTAAGTATATTGTATATTGGAAGTGTTTTATTTTGTTTGTTGTTCTAACAGGGCGATATGGTCGCTCAGCGACAAAGCCCTTTAAATAAATTTAAAAAATATATCTTCAATGAACAGACTTTTCAATTTAACAACTTAATAATATTATAAATAAATAATTCAAATTACATTGGCACACCGTTTTACGTAAGTACTACTAAGTACTTACAAGAACACAATTTACGCTTTGGGAGCGATTAACATATGGTATTTTCGAGTATATCCACTAAATCAATAAGAAAATTAGAAACCTCAAAATGATTTTAAAACTTCTGTCGATATACATTGATACTGGCTGAAAAAAAATTGTTTCACTTTCGGCCACATTATGGAGTGCCCCCCTACCCCTGGATATTTCTTGTTTTATTATTTAACGTAGCGGCTTACACAACACACCTATACTCCAAATATCATCGATGTACATCTTGTAGTTTTTGAGTAAAATGCCTGTGACATGGGAACGGACGGACGGACGGACGAACATGACGAAACTACGAGGGTTCCGTTTTAGCCACTTTGGCTACGGAACCTTTATATAAAGGTGCGTCCACATTTTTATCATTTGCCCGTATCAGATCATCGTCGCGTGGCATGATCGCGTGTCACGATCACGCGTTTGGATGTTGCGCCGATCCGATCGGTCGAAATCCATTTGCTACGCGTATCACTTATATAGGAAGAGTGCGGCATGATCGGCGCGCCGACAGTGAGCGTCAAAGCAGCGCGATACGCAGTGATGCCACGGCACGGTGATCGGATACGAGCAAATGATACAAGTGTGGACGCACCTTAAGAAATGAAAAAGTTAATACACATTCACAAACTATTTTTTTTTTATAGGCGGCAGGTATATGTGGTAGGTATATGCCATATGTAGTGAATAAAATAAATAAATCCCACTGCAACAAAAAAACAATATCTTTGTTGGCCATTGCCATCAATGTGTGTGAAATTCCTTTATTATCCTCTAATTTGAAATTAGAAGGAATCGTCAACAAGTGTTATACAAAGATGTACTTCGTGTTCTTTTATACGAAAATAAGAACGAGATTTCCTTGGATGTTTGAGAAGATTATATTTAAAAGTACGAATTTATTTGTTTCTAAGTGATGTCAGTACTTTTCTAGTGTTCGAATAAGCAATGCTAACGGCGGTCTCACCTCAGCCAAAGATAATGTGTCTATTAAACGAGTTCTACCGATTTTACCCGAACCCGAAGCTTTTGCTCCAAGCTCACGGACTATAATAAGTAAAACCAGCAAGCACAAGCCAAATAAGAGGCGAAACAGAACAAGTTATCACACTTTTAGTTAATTAAGGTTTAGTTTGACGGAAATTCTACCTTAATAATTCGATAACCGAAGACGGTTCAGTTACGATTGTTTTACACTTGAGTTACGGCTTAAGAGGCAATATCTGTCTTAACGTCGTTGAAATTACGCAGGATGATTGGTTATCGAGTACATTCCTTTTGAAAAGTTATAGTGCAACTCATTTCCAACAAAAAGGTCATGTAGTACCATGTCCAAAAGTTATTAGTTTCCAAGACTAGGGTTGTGCCAGCGAGAACGTTCCCGCTCTCGAGAATTCCTTCTCCTGAGAATTCTCATTGCTTCTCGAGAAAGTTCTCCGGAAACGGAAATTTCCGAGAAAGTGCATTAATACATAATAAAAGTTGGTGTTTTGTTTGCTTTTATATCATTATATCTGCAATAGACATATGTTCGTAAGGTATTTCAACTGACCAAATTATTCTGAAAGCAAAATTCTCTTTGTTCCCGAAGAAGTTTCTCGAAAATATTCTCGATGCGAAGATTCCGGGGAATTTCTCTAGAACAAATATGAATTTATTTAGGTAAATATTTTGAAAATGTTGTATATTTTGTTCTTAAATATCTCTGTAGAGGCAGTTCATAAGGTATCCTTAAGGAACTACATCTTGAGATAATATATTAACATATAAAATCTCTACAATTAAAAAAAACAAGATGTTCTCGTTTATTATTACTTAACATAAAGATGAATGAAATGTCGTTATTGTCAAAACATATTTCATTGAAAAAATAGTATTTTAACTTGAATGAAATGAAATATCGCTATGGGTGGTTAATATTTCGCACATAAATAAACATGGTATTATATAGTAATGATAATTATTACATTAATGGTCGTAACTCGTACTGTACGGTCTGTGCGTATCATAAGATTTACCTATACAGAAAGTTTATCATATATTTGTCTTCTCTCTCTAACTACCGTTTAAAACTAAGTGTGAGAGAGTACAATTGTTTAAGAAACGGGATACGATTAGAATCTTACTCTTGCTTGTCAGTATCATCAACGGTCATACATTGAGCAGTAGTGTTATGTCTATCAGTAGGAAAAGTAAAGTTTTTATCCATCAGTGATGTACAATTTGATAATCAACTTAAGAAAATTTCTTCTCTTTCTCTTTCTCTCAAACCGAATAAAAAAAATTAAAGCTGCCGAGAAAAAGAGGGTCGAAAAAAAACGTGTTTGCCAGTTTTCGATGCAACGAATTTTGAAAATGGCGTCGTTTTTGGAATTCAAGGTGGCAGACATGACATTAATTTTTAATACAAAAGTCATCACAGGAGTAGTTTTTTAAGTTTTTGAGGGTGCAGATTTCAAAAATGGCGCCCAAATTTGGAATTCAAGTCGGCGAAAATGACTTTTTATGAAAAAGTCGTCGAGGGAGCTGTTTTCTAGGTTTTTGAGGGTACAGATTTGGTAATTTATAATGGCGTCTATTTAAGAGCACAAATCCTATAAACCGAATGGGGATGAAATTTTCATTAAAAGTGTCGGCTATCATGAATTCCAAATTGGTCGCTATTTTCAAAATTTGCTCTCTTAAAAACCTAGAAACGACTCCCATGATGAGATTCCCATAAAAAGTAATATCCACCATCTTGACATCCAAATTCACACCATTTTAGAAATCTGCACCTCAAAAAATCTAGAAAACAACACCCGTAATGACTTTTTTATTAAAAGTAATGTCCGACATTTTCGAACTGAAAGCTTTCCTTATCATAAAAGTGTCCATTATTGGGGTGTCCATTCCAGGATCTCCACTGATAATTCCAGGATTCTACAAACAAATCGGACTTTTCCAATTTTCAGTCATTTTCAAATAAATATATGGCTTTGGAAACGATAATAGGTAAGGATTTCACATTTTTATGAATATATAAGTTAGAAAATCATTAACAAAACCTTATGTTGACTCATAATTGACGACATAGCAATGGCAAAGGGGTGAGTAGTGTTGTGATAGCAAGGTGTGGTCACAAGGCGGCGCCGCAGTGCTGCGAACTTCGGCATGAAGCCATGATGTCGAGGTTTTACGAGTTGGGTGCGTCGTCGCTGGGGCACGCCTGTTAATTTTGATAAAAGCATTGTGCGGCCACTCCCGCTTTGACGCGTACTATCACTAATACTGTCGTTCAACAAAGAAGGTATTGGTAACATTAAGGTGTCATTAAACCCATCGAGTAAGCTTATGATCTTCAAACGGCTTAAAAGGTTACATTAAACATATAAGAACACTCATAATGTGAAACAAAACAAAAGAGGTTCGAAGAGAAGGGAAGGCGAGAATTATTTTATTCCTTCCCGCACCATTAAAATGTGTTGATTAGGGATCATTTTCGCATAATATATCAAAAGATGAATCCTTTTACGGAACGAAAATAAACGCATTACGTAACAAGTTTAAACCTGTGAGAGGTCTCTCAGGTAAAAACTTTTTACGTAAAGCGTTCTTCAAATTTCCCCGATTTTCTACAAAATCATACTACTCGTAGAAAACCCATTAGTACAAAACCCATACTTTATTAATCTATTCCGTTTATTTCCTAACTAAAAGGTGGCCGCAAACTTCGTTCGCGGAGAAAAAAATCATAACCCTCTTTTTTTCTTCAGCATAGTCGGCTAAAGAGTAACCTACAACCGTCTGGAGATACCTAGCTACCCGTGTACCAAAAATAGCTTGTAATCCGTTTAGCCGATTTGGCAGGATGAAACCGCAACGACACACAAAAATATATATTTCCATTCAGTGACCTCCAAATACTACCGTTATAATTATTCTTTTGAAAATATCTTCTATGTACAGACATTTCATTTCTACAACTTTATCATAGTATAGACAAGTGGAAGCTAATAAATAACAAACAACACTCAGCGTAGGGTGCCGTTACTACAAAGAAATGCACTACATTTTTAAAAAAATACGACGTTCAAAACTTATGTACGTCTTATTGTTGAAGAGTGTTCTGGCAATAACGCCATACAGACATGAGTACTGATTTTACCCCAATACTTTTTTTTCTATTCATTTATTTCTTCTGCTTGTTAGCATTTTGCCATATAGTACTAGTATTAAGTTTAAAGACCCCAATATTTAATTTTAAATTATACGTAACAAACAAAAATTTTCTCAACGCAGACGTAAAAGGCGTAAAGCCCAGCTAGAATGGATAACGCAAGGAAGAGCCCAAAGGGCTTATAGGATCGAGAGTGACAACTTAAACAGCTCCTTATATATTCAGGCACGTTTGGAAGATCAAGTTGGGAAAGCAAGCTGAACAAAATGATGCATATAAAAAACACTACATGTGAATGCAAACAATAATATAAGTTTTGTAAACGTGAATTCGATAAAATGATTTCAGCATTTTACACAGCTAGAGGAAACGAAACATTAAGGATTCAAAGGTGGTGAAAATATGAATATATTACAACAGCATGCAAGCAAAGTAATCATACGCACGCAAGAAATGGCTTCGCACACCGTGAAACAATATTTTTCGAAACCAATAATTCATCTTTCTTTCATTTAATTTAAGGTTGCTACGAAAGAAAAAGCTCGTAAACGTTGCAAGAGAAATAAAGGTTAACAAGCAGTAAAAATAAAAACTTTCAGCAACAGTCATAAATTCGACCGGATATGCGACAGGTATTTGACAAAATACTACTACGTACTAGAGATGTGTCAGACTACAGTCTGTTAATTAAATTTTCAAACCGATTTAACCGACTCCAATATATTATCCAAACAGGTTTGCAACCGGTCACATATCGGATCAGTTTTGCCGAACCGGTGTGCAATCCATTTATTATAGGATGCTGCGTTCACTAATCAAAGTAATATTAAATATTTTATGGTTTATCGAAAGAAATGATACGTCCAAACTATTGAATCAATAATAGGCATGATGACGGGTTATGAAAATCAAAATTATAATTAGTCCGTCAGTTAGATAATACAAAAATATTGCACAAACATTTTTTTTTTTCAAATAATCAAAAGATACTGAGATAAATCGCATCAAAGTTCCCATCCTTCGGAGGAGAACTATCTTCATTATATTTCGCTGCGTAACCGTTGCAACAGAGCTTGCCGCGATGCAAGACGCCGGTACATTCATGAGTTTATCGACGACTGCCCTCCATCCAAGCTCTGGAAATTTTTGAAGTCACTTGGGGTGGATAAAGTTTTGCATTGTCCTACCGGTCTTCTAGATCTAGACGCCGTCCATCAGCATTTCAGTACCCTCCCCAGTTACTGTAAACAACAGAGTTGATAACAACATTTCAGAGTGGTGCAACCTCTCCGCTGGTGTCCCACAGGGGGTGTACTCTCGCCACTTCTGTTCTCTATTTTTATTGATGGCATTACTAAAACATTAAAGTCCAGCTATCATCTTTACGCAGATGATCTTCTAATCTATGCTGCGGCCAGCATGAATGATCTCCCGTCACTGGTTAGCAAAATCAATAGAGACCTGGAATCCATTCGTGGGTGGGCTACTAATTTTGGTTTAAAAATTAATGCAAAGAAATCGCAGGCAATTGTTATTGGAAGTCCACACTTTGTTTCCAAACTGGCTGAAATGGTGATGCCAGATGTTATTTTTGATGCAACTACAATCCCGCTCTCCTCTACTGTAAAAATTCTAGGCATTACCATTGACCAGACTCTTTCCTGGTCACAGCACTTATCTGAGGTGAGCAGGAAACTGTTTGCGTCACTGCATTCTTTAAGGCGTCTGCAGAATTTCCTTCCACTGCATACTAAGATTTCTCTCGCCAGCTCTCTTTTACTTCCTCTTCTCGATTACGGTGACATAGCTTTTTTGTACCTCAAGGAAGAGCTACTTGATAAACTTGAGCGTCTGCAAAATATTTGCATAAGATATATTTTTGGTCTGAGAAAGTTTGATCATGTCTCTCAGTACCGTTCTCAGCTGGAGTGGCTTCCGATTCGTCGTCGTAGTGACGTGCATGTTCTGTACAATGTATTCTCGCCGCGTCTCCCTCCTATCTCTCTGAAAGATTTACCTATATGGCGACTGGCAGTGGCCACCGGCGCACATATAGGAGATTTTTCACAGTCCACTCGGTAAAATTATGGAACGCGTTGCCGGTGTCCGTTAAGCAGTCACAAACCAGGGCATCATTTAAAGAAAACTTAAAGAAGTTATGGCTTTTAGACCCCTGACCTCGTCATTTAATATTTATCCGTTTGTGTATATTTATTATGAATACATAAATATATATTTACACACGTATATTTATTTATCTAGATGATATATATGCTATTATATTACTATTTATTATTTAGGGTTTATGTGTATGTCTATGCTACTTTAGCTTTTAATAGTTTTAATATCGTTGTGGATATTAACTTGTTGGTTTGTCTATCTGCGTTGATGTTTATTCTTGTCTCTCATTTTTGCTCTAAGGTTAACTGGAAGAGATCCCTTAAAGGGATAAGTTCGCCTTTGTACAAATGTTTTACTTTACTTTTTTTTGTTTTATTGTTTTTATGTACAATAAAGTGATTACAATACAATACAAAGTTTAGGAGTCGAGGCTCGTGACGTCACTTCTAGGTAAAATTTGTACCTAGGAGTGACGACACGCGACATTATTTTTTTGAGTACGTTAAAAAAAGAAAAAAATACGTGTCTAATATTTTTTTATTATCTACTATAGAGACTAAATATTAAAATTTAGTCGTCATAATAGGGAATTATGAAAATTAAGGCACAGGTGTAGTTAAATTTCAAATTGCGTTAGAAAGACGAGTCAACTATATTAAAATAGTTTGTGTTGTTAATGATATAACTTTCTATCAAAAAATAAATAAATGTTATTGCTGAACTTACTTTCTTTGAACACCCATCAACTACTGATTTTGCTACAGGGTTCCTATGACTACCTTCCGGCTTTATCAGATCAGCTCGATAGTATCATAATATTGCATTGTCACCAACTTACAAATATGCAATATTTTAACTCAATCAGAAACCGGGAAGAGGATAAAATTTAACGTGCATGATTTAGCCGAAACTAACAACTAACACGGAGATTTAAATAAAAGCTTGTAAAATAAAATCGTAATACTTAATTCGATTAACACAACTGAGTAACAGATTCAATTGAGAATGTATGTAATATTCAAAGGACAGCGATTCATTTCTACAACTTACGGATCCGACATGTTGCAAACTGACATTTTAATTTATTATAAGTATTGTCAAGTTGGGTGCACTTTCTTTAACGTTGCCTAGGGAAACTGTTTATGTTTTGAACATATTTATTTTACACATAAACGGCCGCTCACAGATAAATAACTATATATCACAGGAACAACGCAGGTAACTCTGATTGCCAAAGTACATTAATAGTACATTATGATACAGTGATAGTGTGGTATTTTGGTAAGTACACTCAGGGCTATATCTTGCAACCAGAGTCGTAGACGAGGGCTCTATAAAGCCGAGTGTAATAACCAATGCACACGAGTTTCATACGACGTTTTTCAACACACTTGCGAGGAAAAAGGCAAAAGAAGAATCGTAGCTTACTTGATATTTCGTCTAGGTTATACTTGGGTAAACCATCATGTAGTCCGTAAGTTTTACATTAATCCGTCATCAGTACCTCAAATGTACGTACCTACATCATTATTATATTTTAAATATCGTAGCTTGAAACTATTTACAAATTATTGCCATTATTTGAAAATAATCATACTTTAATATGAAATATTGGGCGCTGCTGGAATAATCTATCACCGCCAGTAAGAAACGATTGTTCACTGCATCATTCAAAACAAAATTGAAACTGCACCTCTATCAGGAACAAACTTCTTCTTTTGCATAGCAGACTGTGTCTTATGTGCCTAATGTATCCTTTGTTTCACAGTTGGAAACTCTATAATATATTTCAATCATACTTAATTATTGCTATTCTGGTTGAGTTATCGCTATATTTCAGATACATATCACGTATTGAACGCCTCTCTTCTCCTACGTTAAGTTTAAGAAATATGTTAATGGATCCACTGATATCAGGGTCGCTGGCACCTTGCGCCGCGACTAATGCTGAGTGGTCTTCTTTTTGGATAAATATCAATACCTATTGTAAATGTTTCCCTAGACTTAATAACTTGTGTATCGTGTTGATACATGTAATATCGTTGTTGTTGATCCAAATAAATTTTCATTCGTTCATTTCATTCAAATATTTGTAAATTCATACTAATATTATAATTGCAAAAGTGTGTCTGTCTGTCTATCTGTCTGCCTGTTACCTCTTCACGCTTAAACCGCAGAACCGATATGAATGAATTTGGCATAGAGATAGTTTAAGTCCCGGGGAAGGACATAGGCTACTTTTTATCCCGGAAAAATACCCTTATCCGCAATTAAAACTTAAACGAATTTAAGGCGGACGAAGTCACGGGCAGAAGCTAGTGTTAAATATGTCAAATCAAGTCAAAATGGCGCGCTGCGGCCGGTGTATTTCTATGCGCGCGAAATTGCGATGGCCAAACAGCCAAACATAAATAATATAAGAAATTGGATAATAATATCAACTTAATACAAACAAGATGTTATTTAGTTTAGAAAACTTTATAATTTGAAATAAAACAATTTAACGGATTATATCGCGTATATTATCTCATTTAAGTTCCCGACGTTTCGGAAGCTTTCCAGCTTTCCATGGTCACGGGAGGACCATGGAAAGCTGACCAGGAGTCCTCCCGTGACCATGGAAAGCTGGAAAGCTTCCGAAACGTCGGGAACTTAAATGAGATAATATACGCGATATAATCCGTTAAATTGTTTTATTTAAATGAGTAATAATCGCGGAAACAGAAGAAAATATTATAACTTTATAATTTATTAAAATTAATTGTTTTTTATAAGTACCACTGAAGATTTATTAAAATAACTTATAATGTTTCTTGTACCTACTAACTATTTGCTAAAGTTTAAAAAACTGTAATGAAAAGGCACTAGTTCGATTATATAATGTAAAAAACGCGTGTGTAATGGACTAGATTGAAGTCATAAAACGGCGTAGAGCCACTTTACGAGCAACTGTGTTGAAAAGGAAAATTTCAATGTTTCTC
Source organism: Hedya salicella (assembly GCA_905404275.2). Classification (NCBI taxonomy): domain Eukaryota; kingdom Metazoa; phylum Arthropoda; class Insecta; order Lepidoptera; family Tortricidae; genus Hedya; species Hedya salicella. Next base: position 47,290,139 of record FR990096.1, read on the forward strand.
TTGTTACCATAAGTAGGTACTGCCGAAATCACATTAAAGAAAAAAAAAACGAAGTTTAGTTTGGCAAAAGTATGCGAGTGGTTAATACAATAAATCCTTTTGCGCAATATCTTTAACTATATGAAACTGTAACATATATACATGTATTTGCTTCGCACGTAATTGCGCTTTGGGTAAATTTTAAGAAATTTGTACACACACAGCTAAATATTTTTCTGCAAAGCCGCTTATGATCCAGGTAAGAAAATATACAACTCAATTTGCTGTTATGAAACTTTAACTACTTGTCGTTATACTCGTACTGCTGATAATAAAATAATGCAAAACATTATTCTCAAAGATCTGTTTATTGTATTAAGTGTTTTTTTTATTGAATGCTCTTCCAGAGCATTATTTAGGTTACGCAGCTAGTTTCACAAGTAATGAGCATAAGGTATCCCTATGGCAACAATACCTCAGAGAAAAGTAGCACGTTAGGGCAAGGGTCATTGCATTTCTGGACCGTACCTGGCCAATTTTTCGCTAACTGAGCCCCTCCGCTACTACGGCCCTCGTTATTTGCGGGTCTCCTTTGCAATCCCTAATAATTGTCCTAAAATCAAATGCCATAAAAAGTTTGCCTTAAACACTTGCGAGATTCCTATCATCTATTTTCCATACCGATTGTATCCCATAGTCAGACGTCGTTATCGCGGGTGCAAAAACGATTTGACTATACTATATATTATATCTCTTCTGTGACATTATGACAAATAGATAATAATAGAAGTAACCCTCGTATCGAGACACGTTTATAACAGATTTCAAAATGTATCAATTTTGTCTGTGATTTATAATTTTCGTAATTTCGACGCATTGTGTATTGCCACAGCAAAGAAATAATTTCTCTGAGCAGAAAATCGAAAAGATCATTATATAGTATAATTATCTTTAGGTAATTCCAGACGCTATAAGTAATTTCACTGCCAACGAAATTGTAAGATAATACCTAGATTTTTTTCTGGTACCTAATACATGCAAAGGGTTGTTTTTACTTACAGATTCAGATAAAGTGTCCTTGGATAGCTCTTTGAAAATCATTATGTGTATTTCGTAACTTAGGCCTATTTTTTACAAAGTAATCATCTGTCTTTATTGCTAGAGTTGCGTACTGCCCGCATATTTAACTTAATTGTTGTATGTATTACGACTACTGACTATACAAGGTGGTAGCATCTCATCTGTCTTATAACGAAATGAATCGTATGAAGTAAATCGTCGAATTTATATACCAATATATTAAATAACAATAATAACTAGGAGGTGCCCTGCAACTCCGTTCGCGGCAGAGATACAAGTCATAATCCTCTTTTTATTTCAACGTAGCCTGGTAAAAGTATAACTATCTGGAAATGCCTAGCAACCCGTGTACCAAAATAGATTTAATCCGTTTAGCCGATTTAGCTTGATGAAGCCACAACAACATATACAAACATACAAACATATAAAAAATCCAAAATCAATGTTTTTCGATTCTGTGACTTCCAAATAGTATGTTTCAATATTTATTTTGAAAATATCTTCAATGTAGAGACATTTCATTTATACAACCTTATAATGTTTAGTATAGATAAAGCGGCACATAATCGTGTTTGTCTACACTGAGCCATAGGAGATAAGCTGTAATTTTGAAATATATTTCCTAATAATAAATCTAAAATAGACATTCGCTTAGCGTCGGGGCCGGAGTAGACAATTAAGTCTCCTAAAGGGTCGGAGTTTAGATAATTCTCCTATTTTACTATGGTTTAATCGCGACTCTTCGCTATTAGGTCATTTGCCGAAACAGCGTTCACGAGGTTCTCATAATGTGGAACGGTGATGTTGACGACCACTATTCTGCGCTTAGATCGATCTACCAACAAGATAGGTATTTGCTTACAAAAATCCTGTCCGAGATGATAGGTCATTTTCAAGTATCCCATATGCGCAGCAGGGGCATTTTCGAGAACTGACATCGGTCTATAATAATAATATGGCACATCCTCTGATGTTACAATAACGCAGAAGAAGAGCAATCTGCTGGCGAATAATCCTGATGAGTTAGTCACAACTGGAGGAGTACTCACCGTTAGTAACATGAAAATAACCCTTTTCATTATGATTATTATAATCTTAATTTGAGTTCACATTTGTGAAGTTAACTTTGACTTTAAGCAAGTTTGCACAATTGTAACAGGAAATAAAGAAATTTATTTATTTATCAATCACCAAGCTAAAATTTAATACTGCATCATTATTATAAAGTTCAACCCATTAATGTCATATTGTGTTTAAATCTACACGTATATAGCAAAATCGCAAATCCAGTGCATCGACCCGCGTTTCCGTAAACTTACTAACAAATCAAGTTGTATGTTAAGAAGATCGAGTGCCGTTATAAAGTGATGGCAGAGGTGAATGTACGCACGAAGTGTGCCAGGCGCAGAGAAATGCTTCGAAGTGGATACCGTTAGTGGAACGCGGTCAAGCCGGCAGCCGTACACACCGAATGTCCATGTATTCATGTATCAACATATCTGTTGCCTTCCGGAGTTAAAACTCTAATCATACCAAAAAGGCTGGAACGATTTAGTAAAAAAATCGATACATGTATATAAATAAATACATACACCATGTATGTAGGACACGCAAAAACGGTTGTAGGATACTTCTTTCAACTATGCGAAAGAAAACATACCGTTATGTCTTTGTCCTCGCCCGCGGAAGAAGTAGTGGACATCTTTCAGTAATCGATGAATAATTGCAAAAACATAAAATGCATTACGTGTTTGCACGCTAACTTTTTGATAAAACAGACTGTTCGAAACAGTATCAAAATAATATTTTGTTGTTGTTGAATGTCTTTTATTAACTTTTTGTTTTATTTACATCATAGCCATGTAAGTATGCTAAAATGACACTTTTAACCCACCATAGTAAAGTAAAAGGGTAGTAAACATTTTTGAGCAGTCGTTAAGCGTCTTTTCTGTGGACGGTTATCAATCTTTAAGGGTCAAGACTTTTTTTTTCTTACCTCATGTACATGATACGAGTCAAAATCACAACGAAATTTCTTTACGAACGATAGTCAAAAATCCATGAACGTTCCCATAATAACGTTTCTGGATAAAAATGCGCGTAAAATTAGTATAAACAATACTTTTAAATTAGAATGAAACGGTCAAATAACTTTTTAAGAATCGTCGTGTTAAAATGCGTTTTTTTTCGCCCGCATATTATTATCGTCCCGTAGTAGAATTCCGTTGCATTGATGTAAGATGTCAAAAGCTCGTACAAGACGATGTAAACTTAAAAAAAACATATTATCACAATAAACACAATGGTCCACCGGTTATACTTTAGTGCTTTACATGACTACATGACAATACGGACTGAAAAGGTACGTGTTTCAGTTTCCCTGGCTGTACGTACATGTGTTATTTTTTGCTTTTCGCAAGCTCATCGAGACTGGACTGTTGATCATTGGCGGTCCATAATTTGAGAAATGGAAGTAACAGTCGGAGACGAACGGAATAGAATAGAATAAAATAGAATTTTATTATTTGAAAACAACACGTAGTACAATAAGATATGAATTCTAAATTTAAGCCACTGATTTTAATACCACTCATTAAAATGAGATAGTTTTGTTTTATTAAACGCATTGGCTAAAATTAATACTAAGGGCCTACGCGCAATTCGAGGAAGGATAAATTAAAAGAGTAAAAAAATCTGCATCTGTGGGATCATAGTGACAAGTGTCATAACTAGGGTTGCAAATAGAAAAAAGACAAAATGTTTTTCAAATTTATGAAAAAAAAAAAAACAAATAAGGTTTTTTTCAGATGAACAAATAATACGATAATAACGGTTTTGCGTGATTTATTTATGTAAGCAACTTAAAACTAACTGCATTAAAGTAAGTTAAGTAAGTCTATGTTATGTAACTAAAACTAAGCTATTCTCTGTAAATTTTTAAAACATTTTTGGACATATTCACTAGAACTAGAACTATTAGCAGCACTATCAACACTAATTCGGTCTGTATCAGAATTTTCTGCTTCTTCTTCTGTCTCGTCTACAATACAGTGTCCATAAGTGTTTCTTTTTCTGGTTCGTCTTGTATTGCAGGCAAAAGATTTTGAAATTGCAATTTTAAATTGTGAACTTCCACTACAGATTTCATTAATGTTAGTTTTATAAAACCAGAAATTAAAATGTTTAATTGCATTAGTTTAATAGTTCACATAAAGTCTGAAACAACCGTATAAAAGTATTAACTGCTTTGCAAATTTTGTGACTTCGTACTATTGAAAAAAAAAACATATTCCACAAAAAGAAAACTGTTTCTTTTCACGGTTTTTTTTTTCAGGTTATTTTTTCAAGACAGAAAAAAACCGTTTTTTTGCAACCCTAGTCATAACTAGAGATGGTGAAAAGCGTTACACTTCAATTTCAATCACTGTGGCTGTCGCACCAGTTGTAAAAAAATCACTGTGATTTTGTTACCCACGACTAACCCTGACTTACCACGGTAAAGTCACTTACTGTAATGTATTCAGATCATTATAGCAATTTTAGCGTGATTTTTTCATACTTCTGCTCACGTAGCCTAGTGTTTTTTTTTTATCATGTCGTTATTATTACCCGCCACTAGTTATGACACAAGTGTAAACTGCCAAATTACACGTTAACACTTTTTTATATAATGGCCACAAAAAAAGCAAAGAAATTAACTGTTATCACTTATCACCACCTACCGATCACCATTTCCTAAATAATACCTATTCATTTTTACAAAACTATGTGATCCGAAAATTCCAAAAATAATGTTTATGAGTTCAGAAAGCCCAAATCTATCCGAGATATTACAATTGAAGTCACCCTCAAAAAATGAAATGTCCATACAAACGGCATTTTGGATTTAAATATGAAAGATGAATAAATTCCCGTCACGTAAGTGTTTAAGTAACAACATTATGTATAGAACTTTAGAAGATATGTACAGAAGTTTGAATTTCGTTAATAACAAGCCCCCCGCTCCAGTAAACATGAAAAATCTAGACAAATCAGCGTGAGTAATTCGTATTGATCTCAAAATCGATACACGGCTTTCTTTAGGTGTTCTAATAAACCACCTAAATTTTTTCTCAGTTCTCTGATGTGACGGCTCGGCTAACGTCAGGATTGTCCTTCTGATTAGTTACCGTGTGAATGTTAATGTATTTATAAATGGAAACTACTTTTTTATAGCCTTTATTATGCCCTGTTGGGTAAAGGCCTCCTCCCTAGACTTCCAGTCATCCTGATCTAAAGCAAACGTCTGTCCAGTTGCGAGATATACGCTCAGATCATGGTCATGGTCATCTTGCTCTCTTCTCCTCGGGTGACCTTAATATTTAAAAAGTAGCTAAATCAGGAAATAATGTTATTAAAATCGATCGAAGGTACTTGCGCCTAAGTTTCCCGGTTCTTAACATGGCCCACTATCAATTACTTTGTATTTTTTTCGCGCCCATGTTCGGTAAATAAAATAGCAGTGTTATACCTACTAAGGTACCAGAGATAAAACAGCAATTTTATATCGAAACCAAAGAAGTTGAACTAAAAAGATGAAAGTGGGCCATCTTAAGAACCGGGCCATCTTGGGCGCAAGTACCTTACTTAGCCCATGGTTTATGTTCAGATTTATTTTATAACTCAAATTCAGTTATCCTATTTAAAAAATTACGGATCCGAACTGCTATACATATTGTAGGTATCCTTATATTCTAATAATATTATAGACGTGAAAGTTTGTACCTATTTAATCCAATATTCCTATATTCAACCCGAGACATAATAGATGGAAGTTCCGCTGATCAAAGTAATCGGAGCGTTTCTAATACCCACGCTTTGACTTGTTTTCACTACACGGTTCTTAGCTTTTTTATTTATTCGTTTTGCGAAATCGTTTGAAATATGATAACGTTCCGTTTGCGACGAACGAATCTGTAGGTGAGTTCCGGGGACTTGACACGATCTCCAAGTCGGCTAGTTGGCTGAAAGATATATAAACGATCCTTTTTGACTTACAGTAGAAGAATTCAAAAATATATCACGACATCAGTAAGCGAACAAATGAATATTTTTCACGATAATTACAGCGACAGCGGTAGAAGCAAGTAAGGCGTAAAGCAAAACGGGCGGCGCCGTGAACGTAACAATTTGCATTACAAATGCACCCGCGATGCGCCAGCCAGCCCTTCGTATAGCGCAGTGCCAGCAGCGGACAATGTCATAATCAACCTCGCGTGGACGCTTTTTGGTCGGCGAATGATTGTCGATTGTGGTACACAATTATTACGATGAGGAAAGGAGTCACATAAAAATGAAATCAGTTTATAATAGTATAACATTTTATACTTCTCGAAAATTTCAAGATAGTGATGCGCACAACACACAACTGAACCAATCAATATATCCAATACTTGAACGTGCATTACAATGAATAAAAAAAAATCTTGTCCAATTACACCATGGAGTTAAAAACTATTCCGTAATTTTAAATCAGAATGTTGTATTTTTATGAAATAAGAATTGAATCGACCGACCCCCTTACATTAGCGATTAAATTGTCAGTTAGTATGAAAATGTTACAACAACATCCATTCTTCATTAGTTACGATGCCAGCCGTATTCGAACCAATAATTTTAAATAGTATCAGACATTCTAGTCCATTAAATATTACACATATATCTGTAAGATTGTACCTGGTAAAAAAAAATACTGATTTAACATAGAATTTACAATCTCTTAAACGCCCATGAACATTTAGAGTTCGATAGGTATTTTACTTTAACATTACAACTAATTTAATAAATCCGTAATTAAGAAGCATAACACTAACTCCATTGCAGTTGCAGTGTTATGCGTTTCAGGTACGGATATGTAAGGGAAGTTAACAACGACATATTTTAAACAGGCAATCGGTTCATCCATAGCAGCTAGTGACACTCGCGATGAAGTGAACCTTACACATACAAAAAAATAATCAAAATCAGTCAGATATCTGTCACATAGATGCACTGTCAAACTTGAAACGTCCCTCTTTTTTCATCGGTGGTTAAATATACACCATAAAGCTGCTTAATGTAGAAACCTGGAAAAACTATTACTACTATATTTTGGACATACGGTATAAAGGGCACAATTGATGCTACTTTCAGAGTTTATTTCCCAACATATTTACTAAATCAATAAAATTGCTTGGTAACCTTAACGTACTTTTGAAAGAACTATGGAAATAAATCGTCGCTACTTTGAAAAAAACTAGTATCTAAATATCATCAAGTTTCTAATAAGAAAAAAAATCATACTGCAAATTATGGTGATTGATCAAATAAGTTCTGGTTAGTCTCATAACATACGAGTACTTTGATAGCCTGGAGTCATTCATTTTACAAATAGTCGAATAGCTCTCGCAACCACATTTTTTTAAAGTTACGGTTATTCGTAAGATACAAGTTTTTTGCTCTAGTATTGTATATTAGCTCGTATAAAATTTAAGTTTCGATTTTTTCAGAGAATACCGTTTTTTGTCATACTACTTGTAACTCATGTAGTCGAAAGCCATAAATTCAATGTATATACAGGGTGTATGGGCAGATCGTCTGCCAAAAGACTAGGGTAGGTAGGTAAGGTCACTTGCAACACATTTTTTTTATAAATTTCTAATAAACAATGTCTTTAAATAATTATATTTGTGTTCTAGCGCGCCATAACCTTCGACTAATAATTATTTAATGTTCTTACGAAATAATGCAATAATAATTTTATCAAAAAAACTCTTCAAAACAAAAACTTAATCCTTCTCAACGATTTTGTCAAGAAAATTGCATAACTACAAAAAAAACATTTTATATTTAATGAACAAAATGATCGACTCGCATGTCATATTTTTCGGTAGTCTATAGAAAGTCTACGTTGAGGAACCAAATGTTGTTACTGATTAATTTGTCTTCTTTTCTTTTAATTTTCACTTTTAAATACAATTTTGTACATCACTGGTTCCTGTACGTTATGAGAATATATTTGGATAATGTGTTGGCGTAATATTTTGGCGTTTGGAGATGCATGCAAAGTCCACTAGCTAATTATCATGACCCAAGAAAACATATTCTTATACCACGCTAATTATGAAGTTTGTTTTTGTTTATTAAAATCACCCCAAAACATAAAATTTGAGGACCAGCGATAGCCGTGATGGCCGTGATGAAGTCCTAAAGTGTCACCCACGTGACCGCCTTCATTTCGGAAGAACATACCTGGCGAAGTATTTTCTTATACCGTGCAGTGTTAGAGATAGATATTACGGCAGATCTGCACCTAATTATTAAGTAACTGAATATATTGTACTTGTTCGACCGATCATTACTTTTGGTGTGATGGTGCAGGAACGATGCGCGGATGATAAAGAAACAAAGGATCTAATTTGACAGTTAGGTTCAATGATCCCTTTATATAAATACAGCGGATGCAATGAATCTACACAAACAATGTACAGCTTGTGTCGTTACTTTAATTTCTTACGTCCAATCTGACAAGTGTCAATGTCAAGCCCATGTTGCCAGCTTTTATTTACAAGGCAGTCGCCACATACTCACCCTAATATAATATCTATATTATTATAAAGTTGTAAAAATGAAATGTCTGTACATTGAAGATATTTTCAAAAAAATGATTGTTACGGACGATTTGGAGGTCACTAAAACGAAAAATATTTTTTTCGGATTTTATGTATGTTTGTATGGGTCGTTGTGGCTTCATCACGCAAAATCGGCTAAACAGATTTCCATAATTTTTGGTACACGGGTAGCTAGGTATCTCCAGATGGTTATAGGATACTTTTTACCCGACTACGCTGAAGAAAAAACGACGGGTTATGACTTTTTCTCCTCCGCGAACGAAATTGCGGGCATCTTCTAGTTATTTTATAAACTAATTAATCAAAAATTAATGTATTTCTACGACAAATAAATTACTTTCATCCGATTGTTTAGGAGTTACTCTAAGTATATTTCTGAAACATCCCCGTGGAATCTTGACCATTAAAAAGCATTTTTAGTTTTTGTGCCATAGTGACACAAAAATGTACAGAAAACCTAAGTAATAATTCCGTGTATGGCGTGAAGCACTTGATAGGTCGAAATATACATTTAAAGAAATTTGAACTTAGGACATGAGTATTATGGTTTAATTTTGTTCAGACTTTACTGACGACTTATCAAATTCTTCACACCATGCACGGAACAAACAATAAACAGGTACTTACCGAAATCCAAAAAGATTTATCCGGTCCAGTAAACTTAGTAAACTTAGCCACTTGTCAGATTGGACGTAAGGAAATAAAGAACGACACAAGCTGTACATTGTTTGTGTAGATTCATTGTATCCGCTGTATTTGTATTACTTGTTATGGCCATTTTTTGGCCGGATGCTGCACTTTGTGATGAAAGCAAGCCGCTTTGCACAGTGATAGTAGGGACCAAACTGAGTGATTTGACCCGCAGCAGTGGAAGTTTCACCCCTTAGGAACAGAGATGGCGCCACTTCTTTCAAAAAATTCTACAAGCTAAAGTTATGGATTGATTTCAATGTTTAATATCTCAAATGAAAGCTTAACATATACGTTACTTATAAAAAAATATTAAAAAAATATGTACTTTAAAATTCTGGCAAAACACAGCATCTTAAGTTTTTTTCTTACTTTATTTGTAGTTTTTACTTGATTTTTAAAAAAAATGTAAGCAATATGAATGGTTTAATGCATAAACATATTACTCAGTAAATAACAAGTATTATAAAAAAAACTCAACACCGATCCCTTTCATACTTTACGAAATATGAAAATTTAAATGTGAACACAAATTTCTTTAAAAACTATTTTAAAAAAATCTACCAGTTAAACTAATACACCGATTTTAATTTTTAATATCCCAAATGAAAGCTGATTACATACATTGTTCATGAAAACATATTTAGATAATATATACTGAATACTTTTGGCAAACAATGCCATCTTAAGTATTTTTTTCTTACTTGATTGGTAGTTTTTGCTTGATTGCTTAAAAACATTGTGTGTTGTATGCAACCTGAATGGTTTAATGCATATGTATATTTCTGAGTAAATAGTGTATTATAAAAAACACCCGACACCGATATCTTTCATACTTCACGAAATATTTAAGTTTAATTGTGCACCATTTATTGACAAATAAATTTCAAAGAAATCTTCAAGTGCAACGAATACTCAGATTTGAATGTATAATATTCTCAGCCTGGACCTTCGAAACGATTGCGAACTGGACGCTCATTTCAAATGAAGAGAGAAGAATGCTGTGACCGAACCAAACGCTACAAAGTGAAAACTTTACTAATTGTAATGTTGACAGAAGAGGCCCAAGAAGCGCGCAACAAGGATTATCGGAAATACAGATTGTACCACGCCAGAAAATACTCACGGGAAATTACCAAGGAAGACGTCATCAACATGTTATCGACGTCGTCCGATCCCTTGTTGTACACTTTAAGAAAGGAGCCCAAAAAAATACATTTAGGTCCCCTTACACGAGGATGCAAAGCAATTTCTTAGTGTTTAGCAAGGACCATTAAAACAAGATGACTGACTATCTCCATACAAAAAGCCGTTCCCTGATTTGTACAACGCCATCAATGGTATAAGAATATATTTTTTTACAATTATTCAACTTTGCAAGCATTACACAGTTATTAAATAATACAATTTATTTATTATTAGCCATGTGCGAACTAATTAATTGGTACTATACTTATGTTTGTTTTACAAATATCATGATGATAATCACAATATTTGAAATTTATTAGTGGACTAGCCTTATTATTATAAACAAAGATCAGAAACAAATGTTTTTTTTTTTTCCGACGATACAGGACTTGAACCAGTGCCTTGAGCCAGACCGGGGCAGCACGCTCTAACCAACTGAGCTAATCGTCCATACCAGTAGTCGACGAATTTTGTCATCTGTTCTTGCTTATGGATCTCTGTATGTTGCATCCGACTCTTTAGCCGTATAACGCCGCCTAGTGCAGAACTGTGAAGTTACTTTCACCACTGTCTGTCTCAAGGTCTGGCTCAAGGCACTGGTTAAAGTCCAGTAGCGTCGGATTTTTTTATCATTTGTTTCTGATCTTTGTTTATAATAATTGGTACTATACTATGTTTTTTTATTCAATTGTAACATAGTTAAATATTTATTTTTCGAGCGCTATCTAGTTTTTGCCAGAGTATCTCCTTGCGACCGGAACACGATCCAAAGTATGGCAACTGACAGTCCTCTTGTTTTAATGGTCCTTGGTATTATAATAAGCTATAGGTACGTTAAGGTTTTTTTTGTATTAGTTGTACATGTATTTGTAAATTATAATTGCAGTAGTTGATGCTACTTTGTAAGTTATTATTGTATTTTGTGCATTTAAAATGTATATTATTAATTGATAATAAATAATTGCTTGTATTTTATTTTCTTTTATTTTTGTCGTTAGTTACCAATATTACGTGTTTTTACGCCCTTCTGATTTCACGTTTTTTAACCTCGGAAAATCCATGATTTATAATTACAGTGATTCCATAATACATGATATAAATGCATGATACACTAATGACGAATGATATTTAGTACACATTCTTATCTTAAATTAGCAGAAATTTCATTAATATTAATAACAAACGGCTGCACGTAGTTTTTTCCGCGCGCCCATACATAGTCTACCACTGTGCGGCCATAGCCTCCCCTCGAGCGCGCAGAGAAACACCAAGAGTTTTAAAAAAAACCTAGTTTTAAAAAGTCTCTGTGAATGAAATCATACACATTACTCAATTTGTGTACTAGATTATATATATATATTAAACATAAGGTAATGTAAACAAGATACAATTTTATCCTCTAATACTTTTATTATTATTATTTTTACGTCTATTAGTTAAATTTCAATTTTTTAAGCAACCCCAACTCAAGCATACAAGCCTTTTGATGCTCCGCTTGCTTCGCTCGCTCCGCTATACATGGTCACAATACAAACCTAACCTAACCTACAGTTTTCGGATTTTGACCCATTTTGACCCTGCACATGGTCACAGTACAAATCTAACCTAACCTACAGTTTTCGGTTTTTGACCCATTTTGACCCTTCGCTCGCTCCTCTATACATGGTCACAATACAAACGTAACCTAGCCTACAGATTTCGGATATTTACCCATTTTGACGCTCCGCTATAAGGTGCGTCCACATTTGTATCATTTGCCCGCATCAGATCATCGTCGCGTGGTATGATCGCGTGTCATGATCACGCGTTTGAACGTTGCGCCGATCGGATCGCTCGAAATCCATTTTGCTACGCGTATCACACAGTTATATCGGACGAGTACGGTATGATCGGCGCGCCGACAGTAAGCGTCCAAGCAGCGCGATACGCAGTCATGCCACGGCACGGTGATCGGATACGAGCAAATGATACAAGTGTGGACGCACCTATACATGGTCCGAATACAAACCTAACCTAACCTACAGTTTTCGGTTATTGACCCATACAGTCATACATACAGTTTAGTAGAAGGAATGAAATGAAATGATGTCCGTATCAATGGCGTGGTGTCCATATAAGCCGGATTCGCACCGGGTTGTCCAAGGACAGGCTTTTATAACCTCCTTTGTCTTTAAATATGAGTAAATGAATACGCTTCAGCTTCCCTAGTAATTTTCCTGCCGCCATGCCTTTGGTCCGTATTCGAAATATTTAAAAGTAAATCAATTATACAGTATTTAGAAGGAAATGATATTAATTTCAGCATTCAAAATATTTAAAAGTAAGTATATAAATTTCCGGAACATGTAAAAGAAACTTGAGAGGCGGTGAATTAATAAAAACTTCTTGCGACGCGTGATGACGGCTAACACGAGTACCGCATTAATGTTACCGGTAAATAAAAATTTGAAGGCATTGTTTAGATTGTTCTATGATATCTATATGATGAAATTGATATAGGTCTTGCATGAAGATGAAGTTAATTTTGCTCAAACAATATTGACTAGTTCGCATATGTTTTTTAAATTCATTTTCGTCAATCGATTTTTTTTATAGCGTATTCATTTACTTTTTTAAATAAATTGACTAGAGTCAGGCTTAGCCAAATATTGTTGACAGATATTTCCTTGTGGTATCACCAATTGTCTATGATTTAAAAAAAGGCTAAGTCTGTTGTCACAGAATGTGACCAGCTCAAGATTTTTTTGGAATTTAGCGCCAAAAATTTGGGTAATAATTCAGTAGCCAGACTCTACCTACACTGAACTCAAGATAAACAGTTAATCCTGACACATGTCGCTAGTGTTGCAACAAGTCGAAAAATATTAAGATCTGGGTCAAGCGTGAGGGGAATGCTGCGTTCGCTTAGATAAGGTGGTCTAGCACAACATGGCTCACCGCGACTACGCTTGTCGCGCAACATAGCATTCCTTGTCTTTCTCAATGGAAAGGAAAAAGAAAGATAACCTTCGTCGCGCAACGGATTATTCGCGGTAGTTCATTTGACTGTTCCTTCGAAGGAACTATAGCGATTTTTTTCTTCGCACTTCACAAGATTTGAAAGAAGTGCGATTATTTTTTGGTCTTTCTTCCTTTGCAAGGAAGAAAGGTGCTACTACGACTTTTACTTCGTGTTCCATCTTTGCATTATATGAAGGAACAACTGAGAACTGTTTTTAGCCATTGTTCCTTTGCCAGAAATAAAGGTTTACAGAGGCAGAAACCTAGTAGACTAACAGAAAATGTTGTTCAAGCAATTATGAGTACCGTGGATAATATAACGCGAAAATTCACACATGCTCATATATGTTACTATGATTATATGCTATTTGTATCGATGTAATTAAAAAAACAAAATTGGATTATTTAATAAGTGCGAAGTATTTAAAAAAATATAACGTTATAGAAAAATATACCACATCATGAATAACTACATTTTTTCGTGTCCACACTTTAATATCAGATTGTTTGACATTTTAAACTGCTAATTAGACACAAAGGTCCGATATGGACTGTTACGTCTTAGTGCACTCCGGCTATATAAACTCCATATTAAATTCCGTTTTGCAAGAAAGAGATAGAATGAAATGTTTGATGGTTTATATCTGGTTATTTTTATAGTTTTCGAAAAAATATTTTTGTCTACTGTGTGTTACATGAATGAGCTTTAAATAAAGCAAAACTTAAAATTCATGCATATTCCCTATTCTATATGAAAGTTTGGCCAATCTGATCAAGTTGGTTTGTTTGTTTTTAATTATTCGTAAGGAGAATGTAGCTGGCCGCAAGTTTTTTTTTCAGTGTCATAGACAATTTGTATGGGATTATATGGCTTATTTTTGAACCCTAGGGGCTAAATGTACTAAGGAAGTATGGATGGCCGTAGTTATTATACAGTATAAAAAAATCACTGCTTCATTTTGTAGACGAAGCAGTGATTTTTTTTCAGCACAAAGCATAGAAGAGGATTCAAACTACTTCTTACTAGAAGCAAAATATTTTAAAAACCTAAATACCTTTTCATGACGTTTTGTATAATCCCGGGATCCCGGGAATTGAAAATATTAAATATTATTTTTATGAAGCCGACTCCATACTCTTGCTTAGCTTTTTCCGGGATTTTGTTAGTTGTAGGTATGAAAGCATCCGAATTTCCGATGCCTGGTAATAAGCACTAGGTACTATAGGAACATTTCACAGAAAATGGTAATTTTAAGTGCATCAAAAAATATAGTCCAATAAATAATTATTTGATGCAGAAGTCATCGTCATACAATAAGGTCATCTCTTTTGAATATTATTTTGGTATTAAACAAGCTAACAGAACATTTTTCACATATAAAAACCAGTCGCGATTTTGTTTCTAACGCTCTACCTATTGTTTGTAATATTGAACCTATGTTTTCTGAGCAATTTAACTATTTAAAATGCTACTTCTAGGCCTATCTAAAAATAGAACTTCTTCTGTTACTGATACGCATTTCAATTTTAGATATCGCTTACGTATTGACATAAAATATTGCCTTGAAAAAGCAGTGTACAAACGCATTTATTGATATTACTAGAAGGCGCCCCGCAACTTCCTTCGTCGACGAGAAAAACTCATAACCCTTCATTTTTTCTTCAGCGTAGTCGGATAAAAAGTATCCTATAACCATCTGGAGATACCCAGCTACCCGTGTACCAAAAATAGTTGAAATCCGTTAAGCCGAATTTGCGTGATGAAGCCACAACGACACATACAAACATACATAAAATCCAAAAAAAAAAATTTTTCGTTTTAGTGACCTCCAAATAGTCCGTAACAATCAATTTTTTGAAAATATCTCCAATGTACAGAAATTTCATTTTTACAACTTTATAATAGTATAGATGTGCTGCCGAAATCGCTGATAATCAGAAATTTCATCCCTGGGAAGCTGTAATAGCTATACCAGAAATATCGAAATTTCATAATATATTTGTCAATGACAGTGAAATAAAATGTAAAATACACGCTTTGGGTGCAAACAATATTATTTTATTTAGTCTAAAGTAGATAGAACTTTATTTTTAAAACCTATTTTCGTACAAGTCCCGTACAAACATTTTTGTCCCGTATAAACCGTTAAGTTTTAATTTTGTTGTTGTTATTCAATTAATATTTCATCACATCTTTTTCGTGTCCATGTTAACATGTGTCTATTATAGTGTATTTTTGTTTTTATCGATTAATTATTCGAATTATGCATTATTAAAACTAAGGCAAGATTGAATTAAACTGGAAACACGGTGGACTGGGTATGTCCCGTACAAACGCTATTATTTTTTGGATTTACTCAGGAATTTGTTACTGTTAAGAAGAATAAATAATTTTTTAGTCTTTCCGTATTCCTATAGTCATATTTGTTGCGAGTTGTGTAGGATAACAAACGGTTTGATGCATACTTTTTATTTATTTTTTAAAATCCGTGCGATTGGTCCCCGTGTGCACCTGTTTTGTCATTCAAATATTTAGATGTTATTTTCATCGTCACAGTTCAAACTATATTAAAATCTAAATACGTCAAACACCATCCCAACTTCCTGTGTGTCACGTGTCTGTGCATAAAGGTGCGACCACATTTGTATCATTTGCCCGTATCAGATCATCGTCGCGTGGCATGATCGAGTGTCACGATCACGCATTTGGACGTTGCGCCGATCCGATCGCTCCAAATCCATGTGGCTACGCGTATCACACACTTAGATCGGACAATCAAGGCATGATCGCCGCGCCGACAGTGAGCATCCAAGCAGCGCGATACGCAGTCATACCAAGCCACGGTGATCGGATACGAGCAAATGATTCAAGTGTAGACGCACCTTTAAGTGTCATTTTGAACTAACAGATATCATGTATCTTATCAATCATTTCTTATAGTTCAAAATCAGCTAGTTTGGACTTCAGATGAAGAGTTTTCAAGTGTCAGTCCGGTTTACAAATCTACGTTTGAAAGATGCCAAGACGAACAAAAAAAAAGCGGGGCATTACCTACTTTTACTGAAACCGTTTCGTCTCATTTTCAAAATTTAGGGAATATATGAAATGTAATAAATTTAATAAATAATTCCTAAACTTACACAGTACAGAAATTATGTAACTTCCTCTTATTGCCACTACTTTTGCCCGATGCTTATGCTTATCACTTTCTCTGTTGACAAAGTATAATGTGGACATATGATTACTGCGCAAAAACAATAATAGTTGGAATAAATTGTAGTAACAAATGAAACAGTTTGTAAAAATCCAAGGTGTCTGCACTGAAATATGATGCCTATTCTCGGGTAATGGACGCAATCACTAGCGGGTTTAAGGGATTTTACACATCCCTCGTCATGTTAAGCCTAAAATTCACCTCAACCTTTGAACTTTGTTTTATGTCAGTGTTGCTTGCAGCGCCAGATCTACGTCTTGACATAGGACACGTGGTGTATTACAACATGTTTGGTCTTTGTCGTATGTTAAAGTTTCAGAGTATGAAAAATAACTAATATGAGTGAGATAATCTAATTGATAAATGAGATTATCGGAAAAACACTTACAGCCCAGTTTCACAGTGAATTGGATAAACTAATGCATAAACATCGAATAATAATTAAGAGTAACTCATAGTTGTATGTAAATAATGGAAGTACACCTACTAATTATATCATAGACATTCTGGACCATTTCCCTAAAAGAAAAAGTACCTCTTAAATTAAAATAAACTTAAACTATGTCACAAATATTCAGTATACCCATAATAGTGAAAAACTCATTTCAGCGTTTAATGTCAAATATCTTCCGAAATTCAGAGATGCTATAAAACAATATTCATATTAAAATAAATCTGCCGTGTAAGCACGGTTCGAAATTAACCGGGGAACCATCTAAAACGTTAGATGGGAAGAATGGGCGGTAAAGCAGCTCTTAATTAAATCAAGTGACACGTCTCAGCGCCTGCCTCAATCACAAGACACGACCCCAATAAACCCATCCGTGTGGTGGGTATCTGCTACCTAACATGGAACTACAATAACCCTGCTACAATTTTAAATCATGATATATTTAAACTTATTATAATATTATTTCTACCAATAAAAAAGCAGAAGTTTTTTATTCCCTCAGTAGCAGGTACCCACAAATAAAATTTAAGTAATAGTGAATGTTAATGTAAATGTCGTTTCGAAAAACGTGTCTACGTGCAATAACGGGTGTGGGGGCTGTGTTGACGTCAGGATTTTGGTTTAAATGTTACTTTTTTAAAGTTAGTTATTTGCGATTATCTCAAAAACCTTTCAAAATACTTGCGCAGTTGCCTTTACAAAAATAATCAACGATAAATGTACTTCATATTTGGTAATTTTTTTTTTGGTAATAGTCAGGTAAAACAAGTGTCGAATTTTATAAAAACCTCTTAGGAGTTGGGGTTGGGGGTATGAGCTGTTATATTTGCCATGCAGCTTAAGATCTGGAGTCGAATCTTCGTAAAGTTATTTTACAAATCTTCTTCTCTGTCGTTTCGCTCTTTGCAGAGCGGTCGAGGTCACGTTGAGGCTTCCACATCGGTGGTAGAGGCGGACACAGCTCTCCGCACGATCTCCCGCCATCTCTCCTTGTTGGCAGTTTGTCTGGCGCAGTCAGATACGCAGTTTCCTACCGCTGTTTTTATTTGGTCAGTCCAACGCATAGGGGACCTGCCACGCGATATGGTTCCATCCACTTTTCCCTACACAACCAGCCGCTCTATGGAGTTGTTATCCCGCCTAGAGACATGGCCAAAGTACTGCAGTATGCGCGACTGTACTACAGCCGATAGACGCTGCTTGATGCCGAGTTCTTGGAGTATGGAAACGTTGGTGCGGAACTCCGTCCACGATATTCAGAGCGTCTTTCTCCAGCACCCCATTTCCAGAGCATCTATCTGTCGCACTGTCCACGTCTCTACCGCGAATAGAAAAATTGGCAATATAAGTGTCCTCACGAGCCGAGAGATTCTTCAAATAGTCAAGATTAAATTAAAATCTATAATCATCAAGAGCCATCGAGGAAGTGACATTTAATACATCTATTTTTATATATGAATTTATATCATTTTGATGAAAGTAATAGATAGGTCGTTCTTAAATTATTCGGCTACGTCTTCTGAGCATTTTCGCTTGGAGGTATAGTTTCGGAGTAATATGGCTATATGTCTAAATCTTAATAATTTACTTTATTTTTGAATCCTTATGCAATTGTGTGAGTATTTTTAAAGATTTTCGATATATAAATCTAAAATCTCAAATAAATGCAAAAAGTATCATTTTAAATAAAATTCCTGACGTCGGCACAGCCCCCACACTTGAGTACTGTTAGGAAGTTTCCTCATGTTTCTTATTGAATACTTTAGACATGCCCATTTTGATCACATTCTCATCTCATCCACATACCAATTCCAAATTGTCCACTTCTTATCTCGTCCACATGCCCAAGTCGTGGCATTTCAGTAACAATATGGACGAGGTGGGAATGTGCCCTTTGACATACTTATCGTTCATTTATAAAGTAAAAAGTTCATACCGTAACGTTAGTAGAATACTAAAAATTCTTATCAATATTGTCTTCATCACCACTGCCTATTTTAGTCCACAGGAATATGCTTCTTCTAGATAACATCACTGAGCACAATCTGCGGACCGCAACGAACCAAGTTTAGATGTTCGAAGATAGTAGTAAACTCATTTTTTTTTTCATTAATTACTTTTTGTATCATAAAGAACATTTGACACATAAACACTTTTGACAAATCAAAAACTGTCACTAGTTTAAAATTTTAAGTATATAATATCAAGACACCTTCGAAATTCGTAAATGCGATCAAAACTTTTGTAAGAAAATCATCCCATACGCGGGCTCACCGTATCACTTCACTCTGTTCAGGACTATGATAGGTCTTAACGTACAACTGTGTTATAAGAAATGACCTCCATCTCCATCCCTATCTAACATTTTCATTACTCGCCGTCCGTGATTAAAGAACTCTGCCCTATACACGGTGGGAACAAAAAATCCGACAGACTTTAACCATCGAATGTACAGCCCATTTGAAGCATTAAAGTGGTATAACGTGTAGTCCGGAAACGCGTTATTGTTAAGATTTTCGTTGTATGTATAAATTCATAAATCTCAAAATCTCATGACTATCACGCCTTAATGATGTGGTGTAACCACTAGGGATTGCAATCCGGTCCAATTCAAGTTTTCCTATTGCGTCAATACAAAATTATGCTTTTTGTCCAGTTTATTAGCCGTGTTTTTGCAAATTAACAAATGAAACAATGGTTTGCCCTAAAAACAGTCGTCAGTCTCACTAGCCACTTTTTTCACAGTTATATGAAAATTTAAGCATCTGCTTCCATGATATTCAGCCTTAACTTAATAACATTAATAACCTGTTTACAGCCACACATGAACACATGGTAACCTTGTCACATAGTAAATATAACAAAATTGAACCTACTTTATAAAACATGAAAATAACACTTCAATTAAAGCAACATTTTATAGTTTAAATCGCCAAATCTAAGAATTTACCACTAATTTGGTGTATTGGATCATGGTTCATGATCGTTCTTTTAACTATGACCCCACTTTTCTTCTCTACTATGTAATATTTAATTAACTTTATTAATATTATAACCGGTATATATATATATATATATATCAACAATAATAAAATATTATACTTCCTTAATATCCGCAATAATAAACATACATAAAGAAAGCTAATCTTTCTCTAATTTTTACATGGTCTACAATGCGAGGTTCAAATAAAGATTCCTTCGCTTACTCGGCTTTGAAGGCACGAGAAGCCAAATAATTTTGCAGCCGTGAGTAACACAACTTTTCACCTCACTAAAGCGATGAAAATCTGAGATGTAAGAAAAACTATGAAATAATTACAAACCGCTTACTTTTTCATTTATAATAAATAAATAATAAATAAATATTACGGGACAATTTTACACAAATCGCTCTAGTCCCATGGTAAGCTCAATAAGGCTTGTGTTATGGGTATTAGGCGACGATATATTTAATAGAAAACATCCAAGACTCAGGAACAGATATTTATGCTCATCACACAAATATTTGCCCTTACCGGGATTTGAACCCAGGACCTCAGCTTCGCAGGCAACGTTACTCCCACTGAGCCAAACCAGTCGTCAAATTTAAAACTATTGATAATGAACCTACGAAAAACACTCATAACAAAACAAACAAATAAACATATAACTTCAAATGACTTCCACGCTAGCGGATAAAACAAACTTTTCCGCGCCGATTTTGGGCTGTAAATGGAACTTTTCCCAGCGAGTGAGGCGAAATACAACATGTTTGGTACCATTATATCCATTGATATCGTATTTTCAAACAGTGTCTTAGGAGATATAACCATGGCAATGAGGCAGAGAAAAAAGTTGACTAACTCACACAGATCACAGATCACAGGTAGTCTGTGAACCCAAATAATAAAAATAAAATGAATATATCGAGGGAGGGCACTCCAATACGAAGGCTGCCTTTTAAGTTCTGTCGTTTGCAACTCTCCCACGATTATTAAAAAAAATAACTAGTATCATCGTAAAATATTTGAATTTAGAACTCGAAAACAAAAGAATGACTAGAGATCGGCCGAATCGTTTCAGTACAGCGTCAATTCAAAGTTGACAAGTCCATGTGAAAATGGAAATTTCGAAGGAAAATTTACGTTCGATAATTTTTTACAACTTCAAAAGAGGTTTAACGCATCTTCAGTGCTATGAAGAGATGACTACTGTTTTTAATAATGAAGCACCATGCCTCCCGCACTGTGATAGGAAACGTGAAGGTCGACCAAAAACAGCCGTGACTCAGGAGAACATTCGTCGAAAATCGCCATGCGACATACCATGAGATTAGCTTCATTGGGCAATTCAGGGACCAGTGTTCAAAATATTTTGCATGACCACTTAGGCGTAAAAAAATTGATCTCACGCTGGATACCACATTTACACACTGAAGACCAAAAAACGTCTCGCGATAGATGGTGTCGCGAAAATCTACGAAAATTCAACCGAGGAAACTCTAAACACCTTTAAGACATTATCAGTGGTGACTAGTCTTGAATATATGCCTACGATCCGGATTCTAAACAGCAGTCGACTGTTTGGGTGTTCCAACATTAGCCAAAACCGACCAAAGTAGTACTACGCTCACGGAGCACTTCGAAAAAAAATGGTTGCCATGTTTGTAGCGAAAAGTGGCCACGTTGCTACCACCCCGTGCTAGAGGATCGTAAAACGGTCAATGCTGACTGGTATACCAGTGTTTGTTTACCAGAAGTTATCAGCGAGTTCCGAAAAAAACAACCCCAGACGTCGTATAGTACTGCGCCACAACAATGCGAGCTCGCACACCGCTAAGCAGACAATTGACTTTTTAAAAGAGCAAAACATCGAAAATTTTGGAGACCCCCGACTTCGGACTTTAATAAGTGTTTCGAAAACTGGTTCGATGGTATGAAAAAGTTTATTACGTATCACGGTGATTACTTTGAAAAACAATAAATACCAATTAACACTGACATTGTCTTTAGATTTACCAAACGACAGAACTTAAAAGGCAGCCCGCATACATGTAAACAGATACATTTTTTTCCGTTAATTTCAACGTCAGGCACATATAGACAACTCTCTATAAAAAAAAAAACATCATTTTTGGAAAAAAATCCCAGATTTAGCATAAATTGTCCTCTACCCAATTTATCTTTTGAACCATATGACTATATGACCAAAAGATACATGAATATTATAAATAATACCGATTTAGTAGATGGGTGCCTCGAACGTATTTTTTATCGGGAGGATTTTTCCCCTACTCGCATTTTGCCACGATCGTGTTTTGTCACGTGTGCTATATGTTTGATCGTACATTTTCCTATAGGTAATTTGCCTACCAGCGTATAGTCCTATATGCTTATTGCCCTACCGTAAATTGACAGATTGCAATTCGCTTTTCTTTTTACGTGTATCACCCTCAAAATATAATAAATGTTTAAAAACATTTAGGCTATTATAGTCACTTTTAATGAAATTGAAAATTTAATGTTGTTTTCGTCATTTTAACCTACAGTCACCAACACATACATGCGAAAAGGTCTAAAATATTTACACACACTCTCTTGACAGTTCAGTAGTGTTAATCCATTTGAGCTTTTCGCCTGTGTAGATATATATTTGCTCCTGGTCCGTACCTGTAGTAATAAAAAAAAACACTTTTTAGGGTTCAATACCAAAAGTGGTAAAAGAGGAACCCTTATGTTGCGACTTTGTCTGTCTGTCTAAAAACCGTCTGACTATTAGAGCGCCATATCTCAAAAACTACATATGCTATCTATTTGATTTTTTTTCTAAAAAAATGACGTATATGAGGGGGGCATAAATTAAAAGTCTAGCGGTATGTACATTTTTGTTTTTTTTTTATTTTTTTTTTAATAAGGAAAATGTGAAAAAATAACACCACCCCCTTTATCTCTGAAGTTTACCAAACGAAAATTTAGAAAATTTTCACAAATTGTATAAATAAACATAAATATTACACGAAAATTATAACCATGTCTCTAACTAGCTTATTATTTTTTAAATTTCAGAAAACCTGTTTGAGCAAGCCGGTTGCTTTAAGTTTGCACCTCATTTGTATGCAATGCTATGGATATCAGGTGCAAAATTAACTCAACCGGAACCGGCTAATATGATAATGTAAGGGTAAGTGAAAGTTTGTACGGAACCCTCGGTGCGCGAGTCCAACTCGCAATGGGCTGGGTTTTGTTTATTATTTGTCATTTATTACCAGACACCTTATTAATTACCTACGTGATACTAAATGCAGCTAGAAAAAGTGGGATTATGAAATGGGAGACCAAGGTAAAAATCGATTATACATAAAGCACACGTGACAAAACACGATCGTGACAAAATGCGATTAGGGGATCCTCCCGATAAAAAATATGTTCGAGGCACCCATCTACCAAATCATAATACCACCGAACATTATCTTCAAGATGATCGGATGAGTGCTGTGTTTGAGTTAATGCCGAAAAACTGCGCTGTTTAACAAACAAAATAAGGTAGTGTTATGAAGATACTACTCTTTTGCTCGTGCACTTTTCACATCGTTTTTTTATCATCAGCAGTGCATTTTTTTGTAGTATCGGTTACGGAAAGCACCCTACACGGAGAAAGGTCCGAGATGCTCTTGGCCGGTTTTTGTGTTATAATGTAAATAGTCGTAAAGTATTAGCGTCAATAATAAAAGAAAAAAATGAAGTGGGCACAGGGGCGCAGACTCGGAAAAACTTTCCCCACTGCGATGCAGTTTTCGTCGTACTCATTACTTAGTTCCATAACGAACCTGCGACGGCTAGCGGCTGGCGGCGAACGCTGCCGCACTTGGGCTTGCTCTCGGTCACACCAATTAATTAACTGGCTAAGCGGTATCGTGTTTTACTTAATGATGTTTACGTTACTCTTCATCATTCATGTTACAGGATATAAACCCGCCATATTACGTGCTAGCGGCAATGCATATTTGCAACTAATATTAACTCATATTCATCGCAAATTTTAAGTTAAAAAAATATGTCTAATAATTACGTTTATTATTTCAGTGACGGAGACGAAAGACTAGTTCGCAGCAATGTAGTTATTTTACTTTTAAATATCAATTCTGAAATAAAAATATAACTACGTTTGCCTGACATAAATAGCAATTTATGCAGTAATTATATAATGTATGATTTTCATTCGAGTACCGCATTTAGGACACGAACCTTGCTGAATGGCCTTATTAAGGTATGAGGACTTAAAAAGCTAATTATATAACATATAAACCTATAAATTAGGAACAGTAAATGAAGCATAGCTAAAAAAAATATTAGAAAAACACTGCGTTCTTTTCATGAAATTCATTATAGTTCTATGCGAAGTTGAATAATATAGGTATTATACTTTAGTGACATATAATATAAACCATAGCGTATATAGTGATAGTACAATATAAAAAGTACGCGTTTTAGTATGATTTGAGGAGTTCTTATTCACAGATTATAAATCGTTCACGAGTAGAATAATATAGTACTCTAAGTTACTGATGACTGAATCCAGTACGTTAAGTTATAGGTTTCACGTCTTATTAACAAACTAGTATTTGCATGGTGCGCGGGGCGCAAGCACCCCGCGAGGCCCCTGTGGGTAGAGTTTTTTTATAAGCAGAGCTTGAACTCTATATAATTGTAGACAGAGAGAACGTTCGAGTTGATAAATTTGCTGTGGGAAGGTGAAAGGAGAGTGAAAAGGAGAAGGGGTCTGCACGCGTGTGTTTGCGTCGCGTTGGCTGACGGTCACCTTTGGTACTACGCGGATGCTCGGCCTTTGCCCTCGCATCGGCTGACGCTCGCCTTCGGGCCTGCGGCTCTCAGTCGACTTATAATCCGGGTGGGCTCGCCCTGCGGGCCCTCGAGCTCGCGTCGGTGGGAGCCGGTCGTGACGCTCCGCACCTTTGGTGCTACGCGGAAGCTCGGCCTTCGGCCTCGCATCGGCTCGCAATAATCCGGTTGGGCTCGCGTAGGTGAAAAACGATCGTGACGTTCCCCGTCGGGCCTGCGGCCTCCATCTAAAATGACTTGGGGTATAGTAAGTGTCTGAGTGGGCTCGCCCTTCGGGCCCTAGGGCTCGCGTAGGTGGGAGCTGGTCGTGACGCTCCGCACCTTGAGTGTTACGCGGAAGCTCGGCCTGCGGCCTCGCGGTCGCTGACGCTCGCCGTCGGGCCTGCGGCCCTCCATCGAGCTTGGCCGCAAACTTGGGTAATTCGGTACACCTATTGCACACGATATACTTATCGTTCGTTTCACAAGAGAACCTCTACTCAAAATGATAGCTTTCTAGGTGCAAAGGTTTGGGCTGGAAATTGATGAGTACCGATGTTGCGGTACTCATGAATTTCCAGCACTACGTTGAAAAAAAACCATTATCTCATTTTTCCCGAAGTGAAAACGCAATAAATATTTAAGAACGTTTTTCCTAAGTCATTTCGAGATATAAGCTTTTCTCAAAGTAATGACTAATAGTTCGAGATGTCCCACAACTAGACGATAGGTGGAAACGCAACTATACGCACATCAAAACAACTATTCGTAACCACTGCGTCACGACATTTAGTCGCTGTGTATCCTGTGATTCTGGTACATCTGAATAGAGACTTTTTCTTCCGGGTGGTGTCAAATATAAATAGTTTATATTTTCACGTGCATTTGTTGAAACTAGAAAAAGAAGCACAAGGCGGGTCACTCATTTTAAATATCATGTTGCAAAAAAGAGACGATATGTTTGTATACTTAACGGTATAATTAGTTCAAAATTACTGTTTCCTGAATACGAGTATATTACCAGTACAGCGTTGGTATGGATGTTAACGATTTTTGGTGATAGCTGGACATCCAAAGATGGTTATTAGTGTTTAAATGATGGTCAAAAAACGTGAGTGGCAAGAGTTGCGATTCGAGACAAACGAGTATCGCAAAGGAAGCGAACGTTATTCGACTTAATTATACTTCGCATACAATATTAATTCTACGGGTAGGCACTATTGAATGTAAGATAAATAAAATCCAGATCAACGTCAAGAGAAGAAAGCAGCAATTAACAAGAAACTACAAATTGATTCGTCAATGCCTAATCTACGGTATACCTTGTTTTTAAATTACATCAACATATGTTACGGCATTATTTGTTAAGTAGGTGCCCCATCAAAAATAAAAGTACACTTTGGTGACATTAAAATACTGTTTAACTGAGCTTTAATGGACAATACACAACAACTTTTTACGGTCCCGTTATATGTTTTCACGGTTCCGTTGCCAAAATGGCAAAACCGGAGCCCTTATAGTTTCGTCATGTCCATCCGTATGTCACAGGCACAGGCATTTTACTCAAAAACTACAAGATGTATTGATGAAATTTGGAGTATAGGTGTCTCGTGCAAGCCGCTACTTAGTTTGATAGTTATTCTCTCCTCTTTCTCTCCTCGGAAAGTTGATCGAATCTCTACTCCAACCATGCCAAGCTGTTCTTGAGGCACCGGGTTTCAGAACCAAGTGTAGTAAAATAATATTTTTACTTTTATAGTCAAGAAAAAGTTACGTAAACCGAATATCCCGAGTACCCTTATGTATTTGCCATACAAAAATGTTATTACAGTACTTAAGTTTTATGCCAAATATTTCATAGAAATTCATAATTTAATAAATTTATTTTGAATTCGATTATTGTTTCTAAGTGAAATAAACAACGCTGTGCTTATTGATTACGGACCTGGATCGTCAAGGAAAAACCACGTCCTAAACGCCGTGCCGGTCAACGAGCGTAATTTGTAATAAGGGACGTATTTATTGCTGGCGCGCATCAAAAAAAGACAAAGCTATAACGCTACATAAGGATTTTTGGCGTAAGCGTCAGATCTAAAATTACAGTGAAATAGAAGATATTACTATGTTGTGTTAACATTTTAGTTAGCGACGTTAAAGATTAAGGGAAGAATGACATCTATACTATTATAAAGTTGTAAAAATTAAATGTCTGGACATTGAAGATATTTTCAAAAAAAATATTGTTACGGACTATTTGGAGGTCACTACAACAATTTTTTTTTATTTAATTTTATGTATGGTTGTATGTGTCGTTGTGGCTTTATCACGCAAAATCGGGTAAACAGATTTCCATAATTTTTGTTACACGGATAGTTGGGTATCTCCAGATAGTTATAGGATACTTTTTACCCGACTATGCTGAAGAAAAAACGACGGGTTATAACTTTTTCACCTCCGCGAACGAAGTGGCGGGCATCTTCTAGTTTTTGAAAAAATTTAGCCGTTATTAATCTCTCGTTTATACAAACGGGACAAAAAACGGAAAATGAATACGAGTTTTCGGATAACTTTTCTATCGTGAAAATTTTAAACAAAGATGTTATAAAGTAAAAAAAAAACCAGCCAGTTTAATATACACTATTTGACAAAAATCTCCCTAAAAAATAGCTTAAATTTTAGATTCACCCCTTAAGTTTAATGTTCATATTTGTAGAGAAATTAAGAATAATGTTGATTTTTGATTTATTTAACTAAACAAATATTAATTTCATTATATTTTTTATCCTTACCCTTAGACTTCAAGACACCATAAGAGAAATAATCCAGTGGCAAATCCACAAATTATGAGCAGTAAAAAATATTTTATTTTCGATCCGGGTGTCGGTAACCTACGTGGTGCTATTTCTTCTAATTTCTCAATGACAATGTAAATGTTACAGATGACACCTCTTTTAACAACAAAATCAAACCATTACTTCCGTAACTAGAAGTAGGTTTTGTGCACTCACAAGCTTTGAGCTCAATTATCTCAAAACTGTATATGTTTACTCCGAAACTGCAAAAATCATTAAAAATAAGTACTTAAGTTGGAGCTTTGTTTTTTTTGGATCTATATGAATTTTTTTTGCACTATTTGCTAGTATCAAAAAATCCATATCTACAATAAGTTACATTTTGCTTGAGAACAACACATATAAAGGTTGTAATCTCCATCTAAAGTACTTTTAAATGAAGCTGTTTCCCGCCACTTGGTTCGTGTAGACATGCAATCAGCCTTTGTGTTTTTCTGATGTCTAAACAACATCAGTCAAAAGTTCCATTGAGATTAGTTCACCATTTTTTTTATTATTAAGAGGAATGTACATACATCGGCCAAAACTTTCGCGTTTATAATATTATTAGGATTCATCATTCATATAAGATCTTAGTAGTACACATAGGAAAAAAAAGACATGGATAGATTTATATTGCCCCTATTGTAATTGAGAAAATCAATTGCTTTTTTATACGATGTTGTAACATCTGGCTGAGACTGTTACTTAAATTAGTTAACAATGACACATATTGCTGGCAAACAAACGTAGGACTCCTAAATAGAGCGCAAGCTATTCTTAAACCATCATCGTCACACCGGTGAGCGAGTCGTCTGCTGATTCATCCACACCTCAAGGTAGCCCACAAGTAAGAACATGCCGTTGACGACGACCAATTACTATTATTTGTATTGGAAAAACACCTGTAATAAAGGTTTCTCGGTTAGCTATATGATTTAGGGCTTTAGGCGACTATATGAACGTAACAACATTATTGTTATAGTTGTACAGGAAACCTCCAGAACACGAACTTCAATAAGATACACACCCCGTTAACACGAAAAAATTACGTAAAACCCTCAAAGTCGAAATAGAAATCCTGAAGATATTTAAGTTACCAGTAATTACTTTCACGGTGTTCCAGTACATATTTGACTCGACATAAGTATACTTTGTCTCTGTACCGCGAAGTAACCAATCCTTTGTTTTGTAACCTCTGTATCGCAAAGTTTATAAGTAGCAATAACTCTGTAACTCCAAAAAAAAGAGATACCAATATGAGTATTTTTGATTTAATTTCAATCGTTCATGCCTCAAACTCATGTTAATTTATCAAACAAAAATACTTAGAACTGCATTAATTTGAGATTATACTTTCTGTACATATTTTTATTTATGGTGGTAATTTAATAAAAATATGCAAGTTATGGTGACTGTAGCGTTACTGCAGAGGCTGCGAAGTACGGGATTGCCGGCCGAGTAGTTATAGATGCCCGAGTGTTAACGAGGCCATTTAGAGATACGAGGCCGACAATCCCTGTTCGAGCCGAGGCTTGTATAGTGCTTTTCTCAAACATGAAATAGAAACCAAATTTTTTTATATAATATTTTTTTCCCACTAAAACGTTGTTTTTAACCGACTTCCAAAAAAAGGAAGAGGTTCTCAATTCGACGATTTTGTTTTTTTTTTAAATATAAATAGTTATTCGTTCTCTTCGCCGCGCCGCGGCGGCGCGGCGGCGCAGCCCGCGCTCGGAGCGAATTGAAACAAAAGACGGTCACTTTGCTGGCCTTGGCCGGCAATTTCGTATGAAATTATCATTATGTGCCCCTCGTTGAGCCGCCCCCGAAATGTGAGACTTCAGGGTCTATTACAAGGAACACAACGTCAATATTTCATTGCATGTTTGAGAAAATAATATTTGTAATATATAAAAAGTAATAGAAACTATAAAAAGGTTTTTAAACTTTCATTTTGCATTACCTAATATCCAGTGGTCGGAATAGGTAGTGCCTCTACCTAAAGTTCACGGGAGTAGGTAATGAAGAGTGGTTATAACCAACAAAAACAATGAATCACTTTTATTGAATGCGGGATATTTACGGGATGAGTTTAATACTTAATACACATAAACCCACTCTTGGCGTCAGTCCTACGAGTACGTCCGACAGCTCTTTTGTATGTCATTGTTAACGCACCTATAAGTATTTGAATTTTCTTGCAGTAGACAATTTACTAAAGGAAACAAGTTCATAATACGATCCCATCCGCGTATTGACACCTGGAATGTTAATAGCTTACTCCAGGCACACAAACTAGGCATAGTGGGCAAAGAAAGAGACAGCCACAATATACCAACCCCAGGGCAACAGTGAAACACATCTCCGCGGTCAGGGCCATTTTAGGACTGCGTCAGGAAGTACGCTGTACTTTTCGAGGCTTGAAAACTCGAGCCGGAGCGGTATGGCCATACTAATACCACCAAGCATGAATGAGTTCGTACTTGGATACAACCCCGTATCTGACAGGATTATTACTATTAAGCTGAACACCAAGCCATGTGTCCTCAATATCGTGCGGATTTACGCCACTACAGCACAATGCACAGAAGAGGATATCAATGAGTTAAACGGCAAACTTCAGGAAACCTTGGATGGCATTCCAAGCCGAGAAATCACATTGATACTAGGAGACTGGCATGCCAAAATAGGAAGCTCAGAGGCAGTTAATGAAATCCAGGACATCATTGGAAAATATGGCCCGGGCAATAGGAACGAGTGAGGTCAGAAGCTTGCAGAGTTCTGTGCTGGCAGAGATTTGGCCATCGGTACCAGCACTAATTTTAACACCACTAGAGACGACTTTATACGTTGAAGTCTTCAGACGACCGTTTCAGGAATCAGACTATATTATATAGATAAGCGCTAGAAATCCTCTGTAAAGAATGTAAAAACTTTCCCTGGAGCCGAGTGCGTATTCAATCACTAGCTGCTTGTCGCTTTCTTCTATATCCGTCTCAAAGCTAAGAACAAAAAATTGCAACTCAAGCCTAACCGATAGGAACAATTACATTTCCGGAATCTCACTGAAGTAAAAGCTTACGGATTTCCATACACCGCCTTACAGCTGGCGCTGGTAAAATTTCATAACCGGGTATTCTATTGGTTATGATCTAAAAATAACCGTAATTATGCAGAAATCGTAGAAAAACATGTCTAAAATGGATATTAAGCTGTGCAAATCTGTCTGCTACTTTCATATTAACAACGAAGTGCTCGCTGCTTCGTCGTTTCAATCATTATTACGTTCCTGGAGCCTATATTGAAGAGATGAGCCGCAATAATTGTAAAATTTTAATCAATTATATTGCACAGCGAGCACTAAATATCGTTTTACCGAATTTTTATTTGTCATTTATTTGTTCCAAATATGCAATAGAACATTGATAGCGCTTGAAACACTTGTAAACTTTCCTAATAATCTAAAATTGAAGAACTTAAATTGGCTAATATAATCTATACTTTCAAAATCACAGACATGATTTAAAAAATGAAAAAGAAAATCATGTACCAAATGTATCTATAAAAAATAACCGAAACCGAACCCGGTTTTCTAATTATTAACCGGGTTTTCAAATTCGCCAATATGGGCGGTTATAAACATCATGCACAGCAGCTGCAAAACTCGTATTTGTTTAAGAAAGTCCGCCTACTAAGCAGAAACTCAAACCCAAATCCTGGGTCATTGAAGACTTCGATGGGCAGCCTTTGTACGAACTCGACTAAATTGCAGAACGCTGGCATGTCTACTGTACAGCTCTACGAAAAACCCTGTACGGCAACAGGTGCTCGACTGTTTTGGAGACCCTGGACCAGGAATCCAACATTCTGAAATCGGAAATAAATGCAGCAATCGATGTGGTCTTAAAGTGAATAAGAACCCAGGACTCGACGACATTACCTCCGAGTTTCTCAAAGCCTTGGGTGACAAAGGAATCAATAGTTTGCATAAGATCTGCAACCACGTATGGCAAAACAGTGAACGGCCAAAAGTCTCGACCCAATCCGTGATCATCACGTTACGTATGAAAGGATCAACGAAGAAATTCGAAAAGTACCGTACACTTGCTCTGATTTCTTATGCTAGCAAAATATTATTCCACGAGATAAACCGCTGAATTCGTCACTATCTTGACTGGCAGATCCCGCAACAACAAACGGTAAAGGCAAAGGCAAGACGGAGCAAATTTTGAACGTAAGGCGTGCAAGTTGTGAAGAAGTTCAATGCATTCAACACACCGGTTAAAACGTGTTTTGTCGACTATTGCAAGGCTTTCGACTGTATCGACTGTGGCTGTTTGTGAGATGTGTTAACGGAATTGGGTGTACCTCGCCACCTTACTGCATTGATACAGTCACAATATCATAACAGCCATGGAATAGTGAAAATCGAGACTGCATCCAATCCGTTCAGTTTACAAAAAGGTGTCCGACAAGGTTGCATTATTTCACCCCTTATTCATTTATTTAATATTTATTGCACAAAAGAAAAACTTATCGTACTAAAGGCGGACTTAATGCCATAGGGCATTCTCTAACCAGTCCACCTTGAGGCAAAGTAGATAAATTGTGGGCGGTGCAACTAATTTCAAACATCTATAACTATTATAAAGTTGTAAAAATGAAATATCTGTACATAGAAGATTAAAAAAAACTGTTTGTAACGGACTATTTGGAATTCAATTCGTAAATCGAATTAATTGTTTTGTTTTTTTTTTATATTTGTATATTCGTATGTGTCGTTGTGGTTTCATCTATCACACCAAAACGGATTTCAACTATTTTCGGTACACGGCTTGCTGGGTATCTCCAGGTGGTTATAGAATACTTTTTACGCGACTACGCTAAAGAAAAAAGAAGGGGTTATGACTTTTTTTTTTCTTCAAAAAGAACGACGGCTGGGATGGTGGCATCACTGTTGGTGGACATAGTACGCCGAAGCCGAGATGGACTGTTTTTTGGTCAGAATGGCGCGAGTTAGTGAAGAACTCGGACTCTCAATTAACAGAACCAAGACTAGGCTTATGACAGTTGATCGAACGAGCAAACCGGAACTCAGCGGAACACTCAACTTAGAAATAACAGATAACATTGTATACCTAGGTTCTATCCTGAGCAATACTGGCTCATGTGAATCTGAAAATCGCAGAAGGATCGGGATGGCAAAAGGTGCCATGTTGCAGCTAGGCAAAATATGGAAGGACAGACACACCTCTAGTAATACTTGGTCCAAACACTGGTGCTCTCCATATTTACATACGGCGCGTGCCTATATCATTATCATTATTGTTCAAGCCTGTTTGGTTGATCTGGTTTCAATAATCATGCATAAGTAAAGCACAGTAGTACAAACACTTGTAATAAATCTAAAATAATAAATGATTACCGTATTTATAAGAGAGGAATAATAAATTCCAAAAAAATAGTATTTACTTTTAATAAATTAATAGTTTAACACTAAAAAAACACGCTTTACAAGACTTTTCTAACAAATCCAAACACAGCTATGATACGATGTCCCATCATGAAGTTTATAACTTCAGGCTCTATCATCAGATCAGTTCGTCAGTACCATATTAGTGTATTGTCATCAGAACTACATACAGCTGCCAATTTTCATGACGCTACGATCCTTGGAAGCTGGTTAAATTAGTAACCTTAGATTCCATTACATAGTTAGTTACATACAGGTCGACCTAATAAAAGTGTGTTAAAAACAGAAACAAATTTCAGTACGGCAAGTATACCAACAAACGGTGACCGGAAATTAGAGGAAATTGCAGGATAAAATGAATCTCACAGATTAAGTGGACCCTCCGTATTAAGGTAACATATTTTAGGTTATGGTCTCCAGTAAAACTCCCTTAGGGCTTGCCGTATTTGGGTAAAAATTACACTCTACGTACTGATTACTAGCATTTAACAATCGGTGATAATGATATCAATTCTGCTACCTATACAAAGAAAAATAAGACCCCAACATGCCGCTTTGTTTTAATTGATGACGTTTCATAAACAATACAAAAAGTTGGCATAAGTGGTTTCCATCAATCACACCAACAGAGCCCGTGTTTCCGGACTCGGCCTGGTGGAGCGAAACATTTCTTTGAATAATGAATGTGAAGGTAGGAAGGTAGGTATCGTGCTCCGTAACTGGACGTGATATACGCCGTCGTCGGCCGCATGCATAATTTCACTTATTTTATGTGGTTAATTGTCGAAAATGACCGCTAGGAAAATATATTACAACGCTAGAAGCCGGCACTGTTGGTGGCAGCTAATGTATTCCAGCGCTCATGCGCTCCGTGGTCCGCCCTCTCCTTCGCGTTACCTGGCTCTTTGTTTAGATACATGTATTGTGTGACGGGCAGGCAACCTCATCCACACTGATATGTTCTGTACGGACATAATTCTTACTTGGAGATTATATTCACTAGAACACACAAAGTACATTTCAAAAGTAAATTTATATAGGTAAAAGGACGTGCAAACCCCATTACTTAACTATGGGAGATCCAAAATGTATTTAACTCTTTCGATGTAGGGCCTATACTAAAAGTTGATTAGCATCTTTAGTAGGCTTAGGGTGAAATCTTAGACGTGACGGAAATATCACGTCTAAGATTTCACATAGTTACTTTTACCAAGTAAACCTACTGTCACTACTATTCAGGAAAAGGCTCGTATCGAACCTCATATCATACCGAGACCGACCTTAAATATAATGTTACGAGTAGAACGATTAGCTTTAGGTATTATTACTACAGCTTTCTCTGGATCAATAAAATCATTTAGGTTTGAAAGTAAATTTGACTGAATGTTGATATAAAAATGCTGAAAAGGGATCACTCAAGTCACGTATCAGAAATACACTATGATAGTAAAATATGACTTCCAGATTATACCTCAAAGAGCTGAGGAAGTAGTAAAGTCAGAAGTAATATTATATAGAGAGCGTTTTATTTAGTAGAACGATGAATGGAGGAGATGGGGTAGAGCGATACGGCTAGAGGCAGCGGCAGGCGCGGGACGTTAGGAACATTCACACATCAAAGTAGTTAAACTGAAAACCTTGCTACTATATTTACAGATAGACAAATACGGCAAACAAGTAACCGTCCGTAAAAAAACACGAAATTAAATGGAAACCGCCTGCAGCCGGGCGCCGCTTAGTCATGCAAATAGTGTAAGATGAAAGTACAAGTAGAGGTAAGCGACCATTACGAGTGTAGTGTATAGCAAGTAAGTTGACCACGTGCAGTAGCCGGCTTTCGGGGCTTATCCAGAGTTGGGGTCCCTCTTGGCCTGGACCAGGAGGACAGAGCCTTTGTAATTTAATATCGGCTGCCAAGGTATGAATGAAACTATTTCTGGTACACGGGTAGCTGGTCATGCACAGATGGTTATATGATACCATTTAACGAACCGATTACGCTGACGAATAAAAGTAAGTTATATTTTTTTTCTCCGCTGATGAACTTGCCTTCTAGTTGGCTGTATGAGGCCACGAGTGTGCCCCTTAAACTTAAAAAGTACCAATACGTTTGTACTTTTCTTGAATATTGAATACGTTTCACAGGTATCGGCATCAGACTCGAGGGGAATGACTGCACACACAGTTGCATGGAGTACCTACAAATATAGTAGTAAATTAATGACTGAGCGCGAATGAGATTGAAGTGTACACGTGACTGATTGCATTAAATGAAATTATTTAATACGGATTAAAATATCACGCCAATAACAAAAATAATATTTTACCTCCTTTAACAACACTAATTTAACCCTTCGCATGTCGTAGTCTCGTATCCGTAATATACCTGCCGTGTGCCAGCGAAGGGCACAGTTTATACCCGACGGCTGCCGTGACCAGATCCGGACACACATCAATTGTCACCGTGTTCCCATATCCATAATGGCTTCCAAATCCAAATAACCAATATGTGATATGTCAAATTTGGTAACGGATACGGGACACAGTAGCCGACAGGTATATGTAGTAGTCCAGAGGCGTGGTGTCAGTAAAATAACAAGGGAAGCCGAAGCGTATTCATTTACCTATATTCAAAGAAAAAGGTGGTTAAAAGCCTTTACTTGGGAAACCCGGTGGGAATCGGCTTATATGGACGCCACGCCACTTATATGTACGAATCACAGATGGGCATTATTCGTATAAGATTTCATCCGAATAAATATTCGGATTTTCAGTTTCGAAAAGATATATATTTAGTGTATTATGCTAAAAGGTGATTGTCTATGGTGAAGGTGATGTCGAAAAATAAAATGACATTTAATAAAAGTTATTTATAACATGCTCATTCTCGCTTTTTATTGAACGCCTCTCGTAGTCTAACATCCAACAACTTTGATAAGCAAATATAAGAAACTGGCATGGTGATTTACTATATTTTTTTTGTATGAAATATTATTTATTCCTCCTTGCTACATTAGAATACTTTAATTCCTGACTTAATTGGTTTTTATTGACACAAAAAATATATAAGCGTCTTAAAACGTTGTGCCCGTTTTAACGTAACGCGAGTTACCAGTACATTTTATTGAGATAGGACGGGGCGACGAGGGTTCACAATGTTGTATTTAAACGTACAAGGAAAGTAAAACGAATATTTCTGAAGTATGTTCCGCAATGAAACGTTCAAATAAAAGCGTAAGTTATTACAGATTAAATATTTAAAGATATATTTATAAAAGACAAGTTCATATAATAATAAAAATTATTTAAATCGATGAATTGTTTATAGTACTTTCTCGCCGGAGACGCTCACCGACACCCGGCTTGCCTCTACTTTGAGAAATTGCTGAATCGCATAGCAGGATCGCGTTCTTAGGCAACACTAACAACGAGCTCTGTTAAGGTTTAACGATATTATAGCAAAGGCATGGGAAAGTCGATCATTACCAAATCACCAACAGATTATTAATTAAAAGCCCAGTTACCATAAAAATAACTAAGTTTTGGAGCTCTTCAGGACTTAAATCTAGTAGCACTGACTGTTACAACAAGTATATCATCAGTACTTTGAAGAAAGACCCGACTGCAGAATAGCATGTATCCCTCCCACGGGCCACAGCTAAGACGAAATTAACGACATCTCGAAAAACAACCCTCCTGACACAGGTGGGTAAAATAGGATATACTAAGTTAAATGTAATTTGTTATGAACATTGTGAAGTGTAATTACCTAATGTGCATTAAGCATTAAATATGGTTAATAATATAACATAATATAACTCATATACAATTGGTGTCAAAAAAACCCTTTACTCCTGATAAATACACAAATAGTTGTAACGTGCCCACCTAACCATGAATTCTTTCGCAAAGCAAGCAATGCATGAAACACAATAATAAATCGTACAGTCCTCTCCTGCCATATTTAAATATAATCTCAAGTATTATGTCATTCTCTTAATAATCAGCTATATAACACTGAATAGGGATGTTGACAACTTTTCTATGAGGTATGTTATAGAGAACCTATACATAATAGAAATACTGGTGAAAAAACTACTTCAATTCAATGTCATATAAACTCCAAGAGATACGACAACCTTAGAATCACACTGTTGGACGTCACAGCTTTCTACAACGTATGAGGAAATTAAGAACCTTGTTCTGCAGCTATGTTAAAACTTGCTTTTATTGAAACGGTTTCATAACAAAAGTTACCATACATTTCATGAGTTATTCAATGATATTGTTATGTATTTATGTATGTATTTTCATACTTTAAAAATGGACTTTCCCATCTAACTTAAAGGCTCATAAAACAAGCTACATGTAAGGTATCGAACACAAAAATTTGTTTTTTAGGATTTACATCATAAAAACTACCATTTCGCATCAAAATTGTATTATTACTTGACTACAGTCAACATCCCTATTGCCAGCAGATCACATCAACGATGATCATGTAAAATAAAGGAAGTCTACAATATAAATTATTTAACTAGAAATTGTACCTTACGAAGGTAAACGTTATGTTCAAATGAGATGTGTTGTTTGTGTTGTTCAAATGTGATAGATGATGGTACGCAACCTCTCTATCAATTTTTCTTTCCATATACATATATGATAGAATTAACGTTCTCGGCGACGTCCGCTTTAGAGATGAATAAAAAAAATGGACGAATTTAGTTAGATATTTTTGGGTAGCTTTCATCTGAAGGTGGGGGGGTTCTGGGTTACTAAAATCGGAATATAAATTACGTAATAAGATACTTTGAATAAAAATACCGTCATAATATAAATAGCACCAGAGTGGATAAAATATAAATAGTGACCGAGTGGATAAAATCTATCGTTGGTAACATTATTTTTTACTTGTATAGTATACTACAGGAAGAAATAAGACAAAGATTCATAAGAAGACTGTATATTTTACAGTGTTATTCTACATCTTTCGGAATTATATTGCCATCTTGAAAATAATGTATTTTAATTGAGTAACGCGCGGTTTTACATGACACTAGAATTCGCCGCGTGACTAAGTTCGCGTTGAACTCGTAACTTTTTATTTAATTTCCTACGGCCCAGAGTAATTTATGCAGTTTTGAATTTCGTTCTTTCGAACTTTCGTGAATTTGATGAGAGTTCAATACTCAATTTAAATCGGTTATATTATTAGTACACGTGTTTTGGTTAGAAAACATACAAAATATGAGTAAAATTTTCTGAAAGTAAACAAAATGACGCGGCTTACAATTTGCAATTTAAGGTCTTTTCCAGCAGCTGCTGCTGCAGTCGGCGACGTCGCCACAGGTGACAGCCATTGATGGAGATTAATATAACGCTTTGGTAAAAGTTTTAGAGAAACGTCCGCTTGCGCATAAGCTCGTTCTAGACAAGCAGCAGCAGTACCATCCAGCGCGAGCGCCGGTTCGAGTAAAGCGCCACTATTTTCTAACACTACCATGATTGTAACAAAATATAAGCAATCAACAACACAACACTTAAGTCACTTAGCTAGCGGTCTATGTGAAACGGGACTACATTGTCTATTTCGCAGCACGTGCCGACACAGCGGCGAGAGTCGCGGAACTGGCGCGGCGCGCACCTGCCGTCGCGGTCACCGCCCGCGCCCCGCTTGCGCCTCCCACCGATTTGACAACAAACACCGCTGCTGCACCTAGCGCCCTGTACTGTCAACCTCATAAAGCGTAATAATGTACTAAATTCTTATTTTTTTGATAGCTTGTCGACTAACATTATGTAAACGCTTATTAAAAAAAACTATTGTCAATATCGTTCATTATTTATAGATATTTTAAAAGTATCGACCATTATTTTGTTCCTCCGTGTAAACAATGAGCATAAATATTTAGCTGCGATAGTGAAGAAACTAGAGAATTATTGTTAACGTGTGACTCTTCATACAGTTGACTGACACATTGTCAATCAGATAAACAATAAATTGACTTCGTTATTGTTTAGCTATTGCATCTCTACGATTATATTTAGCTAAAATTTATATTTACTAATGTATAAAAAAACGCTGTAAAATGACATCTTTACTCGAATATTGTGGCAATTTTCCGTTTTTGGTGGTACGTGACAAACACGTATACTTACTGTTCTTATTGTAACCAAATACGAAAAGATATCGGGCAATCCTATATTTATGTTACAGTACAGTAGATGAGACAAAGACCGTTTGCAACAAAATGTTGCTAATGTCCTCATTGGTGCTCTTAGAGATCATAATGCAAGCAGACCACACATTATTGATTCTAAAGTTCTCGACTGTACAAACAACGTCACCATAAAAGATTTAGTTCTCAACTCATTCAACATTTTTTTTTTAATTAATACTACTTCGTTACAGCATGTCACACGGAATTTTAAATACAAACATCACCTGTGTGCAAGATTAGGTACGTAATTTTTACATCATCCGCACTTTTTGTCCGACCCCTGACCATTACAAATTAAACAGTTTAAAAATACCTATAAAACATACATGTTAGTTAAGGTATAGCTTATTTATCAATAAACATTAATTTCTAGTATTTTTTATTACATCTAAGTTTGTAGCTATTATCGATCAAGATCGACTTTTTTGGTTTAGTAAACTAACTGGGCGTAAATATTACGAAAATATAGTCTAGTGATTAAATAGTTTTATATATAAAACTGCAATGATAGAGAGAAACAATCCCTTGTTCAGGTAGGGTAAGATTTCCTTCAGCATTATATCGTCGAACCCTACGGCGAACTGTGTCTACTCACATTTAATCGTCGTGCTATCTCATGAATACCTATTCCTTCCTGGTGTAACTCTACTATTTGAGCTCTTATAGATCACGGTTAGCGGCAAGCATTTTATTGTCAAAATTAACGACGCCTTTGAAATTTTTTCTACAATTTTCTCGATTGACACTGACACATGTTCGTAATTTGAAAAGCAAATGATAACTTTTCGCAAAGAGGTTATCTATAATTTAAAGGTGCGTCCACATATCATTTACTCGTATCCGATCACCGTGCCTCGGCATGACTGCGTATCGCGCTGTTTGGACGCTCACTGTTGTCGCCGCGATCATGCCTTGCTTGTCTGATCTAAGTGTGTGATACGCGTAGCAACATGGATTTCGAGCGATCGGATCGGCGCAACGTCCAAACGCGTGATCTAGACACGCGATCATGCCACGAAGATCTGATCGGGCAAATGATACAAATGTGGACGCACCTTAAAGTGACAAATAATTCGTATTGACATTTCAATACAATCATTAAAATAGAATTTTCGACCTTAATGTATTGCGAATTCTTGTTTGACTGAAACAACATCCAACGAAATGAGTAGAGAATTAAATTCCTTGACTGTACTACCAGTCTCTCTCTAAAATCAAAGACAGACAGACGGACAAAGCTGAATTATGACGATTCCTAGTTGACTACGGAACACTAAACACACCACACATTTAAACCGTGTGACATAATTTTGATAGGAGTGAGCATACTTGTTCTACTCTGGTATATGCCATGAAATTCGAGAATAAAGAATTTTACTGTCATGTGACAATTTTGTGTGTATATGGTGTGATTGTTGAGCATTTGTAGCCACAAATGTAAAGCCATATTGCTTCTGTACACCTCGATATTTTATAACACGCAGACAATGGCACAAGGATGTGAATAAGATGAGGAGGACGACAAATTGCTCGAACTAAAGTTCGCAACGACAGGAGGAAACGCCCCTACGCCACTACCACAATTGTTTAAGCACCACTGTAAACAATTTATTTTAATCTACAACAATCGAAAACTAAAGTTGACGCCAGTAAGCAATTATTTATTAAGTTAAACTTAAACAATAAGGAGCACGAAGAAAAGTAATATAATTTTTGCGTGCGCTGCAAGCGACAACAAGCGACGCTATTCAGTAAATACATTGAATCCGGAACAGTAAGACCAAACACAACAAATGTGCCCTTGCGATAGTGTGATTCCAACTTGAATCCAATTTATAAGAACGTCCCCGGGAGGGATATGTGGAAACAATGATAAAACTTGTCAAAATTCGATTACATGTCGCCCTTACTAGACTGAAAATGGCAATGAGGACGTTCGTAATAGAATTGACGACACGCACAATAAAAGCCACCCCAATATAATAATTATGAAGGTGCATTACGATAACATACACGACGCAATATTTTTATTTTTGCTTCTACTTTAAAGTATAAAATGTAGAATAAACCGCACGTTTAAAAAATATGGAAATACTATAGTGTATTGCAAAAAATATCAAAATATTTGTGATACTTGTTTAGAATTGGTCCATATCTTATGCATCGGAGCTAGTAATAGCAAATCATAGCCTATAATGGTTACTACAAGATAAAGGATTCGATTTCTCGAGATGCCTTAAAAGTCGTAAAATAATAAAGCAATTAAGTCCTATGAAGGCATACTTTTTCCTTGTCCCCCGTTCAGTTTTCTCTAAAGCGGTTGCGTCACAGCTTTTCGTTTGTGTATTTTAAGAGCCAAGGAAAAGCAGCCTGTCGTTCACGTACAATAGTATGCACAGCAAGTTGAGCATGCTGCCTAGTTTACGAACTACGCCTTCGTTTACACATTGTAAACAAAATAGCTGTATTTGGCACAATTTTATAACAAGTGAACTAAGCATGTTGCATTTTAATTTTATAAATGAACACAAGTTGTGACATAAAATAAATAATAGCCCTCCCATAAAAAAAATATATTTTACACTATACAATATAGATAAAATGTCTGGTATAAGCATTTTCGAATTTTGAAGTCTCTCGGGAAACCATTAAATAAAATGGAGACTAATATTAACTTTAATTGATGCGTGATTTTAATGTGTTTTATTAAGGATTTTTGCAAAAAAGCTAGGAGTGTAATAATACTGGGATAATATGCCGACAAGTTTTTCATTTTAGTGAATTCATCATTAAACAAGCTTTTAAACCATATACACCACCAATCCCAAAACAGTTGGTAATTGTTTTTATCACTCAAAATACTTGTGACAGACCTTATGACCCGACTAAGTATATCATTGCTTTACCCGTCTTTCTTAGGATACCATTGACTCGAGCCCATTAAAGGTCGATTGGGTATCACTGCGGGATATAAGTTGTGTTATTCCGGTACAAACGCAGGTTTCTGAGTCTGGAGAGTTTATCGTTACTCGCTTTGTAACATTGCGAACAGGAAGTGTCGTAAAGTCAGCTTTATTGTTAATTTCATCGTCAATTATCAAAAGTGTTTTTTTAACGAGGGTAATTAGCTATTAGCACTATGAGATGAGATAATTATATGGCATATCCTCAATATACTTAAAAAAATTAAGGATTTTAATAAAAAATATGGGGTTTAGTGCTCACTGCTAACATAATGTATTGCCTTAACGCAACAACAGTGATGCAAAACAAGGAGATATCTCTTTTTCTGACGCCATTTTCGTCAAAGTACATTATTTATCGAGGAAATAATTAACTAAAGCAGATGAGAATTCTAATCATTAATTATTTCACAATTCAAAGGATTCGAAGGCAGTCGTCCATCTTAATGTTGTTACTGTCATTCTCAACGACATAATTAACGCTCTTTCCACGGAAAACTCAAACGGGGCATTTTAAATGAAGTTCTTTAATTGTTTTGCATATTGATAAAATATATTATTTACTTACAATCAATATTGAGATGTGGATAACAATAAAACTATCATGAAATGCTTCACAGGAAGCGAATTTATTTAGATATTTCTACATTTCAAATTGTATCAACTCAGTATTTATTTAAAATACTTCATTGTACAATATACAGAGTGGTCCAAATACTCACCCAATTTTTTTTTACATTTCTCGCAAGAAGGTGTATCCGAAAACTCCCATGTATATTAAGCGATTTTACATAGTTTAGAAATTACAATTTTTAAAGGTGCAATTTCTAAATTTCTACCGGAACGGCTTGAGAAAATAGATTTTTACATTAACGATTTACGCTAATGCTTAAAGTACCCTTTAAAGGCCAAGTCACACCGGATGCGTGCGCAGCACGTGCACGTGTGCGTGGCGTGCACAGCACCCTTGTGAAACCGAGAGCTGCGCACGCAAAGCTGCGCACGCGTGCTGCAGAGCTGTGCACGCAACGGTGGCGCACGCTGCAGCACCGTTGCGTGACTGGCTGCCATTTTGTTTTGCGTAGTCTTTTCATTATGCTCGATAGCAGTTAGTCAGACGAAGAAGAAGCTTTACTGCTTCTACTTTTAATTCATAAACTCGTGCAGCGCCAAAAAGACTGTGGATTCATGACATAAATAAAAGCAAACAAAAATACAGTGAATATCACAATCTGTGCCGCGAACTTGAATCGTATGAAGACCGTTTTTTTTTTTTTGGTATTTTCGCATTTCCAGAGTTTCTTTTGAAGAACTCCATGGTTTATTGGAGCTTTTTATTATGAAAAAAAAAATGATATTAACTACAGGAAGCCTAGTTCCCATGACAAGCTTTCATACGACGATTTTTTATAATGTTTGTGTTTTGGTTATAACTACATTCGTACTTGCGCACAGGTTCTATAATTTTTCCTTTTATTTGGCAATCCCTACAAAAACCTCCACGCGCCCCGGCCAAGTTGTAAAGAAACACAGAGCTATATAGCACCTGCGCAGCACCGAGCAGTGCGTGTCCCGACCGACGGTTCGCCGTCTCATAGGGCACGCCGGTAAATACAACGTCATCACAGCACTCCGCTGCGTGAGCGCGTTTAAGCAGCACGCAGCCGTTTTGTCTCGACGGAGCTGGGTTGCGTGCAAGTCACGCGGAGGCGCACGCCACGCAAGCGGTGTGCCATCTACT
Source organism: Hedya salicella (assembly GCA_905404275.2). NCBI lineage: Eukaryota > Metazoa > Arthropoda > Insecta > Lepidoptera > Tortricidae > Hedya > Hedya salicella. The sequence goes on from FR990096.1 coordinate 47,334,440, forward strand.
ATGACGTTTCATACGATACAACGCGCACGCCACGCACACGCGCACTTGCTGCGCACGCATCCGGTGTGGCTTGGCCATAATAGTAAAAATAATGGACTACCTACCTTTCATACAAATTAATGAAAAAAGGGTCGGAGGTGAAAAAATTTGGGTTAGAGTTACACGGAGTCACATAATACAAAAAAAGTAGGCCTTAATACGCCATTTTTTTTATGAAACCGGCTTCCCCAATTTAGTTAGGTGCAAAATATTTAAAAACCAAAAATTATGACCAACATTCTTATTAGAGTGTGGCTACTGAAATATTACCCAAACTTTCGGCGCGAAATTCAAAAAATCTTGGACTGGTCACACACTTTGTGAAGTAGGCATTATAGTTTTGATATTAGAAAATATTTTTTATTTTTTGTGCACGCGTAAGGTACCTAAACCTACGAAAATAAGTAAATAAAATATACGTTGACGTGCACTCAAAGTCAGCTCACATAATTTCTACCACTATATGTACAGTACAGTGAACGACAAACACACATTGATACACTTTCTCACCATATAACATTGTAACAAGGCGAAAAATAAATAAGATCTAGCTCGATAATACCATAATATTAATCCATCACTAATGTCTGTGGTTAGGTTAAGTAGGTATAGACATGGGTAGGTTAGAGTGTTGCTCCGGCATCGGCACGATGGGCCAAGTGCGGGATTCCATCGACGCGCTCATCGCTCATATATAGAAATTTTTGGTCAAGATATTTTTATATCAAATTACTACTGACCAGTCCGCAGATTTCTTCTGAATATTGGTTTTCAGAAACTCCTTACGTTCCAATGTTTTCATTTTATTGATATTTTTTAGAACTTCTGGTTTATCCGTTTCTTTACTCATTTTGTCCGGTGTATGAGATTCAGGTATTGATAAATTCACGTATCTAATGATAGTTATAGGCAAATTTTAGAACTAGTACACAAAGTATCAAAATATTAATAGAGCACCAACCTACTAAATTGACAACAGACTTTTAGCCATTTTTTTAATCATAGACAATTGGTGTCAACAATATTTGGCTAGCCAGACTATACACTCAGGTATATATAGCGTAGGGCAAAAAGAACATGGCAAGCAAAACGGATACCTTTCGTATCTCCCTCTTTTAAGTTAGAGAGAGAGAGACGACATGCATGCGCTCGGTGATGTGATAGCTCACTCCACGTACTCACAAATTAGTACAGCGTGGCAAGGCAGGCGCGATAGATGTGGGAGCAATGGTCTGTACTTGGTTTAACGCGCAAAAAATAAAATATCTTAAAGGTAAGCACATCCATACTAAAGAAGGTTTCTTCATCCAGTCCCCCTATATCCATACTAATATTATAAATGCGAAAGTGTGTATGTCTGTTTCCTCTTCACGTTTAAACCGCTGAACTCATTTGGATGAAATTTGGTATGGAGATAGTTTGAGTCCCGGTGACGGATATAGGCTACTTTTTATCCCCGAAAAATACCCTTATCCGCGATAAACGAATTTAAGGCGGACGAAGTCGCGGGCAGAAACTAGTAATATACTATGTAAGCTTCTATGACTTCAGTGATCGAGAACTATTGTTGGACACCAACCCCTCTGTTTGTTGTTTTTTTTTCCCCTTTTTCGTATGAAACCCTAAAAATAAGTGATTACTGGTTATTTGAAAGTAATTGAAACGTAAAAAAAATATATTATTATATTTTTTGTATTTAGTCATTGCGGCATCATCCATCACGTCAAATCGGTTAAACAGATTTTAATTATTTTTGGTACTTAAGACACTGGACAGCCTGGATGGTTGTATTTTTACAAAACAAAAAAGAAGGTTATAACTTTTTTCTCCTCCGTGAAAGAAGTAGGTGGGCACAAAATGTTAATGTCAAATAAACGAAATTATTTGCTCGAGATATTTTTTTGTTTAATAAAAATATATCGATCGAATTATGATAAACTTAGGGCACACAAAATAATACTTATTCTCATCGGCATACATAAAATATGTGCCAATGTATGTTCCCTTTTCTTATTAAAATGTCTTCAAATATCAGACATTCTCTTTTTAGGACTTTATAAAAATAAATCGAAATAGTGTATTAACGTTATTTCAAGGACGCTACTAACGTGGTTATAGGCGCACCGACACTCATCGGATTGGTCAATTATTCAGAAGACATGCCGCTCCCAGCCGCATCATCCGCTTGCTGCCAAATTAAAAGTAAATAACGAAATGAAAACAAGCGCCCTCCTGCCGCGAGAGACCCGCAAACCTTTTACCGCTGTCGAGTAAACCACTATATAGCTATCACTATCAATTAATCGCGAGTCTGTTAGGCAATGCCACAATGCAGTTGTCTACGAGTAAAACATTGAACTTAATCTTAAGTATTCTCAAAAGTTTGAGGTTACAATACCGGTCAAGTTTGACTTCATGGATTGTTGCATAAGTTATGTTTCCAAAATCCAAAATTTCCAGCCTAGAAAAAGAATACAAGTACATAAATTTACAAAACTTTTTTTATATTTCACTCAGTAGCTTTGTCCTCAATATGGGCGTAAATTGTTCGGGTGACTTCATCATCCGAAGAAACTTATCTACTTAAATCTAAATAATGTTTCTAGCACAAATGATAGTCACTCGAGGCCAGGAAGGGACTAGAGTTTGTCCACCGAGTCATTCGTTTCCCTTCAAAAAGGCGGAAGGGCCTGTATCGCGTCATTCGTAAATTCCGCTCCACACGCCGAGCGGGCCAATGAGCACAAGGGACGCATTTATTACTCGCGCTCATCAAAGAAAGAGAAAGCTAATAGAGTCTGGAAAATGAAAGATGAGAATGAAATCAACCGCGAAATTTAAAAATGTAGCTTCGGTGTGTCTGCATGAGCTAGAGCTAAACAAATTCATTGTTTTGCCATTAATTATAAAGTTATTAGTTAGTCAGAAAAGCATTCAAATTTGTGTATATCGAGCTCATACAGACACACTGCAGCTAAATTTTTAAATTTCGCGGTTGACTCCATTCACATCTTTCATTTGCCAGACTACACTACATGCTTGGAGTTTTTTGGAGTGAGCGCCAGGTGAAAAAGTAAAATGAAATCGAAGATACCTATTATTATATTTTATTAACATTTCAGTTAATCACGTAAAAGATAAAGAGAAAAATGACATTTTACATATTTAGGCGTTTATTAATCTATCGTTTGAACAAACTAGACAAAAAACGGAAAATAAAGACGCGTTTTCAAAGACATTTGAAAATATTTTCTTAGGAACCATGTCATCGATTTTAAAAACATCATCATCGTCATGGTTATTTTAATATATGTACATAAACATTCGTTCTTTTCGCCGCGGCGGCGCTCAAAGCTAATTGAAACAAAAGAAGGTCGCTTTGCAGGCCATGGCCCGCAATTTCGTAAGAAATTATCATTACGTGCCCCCTCGTTGCGCCGCACCCGAAATGTGAGATTTCGGGGTCTATTATAAGGAACAGAACGTCAATTATTAATCAATTATCCATTATTAATAAATTACTAGTTTGAGAACTACTACAATACTGCAGAGGCTGCAAAATAGGGGATTGCCGGGCGACTACTTATAGGTGGTCGAGTGTTAACGAGGCCACTTAGAAATACGAGGCCGACAATCACTGTTCGCGCCGAGGCTTGTACAGTGCTACTCTCAAACATGCGATGAAATAAAAAACAATATATTTTTGTATAATAAATACTTTTTTCCAACTAAAACGTTATTTTAATACACATGAAATTATCATTATGTGTAAAAATGCAGAAATGTGACACTTCGAGGTCTATTATTAGAAACACAAAATAAATATTTCATTGCATGGTTGAGAAAATTTACTTACCGGTGAAGGGATACGTTTCCAAAATTTTCGCCGAAGTTTCTTGCAGATTTTGCAGCTTAAAGCGGCCCAATTAGACTTTACATATAGGATCACAATATTTTGTGATGTGTCGCCGCACTTCGTGATTATTAATTACCCTAAAGCTGGAACCAGATCGCTCTTTAATTTGTCTGTATTCGTAAAATAATGTATGTCATTGTTACTAACGACTTTTAATAGAAAATAATCGGGAGGCATTTATATCATTTATCAGTGTTTTTTCAACCTCCGCATCATGACCCCTTAATGAGTCACGAGGCCTCTTAAAGCTGGTCACGGTGATATTAATTCGGATTCGGACTCTTTATTTGTAACACGTGTTTGAATCGGAGCAGTGTAGAGGGTTTGTTTCCTATAAGTGGTGCTCATGTAACTCGAAATTATATTATCCTAGCGGCCGCCCGCGACTTCATCCGTCTCAAGGTGGTTTTCCACTGGCGAGGCGAGGCGGGGCGTGGTGGGGCGAAAATTGGGGCGCGCATTGAAATTTGTATTGCATTTTTTCAATCCCCTCCTAGCGCATCTTCGGTCGGTGGAAATAGTAAGGATTGACGAGGATGTGCGGGACATGAATTGAAATATTTGTTGGTGTAAAACTGAACCATTTTGCTTTCGTCAGAGAATAAATTAACTCTGCAACAGAAAAACGCTTCACGCGATCGATGGGCGTTTTGTTGATCGTTGCCGTTTATGTCTTGATTTTCTTTTCAAAATGGCAAAAACTAAACTAAACCCTTATACTTAGTTTCGGTATGTTCGTCCATCCCTCCTTTCGTACGTCCGTACTAATTCACAGACACTCTTGGTATTAGAAAGCTGTAATTTGACAGGTGTATAATATATTAGTTATGAAAAGAATGAGGTAAAATACAATTTAAACAGTGTCCGACTGAAAGTTCGGTTTCGGTTTCGGTGGAGTTTCGACAAGAAAACGGGTTTCGGATTAGTTTCGGTTTCGGCGGCAAACCTGCCAAAACTACAAACGAAACCGAAACTTACATTCGGGACTTCTCGCGTTGTGCTCGGTCATGTCCGCGAGGTAAATTCCATGTTTTTCCACATGTCCAGTTTAAAAAATTTGGTCATATAGAGTCATAAACAAAGTGTGAAACTCGCCATGCATATGATGATATTTTATATGATTTCGAACCCAGTAACGGTGAGTTCGCTTGCTTTCGGTATCTCTAGTTACCTATCACCTGTCTTATTTCAAGTATAGAGTTCAATCCTAAATCTGAAGCAAGTAAGTGAATATGAGATTATTTCTTGTTGCAGTATCTTCATCCGATTCTTCTTCCATTAACATAATTAATAATACTAATTCACGAGACATGATACAGCAACCACGAGTGTATTTCAAGACGAACTTACTACATCTACATCCAAGCCTACAATCTACGGCGGTCGCGAGATAATGTCAACCGCGAGCTTGGGCAGGCACGCGAGAGCTCGCGCGGGCTCGCGAGGGCTCGCAATAGTTATTAACTACAAATTTTAGTGGAAAAGCGCCAGCGTGATTTCAATTCTCGCCCTGCCACGCCCTGCCTCGCCTCGCCAGTGGAAAACCACCTTTAGATTCGTTTATCGAGGATATAAGGTACTTTTCCGGGACAAAAAGTAGCTTATGTATTTCCCCAAAACTCGATATTTTAGTAATTGTGTAGCATATTACTAAGATTTCAAGTCACTAGCGTAAAAAAAAAAATTTACTGTCCATACAAATTTTCATCCCCTTTTTCGTCCCTAAAAGGAATGAGATTTGACATCCATTATAGCCTATGTCCTATTCTGTTATATAAGGTACATAACTTGAGAGTTTCATAAAAAATCGTCCTGTAGTTTTTGAGATTAAGTGGCATTCCATTATGTACATGCATACTTTAACGTTTATATAGATAGGAATATTTATGTCGATCAACAGATTTTGTTCATGGATCGAAAGCTACTTGAAAAATATCAGGACTATCTCTAGTGCTTCTAAGTGTTTAACAATACAGGCCATATCCTTATTTTCACATCATTATCAAAATACAGTCGCAAGTACGAAAACGTAGCATCATTAGCGGCAACATCAGCAGACGTGTAGTGTCACATAAAACAGGTGACATAGTAACAAGCGTCGGTGGAGCTGCGTCATCGTCGCGAGTATCCTCTTGTAGCGAAATTGTCCCCAAGCAGAGACTATTTACTCGTAGTACGAATCGTCACGTCATCGGATTTATTTGTGGTCACACAAGTTACGAATGAAGCGCTCGGATAAAACTCGGGTAGATAAGTTGACAAAATATTTATCAATTCATGTTTTTTTTTAATATACAGTAGTATTTTTAATGGGGATGTCCCAAAAAAAAATTGACCACGATTTTACATCAAAATCGTAAAATATAGGTTAATTTAAGATACTAATTTCGATCCTTTTCCATTCGGATGAGTATATTTGTTACAATTACCAACCAAAGTTTGCTGTGACGTAATTATTTAGGCGTTTTGTAATCATCAAAACCTCGTATCTCTGCTAAGGATAGTACAGAGATACGCGGTTTTGTCGATTAAAAAACGCCTAAATAATGACGTCATTATATACCTACGACTAGCATAAGCATAATGATAAGTACCTGAGACCGTTGAAAAATGCAAGAATAAGTATTTATGCTTATCCTTACTATATTATAAACGTGAAAGTATGTATGTATGTTCCACCTAATCTCAAAAACTACTGGACGAATTCTCATGAAAAATTTCCAGTTATGTACCTTATACATGAGAATAGGACATAGGCTACAATTTATGTCAAATATCAACCTTTTTAGGAATGAAAAAGAGGATGACACTTTGTAGGCTACAAATTCCATCTCTACGCGAACGAAGTCGTGGGCAACAGCTAGTTACTTATAAAGAGGTAATATTTGTGAGATTGTGACTAAAAGTAAAATTGGGTTAACTGTCAACTATCCAGTGCCGTGTCTCTACACGGCAGTGTGACAGCCAAGTTCATAATGCACTATTTAAGAGGATTTATACGTAGGTAGTGGGTTGACCATGAGTTATTTTCAAAGTAGTGATGATATAAATTTAAACATAATCATATTTCATGTCAAATAGTAATTCATTTTTCAGATGGTCCTAGTGTTGAGTGTGTTTCTACAAAAAATATAGCAACGCGGTTTTAGCACATTGTTTTTGTGTTTGTAATAAAGAAACTATTTTAAGTATTTAGACATTTTAATTAATAGTATCGCAGCAGAAGAGGATATCGAAGAAGAAGGATGTGGTTGAAATAATTAATAAATATTCATAATTTAGCTGTTTTTATTAGAATCATCATTTATCATCATTTAGCCTCAAAATACTTTTTCATTTACAAATTTGCGGTTCAACTGATGAGTCGAAAACGAAAATAAAACATAACCAGTAAAGACGAAATCAATATATCATAAATATAAAGAAGCATAGCTTATAATTTTAATACTTCTAATTAAGAAACTTTACCAATGGGGGCACTTATAAATAATCAATAGTAACGTCACGCTGTATGTATAAGGACGATGGCTAAATCTTAATTATTAATCCGTAATGAAAAAATATATAGACGTATTTTCGTTTTTTACGTAATTGACAAATAATGGCGATACATTGATTCAAATCATCAAGGAATGTTGCACAAGGCGGAGACACTCTTTTGAATTTAGTGAAAAGTAGTTTTGAGGTACTTTAATTATTACAAAACAGTAAATGTAGACATAATAACAACTAGTCGGGAAAAATCATGAACTGTAGGAAGAGACTTATGAAGAAAAATCGAATGTCACTTTACTTTAATAATCTTCAAAAAGTAGGCAATGCTTTCATAGTGATGAAAGAAGTCATAGAAAAAATATGCAGTTGCCAATATTATTTTTTTAGACTGATATGACATTTGCTAAATTGTTACAATATGAATGCGCCCTCTTGACAACCCTCATATACAGCGTGTATGGCAGAGCGTCTGCAACATATTTTGCACCAATTAACACTCGTCCTGCCCACGGTGTTATTTAAAAAAAAAATATATATATATATATTTCGGCATTTGCCAAAAATTCACATTCTTCCTCACCTATCTTTTTTTTTATGTGACAGCACAAGAGTATTTGTATTTTTCAAATCTCTAATGTATGCGTATCCTTTTGAAATTTTATTTTCATATAGAAAAAAATAAAAAAGAAGTTATGTGGCGATAAAGTGTGAAGGACAAGAAATTAAAATCATCGAGCTCAACTTTATGGCATCTTTTTTTTTACTAAAATTAATGTTTTCCTGCGCAGTTAACTTGTTTTTTTTTATTACCTGTAAGAATACTTTAAATTGGGTAAATTATCATGCAAAAATATCAGGAAAAAATAAATTAGGTTATTTTTGGTCGTAACTTGCATATTGGATATGGATAAGGGATTATAAATATAAATTATTGCTAATTTTAGGTTTATTTATTATTTTAGATGACTTTTTAATGATTTCTTTATGGTTAGTCGAATAGATTTGATTTATTTAGTGCATTTAGTGTTCATTTATTTATTTTATCAAATCTCATTTTTAAATAGTTTCGAAGAAGTACTAGGTGATTTACGTCACCATTTTAGACAAAACCTTTTTTCGACGGAAAATTGATAGTGATTCTAGTCATGTGATATACCGTTAGAATAGTCATAAACTGAAGAAGTTTTAATTGATATTGGAAGATCTGAGGAGCATCAACTTTTTTTTTAATTGTGCCATAAAGTTGAGCTCGATGATTTTTATTTTCTATCTTTTTTTTAAAGGTGTCGGCACAAAAGTGTTTGTATTTTTTAAATCTCTCAAGAATTTTTGGCAAATGCCAAAGTAACATTAAAAAAAATAGTTAAAAAAGTCGCAGGACAAGTGTTAATCGGCCCAAAATGTGTTGCAAGTGACCCTACCTACCTACCCTAGTCTTTAGGCAAACGATCTGCCATACACCCTGTATATTAGAACAGGATTTAATAAAGAAATCGTCAGTTGTTGTTTTTGAAGCGCGAGTGTTGCCTTCGTTCGCAGGCTTGTATCATTCTATTAAGTACCAAAAATGGCCAGAAACCAATAAAGAGATTTCGGGTATTGTGCAAATGTAATGTTGCTTTAATTTATGAGTTGACACATTCTGGTATTGGATACTTTATCATCATATCTAAAATACCAATGAAGAGAATTTTGTTAGGTAGCAGCATTGCACAGTAGGTAAGTAAGTACAATGCAAACAACAAAATTTGTTTTTTTAGGGTTTCGTAGCCAAAATAGCAAAACCGGAACCCTAATAGTTTCGTCATGTCCATCCGTCCGCATGTCACAGGCATTTTATATGTAGGATGATGGATGGACCAAAACGAAAAAAAATAATTCAGCAAATATCAAAGTGAGGCACACAATTTGTCAGTTTTTTTAAATAAAAAACTGTTTGTTTAAATTTTCGTTGTTTTGATTTAGTGAATATTTTGGCGAATAATTGCGTCCCCCTTCTCTATTTTCTAAAGTACGTCCAAAAAAACTACAAAAAATTACTATACACAGATTAAACTTAATAAATAATTTCAACGAAAAAGGTATTCAACATGATCGGATATACCGTTTTTGAGTTATTGCCAAGATACTGCGCTTCTTAGCAAAAAGATGTAAGTATGCTCGTTAGCTAGTGCCTACACTTTTAAATATCGTATTTGTTTCATCTGTAGGTAGTACATTTTCTTGTACGGCTGCGGAACTCTACACTGAGCATCGTCCGGCATGCTCTTGGCCGGTTTTTTATTTTTCTCACTTAGAAGGCGTTTACAATTTCACTGCTCACACTATTCGCTACTCGCAAAAAAAGTAACGAACTTTATAGGTAAACAAACAAATTTGCCGAAACAAGTGCAGTACATTAATGCTCTAACGCTAATGGGATCTATATTGTAAATAGTAAGGTGCAAGTTTGTTTGACGCAAAAAAGAAGCGGCGTTTTGCAAAAGCATTGACAGACACCGCCTGGGCCGCTCTGGGCCGTATCGGACTCGATTTGGCGAACTCCAATCAAAAATTAACTGTATCACTAAAATGCTTAAACAGACAGGCTGCATTATAAATTCTCCTTCCCATACAAGTTAAACTTGCTATGCCGTTCGTCTGTTCTACGTTGTTCGTCGTTTTTTTTTTTTTTTTTTTTAAGTAAACTACACAAACTCCGCATTCAGTGTCAGAACTTGCTCTAAATGACACATTTTTAGCTAAGTAATGAAAAAAAAAACCAGTTAGAAAAAAGGCCTATAAACTGTATCACTATAATGCTTAAGACAGTAAGTAATAGCTTGCGTTTAATGCTGAATCTTACCTATACTAAAAACCCTGTAAGTGGGTTTTGGGTTAACTTAAGTTAATTCAAGTAACGGCTTAGCAAAAATTAATCGAATATCTATGAAGGTTCAGATAAATTTTGTATGCTCTCAGCATAAAGCGGTTTACTATTACAAAACCCTAACAGAGAGGGGTTTGTTTGGGTTATGAGTTAGCTGAGTTAATTCAAACGATCGGCTTAACCGTTTAAGCGCTAAGCCGTTGATAAGCTTAACCTGATCAAAAGGTTTTCTTAAACCCAGCGTTTTAAAAACCGGCTTAACAACCCTATAAAGGTAAGCGGTTCCGGCCCATGATCGGGAAAGCGGCGACCATGTTCGGGAAGCTTAGTACTAGAGTATGGCAAAACAAACATCTTACAATAAAGACCAAGATGTTAATCTTTCCATTTTAAGCATATTCTTATTCGGAGCTGAAACCTGGACGACGTATGCAAAAGTAGAACGTCGCTTAAACTCTTTTTACCTGCGTTGCCTTCGTAAGATCTTGGGCATATTATGGACAGGGATCAAGACAGGCAAACGAAAGAGTTCTAGAAATTGCACAGCTGCCTTAGCTTGACCGCGTTTCTCAAACAGAGACGTTTGCGTTGGGTAGGGCATGTGCTATGGAACCCTCTCGATTACCACGTCGCGTTCTTCTCGGTACAGTGGCGGATGCAAAAAAAACGTTGGCAGGCTGTTGCTTCGTTTTAAAGATTGCGCAAAGAGGAAGATGACTGCCTTTCATATTGACCACCAAAACTAGGAAAGACTTGCGAAGAAACGAACGTAGTGGCGCAAACGCGTTGTGGAGGGTCACAAGTAATGTGATGAGAGGCCTGGTTCGCGGCCCTCGCTGACAAGAGACAAAGACGTCGTACTCTGTACCATCTGTCACAAATTTATCTTGTCAGGCCTGGGGTAGAACATGTCGCTCTCGTATCGATTTAGTCAGCCACCAGAAACGGTGTCTTCCAAATACTGCGCCATAAATCGTCTGCAATAGACGCAAAGGCCTATTTATTATATGGACGTAGATACACCTATAATATCTGTTTTATTATAATTCAATAAGTACTTACTATGTACCTATTAAGTATGTTCATTTTCTTACTTTTCGGCATCCTTCGGGCCTGCCAGGAGACAGAAAAACGAGGGATTCGAATTTTGACTACTGTTCTGCAACCCGCTGAGATACAATATTTTATAGATGTCCTTTTACTTATTTCAACACAGAAACAGACAAATGCGGCACGTTTACTTCCGATGACTATTTTTCGACTTACGTAAGCGCGAGCGCGCGAAGTATCGTGCGCGTACGATCATATATGAGAGCGTGGCAGCCACTGAATTGTACCCATCGATGGGTAAGCGGCTTGTACAGTCGAAGAATGAAAAGGTTGATCACTTTTCGACTCTATGTGATGGTGATCAACCTTTTCATTTCTCGACTGTACTTGTAGCGATGAAAATAAATCGCGGAGTGTGCCCCCCTGCTTTTGGTTAACAAGATCTCTCGTGATGCATTTAGTGTTCGTATTATACAGTGTGTCTGGTCAACGATGTCGGAGCTTTTAAGGTTGTGTAGTACAATCAATTTCATCGATAAATCACCCCGTGTTTTTTTTTAAGTCAACGGTCATAAAATGGCGGCATTTTTAATTTTTCAAACACCTGAGCACAGGTGCATGTGGTATTTTTGCTATTATCTGTCAATTATTCGTCCTACGAATACAAAAAATACTTATTAGATAGCTAAACTTATCAGCAATCGATTAAATCTAACAATCATACGCAAACGTTTCAATAACAGAGCAAAAAAAAAAAAATTAAACGTAAATAATAAGGACAAAAAGGCATATTTTTTTTTCAGATTTCATTTGTTTTTGAAAAAACTAGGTCATTTACCTACTTTTTTTTTGTTCTGTGTTTGTAGTGCGGAATATTTGCTAGAAATGCACACCTAAATCGTAGCTCTACCTTTGATACTTCAAAAATAACACGTGTTCATATGACCCTGTTCATTACCTTTTTGACACAAGCTCCCAGTTTTTCTTTTACGAGCAGGTAGCAAATTTAAAAAAATAACTATAGCAATAGTTATTTTTTTTTAATTCTTCAAACAACGACAATTGAGAGAACTTGTTGATTTAAGTTTGGGACAGCAAAAAACACGTTTGTACTTTGAAGTTATGGAGCGGTTAGTATGAATCGGCATACCTTAAGGATTTTAAATTAGTCAAAATCATGTATGTAACCTTAGTAGTTTGAATGTTACGGAGGCTTGAACATAAAAACAGAACAACCGTCAAAGTGGGACACTAAACTTGAGTCGGAAATAAATTCCGTTCAAATTCCATAAAAAAAGATCAAACAATAGACTTTAGTATCAATGACTATTAGATTAACAATAACAAACCTTTATCTCATACATTAAATGGAATAAATTTAAAATCCTTAAAGCATACCAATTCATTTGATAATAACCACTCCATAACTTCAAAGTACAAGTGTGTTTTTTTGCGGTCCCAAACTTTAACCAACGTTTTCTCAATTGTGCAAGTTTAAAGATTTTTTTAAAAATAACTATAGCACTTACAGACATAATTTTTTCACGGAAAGATAGCTTATGCTTTCTTATATTACAAACTACTCATAACTCCATATCGACAAAGTAGAAATTTTTCCCTAAAACAGGCACAAATATATTCGACAAAGTGGGACGCTGGGCACTAAACTTTGAGGCCTTAAAAAGGTGCTTAAATTGGATAGTCATGGGTCAACATCAAAATCATAGGTTCATTACAGTATGTTCTATCAGTTTTCATTAAAAGTCCATTTTCATTAGGTTTTGCCATATTTCACTAAACTGCCCGTAAATCCGTAACTAATATCGACAAAGTGGGACGTTTTACTAAACTCACTCACATATGTGAATTTAAATTCCAAAAGTATTGGTTTGGAAAAATATTTTAATTTTTTCAGGAATAATTAAAATAAACGTGTACCTCACAAAACAATGTTTTATCAGATTCCAAAGACAGATATAGTGTAGGATTTAATGCGTTTCCTCCGAACTACTCTGAATTTCTTTCCCCGACTATACCTCAAATAACTTTCATTCGAATGTTATTATATATATATATATACACGACTTAAAAATTTCTAAATACGACTTTCAAATTAACCATTAAAATATTAAAGTTAAACTTGAATATTATTCGAATGTTATGTCTTAGTCGGATGTAATGATTCTAAACAACAATCCGAAGCAAGACTGTGGGTTGAACGGCCGCATGGCCATCGAAGCGTGGCTCTCACGGCTTTACACCTCTAACTGCCATAACGGGAAAATATGTTTGCAGCATATAACAATATGATCCCAATATTATTAATCTGAGAAACTTATAAAAAATCAGCGGAAATAACTCGTGTAGTTTTCAAAAGGCTAGGATTTTCGTTTGAATGTCACATTTTTCAGTTAATTTCTTTTATCTCGAAAAGTTTTAAAAATACTGGCACAGTTAACAAAAATAATCAACAGTAAATTTACTACAAATTTGGTGATATAAATGTTTATATACCCACATATCACTAGTGCTCTAAAATGCGTTCAGAAACCGTAGGAAATGACCAGCATTATTACAACCAATTTTACTATGAGAACGTTCTTGTCTGTGGTAGTAGGTAAAATCTGTACTATTATGTGTATTTCAGTTTAGATTTTTGCGATTTTTGTAACGTTATGAGTTTAAATTTGGAACAGCTGTCAAAACTCAAGTAGATCTCTATTCTAGTATCCATAGATATTAAAACAGTTATCGATATGAAACGTCAATTCAGTATGTTTTTTATATAAACCGCACGTCATATGATCTCAAATGATATGAGAATAAGGACTTCATTCGTTAGTCTATGATAAAAAAAAATACATTTGTTTTGACGGAGGATCGAATTGCCGCCATTAATGTTGTCATTTATTTGTTGATTTTGTGCTGTTACGAAAGTAGCATTGTGAAAAGTTGTTTTTAATTTACATTTAAGTTGAAAATATGAGTAGAAGTGACTCCGAGAACTATATGAACACTCCGCCGGCTATTGTAAATGCAGCCACGATTGCAACAAATAACTTGATGTCAGAAAAATCTATAGCCAAATTTAGCACTAGTAAAAAAGTATAAAGATTTTTTAGATTGGAGAATGAACAAACGAACGAATTTATGTGAATAAATAATTTCTTTCCTTCTGTATTTTTTATTGCATTATTTTAATATCTATGGCCTATTGATATTTTACAGGTAGCACTAGTAACAATGCAGGTCATTTCCCTACGGCTTTTCTGACCCCATCTTACAGTACTTATGATATGTGTGTAGTATTATTTAGTAAGAAAAGAAAAAAATATAAGTATAATTTTACAAGTTAATGTGTTTAGTACAGTTAGTTCGTACATTTCATTATTAATTTATTATTATTGTTTATGTTACATATCAAAATTGGTAAATTTATTAGTGTTAGTGAATAATAATTTATATTAGGTAATTAGAAATAAAAATCGATTTTTAAATGTTCGTTTGGGTTAATGTTGATATAGTTTGAAAGAATTCGTCGATGCTATAAAAGGCCTTGTATAAAAGATGTTTCCTTACTTTATTAATGAATAATGCATCGCTAGGGGAATTTTTGAAGTCAGTTGGAAGGCCGTTATAGATTTTTATGGCTAGCACGGCGAGCGACTTGCGAGTTTTAGCTGTGCGCACGCGCGGCGCAAGCAGCCGGGGCCCACGGCGCGCGGCACGGTCGGCACGCTGCGCGCATGTTGTGTACGAGCTCAAATTGAGTCTTGACGTATTTGCACGCTTCAAGGATGTAAACGCTATGTATCGTTAAGATTTTATATTCTTTGAACAATTCCCGTGCCGGGTAATCAAGAGGTTTTTTAGCAAGAACACGGATGGCACGCTTTTGTATTTTAAAGATCTTATCACAATCAGCTGCGGTGCCCCATATATCAACACCATAGGTTAAGATGGAGTGAAAATATCCATAGTATGCCTTTTTTATGTTGTCTATACAAAGACTGGGAGCTAACCTGGATAATGCATAGGACTTCGAGGACAGTCTCTCGTAGGTTTCGTCTATATGTAATGACCACGTTAATCCCGCATCAATTACAAATCCTAGGTATTTTACCCTATCAACCTGTGGCACGGGCACATATTCAACTTTATATCAAGTCTATTGTCATAATTAGTTTTACGCAACTGAAAATGAATCATGTTTGTCTTATCTACGTTGAGATACATACCGTTTACTGTGAATCAGCGTGATATTTGTTTCATAATCTCGCTCAGTTTAGATTTTAGGTTTAGAAAATTATCGACTATGATGCATTGACTATGATGCAAGTGTCATCAGCAAACATTACGTACTCTGGGCCGACACAAGCTGCTGTGATATCATTGACGAGCAAAAGAAACAAGTAATTTCCCATTATGGAACCCTGGGGAACCGCAGAATCGACCATGGTTTCCAGGTTAGACTTTGCATTTAAGACGTAGGTACACTGCTTAAGATTACTTAGAAACGATGCTATAATTTTATGAAATTCGCCATCAATACCATACTGCGACATCTTGGCCAGGAGGAGCGCGTGGTCGACCATCTCGAAGGCGCGCGAGAGGTCGCAGAATATGGCGGCGACCTGTCTACCTCCCTCCAGGTGCGCGAGCACGCGCGCCACCACTTCGCGCGCCGCCCCCGCGGTCGAGCGGCCCGCCTGGTACGCGTATTGATGTTCATTTAAAACATTATTAGACACTAGGTGTTCTAAAATTTTTGTACTGAGCAAACGCTCAAATAACTTGGAGACTATAGGAATTAATGATATAGGACGGTAATATTTGGGTAGGTGCATTTCACCTTTTCCCTTGTACACCGGTTGTACTTTTCTAATTTTAAGTGCGTCAGGAAACCGTCCGGTCAAAACACAATCATTAAATAACTTTAGTAGTAGGTACACCAAAATTGGAGGCAGATATCCCAGTATGTGTGTCGACATGCCGTTTACATCCTTTGATACTTTTAGCTTAATTTCTCTTAAGAGATTTTAATATTTCTTCAAGTGTAAATAATTCAAAATTGAATTTTAACTGCGTTGGAGGCAAATACTGTTGAAGATATGTAAGTGCCTCACTAATGCATGGTTTGGCGCAGCTGAGGGTCGCAGAAACGTTGTTTAGTCGCTCGGCGGCGGCGGCGGCGCTGGCACCCTCCGACCGGCTGACCAGCACGTCTAACGCGCCGCTCCCGCGCTTATTATTCTTACAAGTCTCAGAAGAAATAATTTGCCATATATTACGGCACATGTTATCAGTGCTCTTAGATATTATATAATTTATGTAATTACTTCGTGTACTCGTTAATGCCTTCGAGTAAGACGTTTCAAGCTGCAATAATTTAGAAAATAACTCAATGGCCTTTAGTAGATCGAAAAACTTCTACTTAGTCGAAGATACACTGCGGTAATCGTTTCTTTTATCGATCTGACAAACTTTTAAACATGTTCTGATACTGTTTTATCTCAAAATAAAGATAATCAATACTGAATATACAATTTTGAATATCTGGGGGCACGGCGGTGCCTTCGCCAAGTCCAGCAAAAAGCGGCACGGCTATCCTTATCTCGAAGTGAAATTAACGTTTATTATTATATTAAAAAAATGCAACATACACGCAGACCTAAACTCTAAAACTAATTTTATTAGCAATATGGGCCGTGATTCAATTGGTTCCTTTGTAAATCGACATTTTTCTGTACCTCGTTGCAACGGCTTAGTCATCCTAAAACTACGATTTTAAACGATACAAAAATATGGTTTTCTAGCCAACACTATTGTTATACCTATTGTTCAACGGCACATCTCGTCAGTATGACTTTCGCCGAGATAATAAGCATTTTACTAAGTGACTCAATCACTATTGTCTCCTGAGTTACCGGATTGAATAACAACCAGATCATGTTGATCCACCTTATTAATAGTTAAACTGCTATTATCCAATTTAATCGTGAAAATTCAACATCAAAACATCATTGGATACAACTAAAACCTCGCTAATGTATTCTTGTAGCAAACAAAGAGGGCAGGGGATTTATAACGGCTTTGACGAAGACTAGCTTAACAGACTTATGTGACAAAGCATTTTATGCACAACAAAACCACCGATTCAAAACAACAATTATGCGAGTCAAAGCAGGTATCTTGGAAAGACGCTGCGAAATATAACAAATCGCTGGCGCAACAAAAGAGGCTTTCTCGCGGCCATTACAACGCGATGCACGAAGAAAGACGCAACGGGCGGGCGGCAGGCGGCGCGAGCGGCGCGGAAAATGAGGGGCGGGCGGTCGGTCGCGATTAACGTATGTGGCGCGGTAGGGAAGGCATGGCAGCAGCGGCGGCAACGTTAGAGGTGGCGCCCTACTCGAGGGAAAAGCCCAATTTACGATTGCCGCAAAGTGTATCTTCAACTAGGCGTTTTTGCGAGCCACTAGTGACCGACCGACCACGCAGCCAGCTGATTGTAGACAACCTAACTTACTGTTTGTTGGCTATTTTAATATAACTTATTGGCAAGAACTGAAAGCGGAATTAAAGGGAAAGTCTCGTCACCTAAAGGATCCTAAGTAGACAGGGACGGGTCGGTGAGGGATACGTAATAAGGACCACCATAAAATGTTACATTAGGTAATAGCGGCTTCTGGGGCGGCTATAAATATCTCCGTTCGAAAGTACGGATGTTGTCCCACGGGAGGGCGGCACGTCGCCGTGTTGGGCGGTTGCGGACGTGTCGCGCGAATAAAAACATCTCTTACCATTTTTACAGTATTTCAGGTGCAAGGACGTGCTACTTAACAATATTACTTAGTAATCTCATAATATTTGACTTACTATCAAGTTTGATACCGAAGACATTTTTAAACATGTGTTAAGCTGTTATTACAATTGATTAGAGTAACTTTACGATATATTGCGAATGAGGAACTTATCTTCTTATCAACGAGGTAACCTGAAAAACTATTCCATTATAATTCTGATTTCACTAATCAGTCATGTCTCGCCCTAAAAAGACGATGGAGAAACGAATAATGGCGACATACAAAGGACTAACGAAAATGGTAACAACTTATACTTTTAATGCGTACACATGCGAGAAATAACGCCTCGCCTTACGAATATTGTCAATGCACATACAAGACAACGTGCAGCGTCATCGCCGACTGAGTAATTTATAATTGCCGGGTTAAATTTCTGAAGATTAGCTGGCAACTGTTTAAACTTATAAACGAGATTATTTTGTATTCCAGTAAAAAGATCTCAAGGAAGCATTTATGAAAATTGTTTGCGTAAAAAACAACGATCACATTGTTCTGATACCGGCGGCAGACCCGTCTAAGTATAATATTTGTGTGGTACAAAGTCAGTTATGCATTTGTGCGGTATAAACAGATAAGTTGAAAGCATTTTATGGATTATTGTTTAGGGTTCACTTACCATAACATGGTCCTGAGATGAAACCAGTTGTTGAACAATTTTGAAATTAAAAATAAAATCACACATAGTTACAAATCAAAAAGACAAAAATCTAAAAGTCGATGAAAATAAATCACAAAGTATAAAAATAATAAATAGTTCTAGCCAGGGATCAAACTTTTACAACCCAAATGAGCATTACTTATATACTGAGCGTACAAACATCATCACACTCAAGTGAACATGTGTCGGTCTTATGTCAATGTCAATAAGGTCTAGCAATGGGCGGCTGATGGTACCTACCTCGCCAAAATATGTAAACAATCGTTAGCAGTCATCTTGCCGTGTCACCGTAATGACATTTGTGACTGACACTAAGTACGCGTGATGTGATTATACCAGTTAATCTTTCTGTTTATAGGATAGATAGACTGTTTCGTCCAGATTATGATCGATACAGATGTATCCAGTCTTCGGTTGACAAAGACCAACAAAAGGTAATTAAAATAAATCATATTTATACGCGATTACGCTCCGTTTGATGTGTAGTCAGTCATAATAATTCTATTCAATATTTAATTTCTTATTTAATAATTATTCTTAATTTTAAACATTTTTTACCTCATAACTCAAAAATATTCGTTTTGGATTTGCGGAATAAATGATATAGCTACGTTTCAGAGCCATCTCTTGGCACAAAGTCGGTAACTTCAAAAATGTTCAAAGGAAGATCAATCAAGAAATAAGTATATCGCCGCTGAAATTAGTACAATTTTACATAGATTTTTTTATTATTTATATTAATTATTTAGGTGCGAAGCCAGTTAACAAAAGAAAGGGGTGGGGACTTATCACATAACAGAAGAGAGCTATCCAGTGAACGAAAAAAACATAGAACGCGAGCTTACACGGGGCGGACATTTATCAACATAATGCTGGAAAATTATAGGTCAGTCAACTCTGATTGGTATACTACAGTAGCATTGCCGCAAGTTTTGAGAGCAGTGCGAGAGAGGAGACCAAAGACTGGACTCCGGGGAATCTTGCTGCATCACGATAACGCCTCTTCACATACGTCCCTCAGAACAAAGGCGTTTATTGAGAAAGCTGGGATAGAAACCTTACCACATCCACCCTCCTGCAGTCCTGACTTAGCTCCCGGCGATTTCTTTTTGTTCCCGGTGGTGAAAGAAAAAATAAAAGGGAAGTTTTTTTCGAGTGCTGAAGAAGCCGTGGCTGGATATGAAGAAGCAATTTCGGACCTATCTGATGAAGACTGGCAAAAGTGCTTCCAAGTTGGTTCAGACGAATGGAACTTTGTATAGAGAGTAATGGAGATATTTTGAAAAAATGTAAAATAAATAATACTAATATCTTCAATAGTTTTTATTATCTTAAAATTTATCGAGAGACCTACGTAATATTCGTTTTAAGAAGAAAATGGGGACCAGGAGGATAATAACATGTACATCTGGACAAGATCTGATCAACGAGTAAATGACGAAAACTTCTCAAATATTCTTCAGGAAATTATGATTTTCTTTATTAACTCCAGCAACTAATAGTCGTGCTTTAATATTTAAACACAGTTAATTTGTAAGAAAAAATATAATACATGTTTGTACAGTCCCAACCGACGTTCTTGACGAGGAATTATTAATTCGTGAGTGCGGACATAACTTCAACTGACTGTGGCCAGCAATCCCAACAGTTTGAATAAGTCAAAATCATCAAATTACCTTAGTAAAGCAAGCGAGTAAACAAGGGGAGACCCACAAATTGACTGTGTTATTAACAGAGCCTTTAAAAGTTTAGGGAGGGTTTGCAAAGGTAAGCCCGAGGTTACCTAGGTGAGTTTGCTTTGCCGACAATGTCAATAGTATACATTTGATCCCGCTGTACATATTCGAACTAACCATTTTACATTAAACTGTTGATAGTTCACATAGTCAATACGAATATTGATATATGAAAACAATCAGAAATATGGGTCGATAACAAAAAAAAAACACTGTTAGGTATTTTTAACAAAACAAAATCCTTTCTGTAACGCAAATTACCCTTATATGTTGTATGACTAACTTTCGTTACACACAAGAATCGATTAAAAATGTATTTTAATTAAGCCCTTAACTATGTATGGACTTAATAATTTCTTCTGTTACCGCGATTATTACTCACATACATATTTAAATAAAACAATTTAACTCTATCTTATTATCTCATTTAAGTTCCCGTCATTTCGGAAGCTTTTCAGCTTTCCATGGTCACGGGTGGACTGAGAAAAGATATATTTTCCTCTGTCAAAGTTTACAATTTGTGCAAATTACCCATTTTTGAAAAAACAAATAAAAGTGTACATACATGCCAGATGGGCCTAAGCTGTAAAGACAGTAAAACACGTGCCAGAAGGGCTTAATAATTTTGTTTTAATAATTTACCAAGCAGCATTTCACAAATGAAGCGTACTGAGGAGGAAAGAAACGCTACAAAGACAAACTCCCAGGCTACCTCATTACTAATTATAATATTTTAAAAAACAAAGACTATTAAACTACTTTTTAACAGATAAGAAATTTTTACACCATTCGGAAATTAAGGTTTTGAAGTCCTGTGTCTTGTTTGTTCCTTGATGAGATGTATGACAGGATCCCAAGCTGGTGGTAGCGATAACCCATCTTCTCTATTGAAATTACGATGCTTTTTAATCTCAATAGCCTCGCGTAGCATTCTCGGAAAATATCTGTTATCTTTGGCAAGGAAAGAAGGATTATCAAACTTCATTGAATGTTTTGGTTTGTCAACGAAATGTTCACAGAGTGCAGACCTATTACATCGACGGTGCTTGACATCTGCTATGTGCTCCTTCACCCGGGTGGATACACTACGTTTCGTTTGACCAATGTACGAAAGAAAACACTCGCAGCCAGCTTATAAATGTCTGCACTCTGCAAAGGGGTACTACTCTTTACAGGTCTAAGGTATTGAGACACCCTCTTCAACGGTTTGAAATATGTTTTTATAGTAGCAAGCTTCAAGTCAACCCGTGACCATGGAAAGCTGAAAAACTTACGAAACGTCGGAAAATCAAATTAGATAATATACGCGATATAATACGTTAAATTGTTTTATTTACATATGTATGGACTGTTTTTTAAAACGATCAATATCATATACTATTTGTTAACTTTAGCAATATGTTTGCCACGAGCCCCAAATGCAAAAAAAAACTCATTTAGTACCAAAATCCGCCCAAGGAGCATGTGGTGGCAGGGTGCCACAGTAAATGATTCCGTTCACATTACCTACTACAAAAAATATACTACAGACGAAAATACACAGCGTTGTTAAAATTATTGTTTACAGCATAGAAACATGTAGAGACAATAATGGCAAATAACTCGAGAACGAAAGAGGTCTAGTTATTTATTTATTAGTCTTTTTTCCGTTATTCTTAGTTATATTAATCTATCAGAGCTTTGCTTGGTGGGTGAAAAGTAAATATATAAGCTTGCAAGGCATGGATATGCAGAATGTAAGAGAGTGGCTGAACGAGAGATGCCTGCGAGCTCGATAGTGTGAATGGACGAACTTTTTATGTACATATAAATAAGGTAATCTACTAACTTTAAATTTGTGTTGTTTTGGCAATAGCTGTTAAAGCACAAATGTTTTGTATAATTAAATAAATAAATAAATAAATGTCTACATACATTATCAATATCATTATCATAGCCGTTTCAAAGACACCAATTAATATTTAAACATATATTGCATACGCACAGCCATTGTTGCCATAATTGCTCGTGTAAATACCTCATGGTAATTTGTTATACAGACTGTAAAGTTGTTATTTGGCGCGAGTCCTAGAATTGAAAGCCGATTAACCGAAGGAATCTAAAATTGAATTTCATATATACACCGTGTCCAATATAATCGGATACATATTAAGAGTCATTTTAAAAGACGGTAAGAAATCAGCCAAATTAGCCCGAAACCAAGCTTGAACAGTGTTTGCTGTGCGAACTCCGTAGCTGGGGCTCCGTCGTCTTGATAGACGTCGTAATCATTTCCAAGCATCTTTTTTTAAATTAAGTCATATATATTTTTTATACTTTGTGATTAACAGTATTCAGCATTAATTTTAACACATTTCTCGACGAATACTAATGAAAATTTACACAAAGCCCCTCAAACCATCAACATCAACAATAGTGAGCGCTGGATTATAGAAACATTCCCCTAATTGTCTGGGATGTATTCTCTTCTTGCTGCCCACAACCGATAGGTTTGAGCATCATGCGGCTGCTCTCATACATAGTCTTCGTCAGAAAATACAAATTCATCTGAGCATCATGCGGCTGCTCTCATACATAGTCTTCGTCAGAAAATACAAATTCATCCACAGCCTGCCAGGAACGTATCATATTTCATCCTTTTAGTCTTTTTTTTGTTGCTAGGCAAATGCCATGAATCTTACGTTTTTGGAAGGCAATACCCAAGGTCAAATTTCACAATATTGTGTACTGTGACCAGTCCGGTCCGTCTGTCCGTCCGTACGACACAGGCATTTTACTCAACAACGTGATGTATATTGATGAAATTTGGAGTATACGTAGGTGTCTTGTATGAGCTGCTACTTAGTTTGATAGTTAAATAGCAAAAAAAATATTTCTAGGAGGGCTCCCGATACATGAAACCGAAAGTAGAAAAAAATATTGCAAATTTTAATGTGTTGCACATATTTGGACAGTTATTTTAAAAACATGTAAAGTTTTCTAAAAAAATGATTTACTAAATATTTTCGGAAATAACCGGTGAAAGTAGTATAAATAGTGCCACCCCCACCCCCTCTATTTTCTAAACGGTATGTCCAAAAACTATGATTAGAAAAATTTGGAGTATAGGTGTCTTGTATGAGCCACTACTTAGTTTGATAGTTAAATAACAAAAAAATATACGTTCAGGAGGGGCACTCCATGTAACCGAAACTGTGGAAAAAATATAGCCTTTGATTTAGTGAATATTTTCGGAAATAAGCTACAAATGCTACAAAATAATTACAATGTAGATTATTGTATGTACATATATGTTCGATATATTTTTATTATTTTTATTTTAAATTCAGTAATGAAAACAAGTAACGATTAGGGAATGCAATCGGTTTTTTTTGGAATGGGAAAAAACCGGGTTTTAACCGAAACCGACGGTTATTTCATACAAATCGGTTAACCGATTGCATTCCATAGTAACGATCTATTTCTGTTTATATGGTTTAAAGAGATTATTTAATAGCGAATTCTATTGAAATACCAAAAACCGTTATCGAGCTCTGTTCGATACGGTTTTTGTTAAAATAATGTTCAAGAGAAGCCATTAAGCTTTTAGCAGCCTCGTAAGTGCACTGAGAATATATTATGTGGTGTTAGTGACTTATGTACTATTCCTAAGACTATTTAGTGCCCTATATTCAGCGTTGCCATATACCAAAGCACAGATAAAACAATTAAAATTGGTGGGGTCAATATTATCGCGGACTTACACAAACGTAGACAAGCACTGTATGCCATGTATGAGGAACGGCGGTTTAATACGAGTGATGAATTTAAAGAACATGTAAAGCAATATTCAAAACAATTCAAAATTGATTGTCATATTGCCAAACGTAATTATTTATCCCAGAAAATCAAAAATAGTTCTAATATTATCAAAACCACCTGGAAAGTGATTAATGCGGAGACTGGTAGATCAACGCACGCAATTAGTGATCTAGAATTAAAAATTGATGGCAAAATTATAGATTCTAGTTTAGATGTAGCAACAGAATTTGAAAATTTCTTCACCGATATACCAGTATCCACAACAAAGTGTTTAAATTCATCACCTTCGTCTGCCGTTTTGTTGTTAAAAGAAAACGTCCCAGAATGTAGTAAGGACTTTTATTTTGAACATGTCGGTCCTTCAGATGTAGTAAAGGCATTTAAATCAATCAATCTCAAAAAAACCAATGACCTATGGGGGGTCTCAGTCCATGCTGTCAAATCCCAAATAGAAGTAATAGCGCCTGACTTGGCAGATATATTCAATAACAGTGTTGACTCCGGTGAGTTTCCTGATCTGATGAAACATAGCAAAATAACTCCTTTATTTAAATCAGGTAGTACCTCTGACCCCACTAACTTTAGACCAATATATGTACTACCTACATTTAGTAAAATTTTTGAAAAGCTAATTCTATATCAATTGTTAAAACATTTTAATTTGAATAATTTGATGCATAGTACGCAATTCGGTTTTACGCGGGGTCGCTCGACATCCAACGCCGGAGTTGAGCTCGTAAAACACATTTTCGATGCCTGGGAGGAATCGCGAGATGCTTTAGGCATCTTCTGTGATTTATCTAAGGCCTTCGATTGCGTTAATCATGAGACACTGATCAGGAAGCTACACCACTATGGAGTTAAAGGATCAGCACTAAATTTATTAGAGTCTTATTTAAATGGTAGAATACAAAGGGTTGACGTGAATGGAAAGCGTTCACCGGGGTCATTAGTCTCTATGGGTGTGCCGCAGGGATCAATATTGGGACCTTTCCTGTTCCTTATCTATATAAACGACTTGCCACACCTCGTAAAGACCCACCATGAGATAGTTTTGTTTGCAGATGATACGTCTCTAATTTTCAAAGTCGTACGAAATCAACGATCCTACAATGACGTAAACAATGCTATCTGTGAAGTAGTAAATTGGTTTAATGTAAATAATCTATTGTTGAATGAGAAAAAGACTAAATGTGTTAAGTTTGTCACGAGTAACATAAAACACGAGCAAGCAAGCGTTATGGTTAAAGGTGAGGAACTGGAACTAGTTAATAGTACAGTCTTTCTCGGTATAACATTAGATTCTAAGCTCCAATGGGGTCCCCATATTGCTAATCTCTCGAATAGACTGAGTTCTGCAGCTTTTGCAGTAAGTAAGATTCGTCAATTAACAGACGTGATAACGGCTCGGTTAGTGTATTTCAGTCATTTCCACAGTATTATGTCGTATGGCATCTTACTATGGGGCAGTGCTTCCGACATTAATACTATATTTGTTCTGCAGAAGCGGGCTGTTCGTGCGATATATAAAATGAACCATAGAGACTCGCTTAGAGATAAGTTTAAGGACATTAATATAATGACAGTGCATTGTCAATACATTTATGAGAATATTACGTATGTACATAAAAATATTACCGACTTTAAGAAAAACTGTGATATACATAATATTAATACTAGAAATAAGCATAAGCTCGCAGTGCCTGCTACTAGGCTCCATAAAATAAGGAGATCATTCATGGGTAACTGTGTGAGATTTTATAATATACTTCCTAGCAGCATAACTGAGTTGTCTATTGGTAAATTCAAAAATATTGTGAAACGAAAATTATTTTCTAAAGCTTATTATAGCACACAAGACCACATGAATGATGAAGCCGCGTGGGATTAATGTAAATTATAGCGTCATGTAGATATATGAATAATTATTTTAAGGAATACCTAAGGTATTACTATTATTTTAATCTTAATTGTTTTATATACTCTGACATTTAGAATATTATTCTAGACACATTCTAGATTATTTATTTTTTATTGACAATCCTTTTGGTATTTATCTTATTGATTATTTTAATTTTAAAAATGATGATTTTATCAATAATATTACATTTAAGTTAAACGATCTGATTTAGTTTTTCTGGGTTTCCCTAATCCTTGCAGCAAATGTTGGTTCATATTGTATTTCTCCCAGCAAACATTCACTCTCATGTAACTGACATTTCGAAAGTGCTTGTAACTAGGCCTACTTGAATAAAGAATATTTTGATTTGATTTGATTTGATATAGCCAGACTCTACTTACTGATTATTATTTTTTAGTTACATGTATGGAGTGCCCCCTAGAAATATATATATTTCTTATTTACCTATCAAACTAAGTAGCGGCTTACACAATACACCAATGTTCCAAATTTCATCAATACATGTACTAGTTTTTGAGTAAAATGCCTGTGACATACGGACGGACGGACGGATGGACATGACGAAACTATAAGGGTACCCTAAAAAACGCGGAATCCATTGGTTTGTGGTAAGTAACGTTCTTTGCATTTTAAAAATCCATACTAATATTATAAATGCGAAAGTGTGTCTGTCTGTCTGTCTGTCTGTCTGTCTGTTACCTCTTCACGCTTAAACCACTGAACCGATTTGGATAAAATTTGGTATGGAGATAGTTTGAGTCCAGGGGATGGACATAGGCTACTTTTTATCCCGAAAAAAAACCCTTATCCGCGATAAACGAATTTAAGGCGGACGAAGTCGCGGGCAGAAACTAGTATAAAATATTTTTAGAAGACATTTGTATGGGGATGTTATTATGCAATACCTTTTAGGTACAGGTATTAAGCTTTACACCTATATAATACGCTAAATTGAAGAATATTTTAACAAAATATATGTGTTTTTAAACCGAGAGTACAATTTAAAAACAAAATTGAATGTATGTAAATGGTGTTCGTATTTGTACATGGCTCAAGCCATCATTGCATAGGCATATCTTAATTCTGAATATTGGAAATTACTTACATAATACGGATACATACCTATTTATTATCACAACACGACAAAACGTCGCTTAATCGCGTATAAATATGATTTATTTAATTACCTTTCATTGGTAATTCTTAGACGTTTCGGATGTCGCGTTACGTCCATGGTCTCGAAGGAAACTGGAGCGGCGAATCAACGTCTTCTAGTCGCACGAGTTTTTCGATCTACCCGCAGTTGATGTTTATTATTATGTTGAACACAACGGTCCTCACTAAACCGTCACCCTACACTCACGATGTCAGGCAATTTATCAGTTAATAATTTAAAGGCGAAAAATAACCAATGAAAGGTAATTAAATAAATCATATTTATACGCGATTAAGCGACGTTTTGTCGTGTTGTGATAATAAATAGGTATGTATCCGTATTATGCAAGTAATTTATATGTCGATAAATAAGTTTTGCAAATATTTTTTAGGAAAGAATTATATTTCTTTCATTAGGTTAAAAATTGAAAAACCAATTTTACAATTTATGTGATATTTTTCAAAAGCTCGATATTAGTAACTTGAAATTCGGCTCGTTTTAAAATTAACTAATATTTCTTACAGCTCCCCCCCCTTGTGATGATATCAGGAATTTGATGAACTGTTTGAGGCAGCCAAAAACAGAACAATACTTTTTTGCCATTATTCACTATCATTTCTGGTCCTTGTCCTTATAAATGTAATACACACTTTAAATTTGTTATTCATTTACAAAGTTCCACTATTTACAAAAACCGTAGATACAAAAATGCATACGCGGCGCGAAGCCGTGGGGCCGTGGTGGGTGAGCGAGCGAACGAGAAAAACGTACCGTACCGCGGCAGCGGTGGGGGCGGCACTGGCGAGCGTTGCCCGTCAAACGCCTCCTTAATTCCACCTTATTTTAACGCACACGCGTGAGCGAGAGCGCGTGCGTACCGGCACGCACATATATAAGCCGCGCGATGTACCTTTGTTTGCAGTGAGCTTACTCGTTGTACTCTGCTAATATTTTAAACTGTTTTGGGGAGGGACAGTTGTCGGTCAAATATTAGGGCCGTTTTAGAGGCCATATTTGTACTGACGGCGATGTCTATATATTCTCCGGTCACTGGGCACACATTTCTATGCGTGTAAGAAATAAATAAAATAAAATTTAGCAGTATGTTTTTGTTCAATAAGATATACCTAGTGTAGCTATCATCGGGATTATACGGAATACATAAATGGATCAGAGTAATCGAAATACAATTTAAATTCGCTTTTTAAAAGCGTATGTATAACAATAGCTTTTATGTGTTTTGGAGGTTTTAAGCGTTGTAGTAAAGTCATCTCAAAGAAAAATATACACTCGCAGCCAAATAACCTTAGTCATGAGCACGAGTGGTCCCTCGCGCTTCCCTTCCCGCACTGCGTGCCATGGCTGTGACAGCTCGGCTACTTCAAGCAGACGGAAGCGCCAAACTACCCTCCTTTACATTGCCATATATATATGTGGTCAAACGTAGGGTTGCACACGACAGTCATTAAGTGTAACACTCAAAAGCCGGTATCATCTTGGGTCGTCCCATTCGTTATTTGATTCGTTTCCACTTTCGTCATCCATTCTACATTCGTCACTTTCGTTAGGTCCTATTTGTAGTTTTAGTAGGAGAGCGGACCGCAAAATTTCGAACAGACTTGATACCACGATGAAATGCAGTATGGTTTCCCATAAAAGTGATGCTTAGTCCGAATTTGTTAGTCTGCCACGGCGGAATTTGCCGAAAGTAAGAAAAAGAGAGTCATTTTCGGTGCGAAAAAGGGGGTGTCACTTAACCTATCTGATACCGAAATAATAGTTATGGCATCAGTTAGAAATTTACTGGTAGATACAGAAAAGCGAAGTCTGCCAGTATTTTTTTTGCCGGAAGTGCTCGGCAGACGCTGTCTAAGGCGACCACCGGGACCCCTAAATAAACCCATCTGATGGCACTATGAAACCAATTCCAGTCGGTAGGTATGAACCCTCATTTCAAGCATCACTTTTATGGGAAACCATTGTGCATTTCATTGCGGTATCAAGTCGGTTCGAAATTTTGCGGTCCGCTCTCCTACTATTTGTCTTATTCTCATTCCGGCTCTTTCCGATATTGATCATCATCTTCATTGGGCATGTTCGATGTCAGTCTATCTCTTTTTAACCAAGCCGCGTTTTAATTCCCCGACGCAGCACCTAACATTGTTTTCCAACTGGGAACAACGACCATCAATGGCGTGCACAGGGTTTTTGGCTAAGGTAGGCAGTTAGGATGTGTTGATGACATGGGTAGGCAGTTCTTCTGTGCCTATATATGACGCCATGGGTGTTCACGATAGACAGTGCCTTTGTGCCTTCATAGACCGCTCGCCACCGCCGACCATCCACCATTATAGTTCAAACAGCAACACACTTAAGTGACCATCCTGTAAGCTTTATGTCAATGGCCATAAGATCTACCATTGGTCAGTTAAATGTGTGGCTGATGGTACAACCAGCATTCATATCTAGCACAACTTAGCGCGCATAAATATCTGGACATGTCAGATATTTTCCTAGCTTTGTGTTGGCAGATATTGATGCTTGTGATTGTGTGTCTGTACACCAGAAGAAAAAAAGTTATTTTAAGTAGTTAATGTTGTAAATGCTTTGTGAGAATTAAAACACAATTACGACGCTAGGATGTTCAATAAAACATATAAAACGCACATGGAAACTGTTATTTAGCTGAAAACGTTTCCTATCTATTTGACTGCCCAGTAATGAAGTTTATTTTTGTTTTCATTACGTCAAAACAAACTTGCTTCAAAAACAATCTACGAAGCGGGTAAATGAATTTTAAATAAAAGAGCGAGAAGTCGAGTGCCGATGGCGGCTGACTTGGGCCAAGTTTTGTCATTGTTTCTATATTGCGCGAGGCAATTAGCGCAGTGTCGGACGCGGCGCGGGTCTTCTTCCCTCTCTTGCCAATCAAATTACGGGAGCTCCCGCCCCACCCTAACCATTACGGCAAACCATTCCACAATTCATATCGCAACATCGACACTTCAACTAACAATCTAAACAAATGAAGTCAGTTCGTTATTTCCAGGAATGGGTAATATGTAAACTGAATCGTAAAAATGACAGTATCTGCAGTGTAGTATTATAAAGACAAGCAAGCAAGTACTTAATATCCCGTGCAAAGAATATAAATATTTATATCACGATTGTAACGACTAAAAATTGGCTTTAGAAAACACATAAATCAAATAATAGATGTCAACATAAATCACATAATAGATGTCAAAGCAACAAATGTTTATATTAGCTCTGAATAACGCATATGTTGTTAAACTCCCTTATTACACTACTATTGCTATAACCACTTATTTTTTCCACCATTACTAAAGATTATTGTCTTCTTCAGCAATTGGCACTGATGTTGCTACCCGTATAGGCCAGCGTCTCTCTTACCGTATCTTATACGACGTCACACTTGAACTGTCGGCCTAAATACTGAGTATGACGAAAAACTACACAATTTGTTCCAACTCCCATCTGTTTCATCTACTTATTAACTACAAAAAATCTATGCCAGCTTGGCCCTCTAAATAACATAGCTTTTTGTTAGATTTAACATTTGCTGCTGAATTCTATTTATTAATATGCAAAACAATAATACTTGGAAAATTATAAAGGGATAGTTAAAACAAACTTATATAAAACGTATATATTATACCTAGTGTGGAAAGATTAGTTTGAATCTAGGAGCCGGAGACGTCGCCACTGCACACGACCTGCGCGATAATTACCAAAGTCGGCCGAAGGGGGCGGCGCTCAAGCGATCTTCTGTCAAAAGGATCGCGTGCTGTGTGGCGAACGCCCGTATTAAAAGCTAGCGAAGAACCCGTGCCGCATCAGATAACATGCAATCAATTTCGCAATCTACATGCTTCTACGTCGGCACCGCCCCTGGACTGACGTCACGCCGATAAGCTCATAGTGCCAGCTAACTACTGGTACCACTTCGCCTAACATACTTAAAATTCATGAATTGAATTCAATTTTGATGTGAGGTAAAAAGTAACGCTTTGTCCTGTCACGATTTCAGCTAACTTTAGCTATCCTCTCATGCTGGGGTCAGTTGTTTATGTATAAATATACTTTGCAGAGGAGAAAAGAGTATTCAGCTGTTGCTGAAATACGTCCAGCCGTTTTGGCGTGATGAGAGTACATAAATACAAGCACACTAAAATACAAATGAATCGGTTGACTCACCAAAATAATCTATTTCACTGAATAAATTGCCTTCAATTTATAATATTATAGTTAACATAAAAAGAAAAAAGAAAGAAAGGAAAGACAGATGGACATGAAAGTAAATGTAAATAACACAAAGTGATGGTTTTAGAAAAAGAAGAATGCATGACAATTTGTAATATTACGAACGGAGATAGAGTGGAGTAGGCGAGTGATTTTGTATACTTGGGATCTCTATTTGAAGAGATGGAAAATGTGATGGTGCCATTTAAAGGAGCGGCAGATCAGGTAAATGGAGCACAGCACTCGTTTCTCGTAATGTGTGAAAAAGACCCCTACTGGCGGTTTACAAAGGAGTGCTTGTTCGCACACTGATACTCGTATACTACATAAAACTGATATCGGAAGTAAAACTTGGTTATGGCAGAAAAAACGTGAAAGTAGAGTGAATGCGGTAGAAATGAGAGCACTAAGAAGCATTTATGGCGGTTCATACAGGCATAGAGAAACTACCTACCCTGAAGCTGTGAACGAGCATGACTATATATTTAGGTACAGAAAAATCGGTTGAGTACGAGTCGGACTCGTGCACTGAGGGGATTATAAAAATCCAGTGTTAGCAGACCCTACTTGTAAGCAAAATGTACGCGGTGTTAGATCAATTTACATTGGTTACTCACATAGACAGGCCGACGTAAAATACTGTAATTAGTATTTGTTGTAACAGCGGCAACAGAAATACAATTTCAACTGTCTAGCTATCACGGTTCATGAGATGCAGCCTGGTGACAGACTGACAGACAGACAGAGGGACAGCGGAATCTTAGTAATAGGCTCCCGTTTTGCCCTTCGGGTAACCCTAAAAACTGCCTACCTTTGCCAAAAACCCTGTGCACGCCACTGTGTGCAATGCGGTTGTGCGATAGGATAGAACAAGTGTGAGAAGAGAGAGGACTCATTTTGTCACAACCAGAGATGGGCTAAATTTATTCGAATGACGAATAAATAACAAATAAAAATAACAAAAGCATTCGCGAATAAAATCTTAAACGAATAAAATTATTCCAATGATTACTAAATATTTACCTGTTTTTTATTTCGATAATTTACTGTCCACATTTATTATTTCATCTATTGTTACGTTATCGCTCTTATATTATTAGCACTGACAGAAAAAACGAGTCTCTCTATGCATAAATAAGTCTTCCACTCAAGTCTATTGTTCTAAACAATTAGCTTTAAGGTTATCTTCTGGTACCTACAAACAGTGGCGTGCACAGGGTTAATGGTTAAGGTAGGCAGTTTTTTCTGTGCCTATATGGAACCAAGGTCGTTCAGGGCTTCAGGGTAGGCAGTTTCACTGTGCCTGTATTGAGTAATGATCGTTCAGGGTAGGCAGTGCCTTTGTGCCTATATGCACCGGATGCCACTGCCAATAAAGAATGTGGAAATCCCACACAAATAAAAGATGACGTCATAGGAGCTTCCTGCACAGAGTCAAGCTTCGCCCCGCTGAAGGAACACTCCCGATCATCAAATGATGAGAGCGAGATATTGCTGTCGTTTTCTCTTACTGCTATGCAATTACCATCCATTCACCCTTAACACGCTCGAGTTGCTTATTGATAAAAGTCATAAAAGAACATACAATTTTCTAAAATATGATTTGTAAATTTTTCGTAGTTTTATTCGAATAATATAACGAAAAAATCATTTGCTATCCGAAATTGCACGCGAATAATTTATTCGTAAAATTATTCAAAAAATGCCCAACTCTGGTCACAACATACAATGTAATTTGTCCTGCACTCGCTACGCTCGTTCATAAAAAAATGAAATACATGTAATTATCATACTTGTGTATAGCCCATTAATTGACAAATATAAGTAAAGCCTTCTCAGCATTCTTTTAATATAATTTACCTTATCCCCTCTAAATAGTACGACAACATCTCCCCTAATCAAGGCATTCACCGACGCTACAAAGCGAGTTTAAGTCACGCGATCGTTTTATCGCACTCCTTCTTTCTGTTTTATAGGAAGATAACGTTTGTTTAAAAACCTTGCATGTCTGTGCAACATCGGCGTCATAGTCGTGACAAGTGGTGTTACCCTTGACGTGATAAGTTGTACAAAAATAAACATCACAGCATTATTTCGGAAATAAATTTTAGTACCTACTTCGATTCGGTAGTACGGTACAAAACTCTAACTAGTTGGCTAATTAGAATACGCAATTCGAAATGATCTTGAAGAATACACAACGACCCTTACCCATCCGTTTACGCGATGAAATGTTTTAAATATGTTAAAAATATATATCGCAAGTGGGTTGCCTTCATAAATTCCTGTCGAGCCAGGCTATGATTAATGTAAAAATCCAGTGTAAGCAGAACCCTGCTCCTAAGCAAAATTTACCCAGTGAGGGCCAGGCACGGTGCACTCCACGATTAAACCGCACCGCATGAAGGACCTACCAGCTGGCCTCATTAATGAGGCCTCTTAGTGGTTGCCACATACCGGCACGGATCGAATGCGTTTACTGTACAATGTCTCTGACATTGAGTTCATGGTTCTTATTTTTTAATTTTAATAAGACGATTCTTCAGAAAATACCAAGTATTCCATACGAATTCCGTAAATAAGGGCATGTTGGTTTTGGTTATGAGTTAGTAGTTTTTTCAATCCTAGCAGATATTTATTCAATAAATATATTATAAAACTAACAAGTTATTTACTTTGTATTTCGTTTTATTATGGAGCACATTTGTTTAAAATTAAATATGGTAGTTAAGAATAATTGTAGGTACAATTATACATGTTATAAATTTATGAAATGATATGCATGCTACCATGTATAAATTGGGAAAATGGGTATGGGAACGTCATTTTCCTTTAATGGTATGGTTTTTACCCATTTTGAAAAAAACATTTGGGATAACCTTAGGTATATGTAGTCCTGTTATTTGCTGTAATACGTGTTGTTGTTTGTGTTATTCTATAATGTAATTCTATGTAATTTATAGGCCGTGATTTCTGCCATCTGTCTTTTCACACATGACATGATGTAAATAGTGATGAGGCAAAAGCATTTCGATTGTCTTAATAACCGATAATCAATGGTTTCCACAGGTAGTCTGGATGACATATTTATTACAGGGGAGTATTGATGGTTACGAAAAAAGAAGGTATTTATTGATTCCGTAGATACTGTACTGCACCAATGCAATATGCGATATTATGTGACGCATTCCACTGGCTTGCCCACTATAAAGCATCAGAAAACCATTACTTACTGTTTTTGGATGAAAAATAAGCCTAAGTCTGTTTAATGCAAGAATACCATTAAACAGCCGTAGTATTTAATAATATCAAATAGTGTAAGTATAAATAACAAAGATCTTACATTAAAAAGATTCTGTTTGTATCGTAGTTAAGAGTATCACATATATTTATTATGTGCCTTTCGCTTTGTTGTATTCTAATACCTGTGTCCGTTAAAACACGTTAAATTGCTGGCGCCACTGTCGCAAGTGCCCAAAATGCTGGAGTAGGATAATAAACAAGATAAACAAGGAAAGCAACATTTATGCAAGTTCATTTCATACGCACGTGCTACACTAGAGCCATTGAGGACAGATTTGGAATTAATCACTTCCATTTCCATCCGCTGGACACTTTTTGACTATATGAGTTTGGCCTCCTTATCTCCATACTCCATGGTTCAGATATCGATACTGTTGTTTACGCATTAATGAATGAGGATGTTTACACGTAATTTGTTTAATTATTAAGTCGGATTGGATTACATACATGATTAGTTTGTTTTTTTTCTTAGATATTTGTAATTCAGTACCTCGAAGTATTCGATTATCATCGGTTTGCTCAATTTACTTCCAATTCATAATGATGGAATTGGCACGGCTTTAACATTAAAAATAAAAAGTCATAGAAGGTAACTGTTTGCGTATAATGATTTTAACATACGAATATCCTAGAAAATAAATAAATATCGAGTTAGTTGGGGTAATTGTGAAACTTGAGAACTATTGGATATTTTCATTAAAGCTTCGATAAAACGTGCACATTTGCGTTATATGGGTGCTGTCATGTGTCAAAAGACAGTTGGTAGAGATCTCGAACTATAGATACATAAAAAATAAATAAATAGTACAGTCCTTTCGATGTAGTACAATAATAATTCTCATATAAACAAGGTGCAGGGTAACACTGACCTTCGGTAATAGCAAATATTGTACTATTTCTTATTATGTGGTGTAGAGTCATTTTATATCAGTTACTGATATATCCTAAATGTTGGAGACTGATATTATACCTGGACAAACAGTCCAGTTGGTTATATCCAATTTCGAGAAGATGTCGCTCGTCGAATCCAACTTGGATGGGCAGCTTTCGGGAAGCTACGTTATATTTCTTCGTCCCAAATACCGCAGTGTCTTAAGACGAAGGTTTTTAACCAGTGTGTGTTGCCAGTGATGACATACGGCACTGTGACGTGGTCACTCACAATGGGCCTTATAAGAAGGCTCAAAGTCACTCAAAAGGCAATGGAACGAGCTATGCTCGGAGTCTCCTTGCGTGATCGAATCAGAAATGAGGAGATCCGCAGAAAAACCAAGGTAGGGAGGCCCCTTATAAGATGGATCGATGATCTGGTGAAGATGAGGGCGGCGTGCGATCTCTCGTTGTGGAGATCCTTGGGGCAGGCCTTTGTCCAGCAGTGGACATCCCTGGGCTGATATGATGATGATGATGACTGATATAGAATTTAAGATTTTGCCATTGGTAGTGCTAGGTCCATACCATATTTCAAGTTTCTAGTACAACTAGGCATACCCTATAAGGTTTTCCAGTTCACGGCAATTTGTATTGAAATAACTTTTGTCATGAATTTATTTGAATTGACTTCAAAACTTTAATGTTTCGAATTTTTTGTCAGTCTGTTATCCCCCTGAGGTCTAATGTACTAAAACTAGTACAAATTAAAATCGAGTATTCAACTTTCTTCAAATTCCAGAAGGTTCGAAATTGAAAAATGCATAAATCACTCTGGGCCGTAGGAGGATTGTCACTAACCAATATAAACTGACCCCACAATGCGTATATTTTGCATAGGATCAGTGACTCTGCTAATAGTGTGGATTTTAAATTATTCATATCATTGTCATTTTTTTTAGACAACCCAATCGTGACATACATATGATTTTATCGCATAATCGGATTGGGGTAAAGGTCGTTTTATATTCGTATCTTCTATATTATAATCAGATTTTTATAAGTAAACTAGTAGAAATATAACAATTTAAAGGATTATATCGCGTATATTATCTCATTTTAGTTCCCGACGTTTCGGAAGCTTTTCAGCTTTCCACGGTCACGGGCGGACTGAGAAAAGATACACTTTTTCCGCAACTGTATAAAAAGTTTGTACCCTATTTTTTTCTTCAGCGTAGTCGGGTAAAAAGCATCCTATAACCATCTTTTGAGGTCTAATAATAATTATTTCGACCACAGGAGTTATTCCTCGCACCTTACATGATAGCCTTAAAAAAGTCAATCATATCCACCTTGCACTACAAAAAGCTTTCATTTTAAACACTTGCAGAATAGTTAGTAAATTTTTAGCCATAGATAGACCAATAAGTTCGCAGTGAAATACATCTTCAAATGAAATGCTATATTCGTTAGGCCAAAAGCCCACGAATATGGTAGAAAAGTTACCTCTATATAAAGAGCAAAAAGGTAAACAAAATATAATAATAATAATAGCCTTAATTTCTAGCGTACATTACATGGCACATCACAATCACAATCCACTTGTAAATAAAATAAATAACACGCGCGTAAATGAAATAATTAATAATACTAGTCGCTAGGTGCCCATTTGTGGGCAAAGGCCTCCTCTATTTATTTCCAATACTTGCGTTCTTTAGCCGTGATCGTCCAAGTCCCGCCTGCAAAGTCAACGATGACGTCGCTCCAGCGCCGCCTCGGCCGGCGGGCAGGGCGGGTGTCTTCGCGCGGTCGCCAGTGAAGCACTTTCTCGCTCCATCGCCATTCGGTTGTTCTCACCAAGTGCCCGGCCCAGGGCCATTTAAATTTACACGCTAGCTCAGCCGCGTCTATCACCTTAGTTTGTTGTCTGATTTCTTTATTTCTTTTTCGGTCTTTCAGCCGTAGTCCTAACATGCTTCGTTCTGTGTCCTTCGTGAACGACTAGGTCTGACATCCGTAGAGTAGTGTAGGAAGTACAACAGTATCCATTGCTTTCTTTTTCAGTTTTATAGGCAGACTTGATTTAAATACTTCTTTAAGTGACCAGTACTTTGCCCGGGCTGATCTAAAGCGTCGTTGAACTTCGTAAAGTTGATGCCTAGCTAACCGTTTACTAAAAATAGTTTAAATCCGTTTAACCGTTTTGGTAGGATAAAGCCACAACAACACATACAATAATACCAACAATAAGACCATTCGATTCTGTGAACAAATAGTCCATATCACTTTTTAAATATCTTCAATGTACAGTACAGGCGTCGGGTATACTAAAATGTACGGGAAAATAGTCATTTTAAAATGAACTTTGTCAACCAAGCAGCGCTAAGTAAGAATCTGCCATACATTTATTTACACTTTCGTGAGTAAACAAATATCTGATTTACTTTTTCAATGTGATAATGCCACACCGTTTTAACAAAAATATTTAAAAGAAGATGATCCCACCAAAAACATTATGTAAAAAACTAGCCAAGTCTCGATGGAGCTGCTTGTTATCTCTAAAAAGTAATCAACGTTTTCAAAGTGGCAATTTTCCATAGTCAATGGGTAGCGGTTCTGGCGAGAGATTGGTGCAATGGTGTCATGGAGCACCTGGTTTTGTACCCTTGTGTACCCTTCAACGGCCAAGTCACACAACATGAACTATAATAATAAAGAAATCGCAGTAGACCAGCACCTTAGACTTGGCACGACTTTGATTTAGATCTAGATTTCATTATTAAATATATCAATTACTAAATAAATATATAAACAAGCAGCTCCATCGAGACTTGGATAGTTTTTTACAGAATGTTTTTGATGGGATTTCACTTCTTGTTGTAGAAACGTGGGCATATTGATTTACGAACGTAAGCGCGTTTTAAAATACAGTCAGCGCTATCTGGCGACGTGTGCGGTATTACCGCCACTCTTAGTCCAATGCATTTATATTTTGACCAAATTTTGAGCGAAATTAATATTTTAGTGTAATTTATGTAATGTTCGAGTAGAATAAAGTTCATTGTTCGACTATTTCTTCTTGTAAACTTGTAAGTATAAGTATAAAAGCCAGTCTAGTCTTATCCAGAGTTTTCCTTTAATTTTATTTATAGGCGTATTAAAAGCAGAAGGGGAGGCATACGCCAAGCAGTGGGACGCTAGAGACTAGATTAAATTAGATTAGAAGATATGTCTCACTACGCTGGATTTTTGCAACGACAGTAATTTTTTTTATGTACCAATAGTAGAAGGGGGCATTACCGTATTTCTCTAATACGGCTGAGACCAGCTGAGGGTTCTTCATCAGATACTTCAGACCTTCGATTTTTGACATCAAATGAAGCGGCCCACCAAGTTGAATATTTTTTGTAAAGGCGGTATGTCGATCTCTAATAGTTTGGTTGGGCTCTTGTGTTTTCTAATCAGGGTCACCAGATACTCCAGATCTTCGATTATCCTAGTTTTATAGTTTTCCCTTTATGTGGCAATTAAACCCTAACTCTGTACCAAATTTCAGCTCTCTGAGTTTATGGGAAGTACTAGTTATATTTTGATGATCAAAGAGTTAGTGAGTGAGTGAGTCTCATAAATGCGAAACTTTGCTTTCGCTTAACTTCGGAACTAAATGACCTACAGACTTGAAATTTTGGATTTTAAGTATGTGATTATACCTTACTGGATGAAGAAAATTTCTGCGTTCTGGTCTTATCCAGAGGCCTGAAAATGCGGCGAAAGGGTTCCAGTAAAGGATGGTACGGCAGTGTTTGCTTCGCGCGCGACTTGGCGGGGGCACTGCCGTGCCCCCCGATACGCCACGGCACCATTAGGTGCGTCCACCCTTGTATCATTAGCTCGTATCCGATCACCGGGCCGTGGCATGACTGCGTATCGCGCTGTTTGTACGCTCACTGTCGACGCGCCGATCATGCCGCACTCTTCCGATATAAGTGTGATACGCGTAGCAAATGGATTTCGAGCGATCGGATCGGCGCAACGTCCAAACGCGTGATCGTGACACGCGATCATGCCACGCGACGATGATCTGTTACGGGCAAATGATACAAATGTGGACGTACCTTTATAGGTGTTTGGATGTTGCGCCGATCCGATCGCTTGAAATCTATGTTGATACGCGTATCACACACTTAGATCGGAGAAGCGCGGCGTGGTCGCCGCGCCGACAGTGAGCGTCCAAGCAGCAATTTATACATTTATGTGTCGGAGTTGAAAGAGGTAAAGTCTGGGAGGGAACTGTTTTGGTAAAAAACTTTTACGATGAATTATAACACGAAGACTTCGATGGAGATGTGCTCATACTTAATCTTGGAGATCAAATTTCGTTAAATTCAGTATTTGGTCTTAAAGATTAGAAAGTTTTCCTTCAAATCTAATGGGGTTTTCAAATTTAGACTAGAAAGTCACTTTGTTAATAAACCTTTCAAACATGATCGCATCTCCATCTAAGTCTTCGTGTTGTAATTCGCCGTGAAGTTTCTTGCTAAAACAAATTCTTTCCAAGACTTTCAAACTCATACACGTAAATTAATAAATTTTCCTTAAAATGTGTCGTGTACAGTACAGACAAATTATCTATTGGTTTATGAAGAAGTTCTGAAAATCTTTCGCGGCAAAGGCGGATCACTTGTGAATTTTTAAAGACATAAAAGTACTTATTCATCAGTTTCACAATTCACTTTCCCACGGATGAAACCAACCAATTCAGCAAACGCCATCCCTTTGCACATTCTCTATTTTTGTCTTCAATATATGTTTTCCGCATTTTTGTATAAAGTCGGGTCTGACGAATATTATGATATTTTGCCTCTTTAGCCACGAGTTCACCAGCGCTCAAGATCGCAAGAAGTTTTGCATCTTGCAGAGTATGTGCATAAGATCCTATCCAGTGAAGCATATTCGTAGTTGCCACAGTGTGGAGGAGTTCATTATAATACTTTAGTTTCCTGCAAAGAAAACATCACTCTTCTATTGGAGAAGGTAAAGGTTCTGATGCTCAAAGTACTCATGATGAATTTGAAAGGTGTATGCCGCTGTCACTGCTCTTTTTTAAAATCGTCCTGTACGGTCTGAACTGGCACCCTTATATCTTGGATAAGCATTTTTGTGTCTTTCCTTGGTTATGCAATTAAATCCTAAAGAATGCAGTCGCCTTGGTTTAATTTAGCAATTGGTTGGCCCCACACGGCAAAATGTAATTTACATTGTTTAGCTCTTCAAACATAGAAGCTATGGTTCGGTAACCGCAATTCATGTCTTTTGAAACTAGATTGTTAGTAGTGAAAAGTGTCTGTATTTTGACACAAAGGTATCAGCAGCGTGACCAG
Organism: Hedya salicella; assembly: GCA_905404275.2. Classification (NCBI taxonomy): domain Eukaryota; kingdom Metazoa; phylum Arthropoda; class Insecta; order Lepidoptera; family Tortricidae; genus Hedya; species Hedya salicella. The sequence continues at coordinate 47,375,764 of FR990096.1, forward strand.
TCCATGCAAATAGGACCCAAAACCGAAGCTGACGCTATTTTAACTTGCTTCATCATGCCTACAACATAAAAAACTGCAAAAAAATTGTTAATCACACCGTATTCAAATTTTACCAATGCAAATGAACTAAGAAATCACAATATGCCTTACCTACTGAGGATAACCACAATTTACTATCGGTTTTCTACAATTTTTAACTCAATTTACTTAAATCACTGAATTCTTGTGGTAAGATTATAGCTACTACAGGGTTAAATTAATACAACCTAAACACTGGCTACCTCGCCATGAACGAATGCCAGATTGAATGAAGTTCAATCATTTGGTTGGCGGGCGGGGGCGGTGCGATAACCTCTTCCGCGCTTCACTGTCATCGCGCCAGCATTCGCGCACTTTTTGTAATGAGTAATAGTTCAAAAACTATTACACGCGATTGTCAAGCATTTTTTTATTTTGTAGATGATATTATCAGGTTTTATTTAAATTAAAAAAAATGCAACCATATCATACGATATTTAGTTATATTTACTAGAACGAAAAATATAATTGTAAAATTACACAATTTTCATAATATTCGGCCGCCATCTTTAATTTATCAAATGGTTTTTTTTCGTCTAATTAGAGATTTCAATACGAATTGATTGACACCCCAATCACTAAAATCGGTGCAGCCGTTTTGAGTCTGTAATATTTTTAATTATGCATCCGCAATTTTGGAAAAGGTCCGCCGTCTTGAATTCCAGTGGATGAAATTTTCATTTCCTCAGATGAAATCGTTCATATTGGTCCCTAGTATCACTGGGCAAAGTGGCTTGTTTTCTGCACAAAATGCAGCTTTCGATGAAAATATCGCCCTAAGCCCTAAAACTAGTAGTCAGGTTGACATATTCCGAAATCATGTAGATCTTCTGAAAAAGCAGGAGACCTGGCAAAACTGCTGAACAAATTACTACACCAGGCCTTACGTAACGCAGAACGCGCGGCGCATGTTGAGCCACGGTATGGTAGATATTATTTCACAATTTAGATGAATATATTATATCAGGAAATCGTTAAATTATTTGAAATATTATTTTATATCAGAGCTACGAAGTCTCTTACAAAACGTAAAAACGTAGATTGTCGGGTCCTGAAGTTCTCTAAAGTTAAACTAAAATAGTTTTAACTTAATAGACGTGAATATTGGGTTTGTCAACAACTTCTTTTAGACAACCAAAAATTTGCGTAAACTTTTAAAATGACTGTTATTGCAGAGTAAATTTAATTTTTCAAAGTCGATGAGCAAGGTCTTTTTCATAGTGTGGCACAGCCGGTAATAAAAATTTGTAAACAATCACATAAATAATACATGAGTATCGATATGATCTTAATTGATTCTTTAATACAGTTGCTCATTACTAGGTCTTAGCGACAACCGAAACTGTGATACTTGTCGTTTTTATTTTAATATTTTATGATACAAAATACAGGAGGCGTTATCTACGTGCAAATAATCTTAGCAAGTCAATTTGTATTATGAGTTAATGGAGAGAAACGGGCATGATTTACGCGCCACCACCGACTCTGCTCGCGGGCAAGCACAATTATCGGCCCGCGGGCGCACTCAATTACAAAAAGGCGCACCCGCGGGAGTTCACCTTCAAGTTTTCCCTCGAAAAGGTTTTGCAAGAAACATTTAAGTACTAAGACGAAACCTGATAGAAAACATTTAAAAAATATATATAATTGAGGCAGTTTATTCGATAAACGAATTGCCAATCGACAATCTGGTTGAGAGCTGAGTTTTAATTTGCGCGGCGACACACGAGTGGACTCTGCGCTATGGCTTGTGGGAAGCGACGCGTCGAGTGCCGTGCTAATTGCAACGCTACGCTATCGTCGGTGAACAACATCCATGCGGTAGTTCTTTCCTACCAAATATTTTCCGGTCTTAATATTTAACTACCAACTTGCCCATTAGCAAAGTCGGTGTGAATGATATGATACATAAACTTAATGTACTTACTATTGTTATCGTCAAAATACGCGAGCCAGGCTCGGAACATTAAGATATTCGACACGATCCACTGTACTATGAAATCCACTTGTACTGTGTAAGCTGTGTAGTTAGGAATAACATGGAGAAACGTAATAAGTAGAACTGTAAATTAACGTTTTATTATGTGTGCTTTGAGCCTTGTGCTTCCCGACGGACCGATCTGATAAGCTCTTACCACCGGCTGTAATCATATCGGATCGAACATTAATTATTCGATTTGGCGTGAAAAGCAGATACTACAATATTTTGGCGTGAAGCATACAGAGAGACCTAGAAAAAGTACTATAAAGCTGAAACAACAGTGTCTCAAAGTAAAATTATAACTCTAGGAATTTATGTACAGTCGAGGAATTTAATGTATATGCCATTTCGTACCTTGTCACAGTCAAAATCTATATGAAAGCCGATGGAGATTCCGTATCAATGTCACTATGACAAGGTACGAAAGGGTACACAAATTAAATTCCTTGACCGTACTAGTCAAAACAAAATAGGGACTAGTAAGCATTCCGGTAAGGATTTTATTGTTACGTGAAAAAAATTCAAGTATTTCTTTGCCCTTTGAATGTATGTTATAGTAGTCAACAATCAAGTAGTCAAAGCGGCCCCTCATCGCTTAATAACCTAAACACAAAATGCTCAAAGTGCAAAATGAACTAAACACACGCAAAATATAATTTCAACACCTACCGGAGCTTTGAGAGTTCCAAAAATATCTTAACATGTATATAAAACAAATACTTGGTTACAAAGCATGTATGAGACAGTTTCATCTTTTCACTCAATGCACCATAGTTATGTTTACAACCTTTCTTATTTCATAGAATCATTGTCACACATTGTGACGAATACATATTTACATTACATGTTACGGGATAATATTTTTATTTAATGTGTCTTAGATATACAGTTAGTTGCGTAACTGAACCAATGTGCACCACTCTGAAATGCTATTTTAACTATTTCAGAAATGTTAATATACTAAGCTTTTTTGAATTATTTCTTGTTGAATTATTTCTTATTGAAATAAAACAATTTAACGGATTATATCGCGTAGGTATATTATCTCATTTTAGTTCCCGACGTTTCGGAAGCTTTCCAGCTTTCCATGGTCACGGATGGACCGAGAAAAGATGTATTTTCCTCTGTCAAAGTTACAATTTGTACAAACTACCCATTTTTGAAAAAAAAAAAAAATTAAGGTATGATGGACCTAAGCTATGAAGACAGTTACACATGTGCCAGAAGGGCTTAATTATTTTATTTTAATAATTTACCAAGCAGCATTTCACAAATGAGGCGTACTGAGGAGGAAAGAAACGCTGCAAAGAAAAACTCCCAGGCTACCTCATTACTAATTATAATATTTTAAAACAGACACTATTTACTACTTTTTAAACAGATAAGATATTTTACACCGTTCGGACATTAAGGCTTTGTTGTCCTGTGTCTCGCTTGTTCCTTGATGAGATGTATTACAGGATCCCAAGCTGGTGGTAGTTACAATCCATCTTCTCTATTGAAATTAGGATGCTATTTAATCTCAATAGCCTCGCGTAGCATTCTGGGAAAATATCTTTTTTCTTTGGCAAGAATTAGAAGGTTTATCAAACTTAATTGAGTGGTTTGGTTTGTCAATGACATTTTCACAGACTGCAGACGTATTACACAGACGGTGCTTGACATCTGCTATGTGCTCCTTCACCCGGGTTGATACACTGCGTTTCGTTTGACCAATGTATGAAAGATCACACTCGCAGTTCAGCTCATAAATGCCTGCACTCTGCAAAGGGGTGCTACTCTTCACGGGTCTAAGGTATTGAGACACCTTCTTCAACGGCTTGAAATATGTTTTTATAGAAGCACGCTTCAAGATGTGATCTTGTTTGTGAGCCCTTTCGCATACGTTTCGTAATACGGCAGGTTTACGCTCGACTGTTGGTTTCTTTTTGCAGCGTTTCGCTTTGCAGCGTTTCTTTTCTCGCTTACGCCTCATTTGTGAAATGCTGCTTCGTAAATTATTAAAATAAAATAATTAAGCCCTTCTGGCACATCTGTAACTGTCTTTATAGTTTAGGCCCATCTGTAATGTATGTAAACCTTTATTTGTTTTTATAAAAAATGGGTAGTTTGCACAAATTGTAACTTTGACAAAGGAAAATACATCTTTTCTCAGTCCACCAGTGACCATGGAAAGCTGGAAAGCTTCCGAAACGTCGGGAACTAAAATTAGATAATATACGCGATATAATCCGTTAAATTGTTTTATTTCAATGAGTAATAATCGCGGAAACAGGAGAGAATTATTTCTTGCTAAAACACATCCTTGCTTCCCATTACGAAATTTCAGATTAAAATAATGCATTTTATCCATCAGAAGCGATTTTAGCGATTAATCAATATTGCACCGACTTTGAAATGATGTGAAGATTAGTAAAATTAATAGCCTAATACAAACTTTTGGCAGATCTTTGTTTGTCTTGATACCTGTTGTGTATCCATTTGTGATTCATTCATTCATTGATTGCATTGTACAATCTTAATTTATTAATTGCACCCAATACTATTTTGACTGTTTGTGAAACTCCCCTTTTTGCTTCAGCCGGAACTTAATTTATTTCTAAGAAAAAAACAATAAAAAAATCCATCTATAATAGTAAATTACATCATCTTTAAACTGAGGCATCAATTGCTTAAAACAAGAACGTAGTTTTGCAGAAATTAAATTTGCTCGACTAGTTGCCTTGATTCAGTTTTGCAACACTTACAAATTCCCAATAACTAACGTCAAAAAATTATCTGATTTAAGTATTTAAGTTATAAGAGAATTGTTTTTTTTTTTTAATATTTTTATGGGTTACTTAATCGAGGACGCAATAGAGAAAGTTGATTTTTTTGGATACATAAATGACGTGAAATTTTACAGTTTTCGGTATAATAATATAATACAAAAAATCAAATACGCCAAGTAAATAATCTGTTAGACAGATTTGGAGTAATATTATGATATATTACATTTAAATGTAAATTTGATTATCTTTGACATATTCACATTCTACTAAGGTACTAGTGTACTAGTATTGACTCATTTTTGCACTTTTTATCTCGGAAAAATACCTTTTATCCGCGATAACCGAATCTAAGTCGGACGAAGTCGCTGGCGGCCGCTAGTTCTGAATTATTGTAAGATGCACGTCAAAAGTATGGACATTGGTTCAGTTGTTTATCACACCGTATTGCATTGCATCACGTCAAACGTAGAATGTAACATTATAAATAATAGACGAAGATCTATCTTCGTATCTATAGACGAAACCGAGCGTTGTTAATAATTTCTTCTTAAATGAAACGTCGAATCTACAAGAGCTAAGATCGTGTGAAGTAATTTCTGAAGAAACAAATGAAACTGCGCCCCTCGCTCTAGAGAACGCTTTGCAAAGCGCGCGGGCCCATGTAATCGGATAATAAAAAGGGCAAACGCGGTAAATATAAGATGAGGAAGACAGTTTTACGAGCTGTACCTAATTAAGTGGTGAACCAAACAGAACGGAGAAAACGTTTACCGTACAATAAGTACCTTCAATATAAAATAAACCTAACTTACATAATTGCATTTCAAGTTTCGATCAATAGTCAGTTTAAAACTGATTAAAACACGTTTAACAATAACAACCCTTAAACTCACATAGGCCCGTATATGTTCAAGTCGTGTCTATGCCGTGACAGATGTACAATTCCTGCATATTAATAATAGACGCATAGTTTTATCTTATAAACGTTATTATCTTTTGTGCGCAGACTGTCAACGTAGCAAAAAGTCCACATTTTTCAATTGGTCAACTACGCGATCGGTCAACTACGCGATCGGTCAACTTCGCGATCGGTCAACTTCGCGATCGGTCAACTTCGCGATAAGTCATATTCGCGATTAGTCATATTAAATTGTATTATTATCTTCATGGTACATTTCATTTTTAAAACTTTATAATAGCATAGATATCTTTGTAACATCGTTCATAATTTTTGGACACACCGTTTAGAAAAGGAGGGTGGAGGGGACACAATTTATGCTGCTTTCGGAGCGATTCCAAAAATGTTCACCACATCATTTTTTTTTTGAAACCTCATGTTATTTTTCAAAAGAACTGTCGAAATATGTGCCACACATTAATATCTGCTGTAAACATTTTAAATTTCGGTTAAATGTATGGAGTGCCCCCCTAGAAATATATTACTTTGTTATTTAACTATAAAACCAAGTAGCGGCTCATAAAAGACATACATCATCAATATACATAATGTAGTTTTTGAGTAAAATGCCTGTAACACGCACGGACGGGACAAAACTATAACTTTTTGTCATTTTGGGCACAAAACCTAAAAATAGAAATGCTATGTACCTATAATGAGGGAGGATTTCGAGTAAACAACTTTCATATGTTTTTTAATTTGCGAACTAAAACTGCTTCCATCCATACTAATATTATAAATGCGAAAGTTTGTCTGTCTGTTTGTCTGTCTGATAAACCGCTGAACTGATTTGGATAAAATTCGGTATGGAGATAGTTTGAGTCCCGGGGAAGGACATGGCTAATTTTTATCCCGAAAAAATACCCTTATCCGCGATAAACGAATTTAAGGCGGACGAAGTCGCGGGCAGAAGCTGGTACATAATAAGATTAATAATTGCGCACGTAACGTAATAAAAACAACTACCTTATCGATTCCTTTATGTATCTCCGTACAAGTCACGTCATGCCAGTTATCCAACCAAGTTGATAGTGAACATTGCTTCTTGGTCACACTTTAAAAAAATAATTACGAATAACGAATAATTAATATAACTAATTAACAAAATTACTTTCCCCTATTATTTTCATTATCTATAACTCCCCTACGATGTTTATAGACTGTAGAAGCTACTAGAGTTATTTAATGGATATAATATTTGTACTTTTTGTCTATTGCATTGATAAACAGAGAGAGCGAAACAGGGTTAACAACGAATAAACGCCAAAAATAAACATTGCGCGTGTGAGTGAGTCGTCGGGCTATGCTATCATCGTTCGCGGAGTATTTTGGGCGCGCAGGTAGGGCAGAGCGCGAAGGAATGCGACCTCACCTGAACGAAACTGATTCATTCGTGCTAATTCAGTGGCGTCTACGTAGTTATTTGTAGTTTTGATTTTAAACCGTTAAAACGTTTTCAGAAACATAACCACAGGGTGGCCCAAAAATAAGTTGACAAAGTTTTTTTCGTTTATTTTTTATTTGTTACACAAATTTTACCATTTGAAATAAATAGTTTAATCGCTTTTATCCACCTTTTATTAATTGTCTTCAAAATATCCGCCATTGGCTTTGATACTGTGGGAGTGTAGCAGTTGGTAGTAAAAACAACAGTAACTAGTTACGTATTTATTCTTCGAGCTCCAAATCAGTAATGAACATTTTAACAATATGACATTACAAAAACAGAGACGGAAGATATTCCTTATATGAATCGATTATTTAAAATAACAGCCAGTCTATGAAAAAGGTGCATATACACGAGCCACCTCACAATAGACAACTGCAAACGATTGTGAAAGTTATCCACGATATGCTGCAGGCTCCAGTCCCTAAGATTGACCACAAACTATAATCCATTGGATTTAGATCAGGTGAATAGAGTGGCCACTCTTTTGAGCTTTTGAACCGGGGGAAATTGTCCTTACACCACTGCTGCACACTATGGGCCCTGTCGGATGGAGTCTTGCTGGAATATCCAGGGCTGATTGGCAAAATGTTGTTGACTCCAAGGAAAAACTAGAGCTTCCAGAATATCTCTTCTGTACATATCTTGATTCATTTTGACACCTTTTTCTATACAAATCAGGAGGGTACCTGTGGAGCAAATACCACCCCAAACCATAACCGCTTCTGACTTTTGGCGGTAAGGAACGACTGCTGCCTCTCAAGGACGACTAGAGGAATAAATTCTGTCATTTTGGTGGTTAGGGGCTTGTTCAATGCAAAAAAGTTTTTTTATCAGAAAATGTTCAAATTTTTTAATAGTTTTGTGGGACAAAGGATGTTCTGCCAATTTCCAGTAGCGGCACGCTGTTTGCTGCTGTTTAAGTAAACGGCATGTTAACGGCATCTGTCTAGGCGAACTTTTTTATCTTTATCTTCAAGAAGTTGTGCCTTACGCAGTTTGTACGCTTTCAATTTGAGATCATTAGCCACAATACGTTGCACCGTTGTACGACTTACACCTAGCTCCAGAGATACATTTCTAATTTTGGTCCGTGGATTGCGAGTAAGCCGTTTTTTATAAATGTTTCGGAGCCTAGGAGTTCTAACAGTCCTCTTTTTTCCTCTTCTTGGCCGGTCTGCGGTATTTAGCTCTATATATCGCTTAATAGTCTTGGGCACTAGTTGACGACTGACACTGATTGATCTAACTATCTCACACTGCCGTTTTCCAGCTTCGGGCAAGGAAATTATTGCTTTCCGTTGCGAAGACAACATAAAAACCTATAATAATGAAATAATTAAAAGGGGCTATCGATTCGAAATTGTTGCCAAACTGTGTAAAAATAAAATAAATAAACAAACGAGCTCGGTTCGTGTTCTAATTTCAAAAATTTTACTTTTTAATTTTGCCAACGTAATTTTGGGCCACGGTGTAAAATATCAAAATACGAAGATTGGCTAAATCCATACTAATATACTAAACTAATATAATAATACTAATATACTAAACTAATATAGTAATACTAATATACTAAATTTACTAATACTAATATAATAATCCTTACTATATTATAAACGTGAAAGTATGTATGTACGTTCCACTATTGCGCAAAAACTACACAACAGATTTAGGTAAAACTCTTCAGTAATATAGCTTAGATATCAGAATAGGACATAGGCTACAATTTGCGACGATATTCATTCATAAAATGGCTTTTTTTAACAAAAGATGGAAAAGCCTTCGAAAACCCTGAGTTTTGTTCATTGTGACATTTTTATTACGAAGAATTAAATCAACAAACAGTTGCTAGGAAACCAATTTGACACGTTAGTATCTATTTGTGTAAATTGTGACATTTTCGTTTCTAAATAATGAATAAACAATTGGTAACATAGCATCAGTAATACTACCTACACGATTAAACAAAAAATACACATTCCGTTTATGACGTATCATACATATTCGAGTATATCTTAATATAGCCGGATAATAACCTGTTGTACATTTTGGACTTGCGATCATCTCTGAATGATAAATATTTTGTTACAAAAGTATGGTTTATAAATAAGATAAAACGGGTTCTTTTTAACAATAAATGGACAAATCATCACTTTTTGTTAACTCTGAAATTTTTATTCCGAAGAATTATAAAGAAATAATAGCTTTGAAACCAATCTGACACGTTAGTACCTGTTTGCGTAACTGGATGGCGTTAGTTGTAAACGCTTTTTCGTTCTTTATTTTTAATAATTTGCGTAATTTTTGCATCATAATAAAAAAAATCATGATTCATGATAAAATGAATTAAAGAAAAATTGATCATTTTTCGAAATTTATACACAGTATCGCGACCGCATCATAGAAAGAATGAATACAGATGGTCATCGCTAGATGGAGTAACTGTACCTACAGGTTTGTCTGTAAGTTTATTGTTATTTGATTGCATCAAACGATCTACTATATACTCATTACAATAATTCAATACAAAATTTAAATAGAACTTAAATGGTATGCATTTAAGCCGTTCTACCTCTTCATATTTGTAATCGATTTTACTTACTTACAAAATACACAGATGGCGCTGTGCTTTGGATGCGTGATTTCTACTTCACGCTATTGTCTATCGTCTATATATATAAAGGGAAAAGTCGTGACTAACTGAAATATCAACGCGGATCCGAAACTACTCAACTAGTGACTTGACTTTTTCACAGTATTAGTCACAGTACTCTTTATATCATCATCAAGGGATAAGGAAGGATTTTTGGAAATTCATCTCCTAACGGGGTTGAATTGGGGTTGAAAGTTTGTATGCAAAACCTGTAATTATTTGAGTAACTGTTATAATATTTGGCGTATAGACTTTTACTTTAAAAGTAAGAAAACTAATTTCAGCATTTTTCGAAATTCATCCCCTGACAGTGTAAAATTGGGGTAGAAAGTTTGTATGGAAAACCTATAATTATTTGAGTAACTGTTATTTTATTTCGCGTAAAGACTTCATTTAAAACGAATAAAACTAATTTCAGCATTTTTGGAAATTCATACCGGAAAAGGGTGAAATAAGGGGTAACTTGCATTAAGGCGTCAAATATTTGACCTTTAATCAAAAACTCCACCTTAACATAAATATGCGAGTGCACCTTAAGGGTGATATTAGCGCTGGAGAATTCTCCGACCTTCTGCCATGCCATAAACTATCGCGTAGAGTATTTAAATTAACTTAACTCACCCGGCCTACCTTCTCACATACTGATCTTAAACGTGGGTGCTCGAGTAATGTTGCTGCGAAATCTCAATCAGCCAAAGTTTTGCAATGGAACCAGGCTGCGTGTGCAAGCCTTACATAGAAACGTTATAGAAGCCACCGTAATTACTGGCTGTGCTCAAGGTGAATCTGTGTACGTATATACCCCAGATACCACTTATACCCTCAGAATACCAATCCGAATGTAAAAGGCTGCAGTTCCCCCTTAGGTCTGCTGTTTCGCAATCAATATGTCTCAGGGTCAGTCATGGAAAACCGCCGGAATAGATTTGAGGGAGGACTGCTTCTCGCACGGCCAGAGTTTTACGGGGCTTGCTCTAGAGTAAGCTCTCCACGCAGCTTGGTCGGATCTATTAATGTGGTATATAAAGAAGTAGTGCCAAAAGTACCTGATGTTCAATATTATCAATAGTTAAATCTCAATTGTCCAATAACATACTTTTTTTTTAATTACAGGTATATAATAAAGTAACGTGACATAACTATTGACAGACAATGCATAGCCTAAACTGCGGATGGTAGAAATACGAGAATTGAAACCACATATTCCGTTAGAGATGTACATATGTAGAGGCGCACTAAAGAAGGATTTTTTGAAATTCGAGCTATACGCGGACGAAGTCGCGGGCAAAAGCTAGTAATATTATAAATACGAAAGGGTGTCTGTCTGTCTGTTACCTCTTCACGCTTAAACCGCTGAACCGATTTGGATGACATTTGGTATGGAGATAGTTTGGGTCCCGGGGAAGGACATAGGCTACTTTTTATACCGGAAAAATCCGCTTCTTTGTGAACAAGCCTTTAGGTGGGAATCTCAAGTTGAAGAACAGAGAGTGAGCATGACACTTCACGAATCGCTCCGAAATCATACGATGAAAGGCGAATGGCGTGACTTGTATTCCATGAATGCCAAGAAGTGTCAAGTTATGTCTAGCACGATGTTTGTGTTGAAATTATTTTTATTTATTGGCACCACAAAATACCACAAATACTTATGTATCCAAACTTTATTAGGTGCTACGACATTAAAGTGCTCTTACAATATTATTGAAACTTTGTGTCTCAGGTATCTTTTTTTTGACTAACAATCACAACCATAAATTGTTAGGCATGATAATATTCGAGGGAAATCATACTACTTATTTGTTTACATCATACTTACCTCTTACCTCATACAGGAAAGGGACTTTGTTGTAACAGCGATCATGCTAACCTGTACCTACAGTAAAATAAAAAACAACATGAAACAGTTACGCATTTTTATTACGAGTAATTTAATGAATTAGATTTTCAAAATGTGTACCGCCGTTTTCAGCACAAATATTCAATCTTGAACGGATTTCATGATTCAAGTTAACATAAGTGTTCTTGATTTCATCTGAATCCGTTTGAATTTTTATTAACACGTCTCTTCTCTGGAGATCACAGGTGTTGAGTAGAGTTCCCCATAGAAAGAAATCTAGCGGAGTTAAATCCGGTGACCGGGCAGGCCATGCTAAAACTTCGCTCCCACGGCCGATCCATCTCTCGGGGTATTGTTGGTTCAGCCAATTACGTACATCCAAGCCGAAGTGGGCCGGGCATCCGTCGAGCTGGAACCACATAGTTCGTCGGGTTTCTAAATCGACATCTTCTAGCAGGTCGTTTAATTCATTATTTAGAAATAATAAATAGTTGTGAGAATTCAGTCTGTTTGGAAATATGACGGGACCTATTATTTTATTCCCAATAATGCCAGCCCACAAGTTTACGGAAAATTTGTGCTGGTATGAATTTTCCCTTTTCGCATGGGGATTTTCTTCTAACCACATATGCTGATTATGGAAATTAAAAACTCCCTCTCTCGTGAACAACGATTCATCTGTCTATAATATCTTATTTAGAAATCCAGGATCTTCCACTAATTTCTGATTCATCCTTTGGCAAAAGGCAACTCTAGCTAGCCCGTCATTGTTAATTAATCCGTGTACTTTCCTGTAGTAAAAAGGATGCAGGCCGTACCTTTTCCATAGCCTTAATACGAGCTTATAGTTAACATTAACCATTCTTGCTACAGCTCTTGATGACAAAGTTGGGTCTTCTGTTATGATGTTCATTATTCTGTTCTTTGCTTGTGTTTACAGTCAATAAAATGTTCAACGTTATTTTATCTTGCGTGACAATTAGTTATCATTTGTAATGTGTCATTTTAGTGACAATCAATTTCAAACTAGCCAGTTATAAGAAGAACCACTCTCGCGACTTAGAACAGAACAAACCTAATTATCTCTATTCTCAGTGATAACAAAAAAGCTACTTGAGATTGAAGTGTGTAAGATATTATAATTATTCGGATTAATACACTACACTGTATTTTAGTTGCATGTTATATCCTTTAATCTCATGATGAAAATATTTTCGGTAGTAAAAACTTTTTGTAGATAGATACCAAACTTCTTTATGAAACTGGCTAACAACCATTCAGTTAGTGCATCTACGAGTAAAAGAAGTAGGTGGCTACGTCATGCTCACGCCTTTAAGGTGTGTTACACTGGAGATTTCTTAACTTTTGATTTGTTGTAAATAATTAATATCTCCTTAATTATGAGTTTTTGGACTATATGTTTCATAACTTTATATACTCTAATTAGGCTCTAGTATCGTTAGCTTAAATCTTTCTGGTTATTAACGGTCACGGTGTATTTAGTAAGACAAATCGTTCATTTTAAAGCTAACAGTAACAGTACTAGCTTAGAGCATAACACATCAAACACTCCCATCCGCCCGCACGACACCATTCAGCTTTATTTTCCAGAGGAAGTGCAAATAACTTTTTCCTGGACACGTACCGTACAGCCGTAATTTTAAACGTTTTTAAGTAAAAATATTTAGTTTTTGTGGAAGACATATTCACCGAAATTTGTAAACAAATCTTTGAACTATCACTAAACGTCAATATTTGATTCCATAGATAAGTACTCGTACTCTAGGTAATATTACGGCTGACACACACGACAGATGCCCGTTTGGTGTATTTAAGCAGATTATTAGACTTTTGTTTGCTAATTAGGCTCTATTTAACAAACATCAGTTCACTAAATTTAAGAAGTCAGATCTGAGGGGCTACTCCGATAACCGATGTTCGTATGGCGCCATCCCGCTCACTCGAATACAGCTTAACATGAGAGCGAGAGGGACGGCACATTACGAACTTCGAATATCGAGATAAAGAGTAAACCCTCTGAGTAGGTGTACCACATGATATAGTTATTAAAATCGTTTGCGTGTATGGCAGTCTTTTGATAAACATAACATTTTTCTACGTTGGCAACACATCACCCACTAAATGACGTCATTATGGCGGTTACGGCTTTTTAGAACGAGTCACTCTAAAACTTGATTTTTTGCTTCGAAATGGAGGCTTTTGGAGGAAAATAAAAATTGCGTATAACTTGAAAAAATACCCTCTTTCGAACTGTACAATAAAAAGGATTGGTCTGAAAAATGAAACATTGTCATTATTAGTACTTTTATACCGAGAACTGTAAAATTTCACGTCATTTATTTTTCCAACTTTTTCTAAGGCGTCCTCGATTAAGTAACCCATTAAATATAAGCAATTCTATTCTCTTAAAAATGGCTGTGCAATAGGGAATATGCATGAATTTTAATTTTTGCTTTATTTAAAGCTTATTCATGTAACAAACAGTAGACAAAAAGAATTTTCCGAATAACTATAAAAAGTGGACTATAAGTATATATAAGTATATACTATAAGTAGTGGACTGTGACGTAACAGTCTATGTCGGACCTCTCTGTCAAATCGCAGATTTGTGTTCTTAATGTCAGTTCGTGTGTAATAGGCATTAACGCGGATATTTTTGATCCGATAACCATTCAGGCAGTAGAAAAAAAAAACTGTTCATGATCACAGACGCTATGTTTACATACAAATAAAAGTTAAAATACTTCCCGGCCTGGCCATCAATTTTCTATGAAATTCCGTTACAGTTGTCTGAAGTCGTTCCGCCTGAAACGTGATAGTTTGAAGCCTGTTTTAACGCACCAAATGACGACATTTCATTGTATGTTTGAGAAAAAGTATTTAAAATTTATGCATTTCTTTTATTTGTTATGCAGGAAACTTTTGGACCGCTTCTTGAGCTATTTAACGGACATCTTTATCGTAAGTTAGCTCACAATACATCTTATCAATTTCTTGCTTATTTTTAATTTCACCAATCTTAAAAATGTTGTACTAATTTTGGTTGTCACATAACGCCACTATGACAAAGCTAGAAATGCAATTAGAATAGGCCACATGTTAAAAGCTTTATTATATAGCTCCTCTTTAGATAATCATAAACTTAAATAACGACTCTACTGCAACAAATTCTATTTCCGAACTCGATTTTGCCATGATGCGATTGTCCGAGCTTTGCTCATAAATTATAATTCAATGAAATTCATTTATTTGACTGATAACAATAATCCATACAATTTGTTAGTACTAAACTTAGGCTACGGTTTAGTAAAATGCGAAAATTGTCCGTTGTTTGTAATAATTACCAGTAAAAATAAAATAAAATGCCAATAAACTTGATCCTTTAATATTTTCAAAACATTTTAACGTTTTTAAACGGTTTTATTTGAAGCTAACTGAAACCTCAGAAATTAGTAGTGTTAAATTCGTTAACTTTCTATAAGGTCAAGTATCGTGATTAACGGTCTGTTTGCAGGTCTGTAACAGTTTAGGGGCGTAAACGCAATTTTGTGTCGGTCCCGGACAAACCCATGTCCCGAGACGATTCATTAGCTCCGCCGCGTAAGAACAAACAAATTAAAGCGTCCGGTGTTTTAGTCGGTGAAAGGGTGGAAGGGCAGAGGCGATGGGCGGCGCGCCAGGTGCGTGCAACCGCACAATAAATCTTAACTGAAGCGCTGATCGGCCCGCGCCAATGCGATCGCAGAGGATCGCTCATCATTTAGTGCGAATATGGTTCTTACGCGCTATTGATATAATACGATTACTTGGGGCGATTACCCATCAGTTACCATCAACTTGTCACCAGCGGTAACAGCTGGGATTTTTTCCTAATCTTTTACTTGTAAAATAAATTAGTGCTAACAGCAACTTGGGTTTTTTTTACCACTTGTGTAGTTACCACGAATTAGTTCAGCGGTAACAGTTAGGAATTTTATTGCCACTGGAAAAAGATGGGAAGAAAATCCCAGCTGTTACCACTGCACTGTTTCACGTAGAACATCGTAGCTGGAGATTAGTCATTAACGTATTTCTCGGAATAAACTTCTTATATAAAATACTATGTACATAAATGTTTGTCAAATATTTTAATAAAAACTTAAATGTCCTCTTCGGGTTAATCAGCAGATGTAGATCTAAAAAGAAAAGTCGTTTTGAAGTAATTACTTGTGTCATTTCAATACTACAAAATGAATAATATTTTATACTGCGTTTGTAATTATATGCGTTTTTGCTTGAGTTGCGATACGTGATGCCTGTTATATTACTATTGATTTTTAATATTTGAGTTGGATTTCACATTTCAAGTTCAGTATTTTAATGCATAAGTAATTAAAAATAACTAGTAATATAAATTGTGTAATTAAATATTTTTAAATTTGGCCGCAAACCTAAAAAAAAATGCTATGTTTCAAAGTTCATTATACCAGAAATAACATTTCCTGGCAGTTCCGGAGTCTGGATTTCAAATATTTTAAAGCTACAACTCTAAATTAAGGTAATTCATCGTTTTCATACTTCAAAATTTAGAAAAAGTATTTATTTTCTATTTTTCACAGATTACTCGTATTGTGTATCAATTTAAGTTGTTTCAAGAGTGGCCTTTACATGCGAAAGGAAGCCGAAATAGCATGGTTTTGAAGTTTATGAGAGCAAAACTGAATCATATGATTCAGTTAGTTATATATATTAGTTATACATCGCAAATAAATAACGTCAAAAATTTCTGATTTAAGTAATTGCACGGTCACTTTTCGGAGAATAGAATTAATTATATTTAGTAGGTTACTTAATCAATGACGCCTAAGAAAAAGTTATCATCACAATAAATAACATTTTACAATTTTCGATGTCGTTTAAAAGTGCTAAAAACTAGATACACCAAGTCAATTCTTTGTTACGCAGTTTTAAAGGGGCATTCATGGAGTAATATTGTGCACTAGCTTCTGCCCGCGACTTCGTCCGCCTTAAATTCGTTTATCGCGGATAAGCGTATTTTTCCGGGATAAAAAGTAGCCTATGTCCTTCCCCGGGACTCAAACTATCTCCATACCAAATTTCATCCAAATCGGTTCAGCGGTTTAAGCGTGAAGAGGTAACAGACAGACAGAGAGACACACTTTCTCATTTATAATATTAGTATGGATTCAGCATTTATATATAAATTTGATTGACATCGACTTACTTACATAATACTAAGGTACTAGTATTTAGTCATACTTGTGGCCATTTTTTGGCCGGATGCTGCACTTTGTGATGAAAGCAAGCCGCTGTGCACAATGATAGTAGGGACCAAACTGAGTGATTTGACCCGCAGCAGCGGAAGTTTCACCCCTTAGGATCGGAGATGGCGCCGCTACTTTAAAAAATATTTCATAAAATTCTACAAGCTAAAGTTATGGACCGATTTCAATGGATAATAAATATCTCAAATGAAAACTTATTATATACGTTACTTATAAAAAAATATTGAAAAAATGTATAGGTACTGTAAACTTCTGGCAAAACACAGCATCTTAAGTTTTCTTTTCTTACTTGATTTGTAGTTTTTACTCAATTTCTTAAAAAAACTGTATGCAACATGAATGGTTTAATGCATATACATATTATTGAGTAAATAACAAATATTATAAAAAAAAAACCCGACACCGATACCTTTCATAGTTACACGAAATATGAAAGTGTAAATCTGCGCACAAATTTCTATAAAAACTATTTCAAAAATCTTTTTAGCATGAGATTACATTTATAACTTTAATGATAAATCTGCGAGTCGTGTTATAAATATAGAAAATAAACCCACATTCAGGATTGAACATAAAAACAGAACGGATATTTCCGTTCTGTTTTTATGTTCAAGCCTCCGTAACATTCAAACTACTAAGGTTACATACATTATTTTCACTAATTTGAAATTCTTAAAGTATGCCAATTCATTAGATACTAACCACTCCATAACTTCAAAGTACAAGTGTGTTTTTTCCCAAACTTTAATGAACGTTTTCTCAATTGTCGCGTTTTTCGCATTTTGCAAATTTGAAGATTTAAAAAAAATAACTATAGCACTTAGAGACATAATTTTTTCAGCGAAAGATAGCTTATGCTTTGTTATAATACAAACTACTCATAACTCCATATCGACAGAGTAGAAATGTTTCCCTATAACAGGCACAAATATGATATCGACGATTTTTTTCGTGTTCGACAAAGTGGGACGCTGGGCACTAAACTTTGAGGCCTTAAAAAGGTGCTTAAATTGGTCATTTATGGATCGACATCAAAATCGGTTTATTACAGTATGTTCTATCAGTTTTCATTCAAAGTCGATTTTCGGTAGGTTTTGCCATATTTCACTAAACTGCCCATAACTAGAATCGACAAAGTGGGACGTTTTACTAAACTCTCTCACATATTGACTCATTTTTGCACTAAACTGTATAATCTATACTATTATAAAGTTGCAAAAATGAAATAAATGTACATTCAAGATATTTAAAAAAAGAACTGATTGTATCCGACTAATAATATATTTTTTAGATGTTTTGTATGTTCGTATGAGTCTGTGTCGTTGTGGCTTTATCACGCCAAATCAACTAAACTGATTTCAACTGTTTTTAGTACACGGTAGCTAGCTGTCTGGGTATCTCCAGATGGTTAAAGAAAACTTTTTACCCAACTACGCTGACGACAAAAAGAGTGGTTATGACTTTTCTTCCTAAGTGAACGAAGTTGCGGGCACCTTCTAGTAAATAATATAAATGCAGAGGATTTCAAATATTGTCTATGGTCTCTGGTGACTTAAGTATACACAATATTTTAAATTTATTCAATTCGTGTGTAATAGGCATTAACGCGGATATTTTTGGTCCGATATCCATTCAGCACCTAGATAAAAATATAATTCAGCTGTTTAGCCTGTTAATGAACACAGACGCCATGTTTACATGAAAATATTAAAACATACTTCCCGGCTTAGACCCTCAATTTTGTATGAAATTCCTTTACAGTTGTCTAGAGTTGTTTCGCTCGAAATGTGATACATTGAAGCCTGTAATGACGACATTTCATTGCATGTTTGAGAAAAGTGATTAACATAAGCAGGCATCGGATAATCGGATAGATATTTACCTAAAGTTGCCAAAAACCAAAAGTTTAGCAAATACGGAGTCGGCTGCTTAATTAAATTATTTTTATAATATAAGTTCCGGAATTCCGGGATTGCATAAAACGACACGAGGAGGTAAAGATACACAAACATATTTAATTTATGGCTATTGGCAGAGTGCAAAGCGGGTGGAGGGGGTAGCCTAAACGATCACAGCGCTCGCTACATTTTTGTCGGGATTTAAATCACATCTGTGAAGCGTTTTGCATGTAAACTGTTTAATTTAGGTGGTAATACAAATTATTTACTGTCAAACATTTAAATTGATGTGGTATAATCCAAAAATATTTGGTTGTTTAAATCGTACCTATCCCAATAAGCAATGGTACAATTTAAATGACCAGGTATTTTTTGAAATAACGAATATAAAAATATAACCATAAAATTTGGCTATATCTAAGAACCACCCAATAAACCCATTTATATTTTATAGTTGAATACTATTTGATCATCAGTGATGTCGTTACACAATAACACTAAAGATTCTATCAAGTCCGACGGAAATAAATTTTCTCCTCTCTCACTTTCATGCTTAGTTATTAAAAGTATTGTTTTATAGGAAATTTCACAGTGGTACGATTTAACCAACGGTACGATGATATCGCCGATTCTCCCCTACATCTTTTTGCTGAGAAGTTTCTTCATGTTGAAAACAATTTTCGTTGGAAGTATTTATTATAAGCTTTATATTTGTAAATTTTTTCATGTTTTTTGAACATACTGATTAGAAAGTAGGGTGCTACTTTCGGAGCGAATATTTCCGAAAATATTCACTAAATCGAAATGTTTTTGGGAAACCTTAAAATGATTTTAAAAGAATTGTCGAATGATGTGCCACACATTGATATTTGCTGAATTTTTTTTTTTTTCAACAGGTATGGAGTTCCCTCCCTAGAAATATATTTATTTTTTTATTTAACTAATAAACTAAGTAGGAGTTTACACACTACACCTATGCTCCAAATTTCATCAATGTACATCTTATAGTTTTTGGGTAAAATGCCTGTGACATACGGACGGACGGACAGACGGACAGACATGACGAAACTATAAGAAAAAAGGAGCTAGAAACTAAAATGGAGCTTAAAAAATCACGCCATTTTAATAAAAAATGTGCTCCATCGTCAAAACAAATTGATAACCACACAGCCGGTCTAGCACAACTCTCCGCGACTACGTATGTCGCGCGACATAGTAACCATACATCTTTCTGGCATTGTATTGAAAGGAAAGAGACAGAGAATCTTTGTCGCGCGACAAAGAGTCGCGTATTACAGTTGTGCTAGAGGTGATGGTTTACCTTTATACACGCGCGCGACTTGAAGCAGCAATAAATAAATATTACATAGCCCCATGGTAAGCTCAATAAGGCTTGTGTTATGGGTACTAGCCGACGATATATTTAATAGATATATTACTTATATACATAGAAAACATCCAAGACTCAGGAACAAATATCTATGCTCATAACACGAATATTTGCCCTTACCGGGATTTGAACCCAGGACCTCAGCTTCGCAGGCAACGTTACTCCTACTGAGCCAAAGCGGTCGACAAATACAATCAATACTTTCTCGATACTCGAATCTTTTTGTGGACATGGCATCTGCAGTGATATATCGCGATACAAACGCGATAAAGTATCGATACAAACAAACACGGAACAGTACGATGTGATTGGTGCACCAAATTAATCTTGGCTTATGCTCGGAGTTTCTCTGGAGGATCGGATTCGAAATAATTCAAGACATAACCAAAGATGTCGATATATCTCACGGGAGCAGACTGCAGTAAGAGTGGGCCGGTCAGATTTGTCGCAGAACCGACAACCGGTGGAGTAAACGTGTTCTAAAGTGGATATCCCGATCTTGGCAAAAGTAGTGTAGTGCGCCTTTCAACTAGGTCGAGCAAAACGTAAAAAAGTCAGCGGTATGAAAACAAAACGCACAAGACCGAGTTCAGTGGCATTCCGTGGGATTCCCAGAAGTGGGTGGAGATAGGATGAAGTATTATTGTTTACAGATATAAATTATCTACAAAAATATTATATTTGCGTAATAAAGATTATCGATATTATCATGTATTATTTGTAACAGAATAAGTGGGCGTGCATCGACCGGCAGATGGTCGTCGGCCGCGCGGCACGTCACGGTTCTGATTAAACTTAATTAACTGAAGCCATTTACACGCGGGGGGTAAGGCGCGTCCGCGTTTCTCACTACCGGTACTGTAGCGCTATAAGGTGTTCACATAAACCCTGCGACTTCATAAGGTATCAGTCGCCGACTCGCTTTGTTGGACACTGACATTTATCTGTAACACTTAGTCGAATTTAAAGTTAGCAGGTACTATATGTGATTTGATAAACAAAAAAATAAAACCGACTCCAAAAAAACGAAATAATTCAGTTTCTTCAAATTACTTACAAGTAACCGTTTGTATACTCAATCTATACAGTATATACAATTAATCTTGTTTTGGCGTCGGTGCCATATAAAGAATGTGTAAAATATTGAAAATTGACGATTTTAGTAAGTTGTGACGCGATGGCACCGACTCCAAAATAACATTAATTGTATATACTGTATAGATTGAGTATAAACGTTTACTTGTAAGTAATTTGAAGAAACTGAATTATGGCGTTATTTTTCACTTTTTAGTTTTTTTGGAGTCGGTTTAATTTTTTTGTTTAAAAGTTTATTTACTTTACACTTTTTAGTTAATCATTACTTAAAAGTGTATGTATCTCGTGACGATTCGAACAAGCCCAAACACGGCTATGATACATTATTTTATTACATAGATCTGGTGCCTACCTTCCGGCTCCATCATCAAATCAATTTGATGGTACCATTCTCATCAGGAACATTTAAATTTGTGACTATGAAGTTGCTTAGCTAAATTAATCAAGATATTTTGTCGCCACCCGTAAATCATTTATTCGGAGTTCCGATGGCATTCTGTGGTCTTCTGCATCAGTTCCACTTCACCAATTTACGCTTTCTGAATGCAAATGCTTATTATGTTTCTTATAATACCAAAATCGCTATATATGCCTACAATATTTGAGGAGTTCCTTCAATTCCTCATGGATTCCATCATCAGATCTTCATCAAAATTAAATGGGACCAACTAGAAAGTACCTTCTATAAAACCAAAAAAAAATTTTTGAAATCGGTCAAATAGTCTTTGCGTAATTGGCGAACATACATAAAAAAAAAAACATTCCGTCGAATTGATAACCTCCTCCTTTTTTGGAAGTCGGTTAAAAAAGGTCCTTAACCAACTGTCTGACCCCAATGAGCAATTAACTGAATATAAATATTACAGATCTTTTTCCAATATACGAGAGCTGCTACATAACGGGTTGGCTTAAAGTAATGAGAATGTTTTTAAATAAGACTGGCAGCATGAAAAAAAAACATAATAAAGAAACAATTACACCAATATCTGTCAAAAACGTCTGTTGCTTTAAATATCATCCGAATAATTATCATATTTAGTAAAAAAATGTCTGTAAGGCAAGTTCTTCGTGAACGTGTCTATCGGCTGCTTGGACAAAGGAAAAAATCAGACGTAATCGCTCACTTCAAAAATGAAAAAGTTCCCATTTCGACTATTTACCGTTTGATCAAACGATGGGAACTTGGTGTTGGCACTAAGGATTTACCAAAAACTGGTAGACCTCCTATCATTAATGCATCAAATAAAAAAAAAGTGGCTAAATTTGCACAAAACAAGGTTGGGGTGTCGCAAAATAAATTAGCCGTGAATTATAAGGTTTCCCGTGGCTGTATCAGAAATATTTTGAAAAAATACAACATCGAATATTTCAAGAGAGAAAAAGCACCAAAGTACACCGAAAAACAACTCGAGGAAATCCCAAAAAAATGCAGAAAGTTGCGGCGAAAGTACTTAAGTGAAAACACTTCAATAGTTATGGATGACGAAAAATACTTTACATTCACCAATGATAACATGCCTGGAAACGACGGGTATTACACAGCCAATAAAAAATGCGTTCCTGAAAATGTAAAGTTTAAATGCAAACTTAAGTTTGAGAAAAAAATCCTCGTCTGGGTCGTGATTTCGGAAAAAGGGATTTCGAGGGCAGTGATCAGAGACTCGTCGGGTCCAGCAATAAACGCTGAAGTGTATCAACGTGAGTGCTTGCCCATCGTTCGCCAATTTGTTAATAAGCACCATTCAGATGGTAAATACATCTTTTGGCCCGATCTAGCTAGCTCTCACTATGCTACGAGCACAAAGAACTGGTTGAAAGGCCATGGCGTACATTTCGTACCAAAGGACGCCAACCCTCCGAACGTCCCTAAAGCTAGACCGATCGAAGATTTTTGGGCAATCTTGAGTAGACACGTGTATAGTGATGGGTGGGAAGCAAAATCACCGCAACAATTGAGACGGAGGATACAAAGTCAATTAAAAAAAATTGACATGAATGTCGTCCAAAGTATGATGCGAACGGTGAAAAGCAAGCTACGGAAGATCGAAGATGCGGGGCCTTTTGCTATATTGTAATATTTACTTAAAACATAAAATACGATTGAATTTACCATAGTAAAATCCATAGACCTGTAGCAGTTGAGTTTACATTTATATTTTTGAAAATAAAAATTCTCATTACTTTAAGCCAACCCGTTATATATACAGCAACGCCATAACTAGCATTTTTAAGCGCGACGTCTGAAACGCATGGTAAAAAAAAACATTCCGTCGAATTGAGAACCTCCTCCTTTTTTTGGAAGTCGGTTAAAAAGGTACGTTTTATTAAACGCTGATTCTAATTTTATTCATCTTTGTTACATCGCTTTTCTTTTGTTTTGGTGACTTTGCACGTCACGACATGTAGTTTTTTATGTCAAGATAAAAATGGGGAGAGATTCATCTTGTGAAAATATTCGTGCGACGATTTGTTAAGATTTTCGGAATGGGTGGGGGGGGCACAACAACAATACATCGATCAACTCAATTCAACTTTAGTCAACACCCACTGTGTATCACTGGTTCAGTGAGTTTCATCGAGGGCTTTATAAGCTAACGGAAGAATCTAAAGAAGGTCGGCGGAAATCGGTTGTTATACCACAAAATATAGATTCTGTCTTTAAACTAATAATGCAAGATCGTTCACTTGTCAGAAGTGGACCGGTACACATCTCCGCATATTATCCCGTGAAGAAGACCTGGAAACATGGACACCACTGAAGCTGAAGTCGCCGCCGTCCTCCCTTTGCTGCAAGAGGGCCGTAGCCAACGTTCAGTAGGTGCCGAGCTGAATTTACCTCAATCTACAATTTGTAGAGTTTACAAGAGGTTCCAGGAAACTGGGGCCTAGAACCGGCCGCAGAAAATGCAAATCACATAGAGGGACGATCGCTTCCTTGTCATGTCAGCTCACCGAGATCGTCACCAGACAGTCGTTGATCTTCAGCAGCAACTCCATGAGGGCCGAGGAGTGGCTGTCTGCGAGTGGACAGTGGAGACTCAAAAAAGCGAACATGAAACCAAAAAGGCCTGCAAGGGGGCCCAGGTTGCTGCCACGACATCGGAGCGTACGACGTGAATTTGCTGCTCATCATCATTATAATCGTGTTAACTAGACCATCGAGCAATGGACCCCAGTTCTCTTTTCGGACGAGTGCAGGATGTGTCTGAATGGCTGTGACAGAAGAGGACTAGTCTGCAGGAGACCAGAGGAACGATTTGCTGAGTGCTGCTTCTCCGAAAGAGTCGCTTACGGAGGAGGATCTGATATGTTTTGGGGCGGCATTTCCTACGACGAGCGGACTGTGCTGGTTTTCGTACCTTCTGGAGGTCCAAGACGTGGTTTGAACGCTGCCAGGTACATCACTGAGATCCTGGAGGAGCACGTTGTCCCTGACGCTGACATGTTTGATGAGGGGTTCATCCTTATGCAGAATAATAATGCCCCTGGTCATGCCGCAGGGGCTACCTCCACCTACCTTCGCGAGATCGACATCTACACGATGGACTGGCCACCGATGAGCCCGGACCTTAACCCCATCGAACACATGTGGGACTTGATCCTGCCCCTTCCAATGTTGCGGAACTGAAGGAAGCCTTGCCGGAGGAATGGGATGCCATCTCTCAGGACTTTTGTTTTATTATCAGTTTTCGTAGATTAATTTTTGATGCATTTTGCGACTGTTTTCAGGATTCCTAGTTTTTTCTTTTTCTTGGACTTGAATTTACTTCAAAATTTCTTTATATATATTTTCTTCTGCGTTACATTACCAGCTTTCATTTGGTACCATAATTATCAGTTTCGGGTAAAAGATTACAAAATTAATTATGGTGCAGATGAAAACAATGAAAGTGATGCAATCATTTTGCTCATGAGTGTATAGTATAACATGGGTATGTTTATCTTTTCTATTGTAGATAATAAGTTGGCTTTTCATCAGCAGCAATCGCAATATTGAATAAATTCCCATTCGCATCACATTTAAGGGTCTATCAACTTTTTTCGGTACCTCGTTGCCACGTCTCCAGGGTAGCTCTTTAAAACTACAATTTTAAATGACATATGTGACCAGATACGCGTTCATTTTACAAGGCAGTTAGCTCGACCACCGATTATCTTGATTATTCCTATTTTTATAAGTTACTTTGTCACTATTGTCTCCTGAATTACCGGATAGAATAACAAGAAATTGTTAATCCACTCTTAAACAATAGTACATTACTGCAGACGCCAGGAAAGAAGGGCTAGCCGGGTGACTAGGTATATACAGACTGCATGATACGAAGCCGGCAAGCCCTTTTCACGGCCAGAGGTATGTATGCAAGGGAGGGACAGTTATATATAACGACCGTTATTAAAAACATAGCGGTGCCATCTTCTTTATTTAACTCTGCCACAATTCTTTTTGTTTTACAAATATAAAGAAAGAGCAGAAACAAATGAAATTTTTTTTCGACGATACTGGTCTTGAACCAGTGCCTTGAGCCAGACCGGGGAAACACGCTCTACCATCTGAGCTAATCGTCCATACAGTAGTTGACGAATTTTTTCATCCGTTCTTGCTTATGGATCTTTGTATGATGCATCCGACTCTTTAGCCGTCTGCCACTATTTTTTTGGTATGGCATCCCCGATTTACGTTGGCTACACTGTCAATCTCTTCCTTCAGAAACATAAGTCGCTGTTTGTAAGTTATTTAAAAATATTTCATTTACATCTAATGTCGAATTGAATTTATTCCTTCGTTTTTGTGTCTACGTATATATCTTGAAGCCCTCTTTGAAGTCGAAGTGTTAAGTTCACGATATAGACGCTATTTGTGCTGTGGTGTGATTATAATGCCCTATCGGCGTAAATTTGGATGTTCCGTGAAAGGTAAATAATTCGTTCAGTATTACGATTTACCTCCAAAAGAAATATTGATATTGTCCCTTTATTAAACCAAGAAGTCAATTCGCTGGCTAAATATTTGCAGGTTCATAATCTCAGCAAAACAGACAAAATATTATAACACAAATTTGAGCTCAATTGTAGTAAAATGTTATATTATTTGGCATAAAATAGAAGAAATTTCCGTTAATCCTCTATTATCTGGATTTGTATTTATAAGGAGTGGTTCTGAATTGAATCTGGTTTAATTTATTTCAGGTGTTGCTTTGCACGTCAGGGGTTAATCTTGTTGGAGGCAAGCTGGTGTCATCGTCAGACTATGAATTCTATAAGAAACCATGACAATGTTGGTAGATAATCGCGTTCCGTTTCCGTTTAAATGTAACAAACACAAAAATTTAAGAACGCAAGTGCGTAATGGTAAAAGTTATAATTTACAGTTGGTACCTGTCAGTTAATTGGATTTTTTGTGGGAAGTTAATTCATAATAGCAGTAACGAAATTAAAATGTCTGCCCAGATTTAGTGCAATAAGCGAAAGGATTATAAAAGAAGAAAATAAAATATTAAAATATCAACTACCTAATGTTTAATTTTCAATTTATACTCATACTCGTCTAATAATTATGCCAGTATTAACGAACTACTTTGTTATAATTTGCTTGTTGTAATATTAAAGAAGGTATCGATGTCTTATACAACGTTGTATAGTTTGTGTTTACATTAATTGCTTGCTAAATAAGTCTTACAACAAGCAAATTTTAACAAAGTAGCTCCTTAAATACTGAAGAGCAAAAGAATACAATATTTATATGTGTGAGTACATATATATATATGTGTAGGTATATCGATAGTTCTGGTTGAGAAACGCAGATGGCGTTTTAAAAATGGTTGCAAGAAAATTACTCGAGAGGGCTCTCTTTACCAGTTATATTATACTACTCTTTGCATGTATAGTTGAATTATCGAGAAGGTGGAATTGCATTTGTAGTGGTTGTACCGTTTGCAACAAAAGGAGAATAATTTTCTCTTAACTTAATAAAATGACATACCCAAGAAGTGGAATGAGTAGTAGTCCTCCGTTTTTTTGTTTTATTCGCTATCACGTTCTTCATCTGAGCTGCCACAAGTATTGATAATAAAATTGTCTGTTATTTGATCCATTTCTCCTTCCTGACATCGATATTTATTTTCTTCACTTTCGACGTGGTGACAAATATTTTCCCAGTCCTCAGCAGTGATGGTCTTCATTCGTTCAGTTGCTAAACTCATAATGCTTTGCATGTTTAATGAAACGTTTCTTTTTGCTACATATCCTTTTACCATGGACCAAATATTTTCGATCGGATTGAATGTCGGGTGATACGGTGGCAATCGTAATACGGAGTGGCCATGTTCTTTTAAAATTGCATCTATATGGTACTCGCGAAACCGCTCTTTATTTTGTTTAATTAATTCATACAAACTGGTTTTGTACATCAACCGGTTATACGAAATGTTGTGTTCTGTCAACCAATCCATCATTTCTTGTTTATTAGAATTTGACGAAGGAGCACGATTCAAAAGTTTGTTGTGATAGGACGCATTATCCACGATAAGTACGCTATTCGGTTTGAGGTTCGGTATTAATTTTTCTTTTAACCATTTTTCGTAGTTGACAAAGTTCATCTGGTCATGGTAATCTCCCGTTTTTTGGTTTGCCTTAAACATTAACAAAGCGTTGGGAATAAAACCATCTTTTCCTCCTGCGTGCACTATTATTAACCGCTGGCCTGTACTGATTTGTTTTTTTACACCAAATTCTGTTCCATCGGCCCAAGCTTCTCCGGACACATGTGAAGTGTGGATGTAGGTTTCATCAGTATAAACTAGTGGTCTATCTTGAGATCGATATTCCGCAATTTTGATAAGGTAATTTATTCTTAGCAGTCGTATGTTGTGTTTTTCCATTAATATTTTTCGGTTGTCCTCGGTCTTTGTCCATTTAAATCCTAATTTTTGTATTTGTTTTCGTAAGGTGGAAATGCCAAATTTGTAATCTATATCGGATTTTAACACAGAGTGGAGTCCTTTTAAGGTTGGAAATTGCTTATGGGACAGATGAAAATTGTATATAGTTCTCCGGATGACTTCCTGATCAAAATCGTCTACTGCTGATGACGGACAAGGACGCAACTTTTTATTCTTCGGGGAGGTGAATTTCTTTGTTGCTGCGAATTTCTCGCTGTTGCTCTCAGTCACAATGTTATAAACAGTAGAGAGACAAACACCTGTAGCTTTTTCAACTAACTGGGCAGCGGTTTAAGGCAAGTTTAAAGTTTTCGTCAGTTCATTTTCAAAATATTTATAACAGTTGAAAATTATTTGCTTACTTTGACTCTCAATAGGACCAAAATTACTTACAGCCATATTTTTTTTAAATATAGAAATTATTCGTAGTCGTACGGGCGGACACAATAATTAATTGAGAATACAATCAAATTAGATGTAAAAATATACGCACAACGTAAATAATATTGACAATTTCACACTGACATTATTTTTGTTTTTAGTTCTTCGATATATATATATATATATAACAACCTCTTTGTATGCTGATAGTACAAGAAAATAGAAAATTCAAATATAGAATGCCTGTAAACAAACAATACTACTACATATGCAATTCCACGCTCTCGATGATTCAAATATATGTATAGTGATTTTCTCGAACATGCAACGAAATAAAAAACTTCACCACTCAAAAAACTACACTACAAAAGTTTTTTTTTTAGTTTTCCCTCTAATCCCTCTATAATGTTTTTTAACGGAAGTGGTCCGTATTTCGCGTGTGTAGTGTTCGAATAGATACTATTAGGGCCGTTATACACAACCTAATAATAAGAATCTTAATTTCTATTATGAATAAAATAAATGTAGAGGGGATTTTAAATATTGTCTATGGTCTGTGGTGACTTGCGTATAAACAAGATTTTAAATTTATTCATCAACATAAGAATCATACAGATTTGTGTATTAATATCAGATTGTGTGTAATATTTTTGGTCCTAAAACCATTCAGCCACTGTAAAAAATAAAAAATTATATCATTCAGCTGTTTAGCCTGTTTATGAACACAGACGCCATGTTAAGTTTTTCTTTTTACTATTAAAAAAGAATACTTTCAATAGGCCTTCAATTTTGTATGAAATTCCTTTTAAGTTCTCTCGTGTTACTCTGCCCGAAACGTAATACTTTGAAGCCGTAATGCGTACGCGCACGTAATGGAGACATTTCATTGCATGTTTGAGAAAAAGAAAAAATCAGTAAACTGCAAAATTTATGTGGTTGTCACCTGAAAACCTTCTAAGCAGAAACGTAGCATAGACAATACAGTTTTTAAACGTATACCTTTCTTAGTGACAGTGTTTCTACTAACCCTGTAAGTGTAAACACAGATTGTTGCTATCAGTTTTTCGCAATTAAAAGCTATATTTTGTCTGTCCTAACTTCTTTTAATTCATAAAATTCCAACCTCGAATCAATAAAAATAGGAAGCAGAGGATTTTGACAAATAGATATCGCTAAAGCAACCAAAGGCGCTAAAGATAGTAAAGAATAGCGTGCCACGGGACCATTAACGCAGCGTGACGAATCGTCCGGTGGAATGGAGTTCATCGGCATGGGGAGGAGCGTGCTCGCGCCGCTCGCCCTCCTCTCACGCGATCTTATCGCGCCTTCCGCGAACATAGCATCGCGCTGCCCGCAACTGTCTGTTCCGTGTCTTTGCGCGTTACCTTTCCAAGTCACTAACAAACACATGAACATGTGGTTTTTATAAAACAACAGTTAAATTCGGACGAGGCAATATATTTGCAGTCAAAAGGGGTATAGTTTACTTTGCGAGGATACTGCTGCGCGTAATGAGCGGGGAATCCTTTGAAAGGCTACAACGGGACTGAAGCTAACGCTTGACTAATTAGGCACCGCAAATCTGGAGCCATGACCGCACACACTCGTGTTCATTAACATTATTGTAAAAAACGCAGAAGTACAACATAATACATATGCATAAAATTTGATACAAAACGATACTATCACACTTTAAAGTTATGTATTACCAAGGGGTCGACTAACAACTTGTTTATACACCATGCAAATATCAGAGTGAACTTTAAATGTCACAAATCAGTGTATTGTGACGCGATGAGTCAGAAGGAATCCCTAGTGAAACCCAAGCAAAATATCACGCTACACATTTTTTTAGGCTGAGTATTAATTAACGTATAGTACTTAATAAATATCCCAATTAGCTTTTAAGTGTCGGTAAAATCAAAATACAAGCCAATTTAGAAATTAGAGTGTTTTAAGGGACTTATAAGAGTGTCCGAGAAAACTAACCTGAGCCCAAGCTGTATAAAATCATTATAAAAGAATCTGCGTACGCATGAGGTGTTATATCAGAATATAAAAAATCTACTCTAAAACTTTAAGTGTTGTGTGAAACTTCGAGCTAATTTTATCGTTCAAGCTGAATACAGGCTGTATTGTAGTATCAATTGGCACTTGTTGCTGTAAAAAAGTATCTGTAAACTCCGTTATAAAACTCAGTGTTGTGTAATGCTACAAGCTTATTCTATCATTAAAGCTGTATAGAGGCTGTAGTAACGAGAAAAGCTGAAATAGAATGGGGCCCTTTTTTAACTTATAAGGACTGTATAAGCGCTTATACAGCTGTAGTACAGCCTAAATGTACAGATTATAGTATTCAAATAAACTGATATACAGCTCTTATACAGCTTGCAATGCTACTTGGGATGTACCTACTTTAATAATAAGCGATAAAAATCAAATTTGAAAAACTAGAGTATAACACAAAATAAATTAGACGTTAGTCTTTCATTAAATTTAAATCTCATTTATTTAGCTACTTCAAGTGGGTAGTCCATTCTCAACGTACAAAAGCGAAAGGTTATGTTGGCACGTGCCCTATTGTAAACTTCCCATCGAATCGTATTCCAATTTACAATAGAGGTATAAATAGAGGCACTGTACATTTATGAGACACCGTTTATTTCTTTTTATTTTACTAAAGCACAATAGCTAAAATGACACGCTATGTCAATTCATATGTCGTTACGTATTCAAATTAGATAACAAATTATAATTCAGTTGGTTAAACAAAAGGACGCTTGCCGTCACTTTTTGATTCTCAACAATGGTAAATGACGAAAGAGTGTGCATGGGAAGGCATATAAATTAATTAATATTATATAATGTATTTTGTTTAAACAGCCATTTCAATTGACAAACTCAAAAGAACAAAAAATTTAAAGATACACGTATTTTTTTTTTATTTCGCAAATATAAAAAAAAATACGTGAGACATTTTTTCCTGGTAGATGTCCGATTGTCTCAATCAATAGCCTAGTATTTATAGTCCATCATTTCAATCCCATAACCCAGCATATTTAGATCTGATCACTCTCCAATAGTTCTTGCATCTAACGAGTGCTGTATCTGTGCGCGTCCCATGATACGGGCAGGAACAGCACCCACCCGCGCGGTGTACACCCTTACATTTCATTAAATTGTCAAAAGGGCCTATACGCGTTGGCTTCGGCTCCGCGCAGGCCTCCTAAAGTTCCGGGACACCATTGTCCCGTGAGAGAATTTCCACAGAATATTTAATCCTCTTTTCCTACTCCTAAACTTTTTTATCTGTCATTTCATTAAAGTAAGTTCGCATTTCGCTAAGTCATATACAATAACACCGATAGTAAGTCGCCGCAAACTCTTTGCTCCATGGTCAGTCAGTTCATATTTTTTTCATAAAAGCACTGTTTACTATGATAATAACATGAAATTTTTTGAGGTTAGGCTTCAGTCCTAATGAATTAGAAGTAAAGTGTATTACAGCGGTACCAACATATTAAAACAGTATTATACAAAATAAACTGAAATTTATAAGTCAAACATTGTATTATTATCATGTTATTTACTTATTGTATGTAAAAAAGACATTATCAATTATGTCTCAACTGAAAAAAAAAAATCATATTAGATATTTGTAAATTTGTATCAAAGTAGACAGTTGGTATTACTGGCCAGTGCAAACAAAATTAAACAGATAACAAACCATAGACTAGCGTTGTCATATTTGAGTACTCTCCAAAAAGTACAACTTTTTAACTTCCAAGTTTCTAAATAAAACAATTTAATGCATTATATTATATCGCATATATAATCTTATATGAGGAATTCAAAGATAGTATACGCGATATAATCAGTGAAATTGGTTTATTTAAATGAGTAATAATCGCGGATACAGAAGAAAATATTATTTCCAAGTCTCTATTTAGAAAAGTCAATAAAAGCTAATTAAAAATTGTGCTTAACAAGATAAAGTATTGTATCCATAAATGAAAAATCGTACCTAAATAGCATAATTTTGTTTTATTTAAAAGTAGGAGTAGAAAAACTATTGTATGCATCGGTGTATAACTGGTCTAAAATAGCTCGTGATGTATTTACCACGCCACTCGCGTTTTAAAACCCTTCTTATACAACAGTTGCATAAAATACTATTATAGGGTTTTATCATATCTAATTACCGTATGCAGGATTTTTTTTTTGAAATCATGCCAGAAGTAAACACATTTTTGTGCTATCATTTTAGTT
Organism: Hedya salicella; assembly: GCA_905404275.2. Lineage (NCBI taxonomy): Eukaryota > Metazoa > Arthropoda > Insecta > Lepidoptera > Tortricidae > Hedya > Hedya salicella. Next base: position 47,408,769 of record FR990096.1, read on the forward strand.
CTTTGCCTTAACAGTCATTATGTAGGATTTCACAACTTGTAAGGTAAAATAATGGATTTTAGATTCTTGCACATAAAAAAGAGTGGCAATCTTATTGCGGTTTGAACTAGACCTACTGCGAGACAGTGGAGACTTCGTTTTCGATGGCTACTTTTTTCGTGGACAAGCCTTAGAATGTTTAGATTTTTTTATTCACTTATGTTGAAATTTATAAGAATATATCATTTGCTAAGTAGGTAGGAAATTAAAACAAATTTGCTTCTGTGTAAATAAATTTCACGTATGTTGAAATTGTCAAAAGACATAGGTAATGACAAGTGACGTTAATGACGTTCTGTATCCGAATGATTTATGGTGTATCCATATCTATAAGGGCCGATTTCACCAACAATCAATATACACGAGAGTGGCTAACCCAGTATAAACAAAATCTAACGATTTACTCAATGGTTAACTTCATTTCCATTTCACCACGCTAGTCTACGGATAACAATCTCTCCCATAGTTACTAAGTAACGTTGACCGAATGAATTGAATGAAATCGTAATGCACCCAAGTAAGATAGACAATTTGTCCCATGCTTGAGCAATGGTGCTGCGTATTTTTTAAATTTATTCGAGTACTGTGAAGTAAGTATTGAATTCACTTGACAGTGACAATGAAAATATTAATCCATATCTAACAGTTTACTCAGCTGAAATTGGCGGTGTAAGATTATTCTCTAGTTTAGACATTTTATCTTTAGGTTAATTATGGCGAAACGTAAAATGAGTTTACTCACGTGTAAATAATGATTTATTATTGGAATAAGGCTTATTCTACGTCGGTGAAATTGAGCCTAAGAGTATTAACTATAAATAGATATACCGAGGTATGAAAAGGAATATAGGTACAGAAAATTAGAGTATGCATGATGTTTTCTGAACCATGTCTTCGTAAGGTATTATGCGAGCTGCTCAATTCGAAGCAATTAATGTTTACATGAAGTACTGTTTCCAATTCACTGCCATAATCACGAATTATTTTAAGAATAAATACTAATCTGTAAAAAAAAAAACAAGTAATAAATACTTATTTTGACTATTTGTCCCCTTCACCTGCTTGCATTTCCGTTTCCGAACATCCGCCATATTGACTTCATTATCTGTTTTCGTGCAGCGGCCGTTACACGTAGATAAAATATAAAAAAATAATTGATTTGTGTATTTATCGTTACATCAAGAAGCGAAACTGCTTTAACTTGGGAAGAAAACGTAAACATCGTGATGGATATAGTGAGGAACGAATCCTAAAGAAACTTCACGTACAGGTAAGTTCGTTTTATCATTAACTATATCTACAAATGTGTAGAGCGTACTTCATAGATCTAGGCGTCTATTAGAGAAGGTAGGCGGAGGAAAGGGGTGGACAAAGCTAGAGTCGGTAATCATGTGCTATGTTTCTGTAACTTGCTATAAGCTTCGATACATACATGCTCCGATCCTGGTTACCTCATATTCAGAGGCCATTCTGGGATTTTTGTAAGAGATTCCCTGTGCAGGTAGGGACCATTGTCTGCTAGGTAGGAGTAGTTTTGTGTAGTGCACTAAGCTACCTGCGTCCTTCCCGGGCCGGCAGGATATGTGAAGGTGTTAAGCCTTCACGATAATAGACGAGACAGGCAGGCCGTATTTAAAAAGAGCAAGTATTTAAATTAAGAATGTCAGCTGTATCGTAGAGCGTTATGTCAGTAGCACCTTAGTCGTAAGATAGACGTTTACAACAAAAGTTATTTAAATCGATCCTGATACTTTTTATTGGCTCCACCACTGAGCTGCACCCGTCACACTATCAGATATTTTGATATGTTCGAACCCTGGATTCTAAGCATATAAAATTAAAATTAGAAACTCATTCATAACAACAAAACGAGCCATACTACGAGCAGGCCCATTTCATTAATCTGGGTTTGTACATTAAGCCCAGGCTATGCCATTGGTGACACGGAAAATCCTCGCGGCGACCGCGGGTTGGAGCGAACAAATCCTTTTGCGAGATTCACGACAAGTATAAAGAGACCCCTATATCCCTAAGAATATTCGACTCAATTGAACTGACTAATGAAAAGTATATAGAATGAATGATTCTTGCAGTTTATTTTACTGTATAAATAATCTTTTTTTTTTTCAGAACCGTTTTCTGCTCCCTGAAAAAAAAATCAAAAATGATTCTGAGATTAATCGTGTCCATTATGTATGTCTTTTGAAATAAGAACAAAGGGTCTGGCCGGACTGCTATAGTAAAATCGCCCCTGGCTGAATTTGAAAACTAAATATACACGTTTATTTGCTTTATTGTCAAATAAAATTTTACTGAATATTAAGTTTTAAATACTTACGATTAGCGAAATAATTAAAAAAAATAACATTCAGTTTTTATTTTTTATTGGCCAAACTACTTTATCGATTGACACGTCCTTCGGATATTTTATATATGCATATAAAACACATTTGACAAAAAAAATAAGTCATAGCTTTTCTTAAAGTCAACATTTTTGTTTGTTTAAATTTTACTTTTTTTTTACTTACAAGTTAGCGACACCTACCATATTTTGATATAATATACACATTTTAATAGTCTATTACATATATTTTTTTCAAAAATATTAGTTTGGATCAACAAAGTGAAAATAAGCTATTTGTGTAACAGGGTGGAAAAAAAAAACCCAAGAACAGCAACTTCCTTGAGTAATGCTAATTCTGCAAAAAAAACTTATTTTCGGAAACATTAAATACTTTTGTAATTGGCTCTGATACTTAAAATATATTTCACCCACTTAAGAAATTCATACCTCATTCTACCTAGGATGCTAGAAAAGGGATCTAAACAATCGGTCTAGAAATGGAAACCTACGTCACATAACTCCCTTTGAAACCTGTGAAAACCACTTTTAAATCAGTTCGCTTTTGATTTTACACGGGCAATACTGCGTAAATCTCATTTTTTATATTTATACAGAAAAGAGAAAATATATTGTATTAAATTATTGTCTATATATATTTTCAGTGAACCTGATGTTTATTACTCATATAACATGTAAGAAAAATAATAATAAGTTTGTGACGTAGGTTTCCATTTCTAGGGCAATTGTTTAGATCCCGTTTCTAGTATCCTAAGTATAATGAGGTAAGAATTTCTTAAGTGGGTGAATTTTTAAACACCACGTCTTTTGGTAATTTACGTGGCGCGTTTTTTTTTATTATTATTTATAATTTTGATGATGGATTACGTTAGATATTGGAATGATGAACAAAATGCAAACTCTATTTTGACGAATACAATTCGCTGCCAAAAATAAATCACGCCACACAAATTACATCGTTGCCACGCAAATAACATTTTGAATTTTAATAAGTTATGCTATCTATTTGAAATTTGGAATATTTATAAACATGTTCAGCCCACATGTATTTCAAAGGAAAATTTATAAAATATATTTTTATTTTCTTAAAAATGACCAATACGAGTGTCCAAACGACCACTTTTTATAAAATTAAGTCTAGCCTAGGTCAAGTAGGGTATCACATGAAAGGGCTTGATCTGCACATTTTCGAACAATTTATAATTTTTTTTATTGTCTGTGATTAATAATATTTTTCGATTAACCCGGTTTGGTTTAGTTTACCCCTCATTTGTATGTGACGCTATAGATACCAGAGGCCAACTTAACTCAAGCGGCAAGTTAAGGCGGAGTAAGTGAAAATTTGTACGGAATCCTCGGTGCGTGACTCAAACTTGCACTCGACTGGTATTTTTAAAGATAATAAGTGTCATCAAGCATATAAAATGCTCATATATGCCAATAAAACAAAAAATGAAATTTGTGTGGCGCGTTTGTAATTTGCGTGGACTAAAGTGGCACACAAATTACGCCACACAAATAACAGCAAAAAGTGCATTCTATTTTTTTTGTCGAAAGTATAAGCTTTAGGTAAATGTCAATAGGACTATTGATGGTGTTCTAAACTATAAATCACTAAATTGGACATACCGATAAAGTAGTTGAACATATAATATTTAAAAGACACACAAATTACCTTAAAGGCTGACCAAAAACCTCTTGTAACAAACATACCTATTTTTAAAAATCACAACGCGTCCGCTTCGCTCGGTAATCGAACGCGAACGAGCTTGTACTCGACGTCGTAACTTAAAAGTAGCGTTACATAGCTCAACTAATCGTAACCAGCAGGTATTTGCGAGTCATAAAAACATGCTCGCGCACGAGACATACACATTCCGATCTCTGTATTTTTAAATTGTTTTTTTGCATGTTTTTCTGGTTTATAATATAGGCCCGGAAGAGCCCTCTTAAATGCTTTTTACAGAAATGAATATAAAAGGGTTTTTTTTTTGCAGAATCGGACATTTCCATTATTTAAGGAAGTTGCCGTTCATGGTTGTTCTTTTTTTCCACCCTTTTACACAAAGAGCTTATTTCCACTTTGTTGATCCAAAATAATATTTTTGAAAAAAATATATGTAATAGATTATTAAATTGTGTATATTTTATCAAAATATGGTAGGTGTCGCTAACTTGCAAGTAAAAAAAAAGTAAAACTTAAACAGACAAAAATGTTGACTTTAAAAAAGCTAGAACTTTAATTCTTTTTTGTTAAATGTGTATATAAAATATCCGAAGGACGTGTCAATCGATAAAGTAGTTTGGCCAATAAAAAATAAAAACTGAATTATATTTTTTTTATTATTTCGCTAACCGTAAGTATTTAAAACTTAATATTCAATAAAATTATATTTGACAATAAAGCAAATAAACGTCCATATTTAGTTTTCAAATTCAGCCAGGGGCGATTTTACTAAAGCAGTCCGGCCAGACCATTTTACAAAACATCACTGTTCAAATATTAGGTTATTCATTCTTAACTGTCCTAAATAGTACACAACATTCTAACCCAAAACTACACCTGTTTTGTCTTAAATTCCCATTTTCTCGTAAATAAAGTAACAGGAATTTACACCGTGTCCAATGAATTCGAATAAGAAATCAAAGTGATTTTAAAATAATGTAAGTATAGTTAGCACTGTAAACATATTTTATCAAAACTATCAGTGAACGGAAATAAAACATGGAAGCATTCTGAGCTCCATTACTGCACAAGGAAAACTGCCCGCGGTGGGCGGTCCCTAAAAAATATCCGCGCATGATTTTCAATTCGATCGGGACGAGAGCGTGTGACGGATGGTTGAATGGATTTATAAAAACAAGGATTTGTTTGTAATTTAAAATGCCTTCATGTGCTGTGAAGTGGTGCATTAATCATTCAGATCATGTCAAAGACAGTGGAATTACTTTTCTCGTGTTATAATACCAATAACTATAGTGAAAACCTAAAAAAAATATAATGACGTTTTCTCTAGAGGGATAACAGTACCTATGCAAAATGAAGTACATTATTTTATAAACTTATTGTGTTTTAATATTATCTATAATTATATTGTAATAAACTCCTACGTGCGTAATTGCTACGGAACTGATTGGATGCCTGGCAAGAGGTCTAGAATATGTTGTATTCATTTCAGAGATGAAGATTTCTATGTGTCAAAAAAAGGATTTTCAATGCTTAATAAAACCGCTGTCCCATTTTGTACTGCAAGTATTTTTTCACTTCCTTTCAAATAGTACGAGGTGATCCAAAAGTAATGATAACTAAAAACCTATTGAATCGGATTAAAATGAATAGGTATGCCTTTACTGGCCATAAAGACGCCTTAGTCAATTAAAAAAAGAAAAATTAGCAAATATGTATCTGTCAGAGTTGCAGCTGTTTTTACACGAGCAGTCGGAACAATAACGCAAAAATGGAGAAAACTGAGGTGAGAGCGGTTATTAAATACTAACGTTCGAAAAAAATATGTACTAAATATATATACGCTGAATTAGTGGGAACACGGGGCGAATCCGCTCCGCCGTATTCCACAGTGGCACGGTGGTCAAAGGAGTTTAACTTGGGAAGAACATCCACTTCCACATCCACCACCACAAGATGAACACCGCGAAGGCCGTCCATTTGTCGCCATTACTGGAGAAAACGTCAAAAAATTCTTGATCTCATTTTAACAGATAGAAGGATGACTATCAGGCATCTAGTAGAGCTCACAGGCATCTCGTATGGCAGCTTTCAAAGAATCTCAACTGATTAACTACACATGAAAAAAGTCTCCGCTCGTTGGGTGCCTAGAATGTTAACGGCTGAACAAAAGAAAATACGATGTGAGATTTCGAAGTCTAATCTTGACCAATATCAAACTGATCCCGAAACATTTTTGCGTCCGTTTGTCTAGTCTTGGATCCACCATTTTGATCCTGAGACCAAACAGCAATCTTTGACCTGGAAGCGAGCCTTTTCCGTACACCGAAAATATTTAAGGTAGCAAGCTCCGCTGGTAATGGCTTCAGTGTTTTGGGATGCTGAGGGAGTCATAATGATCGAATGCCTTCGATTGCGTTAATCATGAAACCACTGATCAGGAAGCTACACCACTACGGAGTTAAAGGATCAGCACTAAATTTATTAGAGTCTTATTTAAATGGTAGAATACAAAGGGTTGACGTGAATGGAAAGCGTTCACCGGGGTCATTCTCTAGGTCTATGGGTGTACACCACAGGGATCAATATTGGGGCCTTTCCTGTTCCTTATCTATATAAACGACTTTCCACACCTCGTAAAGACCCACCATGAGATAGTTTAGTTTGCAGATGATAAGTCTCTAATTTTCAGTCATACGAAATCAACGATCCTACAATGACGTAAAGCTATCTGTGAAGTAGTAAATTGGTTTAATGTAAATAATTTATTGTTGAATGAGAAAAAGACTAAATGTGTTAAGTTTGTCACGAGTAACGTAAAACACGAGCAAGCAAGCGTTATTGTTAAAGGTGAGGAACTGGACCTAGTTAATAGTACAGTCTTTCTCGGTATAACATTAGATTCTAAGCTCCAATGGGGTCCCCATATTGCTAATCTCTCGAATAGACTGAGTTCTGCAGCTTTTGCAGTAAGTAAGATTCGTCAATTAACAGACGTGATAACGGCTCGGTTAGTGTATTTCAGTCATTTCCACAGTATTATGTCGTATGGCATCTTACTATGGGGCAGTGCTTCCGACATTAATACTATTTTTGTTCTGCAGAAACGGGCTGTTCGTGCGATATATAAGATGAACCATAGAGACTCGCTTAGAGATAAGTTTAAGTACATTAATATAATGACAGCATTGTAAATACATTTATGAGAATATTATGTATGTACATAAAAATATTACCCACTTTAAGAAGAACTGTGATATACATAATATTAATACTAGAAATAAGCATAAGCTCGCAGTGCCTGCTACTAGGCTCCATAAAATAACGAGATCAGTCATGGGTAACTGTGTGAGGTATTATAATAAACTTCCTAGCAGCGTAAGTGAGTTGTCTATTGATAAATTCAAAAATATTGTGATACGAAAATTATTTTCAAAAGCTTATTCTAGCACACAAGACTACATGAATGATAAAGCCGCGTGGGATTAATGTAAATTATAGCGTCATGTAGGTATATGTATAATTATTTTAACAAGTACCTGAGGTATTCTAATTATTTTAATCTTAATTGTTTTACATACTCTGACATTTCGAATTTTATTCAAGACACATTCTTGATTACATATTTTTTTTTTATTGACAATTCTTTTGGGATTTATCTTATTATTTTAATTTGTAAAATGATGATTTTATCAATAATATTACACTTCAGTTAAATGTTCTGATTAGGTTTTTCTGGGTTTTCCCTAATCCTTGCAGCAAATGTAGGTTCATATTGTATGTCTCCCAGCAAACACTTCACTCTTATGTTACTGATATTTCGAAAGTGCTTGTAACTAGGCCAACTTGAATAAAGAATATTTTGATTGATTGATTTGAATACCTGGAAAGGGTACCACAATTACGGACTCCTACTACGCAGACCAAATACGCAGATTGAGAGAGGCAATCAAAGAAAAGCGGCGGGGTAAACTTCGAGCTGGCATCCTGTTTCACCAGGACAACGTACCGCCCCACAAGGCCGGCGTCGCGATGGCTGCCATCCGTGATTCAGGATTCGAATTGCTGAAACACCCCCCATATTCGAAAAGACCTAGCCCCCAGCGACTTTTATCTGTTTCCACGGTTGAAGGAAGATCTTAGAGTTAACCAATTTTTTAATGTTGTGAGGTAATGGCCGCTGTGGAGGCATTTTTAAAGGGTCAAGAAAAATACTTTTTTTTTATAGGAATGGAAAAAGTGTGTACACTTGGAAGGAGATTACGGAGAAAAATAAATTATTTTATTAAACAATTTATGTGTCCTTCATACTGATTATCATTACTTTTGGATCACCCCTCGTACATCTAGCCCCTAGTGTTTAAAAAAAGCCAAATAATCCCTTACAAATTTCAATGAAACTGAGAAAAAAACTTGCGGCCAGCTACATACTACTTACCAATAATTAAAAACAAACGAACCAACCTGGTCAGATTGGCCAAAATTTCTGATCCAATTGCTCAAACTGTACCTACTTTTAAATTTTTCATGAAATATACTATTTTAATGTTAAGTCCTTTTGATTTTCTCGCAGTCGAAGTGAAAAGCAGAGTGACACGTGGCTAAAAGCCATTATGACACTAAGACATATTTGTCCTAGCGCACTTCGTAAGCTCGTCCAAATAATCATTTCGTGTCATACTGGCTTATTTTAACCTCTTGTCAAACAATCTATTATTTTGCCTAAATAACAAGCGGTTAAGTTGTGGAACTCGTTCCACAACTTAACCGCTGCCGCTATCTTTCAGACAGTCGCAGTCTGTGGCATCACTCAAGAGTAAATTAAATAAGTTGTGGCTTTCCAGTGATTTGTAAAATGGTTGAATATTATTTATATTTATTAAATATTATTGTTATATAACGGTTTAAATAAAATCTTAAGAAGTCTCTTACTATATTATGTCCCTCACAATTGTCTACAGTGTGTTGGTAAAAAAGTATGGCAATATTTTTATACTAATTATGTTAATACGTTTAATGTGTCTTTGATTGAAGATGTGGGTGTGTAGGCATTATTATTCCGGTTCCATCTTTAGATTAGCTCGATGATCCGGTTCCATCTTTAGACCACTCGATGATACCATATTATTCCCAAATTTCACCTCTGTCAGATTTCAGGAAGTGCTTGAAAAATGGATTGTAAGATTTCAACTGAATGGACAAAACAGCGAGGTATAAAAAATATAAATTATCAGCGGAGTATATTTAGTGTTTTATTTTATCACTCCCCTAACATACTAAACCACTTATCATCTATATCGCATAAAATAATTTATGTTTATTATTTGACTGGTTCTTTAACTCGCATAAGCCTATCCATGTCATCTGATCAAATATGGTTCACGAACGCTTTGCTAATAGTTCACTGTAACATTTAAAGAATACTTACAACATCGGACGCGGAACAATACCTTTTAACTTTTATTAGCTTTTAACTAGCTTCAAACGCTTCTCAAATTCAAATGCGTTGCACGCGGCTCAAACTACTTTCGTTGGTATTGGGCCCCAAATACATGATAACTTAACTAAAATGTTCCAAATTTGTGCTTTTTTATAATCATTAAGATTCGAAAGCTTGTATGACAATACAACATAAACTACTTAAATTCTGTCCTGGACTCAAATCCCAGTAAGCGCAAATATTTGTGTGATGCGCATACATGTTTGCTCCTGAGATATATGTAAATATATCTATTAAATACATCGTCGTCTAATACCCATAACACAAGCCTTTTTGAGCTTACCGTCGGACTAGTTCGATAAGTGTGAAATTGTCACAAAATTAAGTCATTCAGCAAGCTTTGTGGCCTAAACACGGTACTCGACTGAAAGAGCATACATTACATAACAATTGCATAATATAGTTCTTTTTGAAATTCATTAAAGTTCTGTGCGGAGTTGTATAATATAGATATTATAGTTCAGTCACATATAAACGAGAGTATAGAATGAAAGTCTAATCTAAAAAGTATGCCTTTTTACTATAGTTCGCGGAGGTCTTATTAACAGATTAGTTCACGAGTAGAAAAAATACTTTTTCAAAACCTGCTCACTCTCACTTCATGCAATTGATAAAAAATAACAACAAGCTTATGCGACATTTTTGCTGGTTGTGACTATACGCTACAACTCGTGACTTTTAAGACCGATAATGCATTAACTTCAAATGGTCCACAGAAACAAAACACAGCCAACGATTAATCTAAGTTTAGAGAGCAAACAAGATGGTGAAGTGATCAGCGGGAGCGTTGTTGAAGTTTAATAAGCGTTAGTTGGCGGAAGCGGCGCGGCGTGGCTGGCTGGTAATAAGAAGGAAGGAGGATGTTATCTCCGGAGCTGTTAAGCCAACGGAGGCAGCCGAATTATTGAATAGAGCTTCGCTAAGTATCAAAGCGATATATGATGCCATCATTTAATTAATGTGTTAATGAAAAAAATAGCATTGCATAATATTACAGTGCTCTTGGAAGTGCCGAACGAATCTTAATACAGAAAGAAAGTAAATTTGAGCAAAATTCTTTAGGCTAACGACGTATAGTTTTTTATGCAACTGTTGTACTCGTATAAGAAGGGTCTTAAAACGCGAGCATTGGCGAGCATCGCAAGTACAGAGGCCATGAGCGTTTTTAGACCAGGGGCCCGTTTCATAAACACTAGTAACTTATATTACAAGCGGAAGTCTCTTTCCAACTATATCCGTGGCCCAAAATTACGTTGAGAAAATTAAAAAGTAAAAAAATTGAAATTGCAACACGAACCGAGCTCGTTTGTTTAATTATTCTATTTTTACACATTTTGGCATCAATTTCGAATAGAAAGCCTCTTTAAAGTATTTCATTAATATTGGTTTTTATGATGTCTTCGCAACGGAAAGCAATAATTTCCTTGCACGAAGCGGGAAAACGGGGCAACAGGTCATTTTAGTACAAATGCCAAAATGCATAAAAGGTTGAGATGTAATTTTGTCAAAAAGTACAACATGTTTGTGCCACCAGGTCATTTTGTCTGAATATTTTAAAGGCAAAATATGCTATGGACAACATTTCTTTTAGTCAAAATGTTTACTCGATAGAATTAATTACGGCCAAAATGTCAGTTTGTCTGAAAGTTTTCAGGGCAGAATACTCTGTGGTCAAAATGTACAAAACGCGATTGTCTAAATGTGCTCTACCTGAAATGTTTTCACCATAGAATTAATTACGGCCTAAATGTCAGTTTGTCAGAAAGTTTTCAGGACAGAATACTCTGTGGCCAAAATGTACAAAACGCGATTGACTAAATGTGCTCTACTTGATGAATGTTTTCACGATGGAATTAATTATGTTGTTTATTTATTCATAACTGTTTATTATGGGACTACTTTCTTAATAAACTAACCTAAAATAACAAGACAATGTTAAATTATTTTTGGCATTTGTTCATTATATCATGTTTACAGTTATAGACTTTTTGACCGTTGTACATTTTAACCCATTGAACATTCCGGGCACTTGTACCAACGTTACCCATTACCATCGTCGTTTTTTCTTACAAACATGTTGACATTAACATACTTTTTGACTTTTGTACAATTTGACAAAGGAATTTTCAAACCCATTGAATATTTTGGGATCTTGACCATTTATCTTTTTGTACGTTATGTCTCTCATACAATTAGGCTCTTAAGTTTTTGCGACATTTAATTGTTATGTCTTTAGTTCATTATAACATGTTTACATTTATACACTTTTTGACCGTTGTACATTTTGATAATAAGACATTTAGGACCATTATACATTTAGACATTAGTACAAAAATTACCTGTTACCGAAACCGGCAGTGTGAGATAGTTAGATCGCTCAGTGTCAATCGTTAACTAGTGTCCAAGACTATTAAGTCCTATATAGAGCTCGAAAATACCGCAGACCGTCCAGGAAGAGGAAGAAAGAGGACTGTTAGAACTCCTATGCTACGAAACATTATAGAAAAAGGGATTACTCACAATCTACGGACCAAAGTTCGAAAAATAGCTCGGGAGCTAAGTGTAAGTCGTTCAACGGTGTTACGTATTGTGGCTAATGATCTCAAATTGAAAGCGTACAAACTGCGTAAGGTACAACTTCTTTAAGATAAAGTTAAAAAAGTTCGCCTAGACAGATGCCGTTTACTTAAACAGCAGCAAACAGCGTGCCGCTACTGGAAATTGACAGAACATCTTGTTTTCTGATAAAAAACTTTTTTGCATTGAACAGGCCCCTAACCACCAAAATGACAGAATTTATTCTTCTAGTCGTCTTGTAGAGGCAGCAGTCGTTCCTCACCGCCAAAAGTCAGAATCGGTTATGGTTTGGGGTGGTATTTGCTCCACAGGTAAAACTACCTTGATTTTTATAGAAAAAGGTGACAGAATTAATCAAGATATACACAGAAGAGATATTCTTGAAGCTGTAGTTCTTCCTTAGAGTCAACAACATTTTGCCAATCAGCCGTGAATATTCCAGCTATACTCAGCTCCATCCCAAAGGGCGCATAGTGTGCAGCAGTGGTGTAAGGACAATTCCCCCGGGTTCATAGATCAAAAGAGTGGCCACACTATTCGTCTGATCTACATCCAATGGATTACAGTTTGTAGTCAATCTTAGAGATTAGGGTCTGTGCCACTAAACACAAAAGTGTAGACGCTCTGAAAGCGACACTAACCAACGAGTGGGTAAAAATAACCACGGAGGAGGTGCGGAATATCGTGGATAACTTTTACAAACGTTTGCAGTTGTGTATCAAAGCCAATGGCGGATATTTTGAAGAAAATTAGCAAAAGGTATATAAAAACGATTAAACTATTTATTTGAAATTTCAAATGGTAAGAAAATGTGTAACAAATAAAAAATAAACGAAAAATACTTTGTTTGTCAAGGTATTTTTGGGCCAGCCCGTAATTAAAAAGAGACTTCCGCTTGTAATACAAGTTACAAGCGTTTATGAAACGGCCCCAGTTTTACAACGTTGCATACAATACTTTTTCTACGACTATTTTAAAATAAAACAAAATTATGCTTCGACGGTACAGTTTGATTATTTATGGAAACAATACTTTATCTGGTTAAGTAGAATATTTAATTAGCTTACATAGTCTTTTATTTTTCAAACAGAAACTTGCAAGCTAAAAAGTTATTTTTTTTGGTGGAAACTCAAGTATGACAACGCTTATCTATGGTTTGTTATCTTTTTAATTTGAATGCACTGGCCAGTAATACTAACTATCTAGTTCAATAAAAATAAGTTATATGTATGAACTTTGTTAACTTTGACATAATTGATGATGGCTTAAATACAATACATACAATATACAATAAAAAATAATATAATAATAATATTATTTTTGACTTGTCCATTTGGGTTTATTTGTGTAATAAGTTGGTACCGCTCCGCTGTAGTTACTTAATAAATAATTAGGACTGCAAGCTTACTTTTTTTTAATTAATGTTATTGTCATGATAAACATTTATGAAAAACGTATGAACTATAAAAGCACGGTAAACAGAGCTTTTAAGGACCATAGAGCAAGGAGTTTTCGCCGATTTAATATCGGTGTCATTTTTGAAGACTTAGCGACTATGTGAATGACAGAAAAATACAGGAGTTTAAAAAGTTGTAATTTTAAACTAGAAAGTGCACATATACAGGGTCAATCTGAGTAGCCCGACAGATTTTTACCATGAATTCCTGATGATATTACGAGTTAATAATGTTATATGCACATAGGGCAAATACTGCCATATTATCGTAATTAATTTCTGGAACAAAAAAGCAACTAACGGTACTACTCTATTGTGAACAAATCTTTAGTAAAAGGAGTGAAAGAGAACACGTCACACTTCACGAAGGACACCGAGAAGAAACGATAAACGACGAGTGGAGAAGGAAGGTTAGACCACTACCGTCACTATGACACTGGATTATTTACGAACTCAAGAAAAAAACGACAAATGGTTGCATTACGAATTTCGCTCGTTATTTACGTTGCAATTTAGCAATTACCTACTGTTTATTTCATATTTAACTATCTAAATAATAAGTTACGTTTTAAATCGCCACAAAATCGTGTTAGTCGTTATGCAATCTTGTAATATGAAAACGACGTGTAGTTTAACTAATCTGAATACAAGAAAGCATAAGAAAAAACATTATTATTAAGAATGTAAATTTTATTGTATCAAATTTTCAAAATGCGACCCATTGTTTGCAACACAAAGATTTAATCTTGTTCTGATTTGCGGATTTAATGCGAAATTACTTCTTCTTTCTTCAAGCCACATATGCATATTATGCGAATTAAAATTTCCTTTCCTAGTAAACTGGGCTTCGACTGTCCATAATATTATCTGAGTAAAATCCACATCTTCTACAAGCTTCTGGTTTATTCTCTGACAGTAAAGGCCGTCACAGACGGAGCAATAATATATATTAAGATATCTTATATTAAGGTATCTTACGATATATTTTGCCTACTATTTGACAAAGACGCAGCGATAATATATATTATAGCTGAGTATTTTAAGAGACCGTAAGATATCTTACGATATATTTGAGTATATTTTTGCTGCAACTACAGGATGTTATTTTTTTGACGTGCGATTGGGCTCAAATTTATTTATCTTCGATCACAAGGCAACAATATGGTCCCAAGGAGCTGGTCTGATGATGGAGTCCGAAGGTAGACGGTGACATTGAGGATATGAATTCCTAAAGTACCTAAACAAGTTAAACACAATGTAATGTAAACACTTTATTGTACATAGTAACCAGTTACAAAAGCAATAAACTTAAAAGATATAGGTACAAAGGCGAACTTGTCCCTATTAGGGATCTCTTCCAGTTAACCTTTGAGCAAGTGAGTGAAGATATAAGGAAGATAGACAAACTAACAGCCTTTACAAATTATATGTATATGAATAAAAAATATAAATAAATAGATATATATCTACATAATATATATTATGTATAACAAAATAAAATATTACAATAATATTAAATAAATATAAATAATATTCAACCATTTTACAAATCACTGGAAAGCCACAACTTATTCAATTTACTCTTGAGTGATGCCACAGACTGCGACTGTCTGAAAGATAACGGCAGCTCGTCACAATACTAATATTTCGGATTATTTCGTCTGTCTTAGCAAGCTCTCTAGTCCTATATGATATCTAGGGTCTGAAGATGGAGCTGGACGGTGGTCATTGACAAACGGTGGTCCATTTTTGTAAAGAGAAAAAAATGTACATTCAATCGCCACATCGCTAATTTTGATCTCCTATCAAGTAATAATCATTGTACCAAATTATAATTAATTGGAAAATGATTTACAGGTAGCTCTTATCGAATGAATTGTGAGCAGAATTTATAAATGTTCATCATACATAATGCATTTCGGCAAACACAACCAAGAGGTTATAATAAGCAATTTAAGACTTAATCTTTATCAATAGTATACGAAAATACCAATTTAGCAAGAATTTGTGACAAAGTAACTCAGTTCAAAAACCAGGTTGATCAGATTGTTAAGTGCATTAAACATGGTTCTTGATATTCTAAAATACTAACTGAATTGTCTAAAAGACAGATCATTGTATAAGTTGAATTTTCCTCGTTCTCTCGTTTTTTGTATGCTCTTGACTTGAGTCCAGACGGATTTTAGTTTTGCTGATAAAGTAACATGCAAATCATATCTGGCATCACAATCGCCCTCTGACAAACTATGCAACAAGTCATGTTTCACAAACAGCCTGTATATTGTAAAAACGTCCTCTTGCTTCGCCGGCTACGAGCATAATGGCGGCAAAAATATATATTTTGGTATCTTTGTCGTGTGAGGGGCTTAGCTATACTGTAAGATACCTTTCGGTATATTAATATATATTATCGCTCCGTCTGTGACGGGCTAAAGCCAACCTGGCAAGCCCATCACCAGGTACAAGTCCCTATACTTTCCTGTAGCGGTATGGATGAAGGCCATAATTTTTCAACACCTTTTCCACACACTTAACATCACAATGTAGTTGAAGTTCACTATTCTTGCCACAGACCTACACGATCGATAATTAGATTCATGATCCGGTTCTCAGTACGCAAATCCAAAATAATTGCCCTCTTCTTGGTTGTAAGCTCTTTTCTCGAAATTGTAGGTGAACATCTGCAAAAGTAGTATGGTGCGGAGTGTGACGATTAGGATATCGCCTCCTGTATTCTCTAACAGTTTTGCGTGAATTCCCATGACAGCAAACATAATGGATATCCGTTTAGTGGTAAGACGAAAAACGCTGTGGCATAATACAATTTTCCACGAGTAGTTTATCTACAACTTGAAATTATTATTTGCAACGTAATTTTGATGTTACGTGACAATCAGTAATCAATATGAACATTGACATTTTAGTGACTATATAGTAACTATCAGCCAGTTATTAGCGAAGGTAAAAAAAGTTTATACTTTCGTGATAGAGAACAGAAATAAAACGTACACCTATCTCACGATAATTGAGGAGTATTGTTTGTGATAAAGATATCATAATTATGCTCCAGCTCTGGCACTCGGTTTTAAGCATTCCTGAAAAGGTATTCATTAAACCTTGCTATAAAACCTTATGTAGTTGAATAGTTAACTTCACTGATTGATAGCAGACTGGCCAGAAATCAAGTAGTAAGTGGTCTCGAGTATGAAAGTGTCAGGTCGATCAGGCTACGTCACGTCCGTATGATGTATTATACTTGAGACTTTTTATTTTGCAAATGTGTTAAAATACTGAATATCTCGAAAATTAAGCCATTTTGGACTATTAGTTATACTACTTTTTAGGGTTCAATAGCCAAAATGGCAAAAACGGAACCCTTATAGATTCGTCATGTCTGTCTGTCTGTCTGTCTGTCCGTACGTATGTCACAGGCATTTTACTAACAAACTATAAGATGTACATTGATGAAATTTGGAGCACAGGTGTCGTGTGTTATCCGCTACTCAGTTTGATAGTTAAATAAAATAAAAAAATATTTCTAGGCGAGCACTCCATACATGAAACCCAAACTGAAAAAAAAAAAAATCGGCTAATATCAAGGTGTGGCACATATTTCGACAGTACTTCTAAAAACACTGAGGTTTCTAGAGAAAAAATTTGGTTTAGTGAATATTTTCCGAAATATTCGCTACGAAAGTAGAAACAATTGTGTCCCCCCATCTATTTTCTAAACGGTAAGTGCAATAAATATGAACAAATTCACAAATATAAAGCTTAATAAATACTTCCAACGAAAATTCTTTTCAACATGATCGGACATACCGTTTTTAAGTTATTACCAAAAAAATGCGCTTCTCAGCAAAATGACTTAAGTGCCGGGGAGATACGCCCTTTTGTTAGTGTTTTTTTTTCATATCGTATTTTTTTCACCTGTAGTGCATTTTTTTGTATAAACGGCTGCGGAACCCTTCATAGGCGAGTCCGACTCGCATTTGGCCGCTTTTTTTTACTCCTAGTATGCTCTAGAAGCGATGGTTAAAATCTGTCGGGTTACTCAGATTCACCCTGTATAACATTCCGTTATTTTTTGTACAAACTTAAATAATTTGTATCTGTTAATTATGAAATGAAACAGATTTTTAAGAAGTACCGTGTTTCATAACTGAAAATGGTTCTAACAAAGTTATCTGACGAAATCATGGCATTAACTACATCAACGCAGACCAAAATCCAATTACTTGGAAGATTAAAGAAAACTAAATATAGCACAGCATAATTAGCTTTAAGAACAACCACTGAGATGAAGGTCATAAAAAATTCTGAAATTGCAACTTAATGAAACTGACAACACCAACTACTCGCAGCTTCGCAAAAATACAGCTGAACTGCAATTTAAGACTTTAAACAGCCAATTAGGCTTACATAGCAGTAATGTGACGAACCAAAGCCGTAAAGTCGAGTATACAAAGTACGAACGAAGTGCCCATTTAGAAAATATTAAAGTCACGGCTTTTAAGAGTGATCTATTTCAAGGATAGCTATTTACTTAACAACCACATCTCAAATAATCATAATATCTTCTTCAGATTGCAGTTTTTAAACAACAATCATCCCTAACAAAAAAATGAAACATTCCAAAAATTTAATATTCATAATCTTAAGCGTATTTGTACAGATGTAGGTATATGTACAGGATGTTTGGTAACAGGATGCAAAGTTGAAAGGAGGTGATAGCTTAGGCCATTTAGAACATTTTAAGCGATATATGTGTTAGGCAAATGTTATAATTTTTTATTTATTTAAGTTTTAAGATTTTTCTGGTAAATCTCCAAAATTTCAGAATACATCGACAATAGTACTTTTTTTTACTGTAAGTACCATTTTTTTCTAATTTTTTTGTATTGTGAAATGTCTATCGTACACCATAAAAGTTATTTGAAATATCTATCTAAAGAAAAAAAACTACAGCGATTTAAAAATTAAATAACATGAAAAAAAAATGATTTAAGTGTTTTCTAAGGACGATACAAAAAACTAAAATAGCCCCGGTTCTTCAAACCACTTAAGAAACATGCTTGGCTATTGCCCTTTCATTTAAGCTATCAAGCACGACTGTAGCTATCGAAAAGGATATTTTCCCTCGCGATGCATGGTACTCCATACTTTCCATATGGACATGTCAAGATTACGAGCTACCACTCTGACGCTCGTAGTCGGATCCTCTGCAAATGCCCGTACAATATCGTCCTCCAAATCAGGGCGATTACGTCCTGGGTTCCCTCCACGTTGCCCAGCAATTCCATTTTCACGTAGTCTTCGGAATGAGGTGTAAAACACTCTCACATTAGGCAACCTACGGTTTGAAAAACGCTCTTGGTATAATCGTCGAGCCATTGCCCCATTACCGTCAGCTCTGCAGTACATGTAGACAATGTCGGCGTATTCTTCGTTCGTAAACTCCATGTTTACAACGAAGGAATCGTAATTACACGTGAAGGAGCGCGTACGGCAGCTACAACTTGACACGGTAAATTTTGGATGACGGAGGGAATAAAAACACAATGAACGTCTAACCGCAACTGAAGCTGTAATTAGACTAAATTAGTAATTTTTGCATAAATACGCAAGTAGCAAATCAGTTTATCTTTAACAATAAAGCATAATAAAACGGCTTGAGTCATCTTTGTTAAACGCCGCCCGCCGCTATCGGTCCCTTTTGTTTCACACCACGGCGAACCTTTGTTTATTAAAATTGCATGTGACAATTTTGTCCACTGCACTTAACCCTTTAAGAACATTTCAAATGTCAGGTAAACGACAACTTAGTATTAAGAACCAATGTTTTATTACAAAATCATAATTAGATTCGTCACAAGTATCACAAGTAGAGTGAAACATTTTAGCTCTCTAGTTGGTTTAAGTGGCTTATTTTTAAAGATACGACAGCTACAGTCGTGCTTGATAGCTTAAATGAAAGGGCAATAGCCAAGCATGTTTCTTAAATGGTTTGAAGAACCGGGGCTATTTTAGTTTTATTTTTATCGTCCTTAGAAAACACTTAAATCATTTTTTTTTCTTTAGACACAGATGTTTCAAATAACTTTTATGGTGTACGATAGACATTGCACAATACAAAAAAAAATACAAAAAAATGCTACCTACATTAAAAAAAGTACTATTGTCGATGTAGTGTGAAATTTTGGAGTTTTCCCAGAAAAATCTTAAAACTTAAATTAAAAAAAAAACTAATAACATTTGCCTAACACATATATCGCTTAAAATGTTCTAAATGGCCTAAGATATCACCTCCTTTCAACTTTGCATCCTGTTATCAAACACCCTGTATGATTGCTCCTATTAATTTTTAAAACTACTGAACGGATCTCAACGAAACTTTCTAGTAATTTTGTTCAGTCATCATAATAACACATCTTATACTAAGGACCATATCGGAAAGAAAGTAGACAACTTTAAAATCAAAATAATATAATTCAATGTGTATTATTCGATGTAAAAACTGAAAATAAAACAAATCTTACCGAGTAAGTTTTTATTAGCAGGTACTATAAAAAAATTAGGTCCAGGTAGGGCTTTAAGGTCCAGTGTGCAAACGTCTCTTCGTCGATAATAATTCACTGGCTTTTCTTGGTCAGATTATGGTCGTATAACATCCTTGTCCATTTTCTAATAGCTATTGTTTACTTTTCGTCTCTTTTAGGTTATTTCCGTTTTTTATAGGTGTTTAGGTAGCACCTTAGTTTGATTTTTCGTATGATAGCTGAAGAAGTTTTCGCTTTTTTGGCAGCATCTCATATGGAAAGCGACGGATTTTATTTAAACATTCCTAGGACTTTCCGTTGTGACGCTGAGTCAGTTGTCCCAGGTTTTCTTCCAGAATTAGGCCGACTTTTACGAGTACTGAAGCTTCTAAATTTCTTTAATATCATGTGCACGTCCGCAGTGCTCATCTCGTACTTTTTTCCCAGTCTTATTATATGTTTCGAACTTGTTAGCTAATTTCGTCGCATATTGACATTTTGACTAGAAATCAACTGCTTTTTTATCTGAACCTATAAACAAGAATATAGTCCAGTATTCAAAAAAAAATTATGCCTATATCATGTACGTGCCAGTTTTAAAGATGCCTAAAGTTATCTACTTTCTTTCCGATACAGTCCTTATTATAAATAAATAAATAAATATTACGGGACAATTTACACAAATCGCTCTAGTCCCATGGTAAGCTCAATAAGGCTTGTGTTATGGGTACTAGACGATGATATATTTAATAGATATATTACTTATATACATAGAAAAATATCCAAGACTCAGGAACAAATATTTATTGCTCATCACACAAATATTTGCCCTTACCGGGATTTGAACCCAGGACCTCAGCTTCGCAGGCAACGTTACTCCCACTGAGCCAAACCGGTCGTCAAGATAAAAGTAAAAGTTGTAAAAATGAAACGTTTCGTTGTGGCTTCATCACGCTAAATCGGCTAAACGGATTTCAACTATTTGTGGTACACGTGTATCTATCTGGGTATCTGCGGATGCTTATATGATACTTTTTACACGACTACGTTGAAGCAAAAAGAGAGTTATGACTTTCTCCTCCGCGAACGAAAATGCGGGCGCCTTCTAGTATGTTATAAATACAAAATTGGAGTAATAAAATTAAGGTTATCTTTATTAATTATCTAGAAGGCGCCCCCGCAACTTTGTTAGCGGAGGAGAAAAAATCATAACCCTTATTTAGCGTGATCGGGTAAAAAGTATCCTATAACCATCTAGGGAAAAAATATTGATCGATTCAGTGACCTCCGTACCGACATTTCATTTTTAAATCTTTATTTTATAATATTTAAATGACTGGAGTAAGTAAATACATTTTACTTCACACATTTTAGTTAATTGTGACTCAGAAGTATATCTCGTGATTATTAGCACGAGTTTCGGCTTGTTCTATTGAACAAGCCCAAATGCGACATGGGTGGATGATACATTATTTTATTAAGGAAATCCGGTGTCTAACTGCCGGCTCCATCATCAAATGAATTCTCATCAGGACCTTTTCAATTTACGGTATAGCTATTTCAGTCGAGATATGCTTATATTCTGAATTCTAAAGATACCAAAATCTCGATAAGTATGTATATCTACAACATTTGAGTAGTTACTTGAAGAACTCATGGATCCCATCATCAAGTCTTAAATGAAATTGTATATAAATAAAACAATCATCTACTAAATCGGTACATAAAAACCTACAACTTAATTGCCATCTACTACTTATTTTGGGAGTCGGTTAAAAATCATTCAAGCAAACCGGACCACGCACAATGAAGAATTCCGTACCAGATCGGGTGCGTAAACTGAGTGCGTATCTTGACGGCGCATACATACTTTTGCTAGGCACTTTATAAATTACTAGAAGGTGCCGCAACTTCGTCAGCGGATGTGAAAAATATTATAAACCTCTTTTTTTCTTCCGCCTAGTCGAGTAAAAAGTATCCTGTAACCGTTTTTTTTTAAATTGGCATTTTTTGCCTGGACAACCTCTCAAAACAACTATAAAAGAAAAATTTGTTACAGGAGTAAGAAAAGCATAAGTTGATAAGAGGCAAAACCAAGACTGAAAATCAAGAAAAAAAGCAAATTCTCCATGCGCATTGCATTCCTCGATAACATAAGGAACATTCCCGGCAGCACCGAATTAAATTTAATTTTATGCCATCTTGTTTTATGATAGATGATTCTGACTCATCATCATCAGCGAAATAATTATTTGATGCAAGCATGAAAGCTAAACACGCAATTCTTTTTATTATTTTATTAAAACTTAAAACTATCCTGTTAGGTTGGAGTTTAATGTGTGTCCATGTTTAAAGTCCATTTAGACGATTGACGTCAGAGGAAGACTTTGATTTGTGATTATTATAAGGTACTTGGCAATAACTGTGCTTTGATCCTGACAATTACTGTAGGCTACGGGCAATTAATGTACTTTTAGATAATTTTAATTTCGTTGCGTTATTTCCTTTCCCACATAAAGCAAAAGATAAGGCAAATTTTGCCCATAGCCTTTTTTTATTTTAAGAATATAAATAAAAATATTTTATGTACGCATACAAAATACGAAAGAGCCGAATTATTACAAAAATAAAACAATAATAATCCGAATAACTTCACATTTTTACACTGATACCGAGAATATATTGAACGCCCCTCGTATGTCAGTTTTAATTAAAACTGTTGATACCCTATACGAGGGTGTATTAGGTCATCGGAAAATAGTAATAAAACGATGGTATCAAAAAAAAAAATTTTTCGCTCCAATTTGCTTGGAAATGTTCCGATTAATGTAGTAAAAATACACCGCGAAGTCCACCGTTATATACGTTGATACGATAATCAATTTGAAAAAGTGGCATTAGTTCCCGAATATGCCTGGGAAGTGTACATTATTGTTCAGGTTTTTACTTTTACTTTCATCCAAGTCTTAAAAAAATCACCAATTGACCAATAGTAACGTACAAAAACCGAGATTTAAAATACTTCAATTGTTTTCTGCGTTTAGTTAATGCATAGTTAATGCCAATAATAATAAAAAAAAAACAATAATTATTGTATCCAAATCAGTGCATACAGTTTATTTAGTCTTAATGATCTTCTGGAACTGATAAATATTTTGTAGCAAAGGTATGTTTTTTTAAATGTTGTGCGTTAGGAATTGCCGATTCAACTAAAAGTAATAATACATATATTTATATAAACTATTCCTATATTCCTAAAGGTATTCCTTTTATTTATTTTCATTGCTATATTTTATGTGGAATCAAATATACAATTCGGACCCAAAACTATGAACTTTAATATCATTAAAAAAATTAAGGCGGGGACGTGAATTTCATTTTGTCAAAGATTGTCTGCCGTATTATTTATACGAAAATAAGTTATTTAAACATATCAAATTTCCTCGCATATTTGGAGAAAAGCAGTATACATGCCTCGGCAGGAATGTCATTTCGTGGATTCGTATCTATTGAAGGACTAGGCTACGCCTCGGTCCTTCAAAACCATACTCATCCACGAAATGACTTTTCCCGCCCTCTGCAGTAAAATACTATTATTGCGTGTCAATGTGTTTGAAATCCTTAAATTGGCAATAGCTATATGCTTTACCTTCCAACCCGAGCGAAAATATTTGACACGTCTTCACGGTTCTAGAAATACAGTCGTTTCAGTTATTTATACGCGCTTTCTACTGGCAGGTGTTAATGCTGGTGAATGCACTAAGGGTTGTAACGAAAGTCGACGATTGTAATTTTTACGGACATCATGAACATATACGTGTGGTGTATACTTAGGTCGCAACAATCCCTTTACAATAAGAGGTTTTATGTTGTTGTTATTATTACTGAAATGAAAATACGGTGCCCCGTTTTTTGCCATGTATTTTTGTAATAGCATAAATGTTGATTATCTTAATTTTGCATACTCAGATATCACAAACTATGGTTCGAGATTTCTACTATGACAGCACCCATATAACGCAAATGTGCACGTTTCATCGAAGCTTTAATAAATATATTCAATAGTTCTCAAGTTTCACAATAACCGAAAAATAATATACATATGCTCATTTTAGCCCCAAATAACTCAAATTTTTTTTCTAGCACAATCGTGTATTAAAACCATTATACGCAAGCATCTACGAATTTGAATTAAATTGAGCAAATCGATGACAATCGAATTCTTCGAGGTACTGAATTACAAATAAATCACATGATGTCCGACATTTGAAATCTGACTTAAAAATTAGACAGAAAATTCCTATGAACCTGTCCTTCTTTATTAATGTGTTAAGAGTCTGGCTACTGAAATATTACCCAAATTTTTGGCGCGAAACTCAAAAACTCTTGGGCTGGTCACACTTTGTGGAGTATGAATTATAGTTTTGTTATAAGAAAATACTTTTAATTTTCTGTACACACGTAAGGTACCTAAACCTAAGGAAATAAGTAACTAATATATACGTTGACGTGCACTTAAAGTCAATGTACAGTACAGTGAACGACAAACACATATATGTTTACACTTTCTCACCGTATACCATTGTAACAAGGCGAAAGATAAATAAGATCTAGCTCGATAATACCCTAATATTAATCCATCACCAATGTCTGTGGTTAGGTTAAGTAGGTATAGCAATGGGTTAGGTTAAGGTGCGTCCACACTCGTATCATTTGCTCGTATCCGATCACCGTGGCGTGGCATGACTGCGTATCGCGCTGCTTGGACGCTCAGTGTCGGCGCGGCGATCATGCCCCACTTGTCCGATGTAAGGGTGTGATACGCGTAGCAAACATGGATTTCGAGCGATCGGATCGGCGCAACGTCCAAACGCATGATCGTGACACGCGATCATACCAATGAAATGATACCAATGTGGACGCACCTTTAGAGTAATGTTGCACCGGCACGATGGGCCTAGTGGGGGATTCTATCGACACGCTCGTCGCTCATATATAGACATCTTTGGCCAAGATATTTTTATATCAAATTACTACTGACCAGTCCGCAGATTTCTTCTGAATATTGGTTTTCAGTAACTCCTTACGTTCCGATGTTTTGATTTTATTGATATTTTCTAGAACTTCTAGTTTATCCGTTTCTTTACACATTTTGTCCTGCGTATGAGATTCAGGTATTAATAAATTTACGTACCTAATCATAGTTATAGGCAAATTTTGGAACTAGTACACAAAGTATCAAAATATTTATAGAGCACCAACCTACTAAATTGAAAACCGACTTTTAGCCGTTTTTTAAATCATAGACAATAGGGAATAAGCATGAATTTAAATTTTTGCTTTATTAAAAGCTTATTCACGTAACAAACAGTAGACAAAAGAATTTTTCAAATAACTATAAAAATACCCAAGAGCCATCAAACATTTCATTCTATCTCTTTCTAGCAAAACAGAATTTAATACGGAGTTTATATGACCGTAGTAGACGGTGACGTAACAGTCTATGTCGGACCTCTGTCAAATCGCTGTCTAATTAGTAGTTTAAAATGCTTATATCATACGAATTTCTTGGCCGATTTTAATTTTAATTTTACTTTTTGGAATAGTTTTTACCGTGTTTTGATATTTCGTTAAGAAAAGCGATGAAAAAATTTCATGCATGTTCCCTATTGGTGATACCACAAGGTATCTGTCAACAATATTTGGCTAGCCAGAATCTAACAACAGTATCGATGTCTGAACCATAGAGAATGAAAATAACGAGGCCAAACTCATATAGGAAAACAGATTAAAAAAGAGGCCATCGGATGGAAATAAGTGAATAATTCAAAATCAGTCCCACACAGTCTTTTCGTGTCGAAGTTCCTCAAATAACGGGGCATTCGTTATTTGAGGAACCTCGACACGAAAAGAAGAAGAAGTCCTCAATGGCGCTAGTGTGGCAAGTGCGTATGAAATGAACTTCCGAAAATGTTGTTTTCCTTATTTATCTTGTTTACTATCCTACTTTAACATTTTGGACATTTGCGACAGTGGCGCCACCAATTTAACGCTTTTTGACGGACACAAGTATTAGTTTGGCAAAGCAAAGCGCAGATCTATGCTATAATAAACTTGTAAAAATTAAAATAATTTATTTATTTCATGTTATACGACACATACATATTACAATACATTATTACTTACTTAATTATCATTATTTTATAGCTCTACCATAAAATTAAATTAGTGGGAGCATGCAGTTTTGCAAAGTGTGAGATAATAGCACAATCAGGTTTATCAGCTATCATTCTCAGAATGGTATTGGGACTGTCCCACACTCGGCGCACAAGGGATGCGGCCCGCCCGCGCATGGTTGTATAAAAACAGTCGACACGCGCCTACGCAAACATCCCCGATGCACTACAGAAACGAGGCAGTCCCACGAAACTCGTTGTTATACTGGACTTTTTCAAAATATTGATTGTGATGGACTATTTGTAGGTCACGAAAACAAAAAAAAAATTTTTTGGCATTTTTTGTATGTTTGTATGTGTCGTTGTGGCTTCATCACGCTAAATCAACTAAACAGATTTCAACAATTTTAAGTACACGGGTAGCTGGGTATCTCCAGATGGTTGAAGGATACTTTTTACCCGAAGACGCTGAAGAAAAAACGAGGGTATAAACCCTCGTTTCGTTTCGTTTCGAGAAAAAGTCATAAGACTTTTTCTCCTCCGCGAACGAAGTTGCGGGCATCTTCTAGTAATAATTATATGTGATACTCTAAACTACGATTCAAACACAATCTTTTAAGATATTTGTTATTCCCTTATACTAATATTTGATACTATTACAGATAACAGCTGTTTAACGGTGGAGAGGCTCTCAGACGTATTAGTTCATAGTTCATTTATTTTCTCATGTAGGTATACAAAGATACACTTATGTTCGTCAATATGTACATTAAATATGATCGTGAGAACTAATTATTATTATTCATTAGGTGTCATTGTAACATCACAAATACATTGGTTCCAAACATCTTTATCTGTTGTATAATCTGACACTCTATAGTACGACTTCCAAGTTAATATAAGTTTAACAACTTTCTTGAACTTATGGTCTGGAAGGTTCGTTATAGTATTAGGTATTTTATTATAAAAATGTATTGATTGCCCAAAAAATGATTTCCTACATTTTGCAAGTCGGATTCGACGTCACAATTTTTTGGCAAGTTTTGATATTTTTTTCTTGCGTACGTGATTGCCTCGTAAATAAACAATGATGGCAGTGTAATTATGTTGACTTCTCTAAACAAATCCCTTAAAGAAGTTTGTGGTTTTAAATTGTAGATCGCGCGCACTGCTCGTTTTTGAAGAACAAATATTTTGTCTACATTAGCGGATCTTCCCCACAATAAGATGCCGTAAGACATCAGACTATGGAAATAGCTATAATAGACCAATTTGGCTGTATGTATGTCAGTAATTTGTCTTATTTTCCTAACAGCATAGACAGCTGAGCATAATTTGCTACCCAAGGAAGTGAGGTGAGACTCCCACTGCAATTTAGAATCAACAGTTAAACCGAGAAAGACGGTGTGGTCTGAAAAATCGAGAACTTCTTCCCCCAGAATCAATTTTAGTCTAGGATTTTTGTTCGGGGAACAAGTAGAGAAACGGATACATTTGGATTTTTTGGCATTCAAAAGCAAATTGTTGACTGAAAACCAATGCAAAGTTTTTTGCAAAACAGAATTAATAGTGGTTTCAGCATTAGGATCATTTCTTTGCACTTTAAACAAAAGAGACGTATCATCCGCGAATAAAACCGTATTTGTCAAACCCTCCACCTCATAAGGCAAATCATTAATGTAGGTTAAAAATAAGAATGGACCCAATATAGACCCTTGAGGGACTCCCATTTCGATCGCTAATTCCTCCAACTTACAACCGTCAACATCGACACATTGAGTTCTGTTGCTTAAATATGAGCTAAGGACACCCAAAGCCTTTCCCTTAATCCCATAATGTTTCAGCTTTGCGAGCAATGTTGAGTGATCTACACAATCAAAGGCTTTGGATAAGTCGCAAAAAACACCAATGGCGTCATGAGAATCCTTCAAGGCATTGAAAATGTATTTTATAAGACAAACTGTGGCATCCGTCGTGGAACGGCCTTTTGTGAAACCAAACTGCTGGGTATGAAAGAGGTTATTGAGGTTGAAGTGAGACAATAGCTGATTCAAAATAATTTTCTCGAATACCTTACTCAATGCGGGCAAAATTGATATGAGTCGAAAATTAGTACGGTTTTTGGGGTCACCGGATTTTAACAGCGGGATTATTTTACTACATTTCATAAGATCAGGGAATGAACCATTATCAACACATAAATTAAAAATCATACATCAGTCAGGTACTAATAACTGTATCGAGTAATTTCACAGATAGTCCAAAAATATCCTTAGTGTGTTTCATATTTAAGGATTTGTATGTTTTTATTAAGTTCACTTCAGTGATGTGATGGAAACCAAAAGTAGGCCCTTCTGCAACATTCTCCTTTAACATGTGTTCAGCTACGGTAGCATTTGAATCCAGGCATTTAGTTATTTGTACAGGAATGTTTGCAAAAAAGTCCACAAAAGAGTTTGCGACATCATTACCACTGGTTAGCATCTTATCATCAACTACTAGTTGTAATATCGTTATGGATGATTTTGTTTTTCCCGATTCTTCATTGATAATGGTCCAGGTTGTTTTGATCTTATTGCTTGAAGATTCAATCCTGTTGCCTATATACATTGACTTGGCTTTTACGCAGACCTTTTTAAGTAGTTTAGAATATTGCTTAACAAATTCAGCCAACGAGTCATTATTATTACTAAACACGGACTTTAAATTGTATAATTCAAATAGATGGTCTCGACTTACCCGAATACCAGTTGTAGCCCAATCATTAAAGTGTAGTTTCAATTTTGTTTTAACTGTTTTTAAAGGAAAGGTTTCTACAAAAACTTTAGCTAGATTATGTACAAAGTCTGCATAATAACCATCGGGCGTAGGATCAGGCTATGACCCGTCACAGGATGAATAAACACATGTCTGTTTTAGGTTATCTCTAAAATTTTCAATTTTTTTATTAGTAATGGGCCTACAATCATACGTACTTGGAGCATTATGTTCTCCGAGCAGCTTGAAGGTGACCAATTGACCTGTATGATCCGATCGTAAACAATTTATTATATGCTTGGATTCGCATTTGTCGGTATAAAAAATGTTATCTATACATGTTTTAGAACTAGCAGCTATGCTGGTTGGATCCTTAAATAAGTGGTATAGATTGAAGCATTTAAACAAATTAATTAATTTCTTGCGTTCAGGAGTATTTTTTAGGAGATCAACGTTAAAATCCCCACAAACGATTACATGTTTTACACCCCGAATCGCACGTTTCAAAACTTCCTCCATTATTTTTTCGAATGTCTCGAAATTACTCGCAGGAGGACGATATAAACATATTACTAAACAATGCTTCATTTCAACACACGATAATTCGATTACTCGTTCTACTGAGAGGACACAAATATCAGGTCTATTTTTAAACTCAAAATTAGTTTTTATTAAGATTAACGTACCCCCTCTAATTGCGGACTCCCTTGCACAATGAGCTTGCAATAGCATAACCCCTAAAGCTAGAATTAGCCTCTAAATCAATCAGCCATGTTTCTGACAAACATAAACAATCAATGGAAAACTTTTCTAAGAACAAACTGATTTCCAGTTGTTTTCCAGGAAGACCTTGTATATTTTGATGCACTACTATCAAATCGTTAATCTCCCTGGTTGATGAAAATTTTTAGGGCAATCAGATGTGACAAGCTCTATCCTAGTCAAGTTGGACTTACTATTAAAACATTCACTTTTTACTATGTGCCCTAAGAGTCTGGCAATCATTTGCTTGTCTTGGACCTCAAATCTGTGACAAATTTATTTACATCAAACAAGTAAAAACCAGCGCTCTGTGTATTTGTCAGATTATACAATAAAGTATTTATTCTATATACTTCGTAAGCATTAGACTGCGTCATTGGAATGTAAGGCATTGTCAACAAAATAAAGTTTTTTATTTTACAATTTTGATACAAACTTAGGAGCAGGTCAAAACATTTTTTGACTTCATTCGCATCGGTGCTTATGGGATCACAATTTGCTGATAAAAATATCAAAGTTTTCCCCTTAAAATCTATGCAATTACGACTAAGCGCTTTATCTACAAGTGTCACTATGTTAGCTCCGTGATAACAATAATTTATAACTTTAAAATTAGGGCAACTCATCTTTAATAATCTACCCAATCCACTTATTCTTGCAGTACTGACGTAAGCTTATCTTTTATTCAAAAGCAGTAAGTCATGGTTTTCTAATGATTTACTGTGGACAAGCTAGTGGAATGCGTCACATAATATTGCATAATTGTTTGGTACAGAATCTATGGAATCAATAAATACCTACTTTAACCATCCATACTTCCCTGTAATAAATATGTCAACAAAACACATATTTTTTTTTAAATACTGATTATTTACAGCAGTTAAACAGATGGAGATTGGACTATTAACATACAGAATAAGTGATTGCATAAATCGATTCAGACCACCTGTGGAAAGCAATGGATTATCGGTTATTTTGACAATCGAAACGCTTTTGCCTCATCACTATTTACGTCATCTGCCATGTGTCAAAAGACAGATGGTAGAAATCTCCAACTATACATAATTGATTACTAACACAATGTAGATGTGAAGCCTTGTAAAATTACTTCATCTGCTCTTCTAGGGCGTTACAAGTATGGTCAAGTGACACGCGCAAAAAAAACTTCTTATCACATGAATTTATGTATTCATAAAATACAGTAAAAATATCCTGCATTGTCCGACTTATATTTCGCCTGTTGACAAACAAAACTCACTAACAAATACCTACTTAAAATAAAGCTCGTATCTCAGTAGCGAAGTCTTACCAAGACACTAGTTTTTGAAGAGGAGAGACAGATACTTTAGTGAGTTTTGGTTGTCACCAGACGATTTATAGGTAGGTGTTGCGTTATCGCGACATTTCACAATTTAATATAGGTACCTACTACCTATATTTAAATGCTACCGAAAACAAACCGTTGGTCGACAGATAATACTTACAATATAGAATTAAATAATCTATGGTCTTCTTTCATGCAGATATAAATTTAAAGCCACAGCAAATTCCGATAAATTAACTTATTGGGCGAAGAACAATGGAATTACAACAAGTTTTGTAATTCACTGCTAACATTCTAGCGGTAAGTAGACTTCAATTTCTCCGCGTTCGCTGATGCGTAACAGCGTAATCGAGCGCGGCTGAGCGATTCCAATCTGGTGGTTCGCGGTGAGAAATAGAGAATATTACGACACTCATTCGTGTCGATAACTGTAACGTGAATACGCGTTTTGAACAACAGCATTTTAATTGATATTAATACTATCTTCCGTGTGACTAACATTCGCTCACTTCCTGATTAACACAACTTCGGGCGTTGATTTAGCTTATAGCTATTGAAAATAGAGGTGAAGTGTACAAAGTTGATAAGACTTGCTGATTGAAAGAAATTGTTGACGAAAAAAGTGATAATAGAGACCAAGATTAACCTCTTCATATGAATCATTTCAAAAACCTAGCCATGTATCTATACTACCGTACCTAAGGAACTACGTGTACCGAAAAAATCCATACTAATATTATAAATGCGAAAGTGTGTCTGTCTGTCTGTATGTCTGTTACCTCGTCACGCTTAAACCGCTGAACCGATTTGGATGAAATTTGGTATGAAGATAGTTTGAGTCCCGAGGAAGGATATAGGCTACTTTTTATCCCGGCAAAATACCCTTATCCGCGATAAACGAATTTAAGGCGGACGAAGTCGCGGGCAGAAGCTAGTGTTAATATAAAATGACTCGAAGCGTGTAAGGGGCTCCCAACCTACATCTCTCGGGAGCCTAAGCCAACCTCACCTGCTCGTGGTGCACGCTGCTGACCAACGGACGAGGCCCTGGCGAACCGCCGACCCGCACCGGACCAGTGTGGCGGCGTCAATTACGGTAATGATAACTCAACCGCGGCCTTAAGTGCCCGGCGGCTCCAGTTGCAAAGCTGGCGGGGACAGGCGTCGGCCGAGCACTGGAGCCTGGGTGCTAAAAATCCCCGGGTGGGGCTCCTCCGTCAGTAGGATGCACTGGGACATCATAAGGCTATCAGAAGTCCGATGAGAGGGGGACGACACGATAGCCCTGAAATCCGGCAACCCGCTGTACTACCGGGAGCGTGACCAGCAGTCCCAGGGGTAGTGTCGGGTTTCTCATCCACAGGTCTCTCGTTAACATCATAGTGACAATTTCGAGTGTGTCGAGCAGGATTGCGTACCTGATATTCGTTGAAGGTCATACACGTCTACGCACCGACCTCGACTCACCCGGATGAGGAGGCCATGTGTGAGGACGTCGGTAGGGTCATACATGCTTCCGAATCACACTTCACTGTTGTTATGGGAGACTTAAACGCAAAGCGGGGGAAGAGAGGCGATAACGAGCTAAAAAGTGGGGCAATTTGTATGTGGGCAACGGAACCGAAGGGGCCAGAGGCTGGCCGAAACGAGAAGGGGGGACTCTTCATGATGAATTCCTTCTTCAAAACGCCGCCTCACAGTCAATGGACCTGGATGAGTTTCGACGGTTCCACGACAAATGAGATAGTCTTCATTTAATCCACAAAGAGACAAATATGCAATGATGTCTCAGTGATCAATAGTGTGAAAACCGGTAGCGATACGCCTAGGTCTCGCCTAATGAAGTCTACGCTCCGACCAACAAAAGCCCACATACAAAACCCCGAAGATTTTCAGCTGGAGTTAACGAATCGCTTCGCTTGCCTGGATAATTGCGTTTCCGTGGATGATATAAATAACATGTCGGTAAAAACCACGGATTACAGAATAAAAGGGATATGTTATAACTTCGAAATAGTCCGCGTGTCGCCTATTTTAAGAATGTGTGACTTTAACTCTGACACTTTATACACTTCTACAAAGACAAGTTGATTCGCTCACTTCATGATTAACAAGACAAGGTCACAATTCCCAAATTCAAAAAGACATAACGTAATTTAACATAATATTTAAGATTGTTTAATCAGGTTTGTATATATATGCTTGAAGATTATTTTTTTACGTAGTAATTCAGCAACTCGCCGCCAGATGGTGCTATTTGGACGTTTTACCACAAAGGGCTACTCAACGCTCGATGGCGCTTAAATCAATAGTACTATAGAACCTTATGTTCGTGTATTTAAGGTTTCAATTCCATTAACATTACTTTTTAAGCATGTCGAATCTTCTAGAGCTACTCGCTTAGGGATGTGACCATTACTGTTTCAAGAATTATCGATAACACTAGATTATATTTTACTCGCTACTTTCTTCGCTTAGATTCAGAGTGTATTTATTAATTCGACAACCCCCAGAAAAACTGACACATTCGAGATTTTTTTGTCGTTTGAGAATTGGTTTCTTTAAAGTCCTCCGAACAAATCGTACTAATAAACGCTACCATAGCGTGCATAGGGACGAGGACGAAAAAACAAATACACTGATACAGGCGAATAAATCGTAGCGTTACTAACATACATGTATATATTGTAATATATTATTGGAAAAAAAACAAGGATGTAAACACAATTGACAAACATTAAGATCTGACGTAACAAGGCAAACTTATCCCTTTATAGAATCTCTAATAGTTAAAATTTCTACATATTATGCTAATCCTAATAATTTTGGTTTGTCAATGACATGTTCAGACTGTAGACCTATTACACCGACGGTGCTTGACATCTGCTATGTGCTCCTTCACCCGGGTTGATACACTCGCAGTCCAGCTTATAAATGCCTGCACTCTGCAAACTTACATATATAGTTTGATTACAGGTCTCAAAACGAAGGTTGAACTGCATTAATTCAGGTTAGAGATTAGATGTCCGTACTTTAATAAATTCGATAGTTTGCCTGCCTGTAAGTGAACTTATTATCGATAAGTATATAGGTATATAAAAAGTGCTTCTTTATAACTATAAAAATATATTTTTTACCTTTACTCATTATAACCCATTCACAAGGTTTGTTAAATTAGGTATCGATAGTCGATTACAATTACTACCTGTACTACGCTTAGTGTGTACTCGGAAATGAAGCTTCGACTTTAAAAATCAAAAATAAATAGACGCAATGCTTACAAATAGATTTACCGGTGGAATGTTATACATTTTGATTTGAAATTAACGTTTCCACTTTGGTTTTTGCATACTTTTACCGAACAAACCGTCATTTTTATTTTTACTTGAGCTCCTTCAATGAAAGCAATCGGGAAAGGACTGAGTCTGCGTTTGCTGCGTTCCGCGCTGGTATGCCACGCCCCCTTAACATGTCCCCTTTATTCCGTAATCCGTGGTAGAAACTTTCC
This sequence comes from Hedya salicella, assembly GCA_905404275.2. Taxonomy (NCBI): domain Eukaryota; kingdom Metazoa; phylum Arthropoda; class Insecta; order Lepidoptera; family Tortricidae; genus Hedya; species Hedya salicella. Next base: position 47,443,456 of record FR990096.1, read on the forward strand.
GCGAAGTGGAGAAGATTTTCTTTAGACCCCGTTGCAAAGATAGACCCCAAAAACTATCCGATCATACCCTCAACCTCATGGCTGAACGACGCTCGATGATGCTGCAGACTTCTGAAGACGCTGAAGCATACAGGCAGCTCAATAGGCGGATCCATTCGGTCCATGCGACACGATATTCATCTCTTTAATACTAACCATATTAAAGAGACGATAGAGCGGAACAAGGGTTATAAAGTGCTTGCAAGGCACCTGTCTATTGGGCAAAGCCAGCTGACGAAGCTGAAGACAGAACATGACAGTGTAGTGTCAACGAAGCCAGAGGTGTTAAGAGAGATCGAGAGGTTCTATGGGCAGTTATATACCTCGGCTGCCAATTCTATCCATAACCTGGTAAAAGACCCGAGAGCCAAGCTTACAAGACATTATACCGAAGATATCCTGTACATCAGCCAGTACGAGATTAGGATGGCCCCAAAAAGCTCAAGGATAACAAGGCGCTGGGAGATGACAGAATCAATTCAGAGCTTCTAAAAGCGGGTAGAACACCGGTACTTACGGTCATTAAGAAGCTCTTTAATACCGTATTGCTCGAGGGCATCACGCCGGAGTCATGGAACGGGAGTGTGGTAACGCTATTTTTCAAGAAAGGTGATAAAACGTTGCTCAAGAATTATAGACCTATCTCGCTTCTGAGCCATGTACAAGCTGTTTTCTAGGGTCATCATGAATCGTTTCTCAACCAGGTTCGATGAATTCCAGCCTCCCGAACATGCCGGGTTTCGAAGGCTTCAGTACCATAGACCACATTCACACGCTGCTAAAGATTATACAGAAAACCGAGGAGTATAATCTGCAACTTTTTGTTTAGCGTTTGTGGACTATGAGAAGCCCTTTGATTCCGTCGAGACATGGGCAATACTGCAGGCGCTCCAGCGATGCCGGATTGACTGTCGGTATATCGAGGTGCTGAGGAGTGTGTACAACAACGCCAGTATGTCGGTCCGAGTACAAGACAAGATTACGGAGGCGATCCCGTTGCAGAGGTGTGAGACAAGAAGATGTTAAGTAAGTTAGTTCTTCACCAACGCAATGGAAGACGCCTTCAAGCTCTTGGAATGAAAAGGATTCGGCAACAGCATTCATGGCGAGTAAATCACGCACCTTCGGTTTGCCGACGATATCGAGGTCACGGCAGAGACGCTGGAGGATCTCGGTACGATGCTTGAAGATCTCAACAGAGTATCCCAACAAGATCATGTCGAACGTCCATGTAGCTCCCACCCAAGTATTGGTTGGTAACTCGGTTCTCGAAGATGTTGACGAATACGTCTATCTAGGACAAACAATACAGTTAGGCAGGTCCAACTTTGAGAAAGAGATCAATCGACGGATCCAACTCGGATGGGCAGCTTTGGGAAACTGCGAAGTGTCTGCTCGTCCAGGATACCTCAGTGCTTGGAAACAAAAGTCTTTTAACCAGTGCGTATTACCGGTGATAACCTACGGAGCCGAGACGTGGTCTCTGACTATGGGCCTCTTAATGAAGCTCACAGTCACTCAGCGACCTATGGAAAGGGCTATGCTCGGGATTTCTCTACGAGATCGAATCAGAAATGAGGAGATCCGTAGACAAACCAAAGTCACCGGCATAGCAAACAGGGTAAGCAAACTGAAGTGGCAATGGGCAGGGCACATAGTTCGAAGAACCGATGGCCGTTGGGGCAGAAAGATTCTCGAGTGGAGACCGCTGGTCCGACGACCTGGTTATGGTTGCTGGGGCTCGCTGGATGCGGGTCGCCACGATTCAGCCCATGTGGAAATCTATTGAGGAGGCCTGTGTCCAGCAGTGGACATCCTATGGCTGAAATGATGATGATGATGACATGTCCAAGAACTTCGAATTCGAATACACTTCTTTTTATAAAGACCTTTACGACATACGTGTCTCAGGCCATTATTGTTTTTTTTTTTTTTTTTTTTTTCAATGTATATGAGATGAGGAAAATACAACCGTTTCAATCAATCATAAATGATTTGACGTTTGCTTTTAATCGAAGACGAAGCCATTCCGTAAAATATTTATCACAGATTCGTAATGGCGAAAACGTGCAATCTGTAGGGCATTAAAGCCTCTCGGAATTAAACGCATTCTAGTTCAAATTACAATAAAAAGATGAGTGATTATAAAATAACAAATTTGAACGATTTTAATGATGTTATTAAGCATATTTAGGGCGAAACACCAACGAAAACGTACAGGGTGCGTGTGATACATTGGAGAAACGTTTGAAGCAAGTAAATAAAGTTAAAATTGGAGTTAACAAATCCCTTCATAAATACACTCACAGGCAAAAAAATTCGCTCACTCATTAGTTTTTCTATTCAGCTCAGTATAAAAACGTTACTTTCAAAGTAATACAGTCCAATCGGAACCAAATGGGCTCTTATGAATACTGGTAACGATTTTTTAGGTAATACAGGGTGTCTCTGACCATGGGGCTTTAAATGCAAGGCTTATATGTGCTCCCCAAACTGATCATCTTTTGTTCTGCAACTTTTGAAAAACATCATTACTTTTAATTTGATTATTTTCATACGAGTTAAATGTTATTTTCAATGTACGCAATCTAATGTTAAATCGACAGCATACTGATAAATGTTTACCTTAGAGACGTCAAATGTCAAATGAATTATGTCACGTCTACATTAGATTGTAAACGAATTTACTCGAAAGTATCACTAAAGTTATGATTGTTACGAAGTTATCGTTAAGTATGAAGGCAATTGTTATGAAAACAACAGTAAAAGCAATGTTTTTAGTAAGAGACTTAATTTATTGTTTGGAGTAATCACAACAAGAATCAATATTTGAAATCAAACTTATACATTAAAATTAATTTAGCTTCTATCACTCTCGGTTCCGTCTTGAAATTTCAACATGCCTTCCGTCTCGTTGCATGCAAGTTTCGATTGATCTGTGAACCGATCGTAAAGTAGACAAACGAATCCTGCGACACCTGGCAATAATCTTTTCTCTCATAACTTCCATCGTATCAAACTCTGTCGCATTGGAAAATCTCTCGGAAGTAACTCTTGGACTTTCTCTGGTTTAAAAGGGTGCCGTTTGTTCTTTTTTTAAACTTTATGAATTGCCGAGTGGTGGACTCCAAAAATTCTAGCTGCGACCCTTGTACTTGAGTGGGGACAGTCCGCAAAATAATCTAAAAGTCTGCCTTGGACTCTTAGTGGGAAAGGCTTATTGCCCACTGCTTCCAACCGCATATTGCAGTTAATCGGTCGATCATCACTTATTTGTTGAACTGCATTTACTATTTACACGTGAATTATGTGGATGCCTACACGATTGGGAAACCGTTCTCTGTAAAGTCTGAGAGTTCGGGCTCCATTTCCTCATGTTTCCCCGTACAACAACACCATATCTGTTAATTCTGATGCAGTAAACATTTGATTCGGAATTTTGTATTAACATTAACTAAATAACATTTCTTTGACAGAAATACGTCAAGGAAAAACTTTTGACACCTTTGTATTTTCAAAGGCGAAAAATTAAGATAAACCTCTTTATGGCATATTTGAAAAAGTTTGTAAGCGGTAATGTCACCCTCGTACTACGAGATAACGATAGTATCGCAATTTCCGATACACTGACTTAACGATTAAACTTTGAGGTCTAATAAATTATCAAAATTATCATTATTTTTTAATCTCACAAAACTAAATTAGATCAGTTAAGTGAGTAGAATCGAGCTTTAAATTTAAAGCCCCATAGTCAGAGACACGCTGCATACTGACAAGGAAATATACCCAACAGTCCGGGCCGATATCAATGATTTTTATACAGGGTGTCCCAAGAAGTAGTGATATACTGAAGCTGGGACGTAGAGGACCTAGAGGGCTATCTAAATCACCCCCATATATGTTCCGCGATTTTTCGTATTTTCGGAGTTATGACTTTTTCTTTAATTCTTCACCTATCGCCGAGTACGATGAGATTTTTATTTATGGTGACGTGAATTATTGCGGTAGATGCTTGATTTTTTTTTGTGTGCTAAGCTGATAGATAGGCCAATTCAGTATGGCAACATTTACTATCGTTAGATCTTTAAATGGAATAAAAAAAAATTAAATGCCAAGAATGATAAAATTACCCAATATGTTTACAACTTCAAGGGGCTTTAAAAAGATAAAATCACATAAAAAAAATTTACCGTTTGGCTTTTAAAAACTTTCTCTATCTATCAGGTAGCTACCCTGAAAATTTCATTTTATCCGCGGAACATGGGGGTGATTTAGATAGCCCTCTAGGTCCTCTACGTCCCAGCTTCAGTATATCACTACTTCTTGGGACACCCTGTATATGTTATAGAGTAGTCTAAAGCCTGTACCGAAAAAAAAACTGTAAATTTCAAACGACTGTCATTTTCATTCCAAACAAGATAGCTACTATTTTCTCGCTGTCATAAATAAGTGTCATTCTTACCTTAGCCATTGCTATATAAAGTACTCCGATAACTGAAAAAACTTACTTTCGAAAATGAATAGAAAACAACGCCGCGAAATGATAGTTTCCAAATGGCGTGAAAATCCGCAACGTCCTACGAGTCTTATCGCCAAAGACCTAAAACTTACCGCGAAGTTCTGTGGATTTTATTTTCAAGAACTATTTTTGAACAGAAGCCCGGAAGTGGTACACTTCAAGGGCCAAGTGACCCTAGGCATGACAAAAAGATAGTCAATTGCATAAAGCGGAATCGAAGTATGTCCGTCAGAGATATTACCAAAAAATGAGGCACAAATGCATCTATGGTGCAACGAGCAAAGAAAAGAGCAGGTATGCAGATCCGGAAGAAAGTTAAGACGGCAAAAGTGACCGAAAAGCAGCGTTCTGTTATTAGAAGCAGAGCTCGAAAACTATACGATTTCCTTGGCACAACAAAATCACATTTAATCATTGACGACGAAACTTAAAGCAAAACTGATTTTACAACGCTTTCTGGTCCACAATACTACACGGCAGGTAAAGGAAAAACTCTTCCCGAGTCTGAAACAACCATTAAGATTGGGAAACTCAACGAAACATTTATTTTTTGTCACAAAAGGTACCGTCAACAGAAAAATTTACATAAGAGAATGCCTTGCAAAGCGGTTGCTGCCATTTGTAAAGAAGCATAATGTCCCTACGTTATTCTGGCCTGATCTAGCCCCAGCCCACTACGCTAAGGACACGACAAATTTCCTCAAGGAAAATCATATCCATTATTATACCCAAGGAACTGAGCCAACCACAGGTCCCACAATGCCGCCCAATCGAGCATTATTGGGGTCAAGTCAAGGGAATTTTAAGAAAGACGGGTAAAGTGGCCAAAAATATAGACGAATTCCGCAAGAAATGGAATGCTGCGGCCAGAAAAGTTAAAAAAAAGCTCCGTAAAGGCTCTTATGGAAGGCGTTAGAAAGAAGCTGTACCACGAGTACAAAAAACATTGAAATTAAAAAAAAACCTACAATTGATATCTACCAAAACTATCCTTATTTTTTTATTTGAAATTTACAGTTTTGTTTCTTTACACCCTTTAAAATAACCAACACTCCTCCAAAGTACTGACAAATGACGAAACCCTCTAACTTCGGAAGAGAGTTTTGTTCACGCAAACTGCTTGTTAATTACTAGTTTTAATATATGTTGGAGAACATGAAAAAATAATGTACACTTGTTTTGCTATTTTGGCTCCAAACTAATATTTAAAAAAAAAACACACTTAACTTCTCTCTTAAACTTTTCACTCACTCACTTGGGTTGTTCGGCGCCGGACAGTTTGGTATGTTTCCCTGTGAGCCTCAAATCGGCACAGGAGATATTCTTTTTAAATTCCAGTTTTCTTTATGCAGCGATTAAAAAATATATATATTTACTGTTCCGTACAAAATGAAATAATTTTGTACTAAGCAATAAATTAGGGTTTTTTTTTAACGCTTGTCTGCTGGCAAATATAATATTTCCAAGGATACTCTGGATACCGTTTTGAAGCAGTTAGCTAAATAGAAAATGTAAACTGCACGCAAAACCATCAAGTGACTCCGACTTAGTAGTATAATTCTCTGAGTACTTTTTGTATTGTAATTATATGGAAGGAATAATGTGTGGGCCAATTTTTTTGGCGGTGAGCGTATTATTTATAAGTACATATAGCTTAAATGCAATGTGGTTTATACACTGCTAACTCTTCGTACAACATTTTAAACGCTTTTAATTTGTATTGGAACTTTTTGGACATGGTCTGTTTTCTAGTATAACAGTAACCACGACGAATTTAATATACAGTATTTCGAACTTTCAAACAAACGATCACTAATCAAAACCTCTATGGTACTTCCCGATATCCTAAAACTGAAACGGCAAAGCCATAGTCTTTAAGGTTTAAGGTTAGTAAAGTTCGGGGTTGGCTTTTACTGGGATCTGTCAACTTTTTAACAGCGTAAGCGTTACGAGCTTGCCGAGTCTTGGTCGCCGCAGCGACACTGCTGGTAATGAGGTGGATGGAATTCTTCGGGTAAAAAATCAATGTCGTCGTACTAAAGGTGTTTTAAAATGTCCTTTGCATAAAGCTGGAGCGAGATCAAGACAAAAGAACGTGTGTTTCCCAACAAATGGCAGCCGTCGGTTATTTAAGCACTAATAAATATATCAATACTTTCTGCAAAAAAAATATTTTTCGCTATATTCGCAAATAGTCTCCACACATAAATTTTCGTGCACAAACGGCGGATACATTAATGGGATCTACTAAAAGAGATTAAAACAAATCTTGATCAGTATTTTGTCTTATTCGCGTAAAAAAGCATTGATCGTGAAATTCATACATCTCCATTCATCTCAATTCATCTATTAAGGTAGCTATTATGCTTCGGTATAAAATCAAGAACAACCAACTTGCGGTTATCGGGTGACTTAGATAGAGGACTGTGAACACCGCGCTGATTACAGATGCATATTTAATGGCCCACTCACGTGTGGCGACTCCCAAAGCGGCAGTGCCACCCACAACAGTATTAATATCCTCGCCGTAATAATCATTTGTCAAGACAAATCGTGTAATCTTTTAAGTCAACATAACACGAAATGAAAAAAAAATCTAGCAAATATCATATCGGACCATGCACTTGCACTGTGTAGGTTTCATAGCAGAAATGCACTACAGATAAGATAAATACGATAAGAAAAAGTGCACCAGCAAATGAGCGTAACTTAATGGCACTTTCGTCCTTTTGTTGGAGTGGAGTTTTCGCGCAATAACTTCACACTCTTTGAAAGTAATTATTAAGTGTTATCTTTATGATTTTTTTTATTATATAGCGGCGGTATAGCTTTTATTATAAAGCGGTGACACAATTTATGCTACTTTCAGAGCAATTATTATCGAAAGTATTCAAAACTAAAACAAAATGCTTAGAAACTCGGCGTTTTTAAGGTTCCGTACCCAAAGGGTAAAACGAGACCGCATTACAAAGACTCGGCTGTCCGTCCGTTGGTACGTCTGTCCGTCTGTCACCAGGCTGTATCGCATGTACGAGGGGCGTTCAATAAATTCTCAGTATCAGTGTAAAAATGTGAAGTAATTCGTATTATATATATTTTTTGTAATAATTTGGCTCTTTCCTATTTTGTACGCGTACATATTATATTAAAATATTTTTATTTATATTCTCAAGGAAAAAAAAAGCTTTTATGGACGAAATTTGCCTTACCTTTTGCTCCAGCGGTTGTGTCCGATTTTTTTAGGGACTTTTCCGTTTCAGAAAATAGGAAATATTAGTCAAGTATTTTGGCTATGTTGCACGTAAGTTGACTTATTGATTAGAAGTTGCGGCCCTGAGCATCAGACATAGTAATCTGAAGTAATGTCTAAAGAAAAGGTCATAAAATTGATGTATTTGTTTTCTTAGTATTTTCTTTGACCAGATTTTTTAATTGCACTAGGATTATATCGTATCACTCTTCCTTAGTATTTATATACCGTATATTTTTAGTGTATGCTAGCAATATATATATTTTAATATAATTTTCTTTTGGCGGTCAGAAAAACTACTTAAAATTTTCACAAGTGACCCGTTCTTTGAAAATGTAATTGCACGAGTCTTATTTTTTTTTTTGAGCCAATACAATAAGTCAATCTTGCACTTTCAGAATCAAATTTCTCAATTACTGAACCAAGATTTTGCTCACCTCATCCTAAACAATAATCAAAACAGGCTCCCATTTTACTGACGTCGTTACACATTTCATACTGTCATCTTTGTTTAGCTATTACATAAAGGCAAATTAATGATATCCTTTTTTTATTTGCTTATTTTATTAATGAATAGTGACATCATATGACCCATCATTAAACATTATGATGATAATACTGAATCATACCCATACCGAGAATATATTGAACGCCCCTCGTACCGTGATAGCTAGACAGTTGAAATTTTCACTGATGTATTTCTGTTGCCGCTATAACATCTGAATCTGACCCTTGATTCAGCCATCTAGCGAGTCTCTCAAAATGTTGGTCGAGCATCTCCGCTATGAGACCGTTTACCGAAACGACCATCCGGCCAAAATGATCGTCAAATAAGGGACATACTGATTCTAGAATTTAGCCGTCTTTCCTGTGGACAACGCAATAGTTAAGGGCATGGGTACATATAACTGATATTTTTATCGCTTAGATCTAGAGTATTAATCAATGTGTACATCGCCTAATAGGGCACTAAGAAAAATTAGTATTTAAAGCCCTTAACTTTCGGGTGTCCACAGGAAAGACGCATAACGCTAACTCATACTAAAAATCAGTATGACCCATAAACAGCTCACAAGGAGGTAGCCTCGTGAGCCAAGTCAAGGTACTTGCTAAGTTTGTCCTTCTCAGCCTTCACGAGATTCTCGTCATGTGGAATAGTGATGTCGATGAGTATTGTCGGCGCTTAGATCGACTTACCTACCAGCACGATATCAGGTCTATTGGCTACAATAGCCTTGTCTGTGATGATAGATCGATCCCAATAAATCGTGGCACGACCATTTTCAAGAACTGGCATGCGTGATGAGACCAACCGGAGGTTATATGCCTGAGTGACTCTCCGGTACGGCCGCATGCCCGACAAATGTCGACCGTACCGTCCTTCAGGATATACCACCGGTAGTGTTCGTCATGATAACTTCGTCCGCAATTGCACAGACAAAACCTTCGGTTTCCCCAATGAGATCGCCGAAACGTAGCCAGTTCACCGACCCGAGATGATCTACATCAGGCCCTGTTTGTAGAACTGCCCGTGTATAGCTCCTTACTCCTCCATACGTCCTTGCTGTCTACGGTGCTAGGCCCCGTTGGTCTGCGCCAATTCTCGTTTAACATTTTATTATTATCATTATTTCGTCCACGGAGGATATCCTTTAACCATCTGTAGATACCTAGCTACCCTAGTACAAAAAAAATTGAAATCCGTTCAGCCGATTTGGCGTGATGAAGCCGCAACGACACATAAAGTAAGATCGGATGGTCGCAATTGCTACCAAACTAGTAGTTAATTACATCACTGGCAATACCACGAGGGATCCCATTTCACCCCACCCCTCTCGCCAGTTTGTAGTAACCGGTCAGTTGCATCGGTCGTGAGTTACGAGTGAGTTAAGTGTCATAATATTCTTATTTATGATAAGAGACCGGGTATTTTCAACGTATGAACCTTCTTCTCCAAGCATTAAAATTGAATTTAGCGATTAGCCCGATCTTAGAGCAACAAGGTTTTTCAGTGTTACTCCGTACAGTTTAAACTTTTTTTTATAAAGGAGCATTAAGTAAATTAGTAATAAAAGCTTGTTTTCCTTTTTGTCATTACCATTCAAAATTTGGAGGTAAAAGTTAGGGAGAATTAAGTTTTATTTTATGTGCCGCTCTTCCAGCTCACCGAAAAATAGTCCGGTCTTATAAAATGAAAATAAAAATACAGTAACCTCTAAATAGTCCGTGTTACAATATTTTTTTTATATCATCAATGTTCAAAAATATAGTTTGACGACTTAATAATAGTTATTTATACACAATTTTATTATACAATTTTCTCTTGCCAAATAACATATATAAAATATATATACATATATTATTTGGCAAGAGAAAGTATTCACATGTGAAGGAAGGTCGAGCGAGGTGAGAGGCGGCGGGCGGCAGAAGACGGCCCGCGCAGTTTAATTTCCCACGAGGTCGATCTCAGCGCCGCAGTGCTCAACCCGCGGGAATTAATTGCCAGTAATGAATAGTCAAGTGAACAACCGTTAATTATGTGTATAATATTTGGTACAATAATAGATGCTTTAGCCGCGCTTCAATATACTAAAAGTGACTGTAAGCATGATTGATTATCTCCCGTGTCTGTGATGTCGTACCTTCTGAAGGGATTAACAGATTTAGGTATTTTTATTTGATTTGGGTGATGTTCAGACCAATATGCATAAACTTTCTAAAAGAAAACACAAGTTGAAGTATTTCACATGTTTATTTATTTATTTATTTCATCGGTCAGTAAGGACATAAACATACCGCGCTACCGATTCGGCAGATCTGTAGCAGTTTTGCGTCAGTAGTGATAATGATATCCCTATCTTTATCACTACTACGAAGAAATTACAATACAATGTTATTTAAAAAAAATCTCAAACATGCAATGAAATGTCGTCATTACGAGCGTTAACACAGGCGTTCAAAGTATCACGTTTCGGGCAGAAAAGTGAGAGAACTGTAAAGGAATTTCATACAAAATTGAAGGCTTAGGCCGGGAAATAATTTATTTTTTAATTTTATTGTTAACATGGCGTCTGTGTTCATGAAGAGGCTACATAGCTGATTTTTTTTTTTTTTAGTCGCTGAATGGTTATCGTATCAAAAATATCCGCGTTAATGCCTATTATACACGAACTGATATTAAGAACATATATCTGTATGATTAATAATTTTATAAATATATTTTAAATATTGTCTATACGCTTACGTTACGCACGTCACCAGAGACCAAAGACAATATTTTTAATCCTCTGCATTTATTTTATTAATTATAGAAATTAAGATTCTTATTATCAGGTTGTGAATAACGGCCCTAATAGGGTCTACTCGAATACTACACACGAGATATACGGACGACTTCCGTAAAAAAATCATTATGGAGAAATTGGAGGGAAAATTTTAAAAACCTTTGTCGTATAGTTTTTTGAGTGGTGTTGTTTTTTATTTCATTGCATATGGTTGAGAAAAGCACTATACAAGCCTCTGGCCGAGAAAAGTGCATGCCAGCTTCGTAACACTATAAGGCCTCCCTACGGTCGGCCGTCTATATCTGCTCACTCGGCAAGCCCTTCTTTCCCGGCGTCTGCAGTTAATGTACTATAATTTATTACATAAAATTCGAGAGTTTATCTCGTGTTTCTTGCGGATATCATTGCGCAATGTTGCTATTTGTTTGACATATAAAGTGCCTGTAATAGTGGCTCCATGCTCGAGATAGTCAATCATTACTACCCCTTTACCACCCACAAAACAGAGCCAATGACCTTACTACCGGCAGATGGGCCCAACCTTGAATTTCTTCGGAGTTGGAGATGATGGCCTTTTCCATGTCATAGACTGCAGTTTCGTTTCAGGGTCGTAATGATGGAGCCATGTTACGTCCATTGTTATAAATCGCGCCAAAAAAAAATCTCGGTTGCTGTATCAGGTCCAAAGCTTCATGAAAATCTCGACTCTAGTTTGTTTTTGCGTGTCAGTAAACATTCTTGGTACCCAACGCACAGATACCTTTTTATACCCAAGCGTTCATATAAAATATTATAAACGCTCCTCGTTGAAATCTCTACATTTTCAGCAATAAAACGACCATGACACGACAATTCGACAAAACTAAGTTTTTTTACAATTACTCCAGTTACTGCTGTTGTAGGGCGTGTGGAGCGGGGTCGTCCATGGTCGATGTTCTTCCACGTCTAAATTCGGCACACCAACGCGCGACAGTCGAATACGGAGGAGCATTAGACCCTAAAGTGTCCCGCAAATCTAAATTGACTAGGTTAAAAAAAAAACAATCACAAGTACTTAATTGATAACGCCGCGCAGTTCAATTTTCTCTATTTTCGCTGACGTGCTCAATACCATTGCAAAGAAATTACCGTACTTGTTATTTAAACAAAAGACAGTTTTTTTTTCATAGCCATCAGCTAGATAGATTAGCTTTACTGGCCAGTATTTAATTTCCTGCAGTGTTATATGCAGATAAATTTCACATCAAAAAATTTGGCTCCTCTTTGACCTACTTTCAAAAGAACAGAAAAAAACATTTTGTGACAATCATTTGATATACATTGTAGTCCATGTAACAAAACGTTCGATGTAGTTAAACCCCAGATAACGATGTGTTTTCGAAAGCTTTATCTCAGTTAGGTGTATCGTGATGTTGATTTTACACAAAAAAAATCAACATTGATCGTCTAAATCTACGTTCCCATGATTATTTATATCTGGATTTGGTGGATTTCTTGAGTGTGAGGGGAGATTCCTTAGTCAGCGAATCAAAGTTCAAGAAAGGAGATATAACCCAATTTAACCATGCTCTATTAGCGTTAACTGATGATGATGATGATTAGCGTTAACGATTGATAACTCCAGTGAAATAATCGTAATTGGCCATTAATATATAATAGTGTTGTGAAACTCATCAACAAGATATATAATATGCCTTTACCATTAGAGACTTTTATAGGGTAGAGGACTATTTACCTATACGCGAATGACCTTCGATCCGTCGATATTCACTTTTCTGTGTTGTATATGTCTCATCGTGTTGACAACCATCGTTGTTTCCAATATACTGGTTCAGTTTATCTTCACGAGTCACCGAAGCCAAGATAAACGCCATCAAAATTTGTTATTTTTACGACAAAAACCAGATTTAGCTACGTTTCTTAAATACTAAAAAACGTATTAAAAAACTGGTAGACAATTTTAAAGTGGAGATCATTACTCAACCATTGGTTTTAGTCCCATATCTATACGTCGCTTGACGAGAGAGCTTATACCAATTTTAGATAGAAAAGGACATTACGGATCTTTTGTTTTCTCTTGATTTATTAAATATTATAACATTTCGGTTGAAAAAATAAAGGCCAAATACGTAGGTCACTCGATACATTTTGAGATAAAAACAACTATTGAAGATATTAGTATTATTTATTTTACATTTTTTCAAAATACTCTCCATTACTCTTTATAGAAAGTTCCATTCGTCTGAACCAACTTTGGAAGCACTTTTGCCAGTCTTCATCAGAGAGGTCCGAAATTGCTTCTTCATATGCAGCCACGGCTTCTTCAGCACTCGAAAAAAACTTCCCTTTTTTTTTTCTTTCTCCACCGGGAACAAAAAGAAATCGCAGGGAGCTAAGTCAGGACTGTAGGGTGGATGTGGTAAGGTTTCTATCCCAGCTTTCTCAATAAACGCCTTTGTTCTGAGGGACGTATGTGAAGAGGCGTTATCGTGATGCAGCAAGATTCCCCGAAGTCCAGTCTTTTGTCTCCTCTCTCGCACTGCTTCGAAAACTTGCGGCAATGCTACTGAAGTATACCAATCAGAGTTGACTGACCTATAATTTTCCAGCATTGATGTTGATAAATGACCGCCCCGTGAAAAGAAACTAGCTACCATTTTTTTGCCGACGTTACGAGATGTTTGTAGTTTTGTTGGTAACTTTCCCTCTGAGAAGACCCATACTGACGATTGCCGCTTGTTTTCCGGGTCATATTGGTAAATCCATGTTTCGTCCCGTTGTGGAATCGTAGACGCATCTCACGACACCAATCTACACGAGCCTGTTTCTCAGTATAGGAGAGCAAACGTGGTATCCAACAACAACAGAGCTTCAATACTCCAAGATGTTGATGTAGAATGATGCTAACGCTCCCCGAACTGACGCCTAAGATATTCTCTATGTCTTTGTATGTTATTCGTGGATCTTCTCGCACCAACATTTCAGTAGTCCACACGTTCTGCAGTTACTGCTGTTTGCGGGCGACCACCTCGGTGGTCATCTTCGAGGCTGGTTTTACCCCTTTTAAATTCGTTGAACCATCTAAAAATTGTTGTCCATGAAGGAGCAGAATCTCCTTACGCTGACTGCAATCGTTGCAAACACAATTGTTCAGATAAACAAAATTTAAAATCATAAAATATCATAGCATGCAAATGTTCGCGGTTAAGCTCCATCGTTACAAAGAAAAAACGCGGGAGCAGTTTTAGAAAAATGACTGTAACATATTCATTTTTTAAATTGGAGCGAATCGGCAACTTGTGTTCTATTTTCAAATAAATTTGCTTTTTAAAAACATATAATTCAGGTGCGTTCCATTTTCGAATTTCGAGCATCTCAAAACTTATCGAGTGACCTACGTACTAGTCAGTATTGTTTATTTACTACATTATTTATTTCAACAATATTTTTCTTTTTAACGTGGTTTGCACCTAGTGGAATAATTTTATATCACTTCAAAAACAGTGAAATTTACCGAAAACTTTCCAGGTAGCCCCTTAACAGACAAAAACGCATGGCCTAAAACAGAAACCAAATAATTTACTTTTAGTGGACGGTGCACAAAGCAAATATTGATAGAGAACCGAAAATAAATGTACAGGATAGCCGATTCGTACACGGGTACTTTAGGTTAAAACAATCATTTTAAGTGGCAGATTATATACATGTTACTACGTAACAGATACACCTCTTGTATGGACGGAGAGCGTTCTGACGGCTATCGATGCCTACGATTCCTATTGGACGCGGGTGACGCAACATCACTGGAATATGCGCTAGGGTTGCCTCCGTTATGTAAACGCTAGGTTTTTAATATAATATTTATAATTATTATAATTGGGACGATTTTATAAGGTACTGGAAGGTGCCCGCAACTTCGTTCGCGGAAGAGAGAAAGTCATTTTTGATTCAATGACCTCCAAATAAAACTTTTTTTTTAATATCCAAATTGATGACGTCATTAATGTCCCCGCTTATGGGAATATTTTTAAGAAATACCGCTCAAAATTATTGTTTTAACCTAAAGTACCTGTCTACCAACTGGCTATCTTGTAAATCGATTTGAATTTTTTATCGTAGCCCGACCACTCTTCAGTGCAAGTATTGCTAAGATTGGAACTAGATCAATTTGTGTAAGATTGAGCCTAATAATTATTTATTTATTTTACCGGGACACGGTTCTTTTCTTATAAGGTGGTATATAACAAACGTACGTAAGTTGTTTATAAATAAATATTTTTTTATTTTTTATTAAATTTTTACTTCACAAGTTTTGATATGTTTTCTTGGAAAACTAGGCATTGAGTTTATAATTAAAACATATACTTAGGATAGGCTAAGGACATATATTTTGATAAGTAAGAGTTATTTAGAAATAACCGCCCAAGAGCATGATGGACCATGCTTAGTGTAGGGTCCCGAAGCAGTTCATACGAAAAAATGCACACTACAGGTGAAAAAGAAAGCTATATGAAAGAGTGTTCTAGCAAAAGACGAATCTCCACGGCACTTACGTGCGTATTCGGCAATACTCAAAAGCGGCACCTATATCCGATCATGATCAAAACAAATTTCGTTGAAAGTATTCATTAAGCTTCAATTTGCTAAAATTTTTCATATCTTTTGGACATAAGGTATTGAAAATAGAGGGGTGGGGGACACAATTTATGCTACTTAAGGAGAGATTACTTGCAAAAAGGTACACTTATAAAAAAAAAATTGAAACTTCAAAATGTTTTTAAAGATCTGTCGATATACGCGCCACACAATGATATGTCGTGATTTCTTTAAAATAATTAATAAGATTGACCAAACAGACGAATTCAGAAATTCTTGTTGTTATATTGATTTTATTAGGTGTCTAGTTATTTGAATGTTGATGGTGTAAGAACTTCTTTTAAATCGCAAATGGGCGAATACTTTTCATGAACCAGCAACATTGGGGAGACTCCAAGGTTGGTGGGGAAAAATGTTTTAAAAAGGGTAGATATTCATTTGCTGGCTCTCATTTGCGGTTTGGCACTCATTGGTGTTCAGAAGCATCTTCCAGGATCACGAACTGTTTCATTACAGATATTTGCTGAAATTTTTCAGTTTCGTTTACATGTATGGGGGACTGCCTCGCTTTTATAGTCAGGTGTACGCTCGACTGTTACTTTCTTCAATAGCGTATTCATTATCATTACAACTCCCATATAGAACAAGTTTTTTTTATTAAAACGTTTACTGCGGTACGGGGTCACCTACACTGCAATTACCGCAGTGAACGGGTCAAGCTGTTTAATACCATAAATAATCCTTTTGTGACAATTTGGTATAGAAGGTCGTAATATTATTAAAGCGTAGACATTCAATCTATAACAAACGATAGATACCTATCTAGACATGTCGTGCGAACACAGAATCGATTATAAATGGATAGCTTTGTCGCTCCACAAGTGCTCCGGTTTCAAACATATAAAAACTATATTAAATGCCGACGCAATTGTTTTCATCAGTCTTAACCTGATTTCTGTTTTCACACGGCTCGCATTCATTACAAACAATGCAAGTAGCAAATACCCGTTATTGTCGCTGGTAGTTTAATGACCTTAGAATCTCACATATTTCACACGTCACCACATCCATGTAAGGTAAATTTGCATGATCCATTGAAATCAATAAAAGCAAGCAATGGATAGGTCTTACGAAGTACAGTCAGCGTCATAAATATCTATACATGTTAGTACTGTACAACCTTACAAAAGTGTATATATATTTATGTCGTTGACTGAACGTATTTACTACTCATAGTCTTTGTTAAAGGTGGGGTGGGGTAGATCAAAGATGATCTAGCGGTGAATAATGGTAAAGTTAATAATAACATTGTCAAGAGTAGATAACACTGATTACCATCGAGGACCATCGGGCGGATACTGGGGGAAAGGACTAAAGCTCGATTCCGTCGTACATCGTTTAGAGTCATATTACTACAAAACTTTGTTAAAATGCTGAAAGTACATTGCCGAATAATTTAAGAACGACCTTATTTATTTAACAAAAAATATTAATTTTAATTAATAAATTAAATTTAAATTGAAATGAAGTATCAAAAGAAAAAAATGCTTGATTTTGTTTACCTACATTCACTGAAACGCATAATAGAAAATTAAATACCTATGCTAATGAATCCGCATTTATGGTAAAACAAAAATTATGGGTCGAAAATTTTAAAGGGACCGTACGCGTAGTACTAATAACCTTGCTGCCATGTGAATATGACCATAAAAGGTATTTGCGTATTATTAATAGTTATTTTGATTGGCACTCATAGATTTCTGAAAAACAGTATAGTCAGCTACAAATAGTTCGTAACAGCCAAAGCGCCAAATATACCGTCACACATCTTAATGCCTATAGTTACAAAGATGTATTGCGATATATTTGCTGACAGTACTGTCAGCGAGAAAAGTGTCCATTATGCAAATTAAATAATTTAAAGTCAGTCCCGATCAAAATAACATTTAAAGCAGACGACGCCAAATTAATCTAAAAAATACGGATAAACATGGCTTATCAACAAAAAAAATTACTTACAGCTTCTTGACTGTAAATAAAAAAAATTGACATAGTTCTGAAATCGTTTGTATCAAGAACAGCTAGAAGAATACATTTATTTTGCAAGAAAATAATGTAATTCCATTTTCCTTTAGGCTCGTAGTAACGTGAAATACCACAATTTTGTCGCGTTTGAAGGCGTAGAACTAAAAATTGGCCTGAAATATAGGTCTCAAAAAAATATATATGATGAACTGACATGTCCTCTTCAATCTGAGCTGCGGAAATTGCGATACGTCCAAAAATTCTTAACAAAAAAAAAACAACTTTGGCATTACACAACGTTTTAAATCGCTACTGTTCAATATCTAGACATGTTTTTTAGACGGAATGACCAGAAAATCAAACTAAATTCTGTTTTTTATAATCTGAGCTACGGAAATCGTAAAAAAATCATTACTTTTGCAAAAACCTTAAATAACTACCAATACGATAAATATCTATGGGCGAATACGCGCGCGGGCGACGGGGAGCAGTCTGCCGCCGGCTTTCGGAGCGGAAGGTTGTGTCGCTTTGCGCGCGACGCGCATATGTTTATGTCGAAAACTCATCTGAATTTAATTTATAAGGTTGTTCTTGACGGTCACTGACAGCTGACATTGACAGGTCGTTGAGGCAAGGAAAGAAAAGCGTAGACTGCATGATTTTTCATTGTGAATTAGTTTTAGTTCTAGTTTTTCTATTTTGCGAAAAGACGCTTGATTATGATAACATAAATATAGTGTATTTGTTTTATTTTTGCGAAAGGGCGCTTCTGTGTGAATGGACGCTCGAGTGTATTAATATACAATTGTATTAGTTAAAAATGCCACAAAGAAAAAAAGCCTATAAAAGTTGGGCTAAAAAGGCTCAAATAATGCGTAGAGTATTTTATGCAACACGCGTAGATAGTGCCGTGTAAGTACAAAATAACATTTCGTATACCATCTGTTCGGTATGATAAAAAAATACCTACACTCTAATACGTAAGTAAAAAAAATATTATGTTGCTACAAAAACATTATTTACTTGCAGGCGTGATGTGCTCAATAAAACACAACAGGATCACTATGACAATCTCTCAACGACGACGCGAGTAGTACCGCAGGTCAAGTAAGTGGGTTAAATCCACCAAACATTGACTCGCTACCTACGCAACACAAGTAAATGAATAAAAAGGTTTTTTTATTATTATTTACCTATTACGGAATAAATGCGTCAAGGGTGTGAGGTTGTTTGTTTGATTGTTTGTGTGCACACACATTTATACTTGTTAATACAAGTTTCTATATACCATTCTGTAAATTTTTGGATGATCTCATCAAATGCTACCAATTATGTCATAACTACCTACGGTACCACTTAATTTCATAACTATCTACTTTACTTTGAAATTGATTACTTTATAAGATTACTATCGTTTTTCTAAGCTATGGCACTTCAATAATCGTTGTCACTTCAAAGCAGCCATCTCTAATTCATTATTTTTTCAGGCTGAAAAGACTGACTAAAGATAACTTATCTCACACGTCTGAAAAAAGAAGCGTAATTGATATGTGTTCAAATGAAGATACGACAATGGCAATCCAGACTGAAACGACTGCAGTTCACACCGCATTGTATACATCTGAAGAAACAAGTGTAACTACTTTTCCAAGGGACGACGACACAGATTCAATTCAGGTTCGTTTTGTAATTTACTGTTAGACATTTGTAAGTTGATATTTTAAATTTATTTGTTGTATACAAAATGAAT
The DNA here is from genome assembly GCA_905404275.2 of Hedya salicella. Lineage (NCBI taxonomy): Eukaryota > Metazoa > Arthropoda > Insecta > Lepidoptera > Tortricidae > Hedya > Hedya salicella. The sequence continues at coordinate 47,462,919 of FR990096.1, forward strand.
GCATACTACATGGTGCCTTATGTTTTGTTTTAGCTTGAAAATGTAAAAATAAACCCATGCGGACTTAACATAGACAAAGATATACCATTTATTGGCGCTTCACCTGACGGTGTAATAGGGGACAATACAATAGTGGAAGTGACATGCCCAATAACTGCATTCCACGAAGGTTTTGAAGAAGCAGTAAAAATGAAAGAAAAAATCGTTTTATAAGTATAACAAAAGTGGCAATTTAGAAATAAATAAGGCCCATAATTGGTACTTCCAAATGCAAGGCCAACTCCATATATCAAATAAGTCTCAATGTCTATTTGGCTTATGGTACGGAGAAGAAAACCCTTTAAAACCAAAGATCATAAAAAGGGATGACTGTTTCTGGGAAACACAAATGAAAGAAAAACTACAGACGTTTTATTTAGATTGTATGCTTCCGTAATTGGTGGATCCAAGGCATACTAGAAATATGAAGATAAGAGATCCTGAATATATAAAACGGGCTTTACAAGAAAATTTAGAAAACAGGAAGATTCAAAATATAAACAACAAACAGCCAAAGGCAAAGCAACAACCAAAGTTAACAAACCTGAAATATCAAATGCAGTGAAGGAAACTTTACAAGCGAATGAAAATACAATAATATTCAAAAAAATCAAGAACACGAAAAATAGAAACACTAGAAATATGCAGATAAGAGATCCGGAATATAGACAACAGGCTTTAGAAGAAAAAAAAAAAACAAAACAAAGAAAACTTAGAAAACAATCAGGAACGTACAGCAAACAGTCAAAAGCAAAGACAAAGACAAAGTTAACAAACCTGAAACATCAAAAGGAGTCACGGAAACTTCTCATACGAATAAAAATACAACAATTGTAAAAGAAATCAAAATAACGAAATATAGGAACGCTCCCCAAAGGAAACCAACGGACAAGCAGGAAATAATTAAGACTAGTATAACCAGAAAAAGAAAACTCGATAGCTGTAATGAACGAAGTGAAAAACGAAAGAAATGATAATTAAAATAAAGTACTGATATCGAGTAAGCAAATGTGTGTTTCATTTATGTATCATTTATGAAAACAAAATGTACATATTTCGAATGTCGCTTTTAATTAATAAGTACCATTTGTCGGTTGTGTCAGCGTACGAGTAAATACTGAGTATCTACAACATGTTACTAACTACGCTTTAATAGTACATTATGTATCAAGATGAGGCTGAGGACTTTAAAGATACGAGTTTGCAATTTCTCTTTTGCGGCCCGAGTCACGTACGACGTTTTTCATCACATTTGCGAGGCAATAAAAACCTTCACGGCCTACGCCTGTAATTTAGATTTTAAAAAAAAATTACAGCCCTAGGGCGTAATTTGGGTTTTACGGCATGCATTTCTAGCATGTAATTCGACCATTTACGAGCAAGTGTGATGAAAAAGTTTATAATTTATTGTCCTGTATCTTAAATTATACCTGCCACGACTCATCGTATTTTATCTACACCCGTATATTAAATCCTTTTTAATGTGTTCAAAAACCACGGATAACGACCAGCTTTTCTATACAATCCGTGAATATAAAATCCTTGAATATAATAACACAGCATACGATGTTATTATGAGATCACGTACAGTTTAATAGTTAAAAAATATTCCCTGCAGTCATAAAACGCAAAAAAAACCTGCGTGTATAAATCCGCAATCAATGATATTAAATTTGGTATTGCGTTGACATCACGCTGCACTAGCGCGTCCAGCGGTAAAATCAAACCGATGATGGAGGACAAAATATAATATAACTATTTGCGAAATGTATCCATACTAATATTATAAATGCGAAAGTGTGTCTGTCTGTCTGTCTGTCTGTTACCTCTTCACGCTTAAACCGCTAAACCGATTTGGATGAATTTTGGTATGGAGTTAGTTTGTGTCCCGGGGAAGGACATAAGCTACCTTCTATCCCGGAAAAATACCCTTATCCGCGATAAACGAATTTAAGGCGGACGAAGTCGCGGGCAGAAGCTAGTTTCTACATAAATTGCCTAATGCTGTCAGTCATCTGTAGGGGGTCATTAACTAGATGTTTTACCCTACTTTTTAAAAACTTGATTTTTACATCATAAAATGGTGATTTACTCGTTATAATCCCTAATAAGTATATATTTTTTTATTACATGATAAATGTTGGTTGTGACGGGGCAGATAGTAAAATGTAGGATTTCGATTCAGGGAAACGAGCAATTTCTCTATATATATTCTTCTTATAAAACATACATACAACATATAAAGTTTTGAAATCGGTTTGAAAAGTTTTACACTTTTCGCGCGGCTGACGCGATCTGTTACAGCGGGGGGTGCCGGCTGGTGCGGGCGGGAAATGCTACGCCACGCCCCGATGCGCAAGGTCGTTCACGTTTACACGCGCCTTAAATAGTTCAAACTCTCAACTCATTGCTGGGCCTATTCCAAAACCTTCCACACGTATAAACGCCCGGCCGAAATTCTGGCGAGCCCAGGGAAGAGAAATGTCTTGTCTCTTTTCCTAAGCTTCCGTCGTCATGAAGGCGTTAATTCGATAGAATGGACCAACTCCACTTATACTGAAATAGCCCACATACCACACGAGTGCCGCCGCCGGTTTGACTGTGTAAGAAGCTGGTTGCTGGTCATAGGGAGCAGTCTGGACGTTAAATGTAAGTAATTCAATCTGATGCAAATAGCAATGCCAAAAACCGGCCAAGAGCGAGTCGGACTCGCGCACAGAGGGTTCTGTACAAACTGTCACTTAACCTAACATTATAACCAGATCCGGTTGAGTTAAGTTTGCACCTGATATCTTGAGAACTGCATACAACCGGGTTGATCAAATAGGTTTTTGAAAATAAAATAAAAATTTGCTAGTTAGAGACATGGGTATAATTTTCGTGTAATATTTATGTTTATTTATACAAACTGTCAAAATTTCAAATTTTCGTTTGATGGAAACTTTTTTCCAATACCAATATGGGAAAATCAACAAGAACATAATTTTTATTAAATTTTATTAAATCAGAACATCATATTTATATACCTATTTACATGTATTTATACTATTTCATACTAATCCATACTTATATTATAAATGCGAAAGTGTGTCTGTCTGTCTGTTACCTCTTCACGTTTAAACCGGCGAACCGATTTGGTTTTAATTTGGTACGGAGATAGTTTGAGTCCCGAGGAAGGACATAGGCTACTTTTTATCCAGGAAAAATACCCTTATCCACGATAAACAAATTTAGGGCGGACGAAGTCGCGGGCAGAAGCTAGTACTATTATAAAGTTGTAAATATGAAATGTCTTGTACATCATCACTACATCACTACATAGTATAAAACAAAGTCGCTTTCTCTGTCCCTTTATCCCTATGTACGCTTAAATCTTTAAAACTACGCAACGGATTTTGATGCGATTTTTTTTAATAGATAGAGTGATTGAAGAGGAAGGTTTATATGTATAATAACATCCATTAAATAGTGGGGAAATACTGTTATTTTTGAGGTGTCTAATGTGATGTCGTAAATAGTTACATTTTTTCCGCTTCCATTGCAAGCAGGCTGGTTTAAGCCTGCTTAAACCCTACGAGATTTATCAATATAATGTACTAAGTATTGTACACATTGAAAAGGTCTACAGAAAACTCCGCGATGGTATATGTCTATCTCTTATGGATATCCCACACTAACATTTTTTGTCATTTACTTTTTACGACAAATAATGGCTAATTTTCGAAGCGATTTTAACCAATACAGCATTAATCCTTATGCAATTAAATACCTTAAATACATTGTTGATTTAATATAGATCTATATGGCCCTTAACAGCATATGATTTAAATGAATATTTTCGAAGATATTACACATTTAAAAATTGCGAGCCGTAGCGTTTGCGGCGGTACCGGCCGGCCGGGTTAGTATTTAGTATCAGCATTGCACCTGTGCGAAGCCGGGGCGGGTCGCTAGTAGAATATATAAAAATAATAATATTACCAACTATACTGAAGTTTCCAGAAAATATATTTTGTGATTCAATAAATATATTTTCTGGATTGTTTGTATGTTTACGTCGTTGCGGCTTCATCACACCAAATCTGCTAAACGAATTTCAACTATTTTTGCTAGACGGGTAGCTGGGTATCGACATATAGTTATAAGATATTATTTGTCCGACTACGCAGAAGAATAAAATCAGCCCTTTAAAGTACCCAAATACACATGTACATACAATTCAATCAGTAGTTTGTTTTGTGGAATCACCTAGCCCCTGAATACCAAAAATACAAAACGAGCGAAGGCACGAGAAAAAGCTAGCGTTTACATAACGGAGGCAACCCTAGCGCACATTCCAAAGACGTTGCGTCACCCGCGTTCAATAGGAGCGGTAGGCATCGATAGCGCTTAAAAACGCTCTCCCGTCCATACAACTGGTGTATTTGTTACGTAGTAACTTGTATATAATCTGTGACACAGTATAACAAATACTTGCTAACAAAGAATGTGACAGTTTCATATTTTAACTCAATACTACAAGGTCATGTTAACAACACATATTACATGTTTACAGAATAATATTTCCTACCAATGTGCCATAGATATAGTTACGATAAAAGCAACACTTGAAACTAATAATAACTAACTAAAGGGATCCATAAAATTATTTGTCTTTTTTAGCATGAGAATACATTTATAAATACAACTTTAATGATAAATCTTATCTGCATGTCATGTTACAAATATAGAAAATAAACCCATATTCAGGATAGACATATTTTCGTTCTCTTTTTATGTTCAAGCCTCCGTAACATAAAAACTAAGGTTACATATATGATTTTGACTAATTTGAAATCCTTAAAGTATGCCAATTCATTTGATACTAACCACTCCATAACTTCAAAGTACAAGTGTGTTTTTTGCCGTCCCAAACTTTAACCAACGTTTTCTCAATTGTCGCTTTTTCACTTTTGCAAATTTGAAGAATTTAAAAAAATAACTATCGCCCCTAGAGACATATATCTTTCACCAAAAGATAGCGTATGATCTGTAGTATTAGGAACTACTCATAACTCTATATCGACAAAGTGGGACCTTTTCCCAAAAACAGTCACATATCTTCTTTCTTCAACAAGCACTCTTCAACGCCTTAACAATAGAGTCGAGTTCAGAATATTTTCAAAAGCTTTACGAAGTCTAATACTATGCACTTTAAATTAGTTATTTATTTACTACTATATGCACAAAAAATCGTTGATGCACAAACGCATTCAGGGCGCGAAGCCGTGTGGTGGGTGAGCGAGAGAACGAAAAAAACGTATCGTACCGCGACAGCGGTGACGGCGGCACCGTCTTATGGCTAGCGCAGTCCGTCTAACGTCTCCTTAATGCCACCTTATTTTAACGCACACGCGTGAGCGAGAGCGCGTGCGGACCGGCACGCACACATATAAGTCGCGCGATATACCTATGTGTGCAGTGAGCTTACTCGTTTTACTCTGATTTTTTGCTGTCACAACCCTTTCGTTTTGTCTCACTCACACATAGAATATCTATATTTCTCGCATCCATCATGACATACCTCATCTATTTTATCATTAATTTCTCCATTTAACGTAGCAAAACGGCATGCATTAAGTCCACTTTTCGATCTCGCTGGGACCGAGACGTGATGAAGGTTTAGTTAATGAAAGATATACCAAATAATTATAAGCCTAAACAATAATATGTCAACAACCAAACTTATCTACTCCACGAAAGCAAAATGTACATACTTTATTACGATGAAAAGACGATTGAGGGTAAAATTAATTTTAATTTGATCTGTTCCTGATTTTTTTCTGTTTTGTTACCTACTTACATCTACCGTGGTTTATGTTTGTTGTAATAAGATTCAACAGATGGTCATTGCTTCGCTTATTGACGGTGGAGTCATTGTTTTTTTCAAATTTTATTTATTTCCTACCTATATCTAGTACGTACATAAAAATACCTACAATTATTCACAAATTAACAGTGTGTTGTGAATAGCTGCTAAGTTTAATATTATAAACTGAAATATTATTAGTATCATAAACTTCTATTTATTATTAAAAAAAAAAAAAAAAGTATCAATATGTGTGTTTAAAATATACATATGATCCTACTCGTAAATAATATTGCTTGAAATCGTTGTGTTGGAAAAGTATATAAACACAAATGTTAATAATAGAGATATTTATGTTGACTGACATTATGAATTTCAATAAATCGGAATACGATAGTTATGACCCACAATAATTATAAATGGTGATTATCATGATGAAAAATTGTTTGAGATAACATTTTCGGTCTTCTAACATCGCATTTGCAATTTTATATGAAGTTTGGCGTACCCATGGGATCGTGCCGTTTTACCCATATTGTTTTGTTCAAATTTTATTCCCCAAACAAGTCCGATTTCTGTTGTTTTATGTTTTGTCTTAGCAATTCATTCGACTCAAATGTGTATTGATTTTTTGCCTTAATAAAGCATTTGCTAAAAAATCAAATGACTAAATGTTATTTTCCGTAGTAATGTTCTGCTAATTGAAAAATTGACAAAATGAAAATTTGCGTATTGCCATTATGCCAAAGATTGCATTGACAAAAAATACAGTTGCAAAAATTTGTTTGGGTAATGAAAGGGTCTAGCAGGCTAAACTAACAAGAGCTAAACTAAAATCCCATAAGGAATTTGGTTGTAATTAGAGGTGCAGTAGTGGCAGGACCTAAGAACACTGTATGCGTAATATCAGCCTTCGATATTCTTTTGTTTCAGACTTATTCACGAAAATGTCAAAAAAATCGAAGCAAACAAGGGAATGTAACCAAATAATTTACAATTAAGAAGCATAAAATGGGGTTCATAAAGCATATTTTTAACAGACATTCATATACTTGAACTGGGATGAAAAAAAATATAGTTATTTTTCGCTTCTTTTTTTTGCCACTTCTCCTGGAGACAACTATCAAAAAAAATACTTGATAAACCACAATTGTCAACTACGTATACATTTAAAAAGATTTCGAAAAAACATGGTGCGTCATGTCAAAAAAAAAACATTAACGAACGTATGTTTACTATAGTGTTGTGTCTGATTCAAGTTATTTGCCATTTGATGTTATTTTCACAATCTGCTTGCGATTGGATAAAAATGAAGTAAACAACTTGTGGGCATTCTTTTGGAAACCATATCGATGCAAATTGTTTAAAAGAAATTTGTGGCTAATAACATCAGGCTTTAGATATCCATCCCAGTCACAATACAATCAAATACTTTGTGTGCAGCAGTGGTCGTCGACATTTGCTTTCGGTACGCATATTGCTTTTCCGTCAGTAAGTCATTTACCTCTAGGTGTGACATTACATGAGTATTAGATTATTGTTATTGTATATATTGGTATTAGATTATCAATCTTTTCTGTGCCTACAGGTGTAGCTGTCTTCGGGACACGGTCCTGTTCCACATTGACACCCCAAACCGATAAGGCATCATTGACACAGTTAAGAAACCGTTGATGGGTTCACACGATCGGCCTGATTCTATCACATACAAGCCGTAATGGAGGCTGCAGTTAAGGTGTATGTTTATTACTTCCTCGTGTAAGCGCCGGGGGACGACGACCGGATATAGTCGCTCGTTACAAGCACCCGTCAGTATACATAGTTATGATGAAAGCTATAGGTTTCCAATTACATTCCCGTTTAGAAATGCCGAAAATTTACTGAAAAGCAAAACAATTATACTTCCGGAAATCAACTATTCAGTCGAAGTATGTAATCCAGTCTGGAATTCAGTAATCCTACTTGATTACCGAGCAGGGAATGCAAACCGGTTTTAACCGCCAACATGGGCCAATGTAATACCCGGTTAGTAATTAGAAAACCGTATTCGGTTCGGTTATTTAAAAGAGGCATACCAGAAATGATTTTGTTCAGTCTGTTTTCTATTGGGAATACTTGTATGGAGAGGTATACAATTTTGAGTACAGCAATGCCATTTGGTACGAGTATTATACACGCCCATCTGAGCCCAAAACGCCCGGTAACCTGGAGTCCCCAATACAAGTGTAATATACATCGAGTGGAGCGTTTACAAAAAAGATTTCTCTTTTTCCTAACTGTCCTCCAGAAAAAGCTTCATTCGCTGCACACATATAAAGACCAAGTAACTTTTTCCAATATAGCTAGTCTTGAAGATCGGCGTTGGGTTGCCGACCAGATCTTACATAGTAGTAAACAGTGCTAAAGATTGTCTTCAACTGCTCCACAAAATTAACTTCATTGTTCCTCGTCAACATTCTCGCATCTGTATTTTTAAAAACCATTTGCTATCAAGACTGTTAGGACAAATGTTGGCAGTTATAACATTATTCCCAGAATGTGCAAAGAGCACAATAAGTTGTTCAAAGAATGTAAAATAGATATTTTAATTTTTTTTTTAAGTAAGTTATAAAAATATTTATATGTATTTAAAGCTAGTCATAATAATTAATTATTTGAGTAGTTCTTGATTAATATTTGAGTAGTTCTTGATTAATATTTGAGTAGTTACTAGTTATTGATTTGAGGTTAAGTAGGTTTAAATATGTAAATATTTGAGTAGAGTATATTTAATCCCTCGATACATCTAGTTTTGTACCTAGTAATTTCATGTACATGTAGTTATTTAGTAAAATCAAATTATTAAATTAGTCAATCATTATAGAATCCAGTTTTTGTTGTTACCATCTTCTTAAGTGTACCAAATGTCAAATGTTAACGTAAGCGACTTTTTTCTCTATAAAGCATGTTGTGTTTGCCTGTAATTGGGTAAATACTCTAAAATGTAAGTACCCACTGTATAAATGTATACCTATTGTATAGTATTGTACCTGTTGGCAAACCTAATAAATAAATAAATAAATAAATAACCAGTTGGCCTCCGCGACAGGTGGGGGGAAGGAGGGTCAAATTACAGAGCTCCCAGCGCTCAGGAAAAAAACTGGCGGATTAGTTTGGACCTTTGAGTCAATTTTGGTGTTATTATCAGGTAACTAGATAATACCCAATTCCTTTCCCATTCCAGTTAATTAGGGTTCGTAGCAAAATATGACGCAATACTTCGAATAATAAAGTTTCAGTAGTAATAAAATGCCTACAAACCCTTATATTTTCATATTTTAGTATTAAACTTTGTTTATAAAAAGTATTGTCCAAACGCCCATTTAAAAAAAATCCTGAAATCATTAACAATAAATATAAATTTCAATATTTTCAATGTAAAATAAAAAAAAATACAAACAGTAGAACATAGAACCTCCTCCTTTTTTGAAAGTCGGTTAAAAATATTGAAAGTACAGCGAAGTTTCTTCTGCGCAACGCAGAAGAAGGCCGAAAGACCCGAAAAACAAGTACTAACAAAAAGACCAGTCAAGTGTGAGTCTGACTCGTGCACCGAGTGTTCCGTACAAATTTTCAGTTACTTATCCAATTCCACCCTTCTAAACTGGTAGGGCCGGGTTAAGTTAAGTTTGCACCTAGTATGTATCGCGCCGCATACAAATGAGGTGCAAACGTAACGCAACCAGGTTTTCCTCATATGACTTGAAAACACATTTCATTTAATGACAAATGTATAGTTTTCAGATTATTTACTGTACTTATACTACAAGACGATATTACTTGCCAAATTTCATAGTTCTAGGTCAACGGAAAATACCCTCTAAATCGAGTGAAGTCCAGCTCCGCAGCCATTTAGAGGGTAATAGTAGGAGAGCGGACCGCAAAATTTCAAACCGACTTGATACCACGATGAAATGCACAATGGTTTCCCATAAAAGTGATGCTTAGTCCGAATTTGTTAATCCGCCACGGCGGAACTTGCCGAAAGTAAGAAAAAGAAAGTAATTTCCGGTGCGAAAAAGGAGGTGTCACTTAACCCATCTGATACCGTAATAATAGTTATGGCATCAGTTAGAAATTTACTGGTAGATACAGAAAAGCGAAGTCTGTCAGTATTGTTTTTGCCAGAAGTGCTCGGCAGACGCTGTCAAAGGTGACCATCGGGACCCTAAATAAACCCATCATCAAACCAAATCCAGTCGGTAGGTATGAACCCTCATTTCAGGAATATATAAGTCTGCCAAGGCTTTTCCTGCCGAAACACCTTGGCAGACGAGATTATGTATGCAACATCCGTGGAACCCGTATTTTGAAATTATACCGATAACGGACATTTTTATTACTTAATGCTTATATTTGTATATGAATATGTTAATAATAAATTATTTTTATAATTTATTATTATTTACGATACCTATTGGGCTCGGCAGCGAATTTATTATAGTCCTAACGCATAACTGAACCTGTTCCAGAGGTATGGGGGCGGTACGGGAGGGCTGACAAGTGACGTATATGTGTATAGTGAGACAGTTAGGACATATCATGTCACGTCACTTGTCACCCCTCCCGTACCGCTCCCATACCTCAGGAGCAGGCTCAGTTAAGCATCAGACCTGTAATTACTTGCTTATCGCTTTGTTGGACTCTGGTTTGCCTTATATAATATAAATAATAAAATAATTTGAAGTTACAATAGGTATCCTTTATTTACCTACACGAACAAAATATTATTACACAATACAAATTACACAATAATCACCTCAAGAGCTTCAATAATCATTTTCATTTCTCCTACTCAAAAGTACGTTATATTAGCTTCGCAAAGCGGGACTAAAATAGTAAATTTAGCACTTAGGATTAAAAAATAGCCATATAATTCCATACAAATTTATATACCACTGAAAAAAAAATACTTGCGGCCAGCTACATACTCCTTACGAAAAATTAAAAACAAACAAACAAACCTGATCAGATTGAACAAACTTTCTGATAGAATATCTCAAAGGGTACTTCTAGTTTTTCATAAAACATACAATTTTAATGTTAAGCCTTTTTAGGGTTCCGTAGCCAAAATGGCAAAAACGGAACCCTTATAGATTCCTCATGTCTGTCTGTCTGTCTGTCTGTCCGTCCGTATGTCACAGGCATGTTACTCACAAACTATAAGATGTACATTGATGAAATTTGGAGCAAAGACGTCGTGTCTTAACCGCTACTTAGTTTGATAGTTAAATAAAAATATATATATATTTCTAGAGGGGGCACTCCACACATGTAACCGAAACTGAAAAAATAAATAAAAAATCAGCGAATATCAAAGTGTTGTACATATTTCGACAGTACTTTTACAAACACTGAGGTTTCTAAAAAAAAATTTGATTTAGTGAATATTCCGAAATATTCGCTACGAAAGTAGCAAAAATTGTGTCCCCCATCTATTTTCTAAACGGTCAGTTCAAAAAATCTGAAAAAAATTATAAATATAAAGCTTAATGAATACTTCCAACGAAAATTGTTTTCAACATGATCGGACATACCGTTTTTAAGTTATTGCCAAAAAACTGCGCTTCTCAGCAAAAGGATGTAAGTACCGGGGAGATACGCTCTTTTGTTAGTGTTTTTTTATTCACATCGTATTTTTTTTTATCCGTAGTGCATTTTTTGTATGAACGGCTGCGGAACCCTTCATGGGCGAGTCCGACTTGCACTTGGCTGCATTTTTTTATTTTCTCGCAGTCGAAGTGAAAAGCAGAGAGAAAGTGAGCTAAAAGCCATCATGACACTGACATATTTATCCTCGCTCATTTCGGGAGCTCGTCCAAATAATCCCTTCGTGTCATAATGGCTTATTTTAGCCGCTTGTCAAACCATCTACTATTTCATCGTCGTCGGCGGTAAAATCATCACTACCTTCGTATTCACTATTTATGACTATATCATCGACATGTAAAGGAGTAGGCTCCCCGTCGAACCAAAAGGGTTCGTATTGCTCGTTATTTAACGTCCAACCATACTCGATGGCACTAAGTTTCACACAATCTTTTTGAGTGGCACTAAGCCACAAAAAATGTCCATTTCAATTAATGTACACTAAGAAATTTAAAAAAATTAAGGAAGCGGGTAAAGACAATCCGTCATATATTTATTTTACCCCTAGGTAGCAAAATTTTTTTTTTTTTTTTTTTCAATTTATGTTGTAAAAATGAGGCTCTTTCAAATAGAAAGCTAAACATTTCCGAGCATGTTTGAGAAATAGACATTGTTTTGCTTGCCTTGGCTTGACTTTTTATTTTTATTAATATACGCATGCTGTTTGTTTTCATTTGTGAATAATCTTGTATGTTATATCGTACATACTTGATTATATAATAAATGTAACTGAGAAGTTAACGTCATAACGTTTTTTTCTATGAAGAGTTGTTGGGCGGGGGTACCAGGTGGGGCGTGAGAAATGATTCTAACGGCTCGCTTTTGGAGTATGAACACTCGCTGGTATTCCGCTGCCGTGCCCCAGAGCTCGAGCGCATAGCACATCACAGAGTGGAATAGTGAGAAATAGCTAGTTCTCAGCTGTTGATCGGGTAACACTCTTGACAGTCTACTCAGCGCGAAGCATGCCCCCTATAATTTTCCACAAACGACGTCGATGTGCGCATCCCATTTTAGACCCGCGTCCAAGGTTACTCCTAGGGATCTGGTGTTGCTGACTTGGGGTAGCACTCCTCCATCCACGTGAATAGAGAGTGGCCTTGGAGGTCGGCCTCCAAGACTGATGTGCATCACCTGTGTTTTATTTAGATTTATAGTTCAAGATTTCTTTTGACTTGTCTTTTGACACATGACAGCACCAACGCAACGCAAATGTGCACGTTTTATCGAAGCTTTAATTAAAATATCCAATAGTTCTCAAGTTTCTCAATTACTGAAAAATAATATATGCTCATTTTAGCCTCAACTAACTCAATATTTTTTTTTCTAGCACATTCGTATGTTAAAATCATTATACGCAAACAGTTACGTTCTATGACTTTTTATTTTTAATTTTAGAGCCGTGCTAATTCCATCTTAATGAATTGGAAATAAATTGAGCAAATCGACGATAATCGAATACTTCGAGGTACTGAATTACAAATATCTAATAAAAAAATCATACAAATCATGTATGTAATCCGATCCGACTTAAAAATTAAACAAATTACGTGTAATATTTTCTTCTGCTTCCGCGATTATTACTCATTGAAATAAAACAATTTGAATGGCAAATCTCACCACCATCCCTGTCAACTTGCTACAGTGGGTAAATCATTGTTTCAGAGAGCCAGGGGTATCTGCGACAATCAACATCTGACTGCTGAGTTGCAGAATGTCAAACGTGCGCTTCGAGCCAACGAGCTCCAGATACCACGTTCCAAGCAGAATCCCAGTATGAAGAAACCAACAGTCGAGCGTAAACCTGCCGTATTACCATATGTGAAAGGGGTCACAGACAAGATCGGAAACATCTTGAAGCGTGCTTCTATAAAAACATATTTCAAGCCGTTGAAGAAGGTGTCTATTACCTTAGACCCGTGAAGAGTAGCACCCCTTTGCAGAGTGCAGGCATTTATAAGCTGGACTGCGAGTGTGGTCTTTCATACATTGGTCAAACGAAACGCAGTGTATCAACCCGGGTGAAGGAGGCGGTGTAATAGGTCTGCAGTCTGTGAACATGTCATTGACAAACCAAACCACTCAATTAAGTTTGATAAACCTTCTATCCTTGCCAAAGAAAAAAGATATTTTCCCAGGATGCTACGCGAGGCTATTGAGATTAAAAAGCATCCTAATTTCAATAGAGAAGATGGATTGTCAGTACCACCAGCTTGGGATCCTGTAATACATCTCATCAAGGAACAAGCGAGACACAGGACTGCAAAACCTTAATTTCCGAACGGTGTAAAATATCTTCTAATTAGTAATGAGGTAGCCTGGGAGTTTTTCTTTGCAGCGTTTCTTTTTTCCTCAGTACGCCTCATTTGTGAAATGCTGCTTGGTAAATTATTAGAATAAAATAATTAAGCCCTTCTGGCACATGTGTAACTGTCTTTACAGCTTAGGCCCATCTGGCATGTATGTACACCTTCATTTGTGTTTTTTCAAAAAAATGGGTAGTTTGCACAAATTGTAACTTTGACAGAGGAAAATACATCTTTTCTCAGTCCACCCGTGATCATGGCTAGCGGGACAAAAAACCTATCACTGGTAAGTTATTGAAGTAAATGTTCATTTTTCTGGTTGCTTTTGTTTCTCATTTTTGGCATTGTACAATAAAAAATCAATCAAATACAAGTGAAATAAGATTAAATTTTATCTATCATAAATTGTTAAATAACATTCTAGAAGATTGTAGTTGCGCGCTCCTCAACCAGTGCGAGGTTTTGGTCAATAAAATATCGATATCGATAATCCGATTATTACAATAGTTTTCCGCGTTTGTGAAGTAACAAATGCGGAATAAATTAGGTAGATAAATATGCATCTGCATGGTTTGTGTGTATATGTAGAACTTTTCTGAGCGTACACAATCAGAAAATGTGTACCTTTACACACATTTACACGCACAATTTTTATTTTATTTTTTGGTTCCTTACCTAAAGGGGTTCGGGACCACAGAAATATATCAAGATAGAAAAGAGTGTATGCACCTCGCGTGGCGAAAACTCGCCCCGACAGCGGACTTGCTCGCCGCGAACATAAGGCGTGCGACGTCAGGTTAAAAAACAAAATGACTCGTTGTTCAATAATTAACTGTTCAAATACTACCAATAAAGTTGGAGCTGTTAATCGTGGTATTTCCTTTCATCGGTAATTACTATTTGTCCCAAAATATGTGTGATTAATTAAAAAACTATTTATTTTATTATTTTCATCAAACCGGTAGCGGGCGATTGTATGTCCAACACTAGTTTTCCATTGCGGATTTAATTTGACAAGCTAGACTTCGCGTGCGTTCAAAACCAGCGATGTAAAAATGTGCTATTCAAATTGTCGAGTTACGTTCAAGGTCAATTTCTCATTTTTTCTGTCACAAGTAAGAATAGTGCTGTACCCCAGTGCTGTAGACTGCGATTTTCTTACTCGGTTAAAAAAATACAAAAAATGCTACCTACAGTAAAAAAAGTACTATTGTCGATGTAGTCTGAAATTGTGGAGTTTTCCCAGAAAAATCTTAAAACTTAAATAAATAAAAACTAATAACATTTGCCTAACACATATATCGCTTAAAATGTTCTAAATGACCTAAGCTATCACCTCCTTTCAACTTTGCATCCTGTTACCAAACACCCTGTAGAATTAGTGCCGTGTTCTAATCGATCTGTGAATCGATGCTTTTGAATTGTTTTCTCGCGGCTTATGTTTCCCATCACTAAATTACATTCATGGCGTCAAAGTACCTACGCAAAATGTTACACGCTCGGTTCTCATATCAATCGACGAACTATTTCCTTCTATCTTGATATAGTTCTGTGTTCGGGGGACCCTATTACTCGTGTTCGCTGTCCGTCCGTCTTTCACCAGGCTGTATTTCATGAACCGCGATAGCCAGAGAGTTACAATTTTCCCACATTACCAACAAAATAATAAAAACCAAATAAAATAAATATTTAAGTGGGGCTCCCATACAAAAATAGTAGATTGTTTGACAAGGGGCTAAAATAAGCCATCATGACACGAAATGAGCGAGAGAGCGAGGACAAATATTTCTGAGTTTCACAATGGCCACGTGTTAAAAACTCTGCTTTTCACTTCCACTGCGAGAAAATAAAAAACACAAGATTAAAATTGTATATTTCATGAAAAATTAAAAGTACAGTTTGAGCAATTCGATCAGAAATTTTGGCCAATCAATATGTATAACACCTTAATCACAATGTACATGACTTTACAACTGAATAAAGAATAGATGTACTATTTTAGTCTCGCTTCGCGAAGCTAATATGACGTACTTTTTGAGCAAGAGAAGTGAAAAAGTAATTTATTGCCGTTTTTTTAGATATTGGTACGGAACCCGTCGTGCGCGAGTCCGACTAGCACTTGGCTGGGTGTCCATTTGCAACTAGACCCGTTTTATCGATATCGATGTTAAAAAAAAGCATTGCAGATCCCCCTAAATACTTCATACTTTGGCCACTCGACGCTAGATGGCGTTAAATAATACTCGTATCTCTTGCAATTAGTTTCTCTATTCGACGCCAAGTGGCGTTCTGCCTTAATAACCAAAAAAGTATTTCACATACGGTTATTTTGCCTGGTAGGGCAGCGTTGGTCTCACAGTCAAGTGATAATAATCTAATCCGGTAAGTCGTAAGTCTTATGCTCGAATTCGGATCTTGATATTATATGATAGACTAAGATTTCAATTATGTTATCAACTTTTTACTTGGTTTTGAACAAGAAACGTTGACCAATCATCTTGAAGATTTATCTGCGTGTTTTATTGTGATAGTGTGCGTTTTGGCGAAATCAGTTCTCTTATTAACCGGGTCATAAGCCGTTTCCCTTGTTTTCATCATTCCGTGGTCCGACCACATTAAAGCACTGCAAGAACCTGCAGCGCAACTACTAATACACGTAAGCACTGCACTACCACTTTTTGCGGTTGCGTTGTGAAGTAGTTGTGGTCCGTGTGAATAGACCCTAATACATATCGTTGCGAGGTGAAATGAAAACCATCATATTTTATTGATGGAACTAATTAGATCCGTAATAACATAAAAATACAGTTAAACAATAACTTTAAAATGTGAAGTGGTGGACCAACTATTGTAAGAACATACCTGTACGTCAAATGGTTGGTGATGTTGAGTGGAATCAGGTGCAGATTGCACGACAGATGCCCCATTAACAAGGTTAGGCGCAGCGCCTGCCGCAACACCACCGCTAGCGCCCGTAACGCCGCCGACGCTACCCACACCACCAACAGCGCCTACTCCACCAACACCACCGCCGTACTGTTAAATAAATCAGACCAGTTACATTTTAAGATTTCTCATATACGTATGTCAACATCTACACGTTAGGAACGAGGAACCCGACAGACTGTAACCATCGAATGTAGAGCCAAATTGGAGCATATTAAAGTGGTATGTATACCACTTTAATATGTATAGTGGTATGTATACCACTTTAATATATGTAAACATGTGTGACCTGGCCACGACAAAGCGCGACCAGCGGCGCGGCGAGCGCATTCCTAATACATTGTGTGTGATGTCAACTAACTCCTGTTCGGTGAGCGAATCCGCAATGAAGAGAAGCCGCGCCGCTAGTCACGTGTTGTCGTGGCCGGGGCGAAAGATAGTCCATTAACGCGTAATTTATGAGATAACAAGTAGCTATGTCCTTCCCCGGAACTCAAACTATCTCCATACCAAATTTCATCCAAATCGGTTCATCGGTTTAAGCGTGAATAGGTAACAGACAGACAGACAGACAGACTGACAGACACACTTTCGCAATTATAATATTAGTATGGATTAATTTTTTTTTTTTCAAAAATGTCCGTAAAAGACGTCCTTATTGTCAAGATATTAGAAGGCGAAGTGGATAGTTTATGGTCAATCTCAATTTAAAAAAAATGGAAAATTGCTGGTCGACAATAATGTTGCATACGATTTTCATTATTGTCTAGTTGTGAACTTTTAAAAAAGTTTGAAACGGCTATATAAAAAAAGGCACAAGTCGTATACAGCCAAATTAAAAGGTTTTTTTTTAAACCGCTGCGTTTTTACCGTATCCGAAATGGCTTACCGTTTTCTGCAGAAAAATATTGGCATTTTAATGGTTAAAAAAAAAAACGGTGGAAAAGCGAATAGGTACTTAGCGGCATTCTTACAAACAGTAAAAAAAGTTCAAGTGATGACGATACTTAATGCATCAAATACTTTAAGAAACCACTACTAATATGAGTGTTCCTGATATAATTTCACATTTAGCAACTGTACTATGTCGCACAATTCGTTTAATATGAAATAATTAGTGTATATTTTATTAATAAAATCGCTATCGCTCGTCCTTGCAAACTTATACTCGTCCGGGAATCCCTCACTTCCCAGCCTCGCCAATAATGTACATTATAAATTTATACATCTCACTCAAAACCTCAAACCTTACTTACTTCCGCTGAGCACGTCTTAATGATGTGATGTAGCCACTTGTGTATACTTTTATCCATAAATGCAGCACTTGCATGCATTATTTGTATTAAGTAATACAATAAGTTTGGTATGTTTTTTTTTCTTTAAGGTGATAGTAGACGGTTCACTTTTCTTTCATATTACTTGTTTCATTTTGCATCTTTGACTCAAAGTGACACGTCTGAACGAAAAGTGAAACCAAAATCCTTTGTAAATGATTCGCTTACTAATGAATTCATTCGGGTGAACATTCATTCAAGTGAACCGTCTGATATCACAGTTTTTCTCTGTAATTCGTGTCGAATCCTACTCGTACAGTGAACGGAAAAATGGAAGCATTCCGTCCGCTTGATTATGGCACCACGAAAACTGCCCAGCGGTAAGCGGTCCCTAAAAACTACCCGCGCATGACATTCAGTTCGATCGGGACGACAGTGAGTGACGCATGACTGAACACGGGTTTATAAAAACAAGGATGTGTTGTGAAGTGGTGCCTTAATCATTCGGATCATGCCAAGGACAGTGGAATCACACTTTCCACGTGTAAGTAAACCGATAACTTCAGTGAAAACGTAAATAAATATAATCACGTATTCTCTATAGGGATGATGCCAAATGAAGTATATTATTTTATTAACTTATTGCATTTCAATATTATCTATAATATGAATTAATAAACTTACAGATTTGTTTTTTACTTTTCTTTTTCACGGGGCTACAGTCAACCACCATGGAACTATGTCAATATAACGGTAAAATATAGTAAATACTAAAATCTGAAGAAATCTCTTATTATTATGTCACTTTCACAATTTTCTTTAGTGGCCTATGGTTCTAATAGAGGTACATGCATGAATTTATTTTATCGCTTTACTTAACTAAATATCAAAATACCGTAAAAACGATTTCAAAGTGTAAATTAAAATTTAAATCGGCCAAGAAAATCGTATAAATAATATATAGGCATTTTAAACTACTAATTAGACACAGAGGTCCGACGTGCACTGTTACGTCATAGTGCACTCCGACCATAAAAACTCCATATTAAATTCTGTTTTGCTAGAAAGGGATAGAATGAAATGTTTGATGGCTTATATCATGGTTATTTTTATAGTTATTGGAAAAATATTTTTGTCTACTGTTTATTACATAAAAGAGCGTTTTAAAGCAAACATTAAAATTCATTCCCTTATTGGTTGACTTTAAAGCCACCTCGGATGCGTGCGCAGCACGTGCGCGTTGTATCGTATGAAATGTCATAGTATATGGCACACCGTTTGCTTGGCGTGCGCGTGCGCGTGACTTGCACGCAACGCGGCTCCGTCGAGACAAAACGGCTGCGTGCTGCGTGCACGCGCTCACGCAGCTGAGTGCTGTGATGACGTTGTATTTACCGACGTTCCCTATGAGACAGCGAACCTAACAGGTCGGGACACGCACTGCTCAGTGCTGCGCAGGTGCTGTACAGCTCTCTTGTGTTTATTTACAACTTAGCCGGGGCGCGTGGAGGTTTTTGTAATGGATTGCCAAATAAAAGAAAAAAATATAGAACTTGTGCGCAAATACGAATGTATTTATAACCAAAAACACAAACATTATAAAAATTCGTCGTATAAGAGCTTGTTATGAGAACTAGCCTTCCTGTAGTTGGTATCATTTTTCAATATACAAGGCTCTAATAAACCATAGATTTCTTCAAAAGAAGCTCTGGACATATGAAAATACAAAAAAAAGATCTCATACGATTCTACTTCGCGGCATAGGTTGTGATATTCACTGTATTTATATGTCATGAACCCACAATCTTTTTGGCGCTGCACGAGTTTTTTGATTTGAAAGCAGAAAGCACACTGTGGATTTTTTCTTTAAATGCGGTCACCTATATTTAATCTATATTTTACCATTTCATTCTATACATTCAGCGAAGAACTAAAACTACTGGGAAGCAACTATGGAATTTTTATGTTTAGTTTTTGAGTTATTTAAAGTTATGCTGACGTCAGCAAATAAATGCTGTTTTTATTTGTACATTTAAAAATAATTGTATGATTTACGTATACAATGTTTTTTAATAGCAACGATGCAGTAACTAACCCCTTAAAAAATTAGTCTTTGTATCTACTATACACAAAAAGAAATCACCTTTTTTTGGATTTTAATACAAAACATGCATAATATAGTTAAAAATCACATGTAGAAATAGTGGGAATTCGGAAATATTAGTAAGAGAGAAAAGATAAAGTTCCATAGATTTTCTATGAGAATAGGGTTCTCAGATTTCAAATATTGATTTTAATTAATTAAAGCAAACGGAATAATGTTTTCTTTACTCTTCGACATCCGAAGGTATCAAAATTACTTCTGATGGTAAAAAAAAAAATTTTAGTCATCCTTGGTTTCTTCAAGTAGGTCCTCGTAATAATAGTACATTACAGCAGACCGGGAAAGAAGGGCTTGCCGGGTGAGTAGGTATAGACGGCCTACCGTTGGGAGGCCGGATAGTGATACGGAGCCGGCAAGCACTTTTCACGGCCAGAGGCATGTATAGTGCTTTTTTTCAAACATAATGCAATGAAATAAAAAAATACACCACTCAAAAATCTACACGACAAAAGTTTTTTTAAATTTTCCCTCCAGTACCCTCCATGTTTTTTTACGGATGTCGTCCGTATTTCGCGTGTGTAGTGTTCGTGTAGACCCTATTAGGGCCGTTTTACACAACCTGATGATAAGAATCTTAATTTCTTTAATAAATAAAATAAATGCAGAAGATTTTAAATATTATGTATGGTCTCTGGTCACTTAAGTATAGACAATATTTTGAATTTGTTTATCAACATATGTACATATGAACTATACAGATTTGTGTTCTTAATAGCAGTTCGTGTGTAATATGCATTAACGCGGATATATTTGGTCCGATAACCATTCAACCACTACAAAAAAATAAAAATATATATTTCAGCCATTTAGCCTATTCATGAATACAGACGCCATATTTGCATTAAACTTAAAAAAAAATCTTCCCGGCCTAGGCCTTCAATTTTGTATGAAATTCCTTTACAGTTCACTCAAGTTGTTCCGCCCGACACGTGATACTTTGAAGCCTGTTTTAACGCACGTTATGACGACATTTCATTGCATGTTTGAGAAAAGTATACATCCGTTGATGATTTTAAAAGCCAACGAACTTTTTCAGGAAGAACCTAACGCTTGTGTTTTTTTAGCGAGTACTGAGTGACATCATAGATAGGAATGGATCTGATGATTCTAGAGCACAATGGAATAGGTCAAGCACAGTTGTTTTTCGGTTTAATTTTCTTGTGTTATGTTCTCTATCACAACGCCAGTATTTGTTACGAGATTCTGAAGCTTGTTCACTCAGCATACCAATTGGTAACTAGATTTTATAATTTGACTTCCGTGGGCTTATATTTTCCACTCCACTCGTAATTTTCTATATATTTTGCAGCCAAATTTGCACAAAATTCATGAAACTTTTCATTATCTATTTCAAAATCACTTTAATTTGAACGTGAAACATCAACTATCAATGACATTTTAGCACTGCTGGGTCATTTTTATATCCTAAATGAAGAAGAAACTCATAAATTCTAATCCACGCGTGCAAAGTCTTCGGCCATGTTTTAGTGCTTCCGGGTTAACAACTGGCCTTATCGAAATCATGTCCAGTTTATTAAATTCTGAACATGTAGCATTGCAACACGCGCACCGTAATTGTGATTTAGTATCCGTAATCGCGTTAAAAACATTGCCATAAATTGAGGTCAAATATATTTTTTGATCTCCAATGACACTATGACCAGCGCGTGTTGACCAAAGATGTGAGATAGATGTGTTTTTATTTAAGATCAAGAAAGATAGCAAATTGGCAGTGTAAGTTCTTGAAGATCTGTTACAATATAGTAGCTGGCAACCCTAACTCCAAAAATAAAAATTCAATATCGCAGATGTCCCCGCATTGCTTCTACCTGGTTGATTTTTTATAATGTAGCTAAATATAATGTAAAATTATTGACGTTAAAATAAAATACGGAATCATGGGACTAACCAGATAAAAATTAATGTAATTTTTGAAGAAAACATTATTTTCTCTTTTACTATCCGATTAGTTAGAAACAAAAATAACTGTTTTTAGTCGATATAATAGCCCTTTTTAAGACCACATAGTGTAATGCATAATAAGAAGACATTTAAAACGAAATAATGCATTTCTATGGCTTCTATGAAGATTTCTCAAGTTTTAAAATACCTTCAAAAGTATACATTAAAAAAATGGTTGCTTAACAGAAGTTTTAGGTGGACTAGATCTATATATAGGATGAAGGGGTAAAATGTAGGTGACCGCACTTAAAGGAAAATTCCACAGTGTGAGAAGCAGTAAAGCTTCTTTTTCGTCTGACGAAGTGCGATCGAGCATAATGAAAAGACTACGCAAAACAAAATGGCGGCCAGTCACGCAACGGTGCTGCAGCGTGCGCCACCGTTGCGTGCACAGCTCTTCACCACTGCGTGCGTAGCTCTGCGTGCACAGCTCTCGGTTTGACAAGGGTGCTGTGCACACCACGCACACGTGCACGTACTGCGCACGCATTCGGTGTGACTTGTCCTTTAAAATAATAATAACCACGCATCGGATTTTCGGATGCTTTTATACGCACAACTAGCAAATCCCGAAGAAAACTAAGCAAGTATTTAGTCGGCTTCATTAAAAATATATTTTATTTTACAATTCCCGGGGTCCCGGAAATCCCGGAATTATACAAATCGTCATGAAAAAATTATTACCTTTTTAAATTATGTGCGCCATCTTTAATTCCAAAGAAGATGACATATTTGAAAAGTACACCCCCAAAAACCCAGAAAGCATACCCATGATGACATTTGCTTAAAATTACGTCCGCCATCTTTAATTCCAAAATGGATGGAATTTTTGAATTCTTAACCTTCAAAAACCTAAAAAACGACACCCATGTCGACTTTATCAAAAAAGTGACGTGTCCGCCATTTTTATTTGAAAAATTTGCAAAATTAGTACACCATTGCCATTTGTAAAATTAGTACACATACAAACATACATGAAACCTAAAAACATTACCCTCCTCTTTTGGGCAGTTGTGTAAGTCTGTGACGACGGTAACCTTGAGCGGTGTCGGCATTTACGCAAACATCAAACTATCAAAGGCATCGGCCAACTGTTACTTTTATATGTATAAAAAATGCATATACAATGAAAATAAATATATATTAAGATTTTCTTTGCTCATAATTTTCGAAAAATCAGCTGAGTTCTAAACCGGACATTTAGAGGATGGTAGCCCTGAAGGGCCTGTATCGTCATTCGTAAACCACGCCCCAAACGGTGAGCGGGCCAGTAAGCATAATCCATACTAATATTATAAATGCGAAAGTGTGTCTGAGTATACGCTGTCATATAGGCCCACCAACACCTTTTCATCTTTTTATTTTTTTCTAAGCCACAGAAAAATCTGTAATTATTTTCTGACGATAAGGAGACTTATTCCTACCAAGAAACAAAATTTCAGGAATTTAGAAAATTTTCATCCATTCCCCATTGTTCCTGTCTCTTATTTTTTTCTTTCTGGCTTTAATTTATGATTTGTCTCATCTTCTTGTGCACCACTTACTTACTGTGCCATCTCTACTACCCTAAGCTTGTCTGGAAGAGATCGCTTTTTAGCGATAAGACCGCCTCTTGTTTACCATGTCTCATACTGTTTTAGATTTTAGTGTCTGATGTTATTTTCTTTTGGCGTGCAATATATTGTATTGTATTGTTATTAGATATTTATTTCTAATTGGCATTTTGATGTTAATGATTAAATTATATGGTTTAATAATTTTGCAATTTATTTTTAATTGACATTTGTCACCATGATATTTTAAAATGTACACGTCGCGTCAACTTCCAAATATGTGAGATTCAGGTATAATGAACATCTTGAATCCGTGTACCATATATAAAAAAGCGTGAATAAAGCTCATTCATTCATTCATAAATTGTGTCTTCCCCCTACCCCTCTAATTTCTAAAAGGTATGTCCAAAAAAATTACATAAAAAAATCGGATATACCGTTTTTTTTTGAGTTATTGCCAAAAAACTACGCTTCTCAGCAAAATAAAGGAAGTGCCGCGTAAGTACCATGAAGATACACTTTTTTTCTTGTGCATTTTTTATTTTTATCCTCTAAAGTCCGTTTTTTGTACGGCTGCGGAACTCTATATTTGCTACAAACGGCCGTATCTATGAAAATCTAGTGTTAGCCCTACTCCTAAGCCAAATGTACGCGGTGTTCGGACATTTTATATTGGTTCTACTAGAAAAACATAACATTATTCTGTTTATAATATTTGCTGTTATAGCGACAAGAGAAATACACCACCTGTGAAAATTTCCTATGTCTAACTATCACGGTTTATGTAGGCATATTTTAGAAAATTCATTACCACGTGTACAGGTATATACTTAGTCTGGTCATAAGTTCTGACACAAGTATTTTGATCAATAAAATAAAGTAAAATACGTTTTAATTGATATGAACACATGCTTTAGAAGCTTATTTTATGCAGATTCAAGTATAAGTTATTAGAATTTAAAAAATGACGACTTAATGAAATTTCGTGTTTAATCTGACATTTGGCTACGATAAATAGCACAAGCAAACCACTATTTACGTGCATGTTTTGCAGTCAACATTTGATTTCCCGACAAGTTTCTTCCACAGCTATTTCACTCATGATCCTAGTATATTGTTCACTTTTCATAAAAACACGTCATATCTCAGTCAAATAGATTACGTAAAACATGAACTGTGGATGCCGTGTCGCTCAGATCCACTTCAAGTATATCTCAAAATATAGATAAAAGATCATATATAAGCATTTTCTAATTTTGAAGTCTCTCGAGAAACCATCAATCAAATGGAGACTAATATTAACTTTAATTGGTGCGTGATTTTGATGCGTTTTATTTAAGGATATTAAAAAAAAAAGCTGGGCGTGTAATTCCAAAACAATTTGTTTATTGTTTTTAACCCAAAATATTTGTGACAGAACTTATGACCCGACTAGGTACGTGGGCTTTATCTTGGAAGTTAAGTGGGGTGTTGAGAGTAATGTTAATAGTTTTCTAAAGTGCATAGATTACTCGTTGCTGTACTGTACATGCATTCGGATATGATATTTACTTTGGTTTTACGTTTCTGCTTGGCTATTCAACAACGGTTTCTGCTTTGCTTTGTGATTTGGATTTTGGTTTCTTTTTTCAACACCGACTTGCGCTTTGAATTGCCGGACCTTTGTGTTTCCTTTGACCTGGACTGGATTACCTTCTCTCTTTATACGGTAAGTTGTACCCATGTTATTCAAATTTAAATAAAGAAATAAGTAATTTTGTCACTATTGCTAGAATACTCTTAAGATTATTTACAACATGTACTAAAAGTTGTGTGTCTGTAAAAAAACAATTGGTACTTACTTTATCATTTGCACGTCAAATTAAAGCAATCACGAGCTAATGTTTCGTTTACGTATGCTTTTAGTTAAGCACAATTTTTTTTTTCCTATGAAACATTTATTTATATCGTACATAGCTGTTTTTTCTTAGCTAAAAAGCTGCAACACTTTACATATAATACGAAATGAAGTGTTGGATAATCTTTTGTACGAATTACTGCATTCTAAAATTAAAATTTAATAATCATTTCTGTATGGTGCTCGAGCCAAGTAGTAATAATAAACATATTTATTAATAAATGTGTTTAACAATCAGACTATTTTTTTACTCCTCAGTCTGTGGCGATTGCAATGGCGGATAGTACACAGAAAGAAGATATAGCTCAATCATAGATTTGAGATCACCCGGAGATGTTATACAATGCGGCAAGTGGAATTGTAATATGTTCCAAATGTGAAGTGCATTTAAAGGGTATCGACACTGGAAGTCACAGAGGCATCAAGAGTCAAGCCCCCGACAGATTTTGATTATGACCTCGTTTATTTATTCATAATATGCAAAATACCATGGACACGGGTAGAAAATCCTGTTCTTCGACAGTTTTTTTTGTAAAATACATCTGCAAGTGTCAACATAAAGAGAGAACGATTCGAAACTTTAAGAACACATCTGGATAAAGTGATTGCATCAATGATGCAAGCTGTTAAAAATGATATCAAAGACCAGAAGTTGTGATTATCTTTAGATGAAACGACTTACTTTTTAGAAAGATATGTTGTGCATTTTCTGGTAAAACTTTCTAAATAAATTTCGACTTAATCACGCACTGGCCCATCAATAGAAAAAGAACAAAAAACATAAGACGGTTGACGCATGAGAAAATTTTCACGTTGTTTGGTCATCGTTGGTACTTTTCAATAATTTAAAAATTGTGTTTTAATACTGCTAATTGTTCGTTTCTCTAATCATTTTGGCTATTCATATGGACTTTGACTTGCATTACGATTTGGATTAGTGTTATTATCTGGAATCGACGACTTGGCATTATTTAACTGGACTTGAGTTTGCGTGTAAGTGATCATGTTTACTTCACGTGACTACGCAGAAATGCATTACTATTACGGTTATGCTAATGGGAATGCGGCGGAAGCTTCAAGGCTGTACCAGGAACATGTGGAACGAAGAGGCGGGCCTCAACCTGAAACGTTCCCTGACTATCGCATGTTCTGAAGAGTACATAATGCGTATTTGGAAGGTTACATACCGGGTACCAGATCAGGTCGTATGGCCACAATGCCGGATCCTGATGTAGTAGATGCAGTGGTTGAAGAAGTAGAAAGACACCTGTCGACCAGTGTGACAGTTATGGAACGTCGTACCGGACTTTCTAAATCTCAGGTACACCGTACACTACAGAGCATAGGATATCATCCGTTTCACATTAGAAAAGTGCAACAGTTGAAACCGGAAGATTACAATTGGCGAATTGAATTCTGTCAGGAAATGCTGAGGAGACAAGCTGAAAACGAAAACTTTTCTAACCAAATCTTGTGGATGGATGAATCCCACTTTAGACGCAATGGGATTTTTAATATGCACAATTCTCACTCATGGGCAATTGAAAATCCAAATTTAAAAAGGGAATCGACATTCCAAGAACACTTTAGTGTTAACCTTTGGTCTGGCATACTTAACGGTCAGCTAATCGGGCCCTTTCAGCTGCCAGACCGCTTGGGCGGCACTCACTTTTTAAATTTTCTACGCGTCGATCTGCCCCAGCTGTTAGAAGATGTGGACTTGGAGACACGCAGAAGCATAGTACTGCAGTGTGATGGTGCACCATGCCATTTTGCCTTGGACGTAAGAAACTATTTCAATCAAAGATACCCTGAAAGATGGATTGGTCGTTGCGGACGGGGTGACGCCTGCCTTATAGCCTGGCCTCCACGGTCCCCCGACCTAAACCCCATTGTTTTTTTTGTATGGGGATACTACAAAGACCTCGTCTACTCAAGAGAATGCCGCAATTTGGACGAGTTAACCCGGAAATTGAGAGTAGCAGAAGAAACCATTAAAAATAATAGAAGTGCATTCAGACGATTAAAACACAACTTTTTTCCGCGATGTCGCACTTGCATTGAGCAACAGGGGGGCCATTTTGAAAATTTCTTGTAATTAAGCACCTTGTAATTGGTTTTACTTTGTTTGTATTAATCATCAAGTAAATTAAAATTTTGCACTTACCACATTTAGATTTCAATTTTTTGATTGAAACCTTATGAATAATAAAATGAAATTTTCAGGGTAGCTACCTGATAGATAGAGCAAGTTTTTAAAAGCCAAACGGTATTTTTTTTAATGTGATTTTATCTTTTTAAAGCCCCTTGAAGTTGTGAACATATTGGGTAATTTTATCATTCTTGGCATTTAATTTTTTTTTATTCCATTCAAAGATCTAACGATAGTAAATGTTACCATACTGAATTGGCCTATCTATCAGCTTAGCACACAAAAAAAATCAAGCATCTACCGCAATAATTCACGTCACCATAAATAAAAATCTCATCGTACTCGGCGCTATCGCCGAGTACGATGAGATTTTTTATTCACCTATGTGAAAAATTTAAAAAGTCATAACTCCGAAAATACGAAAAATAGCGGAACATACATGGGGGTGATTTAGATAGCCCTCTAGGTCCACTACCTCCCAGCTTCAGTATGTCACTACTTCTTGGGACACCCTGTATATGAGTTCGTAATTAAGTGTCTAAGAGACTTAGCGAACAACTCCGAAACAAAATGCATAACGTTTTACTGTTCAGCTCTGATAGTGGGACACATAAGCAGGCTATATTATTATTATATTATATTATCTGACAGTGTCGCGTACACGTTTTACTGGCTGGACAAATAGTAAAAGAAATCTGTCCTAACATTAAGCATTTTTAACCGACTTCCAAAAAAAGGAGGAGGTTCTCAATTCGACGGAATGTTTTTTTTTTATATACTTGTATGGCTCATGCCTTATACAGATTGACAGAGACAATAAGTAACGTAAACACATTAATAAACAATGTTACAAAAATATTTTTAAAGGCTCCCAACAGAGTTAATTTGTTTTTATAAAAATCCCAAATTTACCCATGTCAATTTTGAAATTATACAAATCGCTATAACAAAATTGCAAAGTAGGGGTAAGATAAGAGGTAAATATTCGATGAAGTGAAGATAGCCTTGGAATGGAATGCAAATAACAAATTGATAAATAATCTCAATCAACTCATGGACAGAAATCCCGATTTTGATGAACTCCGAAAAAAGTGTGAGCAAATGCATAAGGATAGTGACTCTTATAGTCACAAATATGCAACTTTAATATCTGTAGATGTAGAAAGATAATTTTCTATGTACAAATCGATACTTACAGTATCCACAAACAGACTTACTATGTCATATTTGGAAAATCAAAATGTAATTATTTATTTTAATTTTAAGGAAAGTACAAGTGAGTAGATGATAAAGATCGTGCATGAACTTCTTAACCTGTCGGTTAGATGATTCGACGGAGGTTGCACTGGTAGTTGCTGACACGTTAAATAGTTATGTACGAACAAGACCAATGCAGCCTGTATCGAAACATAGAATTGAAGTTAAAGGTACTAAAATAAGTTTATTTGCGACCAACGTGTTTAAATAGAATTTTAGTGTTCAAAACGCGTAGTGTTTAAGGGTTTTATGTTAAACCAGTTCCATAGAACTCTTACTGAATATACAATTTATTAATAAATTAACATAAACGTGTTATAAAGAAACTGTTTTATTATTCAGCTGTGAATAATGTTAATATTCAAAGGTGTTTTCTGCGCATCTAACAATTTAGTTTGAATGTGGCATGGATCTATTACCTCTACGGGCATGCTGGGGTCTAGCTAATTTGATATTATATTTATTCGGTTCTATGTTAAATGCTAAAAGATCTGCTATGGTCAAAATATATTTGTTATATAAATGTTTTAGAAGGTACTTCGGCGTTTCAGAAGGATAGTATTTTATACCAGTGCAAAAATGGTTGTCTGTAAAGTCGGTTTACGAACGATAAATTTACGTATTGACGTCATAAGAAAACCGGCGTCATAATTTTACCAAGACACCTATTTTTGTCTCTCCCTCTCCTCTCTCTCCCCCCTCCCCCCGTATATCTATCCCTCCCATCCTCTCACTCACTCACTCACTCACTCACTCTCCCTCCCTCCCTCTCTCCTTCACTCCCTCCCTAACTCCGTCTTTTCATCCCTCTTCTCTTTATCTCCCTCCCTTGTTTCACTTTAATAATTCATTAATTAACACACAATACACAATCTTTTAGCAAAATTTCAAGTTTCCAAGTCCAGATTCTACATTTCACATACAAAGTTCCATCCCTTGTTTTACCCCCTTACGGGATGAATTTCGAAACATTACTTAATTTCAAACACACAATATTTTTGCGCAATTTCATGTTTCTAAATCCAAAGATTTTACCTTTGACATACA
This sequence comes from Hedya salicella, assembly GCA_905404275.2. Lineage (NCBI taxonomy): Eukaryota > Metazoa > Arthropoda > Insecta > Lepidoptera > Tortricidae > Hedya > Hedya salicella. The sequence continues at coordinate 47,493,052 of FR990096.1, forward strand.
AACTTCTATCCCTTGTTTTACCTCCTTAAGGTATGAGTTTCGTAACCATACACCGGTTTGGCGGGGCAAATCTGTACTGAGGTTTAATAGTGCGAGGACACATTAAACTAATTTTATTAGTTGATATCGATAAAAATGATGTACAACCGTTGGGTAATTTCAAGAATTTGAAGGAAGAAGATAACTACATACACAAAAATAAACTTTTTGCGTAATAAACTTTTTAAATATATAATATCCTTTTCATAATATACAATCAAAATTTTCTCCACATTTTCAGCCTTTAATCTTCGTCGCCTGGGTGACAATATCCATTTTAGCCAACTAAATGACCTTTCTAGGTCAACTGTAGTAATTGGAGCAAATTCAAACACTTTATAGTATTGATGAATTTCTGCTATATGACTCAGTTCTATTTCTTTTCCTGATACCAAATCATTTAATGTTTTTAAAGTTGAAATGCCGACGTTTTTCTCTAACACTGTTTAAAGTTTTTTGTGAATAATTTTGCCCTGAGGATTCAAACGTAATCTTGATATATGTACTTTTAACTTATGGACAATATTCAAACTGGCTTCTAGACTTAAATTTTGTGTTTGTAATTTTTCAATGATACTTGGTATCATGGATAGATTGTTGGCTATCCATTTAAAATCGTTGAGAATGTTTATATCATTCATTGCCCGTTTTGCTTTTAATATACACGTTGATTCTTTGTTACTAAATGTTCGTACGACTTGCTTGATGGCTGGTAAATATTTATGATAGTAAATAGCCGCTTTCATCCATGTTCGCTATCGTATTATCGTCGGCTGTGGTGGCAAAGGAACGTTCGGTAACATTTGGTGAAATATTTTTATTCTTTTAGGTGATTTCAGAAAAACCTTTTTTGTATAAGCAATTAAATTATTTACAGCAGGAAACAATGATCGCACTTGTTCAGCCACCCTATTTACTCCATGTGCCAAACATGTGACGTGTACTAAATTCGGAAAAACCTTTTTCGAATTCTTACCAGCTTTCAGCATGTAGGCTACGCCATCCGTAAGAAGCAACAAAACTTTATCATGTTTGTTGTGGTTACTTCCCCACAACGTCTCTTGGGCATTTTGAATAAGATTTGTTATACTAACATTATTTACTTCCTCTAGACAAACGCTAGATATTATGTGTGGGGTACCTTTTAATTTTCTAATAGTGCTCCAACTATTACATTCCCAATCTGACGCCCATTGGCATCTGTACTTTCGTCTACACTCACATAAATTCTAGAATTTCCTAGTTTAGTCTTAATCTATTTCATCGTCTCCTTATAAGCGATGTCTAATGTCGTTTTTCTCAAAACTGATTCGTTGGGAATATATGTTTCTGAACTATATTTCCCAAATATGCAATCAGATATAAAATTGATGAAAATGGGATTTCCCACCTGGGTCCATGGTATGTTGCAAGCTAAAATAAATTTTAGCAAATCCAGGTTAAATACGTTTTGGTTTTTAGCAACGCTGTTATGCCTTTGGCTTCTTATATGCCTTTGTACGGAAAACTTTTTTCGTGATATATGAATTTTACATTTCTTGCAAAAGTAAGTCGTACCTTTATCATCTATATCTGAATGGTCAGGTTTCCATGAAGATGAATGATCTTTTTTCTTGCGAGGCATTTTTAGCCGCCTTAAGAAACAAAAAAAAAACATTCCGTCGAATTGAGAACCTCCTCCTTTTTTGGAAGTCGGTTAAAAAGGTAGTTTTAATCGATCGGAATGCAAAATAATATTGTAGTACTGGATGAATTATTCAACGATTCAATGGTTGTCAAAAGTGACTCGACACAGCCAATGTCAGATATCGATTGTTTATAGTTGCGATAAGTATAAATGAAAGAGGTTTGCACATAGTTAAACATATTCAAACTTAGCCATTAGTTTAGTTATGATAACGATGATTAAAAAAATATTTTTATCGATGTCGATAAACTTAGTCGATTTTTAATTAATCACTAGCACTGGTACATTTTTGACCCCGCGAAACCGGTGTCTGTTCATAACATCAAGAATAAATGTTACTTGATTTTATACAAACGATCTTTTTTGCGAAATTTCAAGTATCTAAGTCTAAAGATAATACGTTACACATACATAGTTCCATCCCTTGTTTTACCCCCTTAAGGGATGAATATCGAAAGATCAAGAATATAAGTTACTTAATTTTAAATACAATCTTTTTAAGCAATTTCAAGTTTCTAAATCTAAAGATTTTACCTTTGACATACAAACTTCTTCGCACCCACTACAAACATTTCACTTAATGATGCCATTTTACGTAATATTACGTATACGTGAATTTGCGTAGATTGGCGCCTTCGTCTAATATATCCTTCCTGCTCACTCCTATATTGCTAAATGATGACCTCCCTGCCGTCCCTATACTACCCCCCTTCCCCAGTCATGTTAGTACCGCGCCACCCGCACAGTGAGATTGACACTGAAATAGGTTATATATCTCGATGCCGCAACTCGTCGTATTCTGCGCGGGAGCCGTTCTTTAAAACCTTCATGAGCGCTTCAACGGTCTTTGATTCAAAGCCAATTTGCTACAGCTTTAGAAGAAGAATCTTCAGACGTTTGGGATTTTTCTACGGGATCAGATGACGACTACGTCCCTGGGCGTAACGGGTATTCGTCTGAATCGGAAAGTAGTGATACGACTTCTCTCTCTGACGAAGGAACGCCACCGTCACCAGATAGACAGAGAGTTTTGAAGTTTATGTTCAAAATGCCCATCGATTAATTCGTATCAATAATCGTGCTTCCAAAATGCAGCTGATAAAGTTTCGGGAAGGTTTCGTAAAATATTTTATGGGATTATAGCCAACATTTGCTTTTACGAGTACCTTCAGCGTCATTAGAAGGGCCCTCTTCGCTTCGACCGACTGCTACAGTTGTGAGTCAGCCATCGGCCAACGAAGGTGCACGCACGGTTTCCATTGCAAAACTTCCACTATTTGGAAAAGCTTCCACCCACTGCTAAGAAAGCCGTTCCAGCCAAACTAAATTGCTTTGAAACGTAACATACAGATCCTCGTTTGCTTAGATTTTTTTCAGTATTTTGTTTACTCGAGAAAACGTTTTGTTTATGTTAATTTTGTAATAGATAAAAATAACTTTCGGTAATTATTTTTATTTTATTAGTTAAGAGTGCCTGGATGTTGTTAGACAATGACCATTGTTTGCTAAGCTTGCCTAAGAAAACTTGCGATTAGAAACTAAAAAATAATAAAGTAACTTTTTTCTACGTTTTGTTTTTTAGGAGGCCAAAGAACATAACAATGTCCATTGCAAGGTGCCAAATAACCAGAGGTCGGACAAATGGGCGTCATTGCTCGTTGTAACATGGACATGACTCAAAAGTTTGAGTTTGATTGATCAATGAATTAAATTAATTATTGATAATATAATGACAATTGATAAGATTTCAATGTAGTAAAATTAAGATATTATTATACCTTCTTTGATTTCCTTATAGCAAAACAGAACAATCTATTTTTTAACCGACTTCCAAATAAAGGAGGAGGTTCTCTATTCGACGGAATGTTTTTTTTTCACTTTGACTATTTGACCGATTTCAATTTTTTTTTTTTTGTTTTATGGAAGGTACTTATGTAGGTAAATATTGTAGCCATACATATAGCTATTTTGGTATTATTATAAACATAATAAGCATTTGCATTCAGAAAGTGTAAATTGGTGAAGTGGAACTGATGCAGAAGACCACAGAATGCCATTGGAACTCCTCAATGATAAATGATTTACGGGTGGCGACAAAATATCTTGATTAATTTAGCTAAGCAACTTCATAGTCACAAATTTAAATGTTCCTGATGAGAATGGTACCATCGAATTGATTTGATGATGGAGCCGGAAGGTAGGCACCAGATCTATGTAATAAAATAATGTATCCTAGCCGTGTTTGGGCTTGTTCGAATCGTCACGCGATAAACTTTTAACCAACGATTAACTAAAAAGTGTAAAATAAATAAACTTTTTAACAAAAAAATAAAACAGACTCCAAAAAAAACTAAAAAGTAAAAAAATAACGCCATAATTCAGTTTATTCAAATAACTTACAAGTAACCGTTTGTATACTCAATCTATACAGTACATACAATTAATGTTATTTTGGAGTCGGTGCCATCGTGTCACAACTTACTAAAATCGACAATTTTCAATATTTTACACATTCTTTATATGGCACCGACGCCAAAATAAGATTAATTGTATATACTGTATAGACTGAGTATACAAACGGTTACTTGTAAGTAATTTGAAGAAACTGAATTATGGCGTTATTTTTTTACTTTTTAGTTTTTTTTGGAGTCGGTTTTTTTTTTGACATTGACTTTACTACTCTGACATTCATTCCTATTAATGTTATATACATTATATTTACCTTGTGATTCTTTCATAAGCTCTATATCACCAAAAACATAAAACCATAATAAAAAAAGCGATGGCAAATTTTATATTGTCGCCAATTGAATATCATCAATTTACCAGCGAGTTCATGGCGGCGAAAATTGAAGTAAATAGAATATGAAGGAGAAAATGGTACGTGAAAATTACGTTTTATTTACTATCGCTAATCTTAAACAATTCGAATGAAAATTAAATTATATTTTCTCTTATATATAGGCAACAAAGAAACAAGCTTGTGCCGCTGTTATTTCAATTTTAAAGAAATCCCGCACGTTTTTGTGAGTTTGTAATCTAATTCAAATACTATTGAATTTTCATTAAGTGAAATACGATGTATATTGAATAAACTGGAAAGTATTTAAGGTGAAATAGGAATCAGTTTGCAAGGAAAAATGAAAGCAGTACTTAAAAGAAATCCAGATTTTGAAACTGTCATCCAATACATAGAAGGCAAAATAGACTCTGAATCCGATTGGCATGAACGTATTCCTATTAAAGTACTGAAGTTTGCTCCGTTAACTTCAGTAAATTGCGTTTTTCAGCCCATTAGTATATTTTGGATGTAAAAAGGAGTAAATATACCACGGAAAATTTAGAAAAAATACTGTTTATTTACTTTAATAAATCTACACAATAAGAAGTCTGTGTTTTTATTTACAACGTATACAAATAAAATTAGAGGTAAGAAATTAATCAATCAAACTTTTGAGTCATGTCCATGTTATTGCGAGCAATGACGCCCATTTGTCCGACCTCTGCAAATAACACAGATTACCATTTAAAAGCTATGAAAGTCCTACGAAATATTTCATAGTTGGCCTCCACCATTATCTACAACCCACGTAATATTACGTATTGGCACTCAATGGGTTAAGAGGGTAAAACCCTGATAGAAGTTTGTATGTCAAAGGTAAAATCTTTCGATATGGAAACTCAATTTGCGCAAAAACTATATTATAGTAAATACAAGTCGAGATACCCAAGTTCACGCTCGTAGTAATTACAGTCAACTGTACGTACTCGTGCACTAACGTACTAATTACAAGCATTTATCTCAAACAGTTAGTACGATGTTTGTTTTAACACCTTTAACATTGTAAAGGGTTAAGGGATAAGTCCAGGTAGTATAATAAACAAAGGATTAGCGTATAGAACAAATTAGTCACACACAAAGTTAGTAACTTTCTCTAGCCTGGATTAGAAAGGCATAGATACATGAAATAAAATAAATTAATACCAGGGACAACCTTACACAAATCGAACTAGTCCCAAACTAATCAAAGTTATTATAAACTTGTAAAAAAGCAGCCATGTGCGAGTCGGACTCGCCCATGAAGGGTTCCGCAGCCTTTAATACAAAAAAAATGCACTACACATGAAAAAAAATACGTATGAAAAAAAAAAACACTAACAAAAGAGCGTATCTCCCCGGCACTTACGTCCTTAGGCTGAGAAGCGCAGTTTTTTGGCAATAACTTAAAAACGGTATATCCGATCATGTTGAAAACAATTTTCGTTGGAAGTATTTATTAACATTTATATTTGTAAATTTATTCACATTTTTTGAACATACCGTTTTGAAAGTAGAGGGGGGGAGGGGGGGGGGGGGACACAATTTTTGTTACTTTCGGAGCGAATATTTCGGAAAATGTCCACTCAATCAAAAAAAAGTTTTTAGAAACCTCAAAGTGTTCTTAGAAGAACTGTCAAATGATGTGCCACACATTGATATTTGCTGTTTTTTTTTTTTTTTTTTTTCAGTTTCGGTTACATGTATGAAGTGCCTCCCCCTAGTAATATATATATCTTTTATTTAACCATCAAACTAAGTAGCGGTTTACACACCTATGTTCCAAACTTCATCAATGTACATCTTATAGTTTTTGAGTAAAATGCCTGTGACATACAGACGGACAGACAAACAAACAGACCGACAGATATGACAAATCTATAAGGGTTCCGTTTTTGCCATTTTGGCTACAGAACCCTAAAAATGGAACGTCTGTACACTGAAGCTTTTGTCAAAAATGATTAACCGAACTGTTTGGAAATCGTTGAATCAATAAAAAAAGCGGCCAAGTGCGAGTCGGACTCACACATGAAGGGTTCCGCAGCCGTTTATACAAAAAATGCAATACAGATGAAAACAAAAACATACTAATATTATAAATGCGAAAGAGTGTCTGTTACCTCTTCACGCTTCAACCGCTGAACTGATTTAGATTAAATTTGGTATGGAGATAGTTTGAGTCCCGGGGAAGGACATAGGCTATTTTTTATCCCGGAAAAATACTCTTATCCGCGATAAACGAATTTAAGGCGGACGAAGTCGCGGGCAGAAACTAGTACAATATAAAAAAAAACACTAACAAAAGAGCGTATCTCCCCGGCACTTACGTCCTTTTGCTGAGAAGCGCAGTTTTTTTGGCAATAACTTAAAAACGGTATGTCCAATCATGTTGACAACAATTTTCGTTGGAAGTTTAATACAAAAAAAATGCACTACACATGAAAAAAAATACGTATGAAAAAAAAAAACACTAACAAAAGAGCGTATCTCCCCGGCACTTACGTCCTTAGGCTGAGAAGCGCAGTTTTTTGGCAATAACTTAAAAACGGTATATCCGATCATGTTGAAAACAATTTTCGTTGGAAGTATTTATTAACATTTATATTTGTAAATTTATTCACATTTTTTGAACATACCGTTTTGAAAGTAGAGGGGGGGGGGACGGGACACAATTTTTGCTACTTTCGGAGCGAATATTTCGGAAAATGTCCACTCAATCAAAAAAAAGTTTTTAGAAACCTCAAAGTGTTCTTAGAAGAACTGTCAAATGATGTGCCACACATTGATATTTGCTGTTTTTTTTTTTTTTTTTTTCAGTTTCGGTTACATGTATGAAGTGCCTCCCCCTAGTAATATATATATCTTTTATTTAACCATCAAACTAAGTAGCGGTTTACACACCTATGTTCCAAACTTCATCAATGTACATCTTATAGTTTTTGAGTAAAATGCCTGTGACATACAGACGGACAGACAAACAAACAGACCGACAGATATGACAAATCTATAAGGGTTCCGTTTTTGCCATTTTGGCTACAGAACCCTAAAAATGGAACGTCTGTACACTGAAGCTTTTGTCAAAAATGATTAACCGAACTGTTTGGAAATCGTTGAATCAATAAAAAAAGCGGCCAAGTGCGAGTCGGACTCACACATGAAGGGTTCCGCAGCCGTTTATACAAAAAATGCAATACAGATGAAAACAAAAACATACTAATATTATAAATGCGAAAGAGTGTCTGTTACCTCTTCACGCTTCAACCGCTGAACTGATTTAGATTAAATTTGGTATGGAGATAGTTTGAGTCCCGGGGAAGGACATAGGCTATTTTTTATCCCGGAAAAATACTCTTATCCGCGATAAACGAATTTAAGGCGGACGAAGTCGCGGGCAGAAACTAGTACAATATAAAAAAAAACACTAACAAAAGAGCGTATCTCCCCGGCACTTACGTCCTTTTGCTGAGAAGCGCAGTTTTTTTGGCAATAACTTAAAAACGGTATGTCCAATCATGTTGACAACAATTTTCGTTGGAAGTACTTATTAAGCTTTATATTTGTAAATTTTTTCATATTTTTTGAATTTACCGTTTAGAAAATAGATGGGGGGACACAATTTTTGCTACTTTCGTAGCGAATATTTCGGAAAATATTCACTAAACCAATTTTTTTTCGAAACCTCAGTGATTTTAGAATTACTGCCGAAAAATGTGCCACACCGTGATATTTGCTTTTTTTTTTCAGTTTCGGTAACATGTATCGACTGGCCCCCCCTAGAAATATATATATTTTTTATTAAACTATCAAACTAAGTAGCGGTTAACACACGACACCTATGCTCCAAATTTCAACAATGTACATCTTATAGTTTGTGAGTAAAATGCCTGTGACATACTGACGGACAGACAGACAGACATGACGAATCTATAAGGGTTCCGTTTTGCCATTTAGGCTACGGAACCCTAAAAAAGCTATTTCTTTGTGTTTGTATCAGGGATTGGAACCGGTATTTTTTTCATACAAAATATCAGAAAAAACGATTCTTTTTTTTCGTTCAGTTACGAGATTTTCGTATATTTTATTAAAATTCTAGAACTTGAATCAGGTGTTTTGTGATTAATTTTTCTTCTCCTAAATACAGTTTTCAAACATTCCAGAAATAACGTATACTTTAGAAGATCTACAATATACCTGTTCCGATCCCTGGTTTGTATGTGTCGTTGTGGCTTCATCACGTCAAAACGGCTAAACAGATTTAAAATATTTTTGGTACACAGGTGGGTAGCTGGGCATCCACAGACGGTTATAAGATACTTTTTACCCGAATACGCTGAAGAAAGAACGAGGGGATTTATGACTTTTTGAAATAATGAATACATAATTATTCGTAGCAATTCAATCCACTAATAACATATTCACCACTAATTTTTTCGACAATTTTATATACGACAGACAGACCATTCGATAATTTTATTCGTTATTGGCGAATAATTTGGTTATTCGTATTCGTTATTCGAATGACTTTTGCCCATCTCTGCCTTCAACTTAACTTCAGATGTCTTCGCACATGAACTATACCTAAGACTAGACCAGACCGGTAGGTCTACAGAAAGCAACAAGATCTATAGATCCCCAATTGCCTTACGCGTTAAACGCTCGGAATCAAAATTAAGTCTGATGATTCTGTGTGGGCTATGGCAGTTGATACGGATACCAACTGTCAAAACTTCGTTAGGCAATAACCCTCCAAGTCAGGATCAGGTCAGAATATTGCTTAAAATGAACCTTCAATAATATAATAGAGGGAAAAGGAAAAAAGACCTACCTGTTGAGTGCTTGCGAAACTGTTGTTGTCAAACTGAGGATGTTGCTCCATTTGTAACACCAACTCGATGTGCTGATTCATTGAGTCGTTCAGGGTCATACCTGAAAAGTCAAAAAACTAATTGATTCATATGTAAAAAACGAACGCTTTGCGACACTGAAAGCAACTACTATAAGATATTATTGACGACACGTTTGGCTCAGTGGGTTGTACAACGGCCTACGAAGCTGGCGGTTCGGGGTTCGAATCCCGGCCAGGGCAAATGTTTGTGTGATGAGCACGAATGTTTGTTCCTGGGTCTTGGATGTTTTCTATGTATTTAAGTATTATAATTTATCTATATACTATGTATATCGTCGCCTAGTACCCTTAGTACAAGCTTTGCTTAGTTTGGGACTAGATCGATTTGTGTAAGATTGTGAATGAATGATTTATTGCGTATGAATATTGGGTTACATGAGCAGTTGAACATACTTGACAATAGTTGTCGCATATAGCTGATAATTGTAAATTATTTATCTCATATAGCTTATAATTGTACATAACTTTCGCATATAGCATTATAATTTTTATATACCGTAATTTCATACACTTAGCTTAGGAATAAATAAATAGTGTTCGGTCATATATGTGTAACCATTTTATGTTAATTAATTATAAAATTTGTATTGTGTTTAGGATAAGTTAGTATTGTAAGATTATTGTTTGTTGTTGTTTTGTCTCGCTCTAAACCTGTTTATTCAATAAATTATACACTTGACCATACCCCCACTAAGTGTGCGATGGAACGACGGAATATAATGGCGGCCAAGTCCCATACGATTCATTCCATCTCAGACTACTCACACTCTACACAGTTTTTTAAATAAGAGTTATTATTTACATCATCCCTCTGGTATCCTGGTAACCTGGTTCCTGGTAATTCCCGGTAACTGCCTGCTATAGCCCGCACCTAACAGTGGTCCTTCGGCGTCGGATCAAGAAAGAAGATCAACGACAAATCAAGTGGACTTCGGGCAGAAGAAAGAAAAAAGAAACAAGTACGTGCTTGAAGGTCACTCGGCTCAGGTTAGGGACCAAAGTGCCAGGGGCCTTTCGCGGAAGGACGGATTACGTTGAGCTCGCTCCGTTTGAAGTCTAGGCCGAACACGTTGAGCTCGCTCCGTGGGGTGTCTGGCAACTTTCGTTGCATATGTCGCATGGTCGACATCATCACACTGCTTTCAAACGCCCTGGCCATAGCACTTAGGCCTTGGCGGGAGATTCAGTGCACCGAGGGATCCACGCCATCGAGTTAAGTCTGTAGGGATCAGGCCCGTAGACGTTGCACTCAGTGGCGTCTACGAATAGGTGTTAGGTAGGTAAGGTTAGGGAACCCCACGTGCGCCAGCAAGAAGATGTCGGAACAAGGAAGATCGCTGCGGTCACGCAAGCCGCGCGATACCACATCTGCCGCACCGGGAGGGTATCAACACCGACCCACACCAATGCCGTCCAATGAAGGAAGCGACGGCACCAGTAGCAACCGTGATCAGAGTAGGGAACCGCGTCCGCTCAGTAGGGAACCGCGCCCGCAGGATAGGGAACCGCGCGCGCACAGTAGGGACCCGCGAGCGAATAGGGAAACGCGAGTGAACGTAGCAGAGATCGCGCATCTCTCCGCGAGATAGAACCGCGTCACAATAGGGAACGCGACACCAAACTTTTGAAATTAATGGCCGAACTGGAAGTTTGTGAAGCCAAGCTCGAACTCGCTCGTAAGGAGGCCGATACCGCTGAGTGTAAGCTGCAGATCGCCCAGTGTAGGGTGCGATCTAACAGCGGTGGTACGACCTCTGACGTTGATGAAAACGACCGAGTCCGTAGCTGGGTAAGACAACAGTCGATACGAAAGTCTGGCGCCGAAGAGGTTAAATGTCCCCCGCGACCGGAACAACTGCGGAATCGTTCTATGCCAGTACACGCGTTAGAGAACCCCCATACGTACGCTACAATAATTCAACAGCCCGCGCCGGAATTGCCCCATTTCGACGGAAATATTACCGAATGGATAGCTTTCCGCGCCGAATTCGAAGACACCGCGCCCATGTTCAGCTCGGTGAACAACGTCAGTCGCATTTCTGTTCTCGGTGAACAACGTGCGTTAAAAGGCGAGGCGCGCACCGCGGTCAAATCGATCATGTATACGGTTCAGGACCCCTACGAAATAATGGAGGCTCTTGAGAGACATTTCGGGGATCCAGAGGAAATCGTTTTAACCGAAAATCATAACGTAAAACGGATGCCTCGATTGGCAGAGGATAATTCAAATATAGTCAGTTTTGCCGCACACGTCGCGAACGAGGTGGCCACAATCAAATCGTTACGACAGGATAAATATTTGCACGCGCCCGAGCTCGTAAATAAAATCATAGATAAATTAAATATCCTCGTGCGTTACGAGTGGTCAAAATATAAACAAGCAAATATGGATTTGCCGGATTTAATTGCGATGTCGATTTTCCTGAATGAAATAGGTTACGCCGCGAAACGGACGACACGCTCAAAATCTTTTAAACCACGAAATATGGTGAACGCGGTTTACAACGACCCAGGTCCCGCGCGCCAGGCTGGCACTAGGCCACGCCCCCTACCGTACAGAAACGAGTGTGACAGCGATTCAGATAGCGATTTCGATGATCGGCCAAATAGATACGATAATCGGCCACGCACGGTAGCGCAAATAAAGTATCGGGAAAATAAAAAGCCAAATAATTTTAAGCCTCGACAACCGCCGCCGCCGCCGCAGTATCGAGAATCGTGTCGATCAAAATGCGCAATTTGTGATAGCTCTAACGAACATAAAGTCGGCTCGTGTACCAAATTTCTGTCGGCATCGATCGCGGAACGTTGGGAAATGGCGAAAAACGCGAAAATCTGTTTCCGCTGTCTGAACTCTGCGCATAGACGGACAACTAAATGTAAATATGTACCGTGCGGGGTAAACCAATGCGAGGCCGGGCATCATAAATTGCTACATGGATTAAATTCCGTAACCGTCGCCGCGGCAACACGCAGTAACTCGGGCCACGTTAACGCTATAAACTGCGCCAATACTTTTCTCAAGGTTATCCCGATAGAAGTGTCAGGCCCTTCAGGCACCAGACTCACGCGCTTCTAGACGATGGGAGCACGATGACTCTCATCGAGCGTGAAACAGCCGATAGGGTAGCGCCGCGCACGGCAGGAGAAACGCTCGCTATAGAGGGTATAGGCGGTCACGTGATCAATGATACGGAATCATGTAGATTGAAATTAAATGTTCGCGGTCTGTGTAGTCGGAACATGGAAACTATCAACGCGTATACAGTAAACAAACTAAGCATCGCGCCGCAGGCAGTGCCGCGCGAAATTGTAGGTCAATGCGATCATTTAACGGATATTTTAGACGAATTGTGCTATGAACGCGCGACACCAACTATCCTTATCGGACAGGATAATTGGCACCTAATAGTTTCGTTGCAAACGTTGAGCGGTAATAAAAATCATCCAGCAGCAAGCCTCACGAAGCTCGGCTGGGTTTTACATGGTCAATATTTAACCAGTCCTAGCTCTGGTAAACCACTGGTAACCCAAAACCGGCGAAGATGAGGCCCTGACTTTGATGAAAAAGCATTTCGACATAGAATCGTTAGGCGTACAAAGCAAATTACCGCGAGACGACCCAGATAAACGTGCATTGAACCTATTAGACGCCACGTGCGAAAAAATAAGACACGCCCGTTGTAAAAGACACGCCCGTTGTAACGGGCGGGGAAGAAAACCGCCAAAAAGGGCTCTGCCCTGTTATGGCATCCCCACACCAGAGAGGTGTGAGAAGACAACCATTGATTGATTGATACGATTCATTCCATCTCAGACTACTCACACTCTACACAGTTTTTTAAATAGGAGTTATTATTTACATCATCCCTCTGGTATCCTGGTAACCTGGTTCCTGGTAATTCCCGGTAACGAAGCTCTCGTGCCTGCTATAGCCCGCACCTAACAATAGTTTCACCAAGATTCTACCTTTGCAGGTGTACACGCACTTAGTACTAATTTTTAGAAAGAAATATTAATTAGAGAACAAATTATCTTACATCATTATTAGCGAATATAAGTCAAACAGATGTTAAAAAATAAGTCTAAAATATTCCAGTATTACAAAATTTCAAATATCAAAATTACAATACCTAAATTAATTTATTTTGCACAATATTTTAAATAAAATAAATATATTTCAAATGAAATAACAATTCAAATATATATATTATTCTAAGAATTCCTTAATATTATAAAAAAAATTCAGGAAGCCATAATTTTGAACAATTCTTAAAAGACTTAATACCATCATTGTCTTTGAGCTCTTTAGGCAATTTATTAAAAATCATGATGCACATCACAAATTAATTTTTTTCTGAAGCAGCTAACGAAACTGGTGGCTTGTATAATGTGTGCACATACTGCAATCTGACCCTTTTAGTGCACAAATCCTGCTTGTGTTGGAAAAGATATTTGTATTTATGTACAAAAAGACAGACCTCTAATATGTACAAACACGGTACTGTCAGTAAGTGGAGTTTTTTGAAAAATGGACGGCATGAGTATGATTGTCTGAGATTGAAAATAGCTCGGATACAGCGCTTTTGGGCCAGAACTGCCAGAAGTACATCCCTGATATATATATATATATATATATATATATGTATGTATGTATAGTTATGTATAATATGCAAAATGATTACTTTAAGAATACCTTTCAGCATACTTCGGGTTTAATTTGTTTAAGAAGCCCAAACAATAACTTAGGCTGGTTTAGCAGTGACACTTTCCTACAAAACGATACTAAACACCCAGAAGCCTGTGGTCCGCGAGTAGACGACTGTAGAAGTGGTCTTTGATATTCATTATTTGTGCACATGTAATTTTACTAATATCAAGGACCAATAAAACAAGAGTACTGACAATCTCCATACAAAAAGTCGTTCCCCGATATGTACAAGGCCATGTATGTATAAAAATTATTATTTACAATAACTCAACTTTGCAAGTGTCGCACATTATTTAAATGTTATGATTTATTAGATATTGGCTGTTCACGAACGAATTGTTTCTGCACTAAGTTTATGTGTACAATTTTAATAGTATTTGATGCAACTAGTGTATTAGAAGGGTTCTAAAACGCGAGTGACGTGGGTTGCGATGCGAGCCTTGGCGGGCATCGCAAGTAAATACGCCCCGAGCGTTACAGCGATACACCGTTGCATACAATACTTTTTCTACGACTGACCGGTACAGCTTCTTTCGAACGCCTTCCATATCAGCCTTTACGGAGCTTTTTTTAACTTTTCTGGCTGCAGCATTCCATTTCTTGCGGAAGTCATTTATATTTTTGGCCACTTTACCCGTCTTTCTTAAAATTCCCTTAGCTTGAGCCCAATAATGCTCGATTGGGCGGCATTGTGGGACGATTGGTGGGTTCAGTTCCTTGGGTATATAATGGATATGATTTTCCTTGAGGAAATTTGTCGTGTCCTAAGCGTAGTGCGTATCGCGGGTACAATTACCAATCAGATAAAGAGCAGATAAAACAGAATGTCTATTTGGTAGAAACGGACGTATTCTGCCTACAGCTACTAAACATCTAAGAAGCTCTTTACATGTGGAGAGTTTTCTCTAGAAAAGATCAATAAAAATACAGCCGCAAAGGGGTATGGGTTTAAACTGTTGTCATATGTTTCCATCTGTTTAGTTAACAAGTTTATACATAGGAAATAAGTAAATTTAATGATCTTTTAACGTCTTTTTTTAACAATTTTAACAATATATACGTACTTGTGTGAAGATAACTGTTATCGTCTACTAATTAAACGCTAACCTACTTAGAAGAAAGTCTATTTAAAAAATAAGAAAACAACGTGTGTAATTTTTACTAACGTGTATTTTTCACATGTATTATTTGGTTTTCGTAATAGATTACAAAGATTTTTTCTATATTTTCCACAGTCAATTTGCGGCGTCTAGCAGTAAATATCCATTTTAATTGACTAAATGATCTTTCAACATCAACTGTTGTTGTAGGTGCATACTTCAAACGATGGAAATAATCTAGAGTAGTGTGACAAACTCGTAATGATGATTTAAGTATTATCTCCTTCCCTTGTATCAATTCATTTTTTTATGTCAAACCCAGTATTTGTCTCAAGACATGTTTCAGCTTCTTAAATATTCTTTTTCCATTAGCACTCAAATTTTATTTCGATATATGCTTGTATGTTTTTTGAACGATGGCTAAACTTTCACTGAGACATATATTCGAAAACTGCAATTTGTTTATAGCGTCTGGAAGTACCTGAAGATATTTCGCTATAAAATTTAACTCATTCCGAATTTTCGCACTGCGAAATGCTTTTTTTGCCTTTGTGATACATGCTGCGTCAGAATCACGAAATGTGTCCACAATGCCTTTTATTTCCTCGAAATACTTGTTATAGTATGTCGCAGCCTCAATCCACGTTCCCCAACGAATAATCGTTGGATTTGGAGGTAAGGGTATTCCATTAACCATTTCTTTAAATGTTTTTATTCTTTTTGGCAATTTTCGAAAAACTTTTTTTACATTTGATATTAATTTATTCACTTCTAGAAAAAGAACGCGAACTTGATCAGCAACTCTGTTAAGACCATGAGCTAAACATGTAACATAGAGAAGGTTTGGGTTTTTTTTTTTTCAATGATCTACCAGCTTTTTCATGTACCCTACACCATCAGTTAATAATAACAACACTTTCTCATGTTTATTGTGGTCGGGACCCCACAAATTATCCAGTGCATTGTTGACGGTATCCGTTATACTTATATTGTTAGTTTGTTCCCATTTTTTGCTTGACAATACATGTGGAGTTCCGACTGCATCTTCAAGCAATGCACCGACTATCACATTAGCAATTTGACGACCCCTGGCATCTGTTGTTTCATCAACACTCACATAAATAAAAGCATTTTCTAACTCCTTTTTAATTTTTTGCATTTGTTCGTTGTATATTTGGTTTACGTAATTCTGTCTCAACAAACATTCCGAAGGGACCTCCTCAGTTTTTTCGAACTTTCCAGAGACGCAGTTATTGATAAGATTTTTGAATATGGGATTTTCTAACTGAGACCATGGTATATTACAGCTTACCATAAATTTGGTCAATTCCATCCTAAAATCTTTTTTGACGGATGTATGCTTTTCCGAGTTGAAATGTCGTTCCATAGAAGCTTTTCTCTTGGGGAAACTAACATTGCACTTAGTGCAATATAATTTTGTATCGCGAGCCTGTCATTCAGGATAATCCTTTGTCCACAACTCCACAAATTCATCGCACGTTTTTTTCCTTCGCGGCATTTTAAAAGCACTCGGCAATAAATATATTACACACAGTTATCAGGATAATTGATAATGTACTGACTAACAAATGACAATGTCAAATAGGAAAAAATATTAAAGAGTTTGCATTGCGACTGCATAGTTAATCTATTTAAGTTGTATTGGTACTCAAGTCAAGTATGGAGGTTGGGTATTAGAAATACCTAATGTGTGATACATTTTAAACTCGTAGGAGTAGGCATAGATGTTCCTCAAAATGAGTTTCGCGTCTGTTATTGCTTGTTTTTCATAATCTTTCTGTACTGTCAAATCGTTTTTTTACCCGCGATAACGACGTATGTTCATCACAAATGGCAGCAACCGCTTTTTAAGGCATTCTTTTATGTAAATTTCTCTGTTGATGGTACCTTTTGTGACAAAAAATGGAGCTTTTGTCGCCACATTCACAGATAGCTTGCCATACGAGAAATGTTTCGTCGAATTTCCCAATCTTAACGGTTGTTTCAGACTCGGGAAGAGTTTTTCCTTTACCTGCCGTGTAGTATTGTGGACAAGGAAGCGTTGTAAGATCAGTTTTGTTATAAGTTTCGTCGTCAATGATTTTGTTGTGGCAAGGAAATCGTATAGTTTTCGAGCTCGGCTTTTAATAACAGAACGATGCGTTTCGGTCCTTTATTCCCACTAGTTCTGTTGATCAGTTCTGTTGACAGAACTACTGGGATTTTTTGTCCCATTAGTTCTGTCGATGAGGAGTTCTGTTTAACAGTTCTGTTGACAGAATTACTGGGATATGCGGTTCCCATTAGTCCTGTTGATGAAATTTCCATTTGTTTTATCAAACTCGAAGCCTAATGTTCTACAGAGTTTACACGACTTACCTACATTAATTTAGAATTTGTCATGCATTGTTTTATTTTTTAAATAAAAAAACTAGTATGTACATGTCTATTTTACAACTATTATGACTGTGTATATTTAACGGAGTTTTTCCATAAACATGGGTACATTTATCAATCCATTTATAAGCTGGCTTTGGCAAGCCAATATGAATTCGTCATTTTCAATTTGGTAGTTTTTTCGTTTTTTTCCCTTACCATCTTCACTGACGGTGATGATTCGCACCGAAAAATAAGAAACATCCTGTTCTAAATTTGTAAGAAATTGAAATACTGTGGCTGGTCTATTTTTAAATGTCTCATTTATAGCTCGGTGCCAACCTTCAGCGAAATTGGTTGTTCGATGACGACGGCCAAAGGTAGACCACGACTGTACACGTGTTGGTGTCATCCAAAATTTCATGTAACGGATAAATTTGTCCAAATTAAACCGATTACTGTAATCAGAAAGTTGGGATTTTACATATTCCCATCCTTCCACGATATAATATTCCGGTAAATGTGGTAATACACAACACAGTTGCACAATTGTACGGTGACGTTTACCTCTTAGATTAAGTTGCTTGGCTTTACGCCATAATTTATTGGTAAAATGGTAGTAACATCCCTGGTGTTGGGCACCTGGAAAGAAGTTACTAATAGCTTGGATGGTCGCTTCTTCAAAATCTGTTATGAATACCTGTGGATTCCAGCCTCTTATCTGCGATTTAATTATACGAAACAAATTGATGTAAGTTTCTTTCTTTTTGTCACTGAGTAGGGCATATATCAGTGGAATGATGTTAATCGTACTTTTTGTACTACCAGCATCTCCATGTATGGTATAGACCTGTACAAAAGGTTTTGGGCAAATTTTAAACGTTCCGTCACTTAAAAAAGTTCTCAGATTCGGAATGAGGGCTCTTGCCTCTTGGGAACAAAATACTAAAATGCGGGAGCCACCATCGACAGGATTATAATCTGCCAGCAAAAACTCACTAAATTTAGGGGGCAGTACCACGGCTTCAACGTTATCGGTCAGATAGCTCATTTATAGTAATCCGTTTTCTTTATTTTTTATTCCGTAAAATCCAGACTTTTACGACTCGAAAGAAGGAATTGATGTTACCAAATTTATTCCGGAATCTTTTAATTCAGTGACGGTTTTTTTATACACTGCAGGAACGGTGTCTGCACCTTTGATCATTTCTTGTACACTTTTATTAATAATGATGTTCATCATTTGTCTATTCTGATCAGGTGAACATGTTTCATTATGATTCTTTCTTTTTACGATTACATTCTCATCCTGAAACATAAAAAATCTCTAGATACAATTTGTTTTATCTGAAGTACAAACAAACTGGAATATTATTCAATAAGCAGATGAAAAAGATCCTGATGCCTTTGAAAGTACTCACTTCAGATGTGGTCACCGTTCCACTACATTTGTTTTTTTTGTAAGCTGCACATCTCCATAGCAGTTGCTTACTTTTTTCGTAAACAGATAAGCGGTAATATTCGTGGCCGTTTTCTAATAGAACACGCCCGCGGCCACGTTTTATAATTTGAAATTGGTCCATAATAATTATTGTTTATTATAAATAATAATGGTGTTTAAACGAACTGATTTTTAATCAATCTTATCTAGGTATTAACTGACACCTTATCATTGTCATTCATAATTTTGTCATCACTATGAAGTGGCCAGTAAATAGGTACGTGTAAACTCTGTAGGCTTCGAGTTTGACAAAACAAATGGAAATTTCATCAACAGGACTAATGGGTACCGCATATCCCAGTAGTTCTGTCAACAGAACTGTCAAAGAGAACTCCTCATCGTCAGAACTAATGGGACAAAAAATCCCAGTAGTTCTGTCAACAGAACTAGTGGGAATAAAGGGTTTCGGTCACTTCTGCCGTCTTAACTTACAAATGAAAGTCGAAATTTACAGTTATTTTTCGGTACAGGCTTTACCTACTATTAAATAAAACATAATTAGGGTATGTATGTACAGTTTGTTTATTTATGGAAACAATAGATACTTTATCTGTTTAAGTACAATATTTAATTAGAAAAAAGAAAGAAGAAAGAAATAAATTATTTATTTAGCGTTTATTGTCTTTTCAATAGTAACTTGGAACTTAAAAAGTTAGAATTTTTGGTGGGAACTCAAATATGACAACATTTGTCTATGGTTTGTTATTTTTTTAATTTGTTTGCACTGGCCAGTAATGCCAAATATCTAGTTTAATAAAAATATCTTAAATGAATAAAAGAAGATAACAGTGTAAGGGAACAAAAAATGCCCCTGACGGTATTAGCCAATGGATATATCCTACGTATTGGTCATAATGCTAGTTATTAATCTGTCAAGTTTTATGTCATAATTATTGACAGTTCTCCACTAGACGGAGCATGTAGGAAGACTCGGGTTCACCATGCTTCTGTGTATTTGAACTTGTATAAGATCGCACGGCCGGCCACTCGTTTAGTAACCTCCATGCTTACGACTTGTGCGTGCGGGAATTTAAAAAAAAGCAAATAAAATTGAATTCCCGACCAAAAATGGTAACTTGGTGCGTAATATGGTGTGGGAAGTATAGCATATCATCCAATTATAAAAAAAAGATGGTATTTTCCAAAAGTAAATCAAATTCAATGTTCATAACGTAAATTAAACAGTGGCTGCAAGTCCATTTTACACTGGACATTAAGAAGTAGTGAAATATGTCTGTCCCTTTTGATTAAATGAAAAACACAATTATGCTATTCCTTTCTAACGGAAGCACGTGTAGCGCAAGTGAAGTGCCCCAGTTAGTTTCGGTGTGTAATTGTGTATCGAACAAAATAATACGGAAAGGCATTGCGATACAAGGAAGTATTATGAAGTTTTTATTTGAAACTTTAGTTTGAGAGTAGTCATTTCGTAGAATGAAATATTTAGTTTTTTAGTTGGCTACTTTAAGTTAAGTTTATTTGTGAAATATGATGATTATGACTGCTTACAATTAAATAAATGAACGCTATCTACGCTTCTGACATAAATTGAGACAAACAGATAGTCCCCTAAGTTTATAGTATATAGACAGGCAGACTGACAGGACCTGATGGATTTAGGAGCAGTATGAGGGATCTCGGGAGTTGGTTTGAGATAGAGTAATGTTGTTTGGGCTCTTTCGAATCCTCTTGGCAAGCAGTTAGCTCCAGTTTCGCAAGATGGACATGATTATGGAGTTGGAGGAAGTACTAGAGACCTCGGTGTTGGTTTGATATAGAATTATGCTATTTAGATTTTTTGAATTCTCTTAAAGCAGTTAGCACCAGTCACAAGATGGACCTGATGATGGACTTGAAGGAAGTATAAGGGATCTCAGAGTTGGTTTGAAATACAGTTATTGTTGTTGTTTGGGCTCTTTCAAATCCTATTGGCAAGCAGCTTTTATTTTGATGAAGTCATACTTTAAAGAATTTTCCTGTTGCAACATATAATTTCCATGTCACTAATCTGTTGGCTGGTGCACATAAAACACCGTGAATAGTCAGGATTTGCTCCAACATTATAATAAGCCTCGTGTTCAAAAATGACATTAAAATGGGTTATTATAAAATCCTCTACATGTGTGCAGCCTGCTGTAATTTTTTGTTTAGCTTTAATGATAATCAATCACATTGTTAATTGATGATAGATTAGATAATAGTGTAAATTACTGATGAAATAGATGTCGAGTACAATACTTTGCATTGATAATCATTTTGCCTGTAGTGAGTATATGTCCCATCACTTCGAATCCGAACGTTCTTGAAACAGCCAATGGCAGCGCTCGAACCGGACACGCCGCGCCTCAATCATGCCCCTTAACGCGGTCCGAGGTGGCACATTTTTTATTTTAAAGATTAGCTATCTAGTGGGGATGATCTGTGATTTATAATGAAAAGAAATATGGTCGTTACTTATCAGCAAAATTATATTTTAGTCAAAATTTAAAATGGTCAAACCAACACGTGTTACCAAATGTTTGCCTAAAAAATAACTATCGATTTTCTCCTTGCACTAGGTACAGATGTAGTGAATAATCATTTCCCATCATATTTTCTCGCAAATATTTGTAGTCGTCTTACTACTTCAATCACACTCAGTACCCATCAAGACAACGTAGGCGACGGTCGCATTGCTAGACGAAGTATCGAATATAAAGTGGCTTATACCACAGGATTTATTTAAGTTAGTATTAAGTCGTTTTCAACACGCTTTTATTAGGTCGACCTGTATGTAACTAACTGATGATAATGGAATCTAAGGTAACTAATTTAACCATCTTCCAAAGATCGTAGCGTCATGAAAATTGGCAGCTGTATGTAGTTCTGATGACAATACAACAATATGGTACTGTCCAACTGATCTGATGATGGAGCCGGAAGATATGAACTGGAACTTCATGATGGAACATCGTATCATAGCTGTGTTTGGATTTGTTAGAAAAGTCTTGTAAAGCGTGTTTTTCTAGTGTTTTTTAAATTATTATTTTATTAATAGTCATGTTAGCAACATAATATATTTTGTATGGGTATACAAACTTCATGCTATTAATACTAATATATGACTAAGATCTTGTTTGTATCCATGCAACGGTTCATATCCCTCTTCCATCTCGACCACCATCGTATCCACACGTCCATGTTTTGTTTTAATACATAATTTACGAATATTCTCCTGGATTTTTTTTATTCGTCGTCCCCCACAAAACAATATACGTCGTATAAGTCTTGACTTGTAACTAATTAGTCGTGCGACGAATATGACATAGTAAACTGGTCTTAGCAACGTTGGGGAGAGTAAACTATACGACGTTATATTACAGTCTTAGCTAAAACGTTTATACGACAACGCAATAGTCATGTCGCAATACTCACGTTATAGTCCAATAAACGTTTTTTATTTACGAAATCATGTCTTTTGAAAACTTTTATATGACATTTATATAACGTGGATGTTGTATAGACGTTTTCTCAGTGACGTTTATATAACAATCAATAACTTGTTTTACCGCGGTCAATTAAAGGCTCTTAAATTACTTTGTTGTTTATTGACGACTCAAATATAACCTTTATATTACTGATGTACGTTTAATGTCAAATATTAATGTTAAATTCGACGAAGAATAGTCCAGGACCAAAGTGCAATTTTTTCAACCAAATATTACGATTATAATGGTTAATATTGGCAGGTTTTTTAAGAATAGACCAGGACCAAAGTGCAATTTTTTCAACCAAATATAATCATGTGAAGGATACTATAGGCAAGTGGTAGGTATAAAATAAAATAAGAAAACTTTGTGTTCACGTCACGTTTATTTAAAACTAACTTCTGCCCGCGACTTCGTCCGGCTTAAATTCATTTATCGCGGATAAGGGTATTTTCCGGAATAAAAAGTAGCCTATGTCCTTCCTCCTGGACTCAAACTATCTCCATACCAAATTTCATTCCAATCAGTTAAGCGATTTAAGCGTGAAGATGTAACAGACACAGAGACAGACAGACACACTTTTGCATTTATATATTAGTATGGAAGTAAGGATACACTAAGTTACAAATTACACACAGAAAAATACTTTCGTCGATTACGAGAGGTTCGGAAGGCCTTGTTATTTGTTTTCAAAGTAAAATAGATCCCCATTGTAATAAATAGCTTTTGCAAACAAATTCTAGGAATGCATGGACAAGGAAGCAAGAATTCTATTTCTTACATTTGGTTAAAAATTAAAAAACCAATTTTACAATTCATGCGATCTTTTCCAAAAGTTCGATATTAGTTACTTGAAATTCGTTGCGTTTTATCATTAATTAATATTTCTTACCGTTCCCCTTGTGATGGTATCAGAAATAACGATATTGCTGGATTTGATGAACTGTTGAGGCAGCCAAAAACAGAACAATACTTTTTTACCATTATTCACTATAATTTTCAGGTCCTTGTGCTGGTAAATCTAATACTCACTTTAAATTAGTTACAGTATTTATTTACAACATTACACTATTTACAACTATATATACAGAAACCGTAGATACACGAACGGATACACGTGGCTGTGCGAGCGAACGGAAAAAACGTACCGTACCGCGGCAGCGCCGGCGGCGGCAGTGGCTAGCGCAGCCCGTCAAACGCTTCCTTAATTCCACCTTATTATAACGCACACGCGTGAGCGCAAGCGCGTGCTACCGACACGCACACATATAAGCCGCACGATGTACCTTTGTTTGCAGTGAGCTTACTCGTTGTACTCTGGCAAAACTAAGGGAGCAGCGACTGGAATGTCTTCGACACCCACCATACTCCCCGGATCTTGCTCCAACTGATTACCATTTTTTCGGAATTTGGATAACTTCATGAAAGGAAAAAAAATCATTCTCGCGAGGCTGTCCATACGGCTTTCAAAGATTTTATTGATTCTCGCTCACACAAAAGCGGTCATCCAAATTTTATGGCTTCATTAGGTGGAAGTATCTAATATAAACATAAGACTAAAACTCCCGAGTAGTAATTATGCATAATACTGAAGTAGTGATTTTTTTTTTCAACATTTCTATGGATTTCCTGAAATATCATAGAAATTAATTTAACTTGAAAATAACCCAGTCTTGTGTAATAATTCATGAATCTTTAGGTTAAACTATTGTCCGGGATAATTTGGAAAAAAACTCAGGACTTTATTTCAAATATTAACTGAGTTCTGAATAATTTTGTTTTAATATTTCTATGGCAACATAGTAATGAATTAGGATTCCATTGCACGATTATTTGTTTAATTGAGACGGTCTTAGCCTCTTCCATAAAAATTAAACAGATATTCCAAAGGACCTTCGAGATATTGCACTGTCAATATTTTGAAGCTAGGGTTGTCAGTTACTATAAAGTAATACATTAAAAAAATTATTATTTTACGGTGCATGTAGCAATCCATACGTGTAAATAAAACTAACTATATCATGATATAATGCGATAAGATTCGATGTTTTTTAGGATTCCGTACCTCAAAAGGAAAATTTGTTCAATTTTTTCAATATAACATAATACATGTAACATTTTCCAATAAAGATTATTATATGGTACAAGGAAGGGGTCCGCCCTCGTTAGGTTTATACTAAAACCCTGTGCCAATACATAATGCTCCAAGGAATGGGGGTGAGGCACCATGGAGCCGCAAAAGACCCATGGTACCACTTTGCCTCAACAGGAACTTACCGGCCTGTTGTGGGATGTCTGTCCGGGCTCCGACTGGCTGTCTTAATGCTAGGAGAGCATGAGGGCGCCAACCCTCACGCTGGTACACGAGTGGTAAGAGAACCTGTGGATAGCGCCACAGACGGTGTTCTTCGTCCTCCGGAAATATCCGCAAATAGGCAAGGAGAAACGTATCGTCCATCAGCAAAGATCCAGCTATATTCAGGGTTTGCTTAGATTAGAAGT
The DNA here is from genome assembly GCA_905404275.2 of Hedya salicella. Taxonomy (NCBI): domain Eukaryota; kingdom Metazoa; phylum Arthropoda; class Insecta; order Lepidoptera; family Tortricidae; genus Hedya; species Hedya salicella. Next base: position 47,518,159 of record FR990096.1, read on the forward strand.
GCTCGACCCTCAAATTGACAGGAAATATAAAAATTTTGTCAAAAAGTTTACATCTAAGTGTGAAACACTTTACAAACAGTTTAAATATAATATGCCTTACTTTATAAAAAAACACAAAACGTGGCGGCTCAACGATGATGCAAAACTAGACTTTCAAAAAGTAATAGATTCAGATTTTAACACGGTACGGTCTTCTAATCGCCTTGCATGTTCTGAGGTTAACACAGAGGTGGACCCAAGTAGTAGGGAATACGATATTTTTATAACAAAAATTTATCCCACTGCTCATCCGATTTCAGACGCAAGGACAGATCCACAAACCGATCCTAGTAGTAGGGAATATAAATTTCCTATTTCAAGTAGTTCCCCTGCTACACATCCGATTTCAGATACAAGCGCTGATCCACTACCCGGCCCGAGTAGTAGAAAAGATAACATCTCTGTATCAAGTACTTCACCTACTACACATCGGATTTCAGATACAAGCACTGATCCACAACCCCGCCCAAGTAGGGAGTATACCATCCCTATATTAAGTACTTCCCCTACTACACATCCGATTTCAGACGCGAATCCTGATCTACAACCCGCCTCTAGTAGTGAACATAATCTGCCGAAACCAGGCTTTTATTCGTGTCACATTCAAATTCAACGGATATGATGCTGAATATACAGAAACATTAAGAAGCGAAAATATATAAATATGTATTATTTGTAAATATCATGTAAATAAATTAAATATTCTTGTTAGTGACAACCCTAATTTCAGAATTATCAGAAAAACTTTGAAACAGAATTTTTCAGAGGTCATCAGTCAGTTAAGCTTGATTTTTTTCTTCAGGGAAAGAGCACAATCAATACAATCATTTCATGTTAAAATTAAATCCAAATACTAGTAAAATAAGTGTAAATAAATAAATAAATAAAATTTATAAAAATACATTTTCCTCAATTTTCTTAATACTTAGAGCTGTGCTACTTTTTATATGTACTGCTTGTAGTTAGAATTATTTGATATTGCCAGGAGCAATACGATTGAATGATTTAAAAAATGGAAAGAAATAAATTTTAGAATTTCATATTTTTTCACATTTTATTTTTTATTTTGAATTGTGTGCGTTATTGCCACTCCGGAGTTTTCGTCTATATTTTTGTTAAATAATTCCATCAAATGAAAATATAAAATAGGGATGACCGCTTTTGAGGTCAAATATCATACTGTGAACCGGCGTGGATTGGCACCTCGCGTCGCGTCAATGTTGTTAGTCAGTACTGTCAGTAGTCGTGAATGCCGTGCCTGGTGTGTGTGTATTGCGCAAAATGGCGAGTGACATAAGTATTAAATAAAAACTATTTTCTCCAACTTGCTCGGAAATAATCCCATTAACGTAGTAAAAACCCACCGCGAAGTCCATCGTTATTTACGTTGATACGATAATCAAATAAAAAAAAGTGGCATTACTTCCCGGACAGGCCTGGGAAGTGAACATTATTGTGCAGGTTTTTACTTTTAATTGCATCCAAGACTTTGAAAGTTCACTATACTGCCAATAGTAACGAACAAAAACCGAGATTTTAAAAAAACTTTAATTGTTTTCTGCGTTTAGTTAATCCACGGTGAATGCCAATAGTAATAGAAAAAAAAAGAACAATAATTATTGCGTCCAAATCATAATACAGTTTATTTAGTCTTAATGATATTCTGGGACTTCTCGGGAGAGGCCTAACCCCTAGAGAACGCGTCCCCGGGTGGCGGATAGGGGAATGCTCGGCAGATATGCAGGGTAGGAGTGAAATAAAATAGCTCCCGCGGACCAAACAGGCCGAAGAAGGATACTTCGTAACAAACCCCGCCCTCAGAGCTCATGTGAGGTCTGAAGGTGTGCTGTATACTTAGGATGGAGTATGCAGAAGGGATGGTAGCGTATGAACTCAACAAGAAGGGTCACCGGTAGCTCCCAGGCTCTCCACGAGGGCTACATCCTTGGCGTCAGGTGGCAACCGGCCGTAAAAATAAAGCCAATGTTTTACTCCAGTATCAATATGAAAGTGCGCAAAAAAGGAAATACTACAAATGCTAGGGCGTCCCCCTCAAGCGACGGTCAGAATGTATCGAATGCTATAAGAGCTAGGGCGTACCCCATAAGCGACGACCACCGACGCAACGCAACAAACATGCGTATAGCTACGTGGAATCTAGGTTCCCTGACCGGACGCAGCCAAGAACTGGCGGAAACGCTTCAAAGAAGAAATATCGACATATGTTGTGTTCAAGAACTAAAATGGAAGGGATCCAAGTCTAGGGACATAGGACGAAACTACCAATTGGTGTATCATGGCTCGTCAACCACAAGAAATGGAGTAGGTGTTGTCCTCAGCGAAAATTTCAAACAAAAAATTATTAGCGTCAATCGCTGTACCGATAGAATCATAGCAGTCAAGCTTGCGCTGCATAATAAACCATGCCTTAATCTCTTATCAGTTTACGCTCCTCAGACAGGATGTACCGCAGAAGAGAAGAACCTCTTCTGGGAGGAACTATATGATCTAGTGCAGAGCATACCCCCCAACGAACAGAAAGTTATAGCTGGAGACCTCAATGGACACGTTGGACGAAGGAATGACACCTACTCGGAAGTACATGGAGGCTTTGGATACGGAAGCCCTAACAATCAGGGGGAAACGTTGCTGAACTTCGCTACCTATTTTGACCTCCCAATAATCAACACATGCTTTGAAAAAAAGGACGAACAATTGATTACCTATAAAAGCGGAAACAAAGCAAGCCAAATCGACTACTGTCTCACGGATCGAGCAATGCGTAAATATTGCAGAGACTGCAAGGTCATCCCAGGAGAGCCTCTCACCGCCCAACATCGCCGATTGGTATCATGCCTAAGAATACAGTCGTCTAATTTCAAGATAAAAACTAGCCCAACGCCTCGTATTAAATGGTACCATTTAGATAAAACGCAAGGCAATACAGTTAAAACAGAGGTCGAAACGTACTTGACAAAGCCCGATCGTATCAAATACGACGCGAACGAAGCCTGGAATGCATTTCATAAAGAGAGCACAAAATCTGCTAAGCTACACCTTGGCATAACAAAAGGCAAAATATAAAGCAACAAAGAAGCCAGATGGTGGAATGATGATGTTAAGTCCTCTATCGAGGTAAAGACCTCTCTAAGGTGATGGAGCGTGTGATAAACACGAAACTCCTAAGATAATAAATAAAAAACAGTATTATTTAAAAACAATTAAATAACCGATAGATATAAAATAACATTTATATAAATACTAACTCGAAAAACATTACACCTAGGTATGTTTTAAAAGCTGATTTTATACTTTTAGTATTTTTTTAGCGTATGTCCATACGAACGAAACCAAACCGCCAAAAGTGGGAGACTAAACTTGAGTCCGAAATAAATTCCGTTCAAATTCCGTAAAAAAAGATCAAACAAACGACAGTAGTATCAATGACTATTAGATTAACAATAACAAACATTTATCTCATACATAAAATGGGATAAATATACCAAACACATACTTTTCACTGAACATGCACTAAAGTTTAGTAAATCGACAAAGTGGGACGCTACCTATAGAAAATCACTTAGAATTTGATATTAACACTTTTTATACTTGATAAGTGTGTGTTTTTAAGTAATCTTATGTTATACGAGGGTTGCTACTTATATATCCGGAAACAAAAAAACAAACAAACGTACACGGCTGAAAATAGTTTTATTGTTTTTCAAAGTATTCCCCTTGATGATCTATGCACTTTTGCATTCGCGTGAACCAATTTTTAAAGCACTTCTGCCACTCCGCCTGAGGTACCTCCATAACGTGTTGTTTGAATGCGTCGACAGCATCTTCAGCGGTCGAAAATCGTTGACCGCGTAATTTATTCTTTATATTTGGAAATAAATAAAAATCGTTGGGTGCCAAGTCAGGGCTGTACGGCGGATGACCCGTTAATTCCACATTTTGACCCTCCAAAAATAGAGTTGTTTCGCGTGACGTATGACAGCTGGCATTGTCATGATGAAGAATGATTCTTCGTCGCTGGTTAGTTTTACGAATTTGTTCAAATACTTCCGGTAAGCAAATGGTCGTGTACCACTCTGAATTAACCGTTCTACGGTTTTCTAGTGGCACTGTAGCTACATGGCCATTAATACCGAAGAAGCAGGCCACCATTTGTTTCAATGTACTTTTTGCACGAGTAACTTTCGTAGGGTTCGGCTCATTTTGAAACACCCATACCGTTGATTGTTGCTTCGTTTCGGGATCGTATGCATAGATCCAGGATTCGTCACCTGTATAGATGTTATAAACGGCTTTTGAGTCACCACGGTTATATTTTTTTAACATTTTATTGCACCATTCGACGCGAGCATGTTTTTGCTCATTTGTTAAGTTGTGGGGTATCCAACGCGAACAAATTTTTTTTACAGCCAAATAATTATGTAATATGCTATTAATGCTGGTCATAGAAATACCCAGAGTCGCCTCTATCTCGCGGTACGTAACATGTCGGTCGTCCATTATAAGTTTTCGCACAGCCTCGATATTTTGTTGTACAACGACCGATTTCGGGCGACCTGCCTTAACTTCGTCCGTAAGCATACTACGTCCACGATTGAACTCACTAAACCAGTGATACACAGTAGTTTTAGATGGGGCTTCATCACCAAAAGTTGAAGTTAGTTGATCTATGCACTGTTGTTGCGTTAAACCACGCCGAAAATCATAATAAATCATAGCACGAATATTTTCACGAGTGAGTTCCATTCTTGCTGCGAGATGACATTTAAAACCCGTCAAAAACAAAACACGAGCGTTAATAAGGAAGAAAAAATATACCTTATATACTTAAAAAAGTTCAAATTTTACAATGGCGGTCAAATATGCTATTTAAGAAGATTGTAATCCCGGTTTCCGGATATATAAATAGCAGCCCTCGTATATTAAAATACACTTGTCATTTTTATTTTTTTATGCTGTACTTTTCAATTCAGTTTTTATTAACTTTTAGACATAATAACTAACTAAAGGGATCCATACAATTATTTATGTCTTTTTTAGCATTAGAATACATTTATAAATACAACTTTAATGATAAATCTGCGTTACATACATGATTTTGACTAATTTGAAATCCTAAAAGTATGCCAATTCATTTGATACTAACCACTCCATAACTTCAAAGTACAAGTGTGTTTTTTGCCGTCCCAACTTTAACCAACGTTTTCTCAATTGTGCCTTTTCACTTTTGCAAATTTGAAGAATTAAAAAAAAACTATAGCACCTAGAGACATATATCTTTCACCAAAAGATAGCGTATGATATGTAGTATTAGGAACTACTCATTACTCCATATCGACAAAGTGGGACCTTTTCCCAAAAACTGTTACAAATGTGGTCATTACGTGCGTAAAAACAGGCTTCAAACTATCCCGTTTCGGGCGGAACTATCTGAGAGAACTGTAAAGGAATTTCATACAAAATTGAAGGCCTAGGTCGGGAAGTAATTTTTTTTTAAATTTTAATGTAAACATTAAAATGTCTGTCATGAACAGGCTAAACAGCTGACTTAATTTTTTTTGTAAAATTTTCTTATGGCTGAATGGTTATCGGACAAAAAATATTCGCGTTAATGCCTATTTTATTTAGTATAGAAATTAAACTTCTTATTATAAAGGTTATGTATAACGGCCCTAATAGCGTCTACTCGAACACTACAGACGCGAAATACGGACGAAATCCGTAAAAAAAAAAACATAATGGAGGGATTGAAAGGGTAAATTTCAAAAACTTTAGTGTTTAGTGTAATGTTTTGAGAGGTGTATTTTTTTTATTTCATTGCATATGTTTGAGAAAAGCACTATAGTTGCCGTTCATGGATGTTCTTTTTTCCACTCTTTTACACAAATAGCTTATTTTCACTTTGTTGATCCAAACTATTATTTAATATATATATATATATATATGTAATTGTATATTGAATTGTGAATATTATATCAATATATGGTAGGTGTCGCTAACTTGCAAGTAAAAAAAAAAAAGTTAAACACAAAAATTTCATATTCAGCCAGTGGCGATTTTACTATAGCAGTCCGGCCAGACCCTTTGGAGCAAAGGTGTAGTGTGTAAACCGCAAATATGTATTTCTAGGGAGGGGGGGGGGGGGGGGGGGGGGGAATCCAGCAAATATCAAGGTGTGGCACATATTTCGATAGTACTTCTAAAAACACTGAGGTTTCTAAAAACGAAATGATTTAGTGAATATTTTCCGAAATATTAGCTACGGAAGTAGCAAAAATTGTGCAATTTTCAACATGATTGGACATACCCGTATTTAATTTATTGCCAAAAAACTGCACTTCTCAGCAAACGGACGTAAGTGCTACGGGGATACGCTTATTTGATAGTTTCTTTGTTATTCGTATTTCTTTTCATCTGTAGTGAATTTTTTTGTAGTAACGGCTGCGGAACCCTTCATGGGCAAGCCCGAATCGCACTTGGCCGCTTTTTGGAAATAGCAAAGCAGTTAACAGCGGTCTCGGCCATCAGTGAAATGAAATAAAGTTAAAAATAATCCACATCGCTAGAAATCATAACTAATCTCTTATATGTAGGTAGAGCTATAGTATACAGAATTGATATGGAACTCATGTCATTCATCAAATATGGAAGGTTAATTGTCTATATGGACGACACGCTACAAGTTACAACTACACGCTAGAAGGGCTTTACTAACAAGGAAAGGTACCCAACTGTCCAGCTCCGATTTGATTTATTTATTTACCAATTCGGAGAAATTGTCCTCCAAAGTACTAAAAAGTTCATATTAGTTAGTACTACATAGTTTCATAATAAATAAAAAAAACAACGTGAAGTAAGTAAAAATATGAGCAGAATGAACCTTTGAAGGGTATTTTTTTTATGTAAAATATAGGTTTAAGCCGAAAAACCTAAACACCGATCTATTAGTTTATTATGTTCTCCAACATATAATCATACGTCGTTATCGCGGGTACAAAAACGATTTGACAGTACAGAAAGATTATGAAAAACAAGCAATAACAGACGCGAAACTCATTTTGAGGAACATCTATGCCTACTCCTACGAGTTTAAAATATATCACACATTAGGTATTTCTAATACCCAACCTCCATACTTGACTTGAGTACCAATACAACTTAAATAGATTAACTATGCAGTCGCAATGCAAACTCTTTAATAATTTTTCCTATTTGACATTGTCATTTTGTTAGTCAGTACATTATCAATTATCCGTACTGATAACTGTGTGTAATATATTTATTGCCGAGTGCTTTTAAAATGCCGCGAAGGAAAAAAACGTGCGAAGAATTTGTAGAGTTGTGGACAAAGGATTATCCTGAATGACAGGCTCGCGACACTAAATTATATTGCACTAAGTGCAATGTTAGTTTCCCCAAGAGAAAAGCTTCTATGGAAAGACATTTCAACTCGGAAAAGCATACATACGTCAAAAAAGATTTTAGGATGGAATTGACCAAATTTATGGTAAGCTGTAATATACCATGGTCTCAGTTAGAAAATCCCATATTCAAAAATCTTATCAATAACTGCGTCTCTGGAAAGTTCGAAAAAACTGAGGAGGTCCCTTCGGAATGTTTGTTGAGACAGAATTACGTAAACCAAATATACGACGAACAAATGCAAAAAATTAAAAAGGAGTTAGAAAATGCTTTTATTTATGAGAGTGTTCATGAAACAACAGATGCCAGGGGTCGTCAAATTGCTAATGTGATAGTCGGTGCATTGCTTGAAGATGCAGTCGGAACTCCACATGTATTGTCAAGCAAAAAATGGGAACAAACTAACAATATAAGTATAACGGATACCGTCAACAATGCACTGGATAATTTGTGGGGTCCCGACCACAATAAACATGAGAAAGTGTTGTTATTATTAACTGATGGTGTAGGGTACATGCAAAAAGCGGGTAGAACATTGAAAAAAAAATACCCAAACCTTCTCCATGTTACATGTTTGGCTCATGGTCTTAACAGAGTTGCTGATTAAGTTCGCGTTCTTTTTCCAGAAGTGAATAAATTAATATAAAATGTAAAAAAAGTTTTTCGAAAATCGCCAAAAAGAATAAAAACATTTAAAGAAATGGTTAATGGAATACCCTTACCTCCAAATCCAACGATTATTCGTTGGGGAACGTGGAATGAGGCTGCGACATACTATAACAAGTATTTCGAGTAAATAAAAGGCGTTGTGGACACATTTCGTGATTCTGACGCAGCATGTATCACAAAGGCAAAAAAAGCATTTCGCAGTGCAAAACTTCGGAATGATTTAAATTTTATAGCGAAATATCTTCAGGTACTTCCAGACGCTATAAACAAATAGCAGTGCCCGAATCTATCTCTCAGTGAAAGTTTAGCCATCGTTCAAAAAACATACAAGCATATATCGAAATTAAATTTGAGTGCTAATGGAAAAAGAATATTTAAAAAGCTGAAACATGTCTTGAGACAAATACTGGGTTTGACATAAAAAAATGAATTGATACAAGGGAAGGAGATAATACTTAAATCATCATTACGAGTTTGTCACACTACTCTAGATTATTTCCATCGATAACAGTTATCTTCACACAAGTACGTATATATTGTTAAAATTGTTAAAAAAAGACGTTAAAAGATAATTAAATTTACTTATTTCCTATATATAAACTTGTTAACTGAACAGATGGAAACATATGACAACTGTTTAAAACCATACCCCTTTGCGGCTGTATTTTTTATTGATCTTTTCTAGAGAAAACTCTCCACATGTAAAGAGCTTCTTAGATGTTTAGTAGCTGTAGGCAGAATACGTCCGTTTCTACCAAATAGACATTCTGTTTTATCTGCTCTTTATCTGATTGGTAATTGTACCCGCGATAACGACGTATGCATATAATAAAGCCAGTAAATAACTAGCAATTTTCTTTAATAAAACTCTCTGCAGAAGTTGAAGGCTTTGGTCACTTTTTAGTAATTTCTCCGAATAGGTTGTTTGGGCAGCTAAAAAAATACGTACCCGTTATTTTACATTACTGTAACATATATAAATATAAATCAAATCAGAGCCGGACAGTTGGGTACCTTTCCTTGAAAGTTTTTTTACCTATATCGTCGTGCGATCCATCTTTAACGTAGTTTTCGCAATTATTCCATAGTACACTACCGTTTTACAACAATGGCATATTATGATACTCTTAACACTTATTGGAATCCATGTTTTTAAATATTTGTGCTTTATTCTGTGAGGTGCGCACTATACCATTTACCCGCGGCTTCGTTCGCGTTACCGAGAACTGACTATCCTATGTTTTCATAGTTAATTTTACATACAAGCTGCCACCCCCCTTTTCACCTCCTTCACGAACTATTTCCGGAACATAAACTATCCCGTTTATTCGCAGAGTCAAACTACCTTCATACCGAATTTCATTCAAGTCGGTTCAGCGTTTTAAGTGTGCGAAGGTAACAAATAGACAGACAGTTACATACTCTCGCATGTTTAATATTAATATGGAATCCTATGCCAAAAAACTTTATCGGCGATCATCATCATCGTCTTCTTCGGCATACAGGTCAAATTAGCTTGGAATTACGATAAGCCATGTCGTTGAGAGTGACATACCAGGGTGTATTTGCGGATGTTGTGGATGCGGCAGACCCTGCAGTGGAGCTACTCCCAACATCCCAGGATGGTGCTGCAACATACATTACTTTTAAGAAATAAGCTCGAATGACATCTTACAAGTATCCTACAGTTAAAGTATTATCTGTTTAATTACTACCAGGGGGTCCCATTCCCTGACAATTTTTTTTAATGCTAACAATCACCAATAGATAGCGCCATAGGTAACAATTTCAAATGAAACAATATAAATATATCGCATTTAAGAAAAATATGGGACTTCAAATAAAAATTTGTATATTTTACGAATAAACATCCACATTAACACTAATTATATGCGTAATTCTGATTAAAACAAAAAACTATTAAAACCAGATTTTCAACATGCCAATTCAAGCTCCGCTCGAGCGTTGGACATCTCATATTTGTTTACACTAGCGACACTAGACGGCGATTGATCTGAAAACTAAGCTTAAGATTGTAGACATTAGCCGGAACTGGTCGAAACACGCATACTATACTCTTCGAACGATGTAATGTACATAAGAAAAGGCCGGCATAAATACTATCTCACCCCGTCTTCGTGATGGTGTACTTCGAGGTACAAAGTTACGGTAAACAGCACGCGTTTCGTAACAATACAATACATAAATAGGCCAGTAGTGGACCGTGTATTACATTGACAAGTTTTGATAATTCGGAAGTGCTTGGCTTTTGTTTAGTGAATAAATAATGTCTATTTAACTATTTATAAATTACAAATTTCAGAATGATGCGTTTGTCATACACTTTAAAAAGTTTAAAGACTTTTATTGTGAAATTTATTAAAAAATTGGCTCATTTCAAATTCCGCGCGTCGCGGCAAGCGGCGACGTGGCGCGCGCCGGAGTTTAAAATGACACTAAGTAATATTTGAAAACAGATTATTATAAATGTATTGAATTAGCGATATAATGGTACATATATTAGGCGTGTTTTAAATGATTAAATGCTTATTATTATTTTGATAGTAAAAATACGAGTAGGTAAGTATATAATAAGTAGATACATAACGACTTTACGAGAAGTTAACCTAGTCTCGATATGTTGCCAATGGGAATGGATAAAAATTTTCAAAAATCTTGAAATTTGTTAATAGCTAGTAATAAGTCTCATTATCGCCAGAAAAAAATTACAGATTTTTCTGTGGCTTATAAAAAATAAAAAGATAAAAAGGTGTTGGTGGGCCTATATGACAGCCTATACGGTACGGCAACTGCACCATTGATGGTTTAGATTAAAATGGCCGTAAATGTACTGTTATTCTTGCCGTACCGTATAGGCTGTCATATAGGCCCACCAACACCTTTTCTACTTTTTATTTTTTTATAAGCCACAGAAGAATCTGTACTTTTTTTCTGGCGATAAGGAAACTCATTCCTACCTAAAAACAGAAATTCAAGATTTTTGAAAATTTTCATTAATTCCCCATTAATTCAACAAGTTTTGCAATACGAGCAGGGAAAAATCTGCAGAATCAAGAATACCTATCAGATTCTCATTATTTTGACAAGATTTTAAGTAGGTGCTACTCTTTGCAACGTTTTCATGGGCCGACTAAGCTGATTGATTGCATTCAGTTGCTAATATCAAAAACTAAGATAAGTAAGATATCCGTTGAAGATAGGGAATTTAATTTTATATCTAACTAGAAGGCGCCCCCGCAACTTCGTTCGCGGAAGTAGCACAGTTAATGTAACATTTTAATTTTTTCACTTTTTAGGGGTACCTAGTTAAATTTCGACCCAGTGTCAGTATACAATTTTGAAATTTCAAGTGGATTAAATTTGAACGTAGAAACCTGTAATACAGTTTGTAAACTAACGAAAACCATCCCTTTAAGCCAGTTGATGGCCATGTCGAGTTAAGCGTCTTACCACATTTTTGCCAGTGTATGTCGAATATTTTTAATTTGCTCATTGTATAAAAATTATAAAATCTTACCTTTTTCAAAGTCGGTTAACCCAAAAAGTAACGTCCTGTGATATTTAATGTTAACGTCGTGACAGATGAACGCAAGCCATCAGTCCATGCTTATTTATTAAATGTCATTTCAATTTCACTAGTGTCACTTCAATGTTAAGTTTTATTTTTCTTAATTATTCCAACAAAAAAGTTTGGTTAGGAATGAAATGTCAAGACTTTTTTTTATTGCAATGAAATGAGGCTGTGAATTGTACAAGCTTTCAACAAAACCAAGCGACGTGCTTGGCAAAATCCAAAATTGATGCGTAGCGTAGACGAAAACAGCCACCGTCACTTGGTTCAGGTAACACCTAACTCGCACGTGTGCCCATAGTCTTACTTTAACTGACATTGCATGTATTGAACTTGACGTTGTCTTGACAATCTGATGACAATGTTACAATTGTAAACAAAGAATACTGGATGTTTAAATCATGAATGATTTTTTTATTTTATTTTTTGTATTTTAATTATAAATTCTAAAAAGCGTTAGTATTTAAATAAATTATATACAACAACCTTATTTATCACCTAGACATGTCCGCATTTGAATAAATGGTTTTAGTAAGTTTACATACTGTATTAGGCCGACGATATATTTCATTAGTAAAATATCAGGAAAGAACGGCCCACTTACATTTTATTGACCGTTTCAATCACGTTTATAAAAGGTTCGGTTTCGGTTTCGGCCGAAACTATAATCAAACCGAATCTTCGGTTCCGGCAAAAAAACATGTTTCGGTCGGTTACTATTTTTTTCCTTGGTTTGGCAGCTTGGACGTTGCTTGCCGATACATGTAGTTTTTTGACGACACATCGAACAGATGTCTTTGTTTTTCATTAACGCTTGGGCGATCTTCAGGCCCAAATTTTGGTCCACAGGCCTCCTTTTCTGACCGTTTTTAGGTCGAAACGTAACGTCGCGAAAGGTGAATTCCTGACCATACTTCCGTATACCAGTACGAACGCTAACTGCCTCCATTTTTGACAATTGTCTTTAAGCAATATGAGGAGTTGTACACCATTTGTGCACGATCTGTTTCCATTTTTTCGGCCATTCCTCGCATTTAACTAATTTTACGCAAAGACGTGACAAAAGTAATAATTGTTTATTGTAACTACGGTAACAATAATTCTGGGTTAAAACTTGTCTGTTGTCACAACCGTAAAAAAATAGCAGCACTTAAAGTTGTGCTTATACTTTCTACAGCCGGTAGTTACGTTTCGACTCAGATAACAATATCACACACAAGTTAGGAATAAATACTAATTTTTCCACCAATATTAGTTCGTTTAAGATGATAATTTCATTTCAGTAATTAATAAACACAGAGCTAATCTATACTATAATTAAGTTGTAAAATGATATGTCTGTACATTCAAGATATTTTCAAAAAAATAAACTTGTTACGGACTATTTGGAGGTCAATAAAACGAAAATAAAATATTTTTTATTTTTTGTATGTTTATATGTGTCGTTGTGGCTTTATCACGCAATATCGGCTACAAAGATTTCCACAATATTTGGTACACGGGTAGCTGGGTATCTCCAGATGGTTATAGGATATTTTTTACCCAGCTACGCTAAAGAAAAAGCGACGGGTTATGACTTTTTCTCCTCCGCGAACGAAGTTGCAGGCATCTACTAGTGTTTTATATGGATCTTGTGTAAGGATGTCGCATTAGGTATGCTACACACACATGAGCAAATAACGACGCAGGCACAAGAGTTTATGGGACTTACGAGACAACTTTTAGAACTACAATATGAAGGTGTATACGAGTTTCCAGGTTCCTACTATCTCTCATTCTGTGGTGAAACCCCTAAAATGACTGGACTAGAGACAATTTACCTGACAGTTTGTCAGGTTGGTCACCACAGTATTCCAAACGTATGCAATACGTCATAAGTTTTCGTTGAAAGGATAAGAATAATTATAATATGCGACACCGGTTGAACATTGTGTACAAATCGAGTTACCTGCGGATGGGAAAGATGTGGCAAGTGATGTAATTGAGCTGGTGCGGGAGCCGGCAAAGCGTGCGGTGGCAGTAACGGAAATGCAGCCGCATCTCCATTGCGTACTGCACCGCCAACGACCCCGCCGGCTCCGCCGCCTTCTTCTTCGGCAGGAGATGGTTGCCTGGAACCTGGAGTGCGACTGAAACAAGAACATCCAGAACGTTAAAATTGATCTCGTAGAATATAACAAAAAATAATGCTAACTTAAGCGGGGTGAGTTAAAATAGCCATCGGACTGTATGCGCTTAAACATTACGAGTCTTAAGCTTCGAAACGCGAAACAAAAGTCAGAGCTTCTCTCTTCAGGAGCCAAAGATGTTTCATTTTCCTACAGAACCAGAATTGGAATTACTTAATGTAAATGATTTGCAAGGTAGTCATAGAGATAGTGATTTACTTCGGTGTAATATATTTATTATTTTATTTATTATCCTGTTAAAGAGTCTTCCTGCTGGGCAGAGGCTTCCCCTCTTTTCCGCCAACTTATTTCAATAATACCTTCTAATAATATATTTTATGTTATATTCTATTCGTTGTTATTGTATGATATTTATTTCATGTTGTTGTTTTTATAAACAGAGTCACGAAGAGTTCAGCAGTAGATGAGCAATAATCGACTAGTGTTCGTTTTAAGTGTTTATTTGTGTTTTTTATACTATACTCGGCGTCAAAAAAATCGTACCTTTCCTAAAAATCGTGAGAAGCGACTATAACTCCTAAGATCTTTACTCTATCGATATTAGTATCATATAAAAGCTCAATTAATAAAGCTTTCACAAAAATAATAATTTGTTTAAGGAAAATCAAAAACAACAAATCGCCAGCACTTTGATTAAAAAGTGGCGATGTACGGTTGGAGGCTCAATAATTGTACTACCCTGGACGCGCCCATGCCCCTGGGGAAGCCATGTGGGGTCCGGCATTAGCCGACCAGAAATAAGCGTCGCAGAATTCCGTAGGTATTTGACCGTTTTTTGGAAATTTTCAAAAGACGGATCCAGCCACCGCCGCACCAAAGGGAAGAAGGGAGGGTAGGCCCGCGCCGCAGGGTTCGGTTCTACCTACGTCAACCTCTGGCGAACCCCCCTGCACCCCGAAGGAGTCGCAGTTTTTTGTCGGTAGTCGTGAAAACGTCGGTTCACGTCTACCGACAGAAAATATCACCGCCGCCAAAACCAGCGATCTATCTACCAGCCATCTATTCCTGCGATTTTCAGTGACTGACCCGGAGACTTATTGATCGTCATCGCGAAACAGACCATAAGGGGGAACTGCAGCCCTTTAACTTCGAATGGGTATTCAGAGGGTATAAGTGGTATCCGGGGTATGTACACAGATTCACCTCGAACACAGCCGTTTTTATGTAAGGCTTTCACACGCACCCTGGTTCCATTGCAAAACTTCCGCGAATTGAGATTTCGCAGCAACATTACTGGAGCACCCACTTTTAAGATAAGTATGTGAGAAGGTAGGCCGGATGGGTTAAGTGCATTTAAACACTCTACGCAATAGTTTATGGCATCATTGTATTCGTATTCTGAACTTTCGAACGACTTCAATAAAATGTTATTAATAACGGAAGCCTGGTAGTCCTTAGGTGTCAGAATCGCTCGTTCACACAACCACTCTATGGACTTGCTGTATAGATTTTGAACATCTGGGTAAATTTGAGAGATTAGGTCGTCAACGGTCCGTACAACTAAACGCGAGATCCGATGGAATTGTAATCCTTCCCTCAGTTTCCGGATATTCTCCATTTCCTATTTTAAAGAGAAGGTTACAGAATTCTGTAGCGCAAATATCGCCCTTAAGGTGCACTCCCATATTTATTTTAAAGCCCAAATACTTGACGCCTTAATGCAAGCTTGAACTTTATCAGCCCAAGTTTCCCTAGGAACTACGGGCAGAGTCTGACGAAATTCTCCAGCTAACAACACAGTGATTCAACCCATCGTATCATCGTTCCCTCTAATATCTTTCAAAGTTCTATTCAGCGCTTCAAAACCTCCGTTATGCGCCATTGTACTTGCGTCTCAGACTGTTACCCCTTATTTCACCCCTTTCAGGAATGAATTTCCAAAAATGCTGAAATTAGTTTTCTGAGTTTTAAATGAAGTCTATATACGCTAAATATAACATCAGTTACTCAAATAACTACAGGTTTTCCATACAAACTGTCAACCCCCATTTAATCCCGTTAGGGGATGAATTTCCAAAATAGCTGAAGTGAGTTTTCTTAATTTTAAATAAAGAGTCTATACGCGAAATATTATAACAGTTACTCACGGAATTAAAGGTTTTCCATTAAAAGTTTCAACCCCAATTTAACCCCGTTACGGGCTGAATGACCAAAAACGCTAAAATAAATCTGAGTTTTAAATGAAGTATACATGCGAAATATTATAACAGTTAGTAAATTAATAACAGGTTTTGTTAGACAATGAAGTTATGTCAATGAAGACTCAAAACGCGAAATTATCTAACTGATACTGCAATAATTACAGGTTTTCCATAAAAACTTTCAAACCTAATTCAACCATGTTAGGGGCTCAATTACCAAAAATGCTGGAATTAGTTTTCTATTTTTAACCGACTTCCAAAAAAGGCGGTTCTATGTTCGTCAGTTTGAATTTTTTTTAAACTAAAAGTCTATACGCGAAATATTATAACATTTACGCAATTAATGTCGATTTTTAGAATCACAATTCCCCCTTTTAGGGGTTGGATTTTCAAAAACCCTGAAACACGTATTAACCATTTATTGTTAGAAATACTGGTGTGGAGTTAAGAATTAAATAGTCAAAATTGATCTGGTTTCCCTTTACAAACTTTGGACCCTCATTTCATCCCCTTAGGAGATGAATTTTGAAAAACCCCTTCTTAATGGATACTAACGTTATAAAAAAATACCTATTATGAAAAATTCAGCTGTCTAGGTCAAACGGTTTGGGCTGGGCGTTGATTTAAATGAGTCAGTCAGTCAGGACTTTTACGTTTATATATATAGATAAAATAATTTTTCCTATCGCTAACGCAACCTGTATGCGAATAGGTTAACTACTCTCCTTAATACCTCGACATTTTATTATTGTTCTGTTATTTAGCAGATGTCCATCTAATGATAACATTAGAATAGTATGTCATTTATTAAATTGTTAACTATATCACATCAGTTTAAAGCATGTAAGTAAGACTAATAAAATTAATTAAGGAAAGTAATTACATTCATGCTACTAACGCTATTGATACTTATGTTTTATTCTGTTCTAGCACGTGTAAATCAAATGATAACATAAGATATCACTACATATCATCAAATGGTCATTTCTCAAATGTACACCAAATTATTTTAAAACATGTAAATAATGAGTAGGGCTTATTCCACCTAATTTGCATATATTGCCACGGGCTCATAATACCTAATTATCAAATTGTCTTATTCCTAAAATAAACAAATGCCGTAATGACTTTGACCTGAAACGCCTCATGTCTAAAATGCTTAAATATTGAAATGTACATTTCCTTAAAATACCAAATCACAGATACGACAAAATTTCAAAATAACTTAAATTAAAAACTCCAGAATTGCACAATGTCACAGTTTCAAAATGCCTATTCTTTTTTTCATTCAATTAAACTACGATGATGTTTGCCTGACATATCAGTTCATACAAATTATCTTTATAATATTGGTAGTTGGTAGTAACAATGTAAGTGGCCAATACTAAAAAAGATACTAAAGTAAATTATACATGAAGGTTAACTAGCCTTTTTGAAATTTAGGTATTCTGGCACCTGGTTCTTTTAAACATACGCTGTTCTGCGATAAAGGTGTTGTGAAGCTTGTCCATAATGACAGTGGGACATTTTAAAATTCAGCCATATTAAAAATGAGGTGTTATGAGAAAAAAAGTAAGGCATTCTGTGATTTCGGTATTTTGACACTAAGTCCTTTTGAGATCTAGGAATATTCGTAAAGGGGTAAAATGAATTTGAGACGTAATGATCCCAACTCTAAGTAATGAAGAAAATGACTTTTTTTGCACAAAAACTTTACGAAGTTCCTCATACAAGCATCCCTCATGCATCCCTTGTTTTACCGCCGTAGGGAAATAATTTAAAAAAAATTAAGAATTTAGTTTTCTTGATTTTAAACACTCCTTTTTGCGAAATTTCAAGTTTCTGAGTACAAAGAATTTCCGTTTCCCATGCAAACTTCCATCCCTTGTTTTATCACCCCTCTTAGGGGATGATTTTGAAAAAATGAAGAATTCAGGTTTCATGATATTAAATACACAATCTTTCTGCAAAATTTCAAGTTTCTCAGTCCAAAGATTTTACGTTTCCCATACCAACTTTCATTCCTTCTTTTACCCACTTAGGGGGTGAAATTCGTAAACGCTTTTCTAATCCGTTGCCTACGTTATAAATGTAACCGACTATGCAATAATCAATTCTCTAGCGTTAGTACTTTCGGCTGTACGTTGATGAGTCAGTCAGTCAGTCAGGACTTCTTCTTTTATGTGTATAGATTGTACTATGTTGCAGTCATATATTATAGAAAAATAATATAGTAGTAGTTTTCATTTTTATTAACTCTACTGTTGCACTCTTTTTGTATAGACATCGACTAAATCACTCAAATAGTGTGCAATAAAGTGATAAAGGATTGTATTTTTGTGTGCGTAGCAGAATTGGTTTGGAAACTGTGTCCAAGGCTTTTTAGCTAGATCCAGAAAGACACCAATGTAATAAGAATTATTCTCCAAGTACGAATATATGTACTGGACTAATAGTGAAATAGCGTCCCTGGTAGATTTGTGAGCCCTGGAACCAAATTGTCTTAACTATTCAAATACAGCATTCGAGTTGCCTCCATCAATTATTTGCATCATTTCTCGGCACCAATCAACAAGACGGAGTTTGATAAGGTATCCACTGAGAACAAAGCTTCGTAACCGCAAATGCTCATGAAGGATATTTTGCACTTGACTCATACCAATGCCTAAGGTTGCTCGAATCTGCTGATAGATCACTCTCTTGACAGTCTCTATCATGAACAGTCAGCACTGATGTTCTCGTCAGTAATCACCGGAGAAGGATGTCCGTCACGCAAAATATCAGTGAGATGAGTGATATGACGATTGAACTAATTCGTAAACAGTTGCACAGGATGGAGCTTCATGAAAGGCCAAAGTGTTACATAAATATCTTGTTACCTAACTTAAATGACATCCGAAGTCTTAAAAAAGCATTGCACGAAAAATTACTTGCGTGCTAACGTGAAACAAACATTTCTAATTTGCCAAGTCAAATAACAGATTAATAAAATGTGCTCATAATGTTGGCAACGAGTTCCATGACCAAATATTTTTTGTTTATTTTTATTGCATAGCTTTATAGTGGCCAGTTCAAAAACATTCAGTGTTGCCCAAGTATATATATCAAGTATATATAGTCTAGTTACATGGATTAGAAATTGTAAGTGAAAAACAGCGATATCACATAATTATGTTTCATATTTTCTTAAAACACCACAACATTGCTGGCCCCTTTTTTAATATTGTGACAATTGTCAGGTGACAAAAACAATGTTATGATCCCGGCGATCCCCGCAAGCTCGATAAATCTTCTCAATTTATACAGGGCACGGGCAATGTACGTGAAATTGTCAGTGTCACCCGAAATTTGTCACGATTGTGAAATAGGGGCCTGGTCATGTATATTCCTTATACAAGTATTCAAAACAATAACACTCGGGCAAGATAGTTTAAGTCGAAAAAAAAATGCCAAGAATTACAAAAAATGTTACAAAGGAACATGTACTCACTTAAATGCCTTATCATCTTCTTGTCCATTGTGAAGGCCATTGGGTAATGGTCCGTGCTCGTGCAATTCGTGGAGATCTTTTTCGAATGGTGACGCAGATTTGTCTTCGGGTCGTTCCTCTAGCACCATGCCCCGTAATCCCGCAACTACGCCAGCCACTTTTTCTCCTCCAACAGTTGAGACACCGCCAGCTTCTGTATGAATAACTTAAAAGTATGTAAACTATGTTATTTCTTTACGTTAAAACCAAAGTACACCTATCTCAATTGCAATTGTTCATTTTTTCTTTACAATTTCCAATACGTACTCTTTATTGCACACCAAAAGAAAATAACATGAGACACAATCTAAAACAGTATGAGAAATGGTAAAAAACAGGCCTTATCGCTAAGAAGCGATCTCCTCCTGACAACCTTAAACCATTGTTCTGATTCAAAAACTATGGTGTTGATAATTTGGTTAGGTATGTATTGAGAAGTTCAAAGTAATTCTTATATTCAAATTTATTTTTATTTACAACAGGCATGATGACGGAGTACGAAAATGAAAATTTCTTATAAGACCGTCAGTTAGATAATAAATAACTACCCCTTATTTTGAGTCGGTTATAAAAATTAAGGACACGTATTTTTTGCTTTTTCAACTTATTAAAATAATACTAAGATAAATAAGATTATAATAATCAGATCAGTTCAGCATCGGGGGCTTGTGACGTGACCAGAAGTGATATCACAAAGTGAAATTTTGTATTACCTTTTTTTCATTACGTTTAAAAACAAAAAATACGTCTTCAATATTTTTTATTTATCTACATGACTGAGTAATTATTAAAATTTAGGCATCATCCCTATGCTCTCACCTTCTTAAATATTCTTAAAATAAAACAGATTGACATTTGTGTAGTAATAATGATCTTTCAAAGTATCAATTTAATACCAAATAATCATAACGACTGAATAGGGAATGTGCATGAATTTTTATTTTTGCTTTAACACAAGCTCATTCACGGAACAAATAGTACACGAAAATATATTTTCGCATAACTATAAAAGTAACTAAGATATAAGCCATCAAATATTTCACCTATCTCTATCTAGCAAAACAGAATTTGATATAGAATTTATAATAGACCACTCTGTTAAATAGCTGTCTAATTAGCAGTATAAAATGCCATCATGCGTATTTCTTGGCCGATTTAAATTTAAATTTTACTTTTTGGAATCGTTTATTGTGATATTTTCTGAAAAAGCCAGGTCTATTATGGAAGAACGTAGTTCCAAGAAAAGCAAGAAAAGATGTATTGATTTTGAAAGGTTGATTGAGAAAACGAAAGATATTTTGTTTTCTACTGAAAATTGGGAAGATAAGTTTAAAATATTATTTAAAGTTGTTCTTAAGGAATGCTTGGAGATGTTTAAGACTTTTTGGATGGAAGGTGATTTCGTTCGGTTATTTTTTGGTAATGTAAATTGCTAGGTCTAATAATAGGTTTTTGTTGAATGTATTAGGTCTATGATAGCTGAGTTTGAATTGTTTTTGAATAGGCAAAAAGTTCACATTGCATTAATTAGTGAAACATGGTTGGATAGCAGTTTTGTATTAAATTTAACTTCGTATAATGTATATAGAAAAGATAGATCTGACTCGTATGGAGGTGTAGCACTTCTCATACATAACTCTATAAAGACTCGGACATTTCACGTAGCATTGAATAACGCTGGTATTGAAATCATTTGTGTAGAAATTTTAAATTGTGTTTTCTTAAACTATGTTATGTCGTTATATTGTCCTTCTACTGTGCGGACGACTTGCTTGCTTGACTGGGATTCAATTTTCTCGGTGTTTGCGGGTAAAACATTGGTGGCGGGTAATTTTAATGCGCACCATACTGATTGGTCATATAAGAGTGATCCAAGAGGTGTTCAGTTTTTTAACCCATGTCAGGAGCGGCGAAATTTGTATACAGCTTTTTTTTGTACATAAGTGTATACAAATTTTGTTGTTTTTCCTTAGTAGTACTTTTTTCTTTTGGTTTTTTCTTTTTTTTATAATAAGTAGTAATTTTGTAAGATGCTGTTAGGAGTTCTGTTTGGGCCTGCTGGAGCTGGCATGTTCATTTCTTTTGATCAAAGCTCCTTAAATAAAGATTTAAAAAAAATAGATTTTTTTGATACCATACTATTATGAGTAGTTATCGAAATATCATGGTGGTTCTGCTGGGGCGATGCTTCCTAGCAGAACCACCTTGCAATCAAATTTACGGCGAAACAATTGACATAGATTTTTTTGTATTGGTACTATATAGATTTTATATAGCAAAATTTCCTATGTGTTTACATTCATCAAAGCCAAGGTGGTTCTGCTGGGGAGCATGAAGTGTTTCTTCACCAATGTATCAATTATTCAGAAGTCGTTCTATAACATACTACAGTAAAAAAATATCGACATCCCAATTGCACGTCGATTTTTACTAATTTTCAAATGTGAAAAACGTCAGTCTTTTCAATATTATTCCATGAATCTTTGTTTTCATTGTATGCAGTGGTGTATTAGCCGTTTATATGAGTGGTTTTTAAAAGGTAAGTTTGAAACAGGAGGTACTTTTATTTATGTGATATATATGTTTGTAATTTACACAGCACAAAAGAATAAGGTTAAGTACAATGTGTATCGGAACCGATGTAGCCACTAAATCCAATCCACTTCTACTACCACTCAGGTAAAGAAAATAAATACAGTCACACACGCACAATGTCACTCGGAGCGCTATGATTCGTTCACGGCTCACCCACAGAAACGGAATTTAACACTACGCTAAACGTGATCGAGCCCTGCATACCACGAATGTCAAGCAATAGGGAATATTCATGAATTTTAATTTTTGCTTTATTAAAAGCTCATTCATGTAACGAAGAGTAGACAAAAAGAATTTTTCGAATAACTTTAAAAATAACCAAGATATAAGCCATCAAACATTTCATTCTATCTCTTTCTAGCAAAACAGAATTTAATATGGAGTTTATATGGCCAGAGTGCACGA
This sequence comes from Hedya salicella, assembly GCA_905404275.2. Taxonomy (NCBI): domain Eukaryota; kingdom Metazoa; phylum Arthropoda; class Insecta; order Lepidoptera; family Tortricidae; genus Hedya; species Hedya salicella. The sequence continues at coordinate 47,540,758 of FR990096.1, forward strand.
TGACGTAACAGTGCATATCGGACCTCTCTGTCTAATTAGTAGTTTAAAATGCCTATTATCTTGCGTATTTCTTGGTCGATTTAAATTTAAATTTCACATTTTGAAATAATTTTAACGGTATTTTGATATTTAGTTGAGAAAAGCGACATAAAAATTTCATGCATGTTCCCCATTGAGATACGGTCGCATGGCCGCAATACATTGCTCTTTCAACGGTCATAGTTAAGAGGGCATTGCAGTACTATGCGAGCAATGTATACAAAATTTTACAAGTATCGTTATTATGGTAAAACCTTTGGTACCAAACCGTTTTTCGTAAATATTATAATAAAATGAAGATAATTACGCTTACCGATGGAATGTTATTCCTCCTTTAGCTAAAGGACCGACTTAACTTCTTGCCATGCAAGTTACATTTGCGCAACTCGGCATTTTCCACTCCTTTTTTAATATTTATTTTTAATACCAACTGGCGCAAGGACGGCGAGCAATTGCGAGCGGCCGCGTGCCTGTCGGTCCAAGTTAAGAGCATTTGCTCAAACTTGTGGCGTGCCTGCTCCGCGCACATCGCCGTCCTAACCTTATTCTCTTGTTCTGTGGTAATAACTACTCTAGCCTAATAAGGCCCATGAGGAATCCACATGGGCCTTATTGTGTCTAGGTAATATTAAATTTTTGTAAACATTTTATTGAACTTGCAACAAATATTTGTTTGTTAGTGACTATGTTTAGGCGAAATAACATACGGTCGTCAGTAAAAACTTGTACCGAAAATGATTTTTTTTACAAAGACCTATTTATTTTTCACTTCAGTAGTATAATTGAAGCAGACGAAGAAACAGCGTGTATACCAGACCAAAGTAACAACGTGCGAAATGGTCTGAGCTGATAACTTATGCCGGTCGTCCAACAAAGAATTGTATGTCAAAGAGAAACTGCAAAAAATTATAACATTAAAAGAAGAAATTTACGGAACCACCCAATAACAGGCTTCATGGGGCGGATAATAAATCGAGTGGACACCTTCACATCAGAACAAGAAGATTTACTGGGTAGAAGAATCATACGCTTGGCTGAAGTGGGTATGCCCCGTATTAATAAATTTGTTTGTTTATTTGCACTTTGCCAATAAACGTGAAGTCATTTCTACAGCTGGAAGAAAATGACTGTAATTATTTTTCAAAAGATATGCTCAACTCGGCAAAAGGCCTAGTAACGGCCCTAAAACTATATAAGCTTATTTGTCAATCATGGAATCCAAACAAAAAACTAAATATTTATATTAAAACAAACATTATTCTTGCATATGTCATTACAAGGCCCGGGTAGGTATGCCTTATTAAGGAACAGAGGTCAGAATAAGGCCCAGAAGACGCTTGTCTTAAAACCAAAACTATAGTTAAAGTTATAAATTTTTCATTTAATAATTATTAAATAACATTTGTGTTTTTTGTAACTTGAAATTTTGTATCTAAAAATTAATAAGGTGGGCCTTAAATGGGTAGTAAGTTAGTCTTAGTTGAAGAACACAGTTTTCATACGCTGCAACGGCATTTTTATGGTCATATTATAAATTATGAGTAAAATTCACGAAGTTATTCATAAACGTATAATACATAAACAGCTCTTGCCTCATTGGATTTGGTAAATACGGTGACGTGAAAAAATAATGCAGACTGACTGAAGCCAGTCAATAATTAGGTAAAATTTGATACTATAGGTTTAGTGTATCACTTTAAAAAAAAGATTGAAATATTTATTCGACGGCCTCCAAACAACAACGATAACAAAGAAGAAATAAATGAATAACTAATGGCAGACTTGTTTCACTTACTGTAGTAGAGTAGATCCCATTTTATTAGAATATTAAAATGGGCATTGGCGACTACATAGATATTTCAGTAACTAAGAAATATATTAATATTTTTTTCTATTTCCGCGATTATTACTCATTGAAATAAAATATATTAACGGATTATATCGTGTATATTATCTCATTATAGTTCCCGACTAGGGAATGTAAACCGGTATACCGATTTAATGGTTTACCGGTACGAACGGAAACGTTGGAACCAATAACGTACCGTATTTTCTTTTGCAGTAGCTTCCCCATACGCATTGTTAATCCTACGAGACGTTTCTGCAGCACTGGTGCCGATGTCAAACTCATATTCGTAAATATAGCGAAATTTTAAGTTCTTTATATTGTGGACAGAACGATGTGAGACAAACAAATGACGCGATGACAAATAAAATTCGAAATTCGAACACAGAAATACATGGTCTTATATTTGAAATAAATTTGAATTTGGAATTCCTAGCCGAACGCTACATATTTTGAACGAAAGTTGCCAGTTCGCCAAACGCCAATTTCATATGTATGTAAGGACCTAATATTTTACGTTGCTGTGTAGCGTGCGGAAAGTTGGTTTTTGCGAACAGGTAGTTTTATCAATTTTTTTATTTTTATTACTTATACTTGTACCAATTCATGTCTACTTACTGATAAGTGTTAATATTAGTTTCCTTTAAATGTCGTTATCAACATAAAAACCTACTATTAATGTAAGAATACGAAAAAAATACATATTTCATATTTTATTGCTTGCGTTTTCATAATTATAGCACGTAATTATTTTATATTGAACATTGAAAAACCGTTCTTAATAAGTTGTCGAATGGAACGGAATAGCTACCGAAACGCTGTCAAAGAAGAGGCGTTTTGCTTGCAGTAAGAAAAACGCCTCTTGACAGTGTTCTCTTGGCAGACAGTGTCAGTGTTGAAAACTTGACAGTGACCCAAAGGCAACATTCGATATTGTACTTGTTGTTTTTCTTATTTTTTGCAACTGTATTAAAAAACGTCGTTTGATACACGTGCGGAAATGTCATTCTTCACTCGTCCCGAGTCTCTTCTATCTCGGTACTCGTGAAGTAATGAAATTACATACTTTCCGCACTAGCATCAAAATGTACTATTTTATACCATTGATCACTTTGCGGTATTTTTATGTAATTGACCAACCGAGCGCAGCGTGTTCGTAACAGCTTGGGCAACAATGTATGTCTGTCCGGATGTTCGTTTGTTCTCCTCTAAAGGCCGCATTTCTCAACCGATTCTCGTGATTCTCGCTCACAGAGCTACTAGTGCAATAATAATATGAAACTTTGCACCAACAATAGGGAATATGAATGAATTTTACTTTATACTTTAGTAAAAGCTCATTCATGTAACAAGCAGTAGACAAAAATATTTTTTCGAATAACTATAAAAATAACCAATATATAAGCCATCAAACAATTCATTCTATCTCTTTCTAGCAAAACAGAATTTAACATGGAGTTTATATGGCCGGAGTGCACTATGACGTAACAGTGCACGTCGGACCTCTCTGTCTAGTTAGTAGTTTAAAACGCCTATATCTTGCGTATTTCTGGGCCGATTTAAATTTTAATTTCATATATTGAAATCGTTTTTGCGGTATTTTGATATTTAGTTAAGAAAAGCGATAAAAAAAAACATGCATGTACCCTATTCAAAATAATGAGATTAGAAAAGAGCTTGAAACTTGTTTTTTTTTTTCTGTAAACTTTAGCTTTGTTTGTGTTTACTATACTTAGTGGACAAAACATGACAGCGGCGTGATTGCGCGGACACAGCCATGTCATCTGCTCTTAAAAAAAAAACAATTATTTCATATTACAAAAAAATACCCATCACAGGACCAACCAGGTTAGTTTTTATATTCATAAAAATACAAGGAATTTATACTCCTACATTGTCAGGCTTATACTTGTAGAAGGAAACAACCCTATTTGAAGTTCAGTCGTAATACATACAAATAGGATATTGTGAATAAACAATGAGTCATTGAGAATTTCGACTAAGTCATATCGATATTTAAACATAAATGAGTATTATGAAATCAAGTCCGAATGAAACTACTCGTTAATTTTATGAATAACTATATTATCAGTTATCACATACCTGTAGGAGATCCTCCCAAAACATACTCCACCATCTTTACACCGAGTCCAGCTGTATCACGCGGCGACAAGATGCTCCCAGCATCGCCACCAGGAAATGCTACACCCCTACGTGTGCCCATCATTGGTACGCCGACGTTATGTTCTATAGCTGGAAATACAAACAAAGCGTATGGATACATCATTACAATTATAACTAACTAGGATTCTCCCTCGTATTCAACAACGTGGCTTTCTATTTTATTTATCCTTTGGGAACAGTGCAATAGACATAGTGATGCGACTGCATGATATCACGCATCACGCGGAAGAAAGAAACACCACACCAAACATCCCTCGTAGAATATTAATCTGTTACTGACGTGGCTACCAATCGCAACCCTATTAGAAATGTCTCTCCGAATCTTACCGGCCATTTGGCGATCGGAAATCGCAACATCACAGTAAGATATCACATATCTCGAAAAATTACCTATTGTCCCTCCCACGCAATAGTGGGTGGGTATAGATAGGCGTTGCGTACGGCGTAATGAAGGCGAACTAGGATGAATTGTTGGAATATTTCAAGTGATATTGATATCTCACTGTGATGTTACTTTTCGAGAGATGTGATATGATATGGCATTACTTTCCGATTTTTGCGAAATACTGTTTGGCGCAACTCTATCGGTTATTTTTTCTGCAAAAATAAACCTCTGTCCTTTCTAGAATCTCAAACCATCTTAAATAATACCAAATTTTATCTGAATTGGTTCAGCGCTTTAAGCATGAAGAGGTAACAGACCGACGCGACATTATATGTTTGAGAACATGAAAAAATTATGAATTCTGTAACTAATGAAATTATATATCGGCTCAAACTCATATTGACAACAAAACTCTCTACTGAAGTAAGAGGGTTTAGTCACTTTTCAGTACTATGGTGGACAATCTGACCCAAAAGGTTGAGATTTGGCGGCTATAAAAAATACGTTTTATTTTAGACTACTCTTTAACACATATCAAAATAAATCAAATCGGAGCCATACCTTACCGTTCCGTGTAAGATTATACGAGTGGCGAGTTAAAGGTTCTAAGCCTAAGATATTAAAAACAATACAAAAAAATATACTTGTGTTTATTTTCTAATTTAATCCTCGCCTAATACAATGTGCAGCATTAACACCGCATGTGCAAACTTTTTGGTCTGTCAACATTTTATTCCGGCCGCCTTCTGTCAACAGTTTCGTAAATCGAGATTAGTGAGTTTTAAATTTGATTTTTGGTTGAGAATGTGAAAATGTAGCTGTCATGGATTATTCTATTGACAGACATACGACAAAAACATTGGGAATTTTCTTTTAAAAAATCTAATAGATTCTGTGAGATTAGACATTACACGGAGAGAAAATTCTAGTTTAGGTAACCAGAATAAAGTTAACTTAACCAGATTGTCGTGTAATATATACGACAGCTACCTATTTTGTCGACTTTACTACAAAAATCTGGTAATAGCTTACAAGAATATCTCCTACATTTAAACATAATGCTGGTACACATAATTAAAAATTGTGTATAGTGCACAAAAACCTATCTGTATCCATTACAAATAGGTTTTGTTAAGTATAACGGAATTGGTATCGTTCATAACACCATGCTTTATTTTGGAGATAACGACATTTTTAGTAACGACTAATAGATTATTATAGCGACTATTAACAAATTTAATGCAAATATTACCAAGTTGAGATTTTAGCAAACTATATATATTTTCACACTATACTATTTATTTTGTGGTTACTACCAACATTGTCGTTAGCCATTATCACATCAAATGACTGAGTTTACTACGAGGGTTGCTACTTATATATCCGGAAACAAAAAAACAAACAAACGTACACGGCTGAAAATAGTTTTATTGTTTTTCAAAGTATTCCCCTTGATGATCTATGCACTTTTGCATTCGCGTGAACCAATTTTTAAAGCACTTCTGCCACTACGCCTGAGGTACCTCCATAACGTGTTGTTTGAATGCGTCGACAGCATCTTCAGCGGTCGAAAATCGTTGACCGCGTAATTTATTCTTTATATTTGGAAATAAATAAAAATCGTTGGGTGCCAAGTCAGGGCTGTACGGCGGATGACCCGTTAATTCCACATTTTGACCCTCCAAAAATAGAGTTGTTTCGCGTGACGTATGACAGCTGGCATTGTCATGATGAAGAATGATTCTTCGTCGCTGGTTAGTTTTACGAATTTGTTCAAATACTTCCGGTAAGCAAATGGTCGTGTACCACTCTGAATTAACCGTTCTACGGTTTTCTAGTGGCACTGTAGCTACATGGCCATTAATACCGAAGAAGCAGGCCACCATTTGTTTCAATGTACTTTTTGCACGAGTAACTTTCGTAGGGTTCGGCTCATTTTGAAACACCCATACCGTTGATTGTTGCTTCGTTTCGGGATCGTATGCATAGATCCAGGATTCGTCACCTGTATAGATGTTATAAACGGCTTTTGAGTCACCACGGTTATATTTTTTTAACATTTTATTGCACCATTCGACGCGAGCATGTTTTTGCTCATTTGTTAAGTTGTGGGGTATCCAACGCGAACAAATTTTTTTTAACAGCCAAATAATTATGTAATATGCTATTAATGCTGGTCATAGAAATACCCAGAGTCGCCTCTATCTCGCGGTACGTAACATGTCGGTCGTCCATTATAAGTTTTCGCACAGCCTCAATATTTTGTTGTACAACGACCGATTTCGGGCGACCTGCCTTAACTTCGTCCGTAAGCATACTACGTCCACGATTGAACTCACTAAACCAGTGATACACAGTAGTTTTAGATGGGGCTTCATCACCAAAAGTTGAAGTTAGTTGATCTATGCACTGTTGTTGCGTTAAACCACGCCGAAAATCATAATAAATCATAGCACGAATATTTTCACGAGTGAGTTCCATTCTTGCTGCGAGATGACATTTAAAACCCGTCAAAAACAAAACACGAGCGTTAATAAGGAAGAAAAAATATACCTTATATACTTAAAAAAGTTCAAATTTTACCATGGCGGTCAAATATGCTATTTAAGAAGATTGTAATCCCGGTTTCCGGATATATAAATAGCAGCCCTCGTATAATAAGACATTAATATTGTTCAGTTTACTATATTTTTTTGGTAATTACATTTTTTGTTTTTTGCTCCAATATTCAGTAGGTAAATGGGTCTTTAAAAAAATATGTACGTACTTACCGTATTGTTAAAAAAAGCTGAAATCTGTCTATTTTGTCACGAAATTTTCATATAAGTATAAATTTCGCGACTCAACTGACCGATTTTAACTCTTTCTTAATTAACAACACGGTAACTATGTAAACTTTTTTAAAGACTCAATTGCAGCAAGCTTGTAATACAAGCAGTCGTACTAAAGTAAAGATACCCTCTGCGCCAAGCTACGTTATTTACTATTTTTACAATAAATGCTCATTGCTTGCTTAAAACTTTTTCTATCAGAGTACCTAAACAAAGTGATTGCACGATGTAGAAGGAACTTTACTCTTCGGGCGTTAAACCTGCGATTTTCTGAAATCGGAAGGGCCATCTATGAGGGTTTCTTGAAATCTAGGTGGCAACGCTCTATCATCATACCAAAGTATGATATATATCATAGTATGATTGGTGGATATTGACACTTCTGGTCAAAAAGATATGACGTCAGTATCACCACTTGGTGATTTTTTAATTTCACGAAACCCTCATTTTGTATAAGTAAAATGAAGACATGGTCAACAACAGTTTTAAATAAAACAAAACATTAAACGTTTGTGACTTTATATTCATGTTATTTGAAAATCAACATGGAGGTCTTACATGTTAAAATGTACTCAGCCAACTGCCAGGATTCCAATAATTTTACAATGTCCTTGTCCCTTTCCTGATTTGGAACACTTCTATAATATCTATTTATTAAACTAATCACACTATTTGTCACAGTCAACGTGCAGAGATGCACGCGCACGCACTGCTCGCTCCGAAAGATGAAATGATAAACAAACCAACGGCAGCCAGTCGGTGTTGCCAGCCAAAGTTCAGGCAATCCATACAATATATTTGCAAACGTAAGCAACGGTTCGTTTGATATTAGATTCACATGTTGCACAAAAAATTATATTATGCTACTGATAACATAATCTGGTAAACAGTACTACGAGTATATGGATTTGGTTATTTATTTATTTTTCTACTTGCGTTATTTTAGAGACAAACTAAATATTGTATTGTTTAATTGACAGCTAGCAACAACGAATGAATTATGGGGTAAACAGTAGTATATGAATCTAGATTATTTAAACAACAAAATCAATTTTTGTTACTTGCGTTATTTTAGAGACAACCTAAATATTGTATTTGTTTAATTGACAGCTAGCAACAACAAATGAATTATGAAGGTATAGTTTACAATTATCGAAATTTTCTCTCTACAATAATAGTATGTACTTATATAGCTTTGAGTATTGTCTACTAAAATGTGTTTACTATAATATTCTGGCATTTATTAAAATACGACTATTTGTTGTTAAGGCGACGCATCGCTAAACTATCAATTGAAAAACATGGTTCGCATCCCGTTCTCTGATTGGTCCGCAGCGGACTGAGGGGGGGACTGATGGCATACAAATACGCGCCAGCGCTAGCTTATACCATAAGGTCGTAAACGACAAAACGGCTTTTTTTCGTTTCAATTAAAAACTACAAATAATTTTAAAAAATCCAACTAACAAACGAAAGTGCGTAGTTAGACTAATGTACTAAGAAAATTTTGAGGCTTAAATTGGTCTGGTTAGCCTGAAAAATGAGAATCTCTGTTTTAAAAGAGGTTTCTTCGATATTGTTTTCTCTGTTATAAAAGTTAAAGAATCGTGTTTCTGCAACTAACAAAATAAAGTAAATGAAATGAAGAACCATGTTATGAAATATCACATTCATATGTTTTGAAATGGCTGAGAAATGTTAAGATCTCTGACACCAAAATTTCCAATTCGTCGTCTTAAAAGTCAATACGGTAAATTTAACTTAATTCTGTTTCTTTACACTAGAATGAAATTTACAATAAGTTCTGGTAGTATTGTTATAATATTTTCTTTCCGTGTAGCTCTATTAATTCAGTGTTTCGTGGCGATGGTGCAGGCCAAATTTATTGCAATAAGTATCCTCGTGAAAGTGTACAACGAAAATACTGATTGCCCTTTTTCCCTTTGAAGGGCTAATTGTTTCGCCGATCGGAGGATAATAACAATCGGATATTAATAACACATTGCCGTGTCTACCGCTCACGGATAAGTTTTTCGAATAGGTTTTGTTTCATCGATTATTTATACTTTCCTTATTCTAGTCGTTGTTTGTTTGCGATACAAAAGCTTACCTATTCTTTCAGTTTCACCCATACCCCTCATCCTCGGTTCACTGCTTTTCGAGGTCTAAGCCGGGAGATTATTTGACGATCAGCTTGCCGGTGTGCGGCTACCCGGACCGCTGTATACGTAACCCTGCTTCGGCTTGAACGTCGGCGTCGTTGGAGAAGCCCGAATACCTGATAGCCAGTTCCGGATCGCTTTCCAAGATTTTTCTTTTATAAATTATTCAGGTACCCCGTATTTAGTGGCACAACTGGATGACGGTTCTCTCCGTAGGTACGTACCGATTTGATTAATTTTTCAAAATTCAAAACGGGCCCTTATCGCTTTATTTTTCTTTCGAATTTATTTCGCCGTACTTTCCGGTCACCCGGCGCGAACCATTCCCAATAGAACGCACAATCACCTATAGACATACACACAACTCTTACCCGATCACGTACACATCATGGTACTGGGATAGCTCACGCTCAGTGCACCGTACCTGAGCTTAGTACACGGTTCATTCTGTATGATATCTCGGGAGACTACCTGGTGATCCTGGCCACGTAAATCTCCAAATTGTTCGCGGGTTCTGACTGGTTTATTTAAGTACTTTTTTATCTCCGCGTGTTAACCGGGAAGGCAACGCGTCCTTTTGAATAAATGTGTAAATATTTTGTGATTATTTTCTTTACAAATTAGGTCAACGTAGTATTACATTTTACGTAGGTACACTCGGCTGCACTTAGCCGAGCTAGCGGCAAGCATTATCTCTATTTCGTTGCAAATGCTTTCATTATTTCGTTATTTTATTATAAGACGTTTAAAATGCTCGTAAACAGCCACCTTCATCTTTTCGTCACTTCAAAATCGCTATTCCTAACTCTTTCTTCAAATTGCTGAACAGAATATAATCACTAGGGATTATAATCTGGACTGTAGGTTGGGGGGCTCAATTTCATCGCAACCGACTTCTTTCGTAGCATGCCTTGCAACACGAGTGATGTGAACGTGTGCGTTTGTCTTGCAAACACAAAATCCCTTTCCTTAGTTCGCCCTCCCTTTTCTTAAGTACGACTTGTCACACCTGTCTAAATAGATTCGCATATTAAAGGACAGTATATCATGCTCTCGAATCCCGATTATCGGAATATCATCCTATTCCTATCGAATGTTCGTTGGCACGACTGTTACTGGATCGAATATTCACTGGGTCGAAAAGCATGGAAACAATAAGCGATTGGCTCAATGAAGCACTTTAAGAGAATTAGCATTGAAATTAAGTAAAGGTGAGTTTATAAGGGCACACAAGTGTTTTAAAGCATTAGGTACTGTAATATATAAGGTTTATGTACTAGTGCATCAGTGGCGAGGCGTCAAACATGTTGATGGTAAAGCCGGAGTATAATTGCTCTTATGTTTTCTTTAAAAGCGGTAGAATAAAGTACTCCAATGCCTTAAAGTAGGCAAGCCGATGAGAATCGGGTTCTATTGATGCCGCGCCACTGTAGTGCAAACGTAACTTAATCTACAGTTTGAGAGCTCTTAGAATAACCTTCGGGACTGGGTAAAACAGGTAAGGTTCAAATCTCAACCGCATAACAGCAAGCGAGACAGGAATATTTGACGATCTATATAGCAAAAGGGTCCTTATGGCAGGTATTGAGTTACACATTGATTCATAAACTACATTATATAGGCTACCTAAAACAAAACAAAAAACTTGACCCTAAAGCCATACTTTTCTTTGAAAAATCATCAAACCTACAAATCCCAAAAATGCACTTTTGAGAAAAAGCTAAAAGAAGTTTGAAACTCGTTCACAGTATGTTCCCGTTGGAAGTTACATAGGTGATGGTAGATTCTTGAGGTGTATTTCTTAGAAAACATACATGAATTTTTCACATATTCGAAGGACATTTTAACAGCTCACGGACTGTACTAGTATGATGATGATAAATATAGATTTATTAACTAGGATAAAATTAAGTGAGTTTCAATAAAATTGAAATAAAAATATTGACCGAAAAGTGTCAACCCTTAACGATGATTTTTTTACCGAAACCAAAGTTAATATTTCTTCGATACCAGTGGACGAAAAAAACATAGAACGCAAGCTTCATACAAAATTGCAGTACAAGACGGGATAAATATTCTAAATCCGCATGCGCGTTGTGTGACCAATAAGAGTTGGCCAAAATATCAGTCTACTTTCTATTACCCAAAACAAATAATTGTGATTGGCCAATTTCATAATAACTGGCTGTGATTGGCTTCTAGCGCTGACGTTTTATAGTACCAACATGACGGCGGCTATGAAAACGCATACCTAGTAGATGGTCACATGCAATAAAGAGTAATTTTGTAGGCAGAATTGTCGTATTATTTAAAATAAATATTCAGTTTTATTTTATATTTAAATAATCATAGAGTAACCTTACGCAAATCAAACTAGTCCCCGATTAAGATGTAGCATACTTATACTGTGAATTTTAGACGACCATACGAGTATGCATATATTATAGCTTGCTAAATACTTAAATACAAAACTCTAGCTCATACAGGCACACTGAACGAAAGAAAGAAAACATATTTATTCAACGCCAGCAACAAGAAATACAAATAACAAAAAAAATAATTGACGACGCTGAAAGGGGTCACCACTCAGCTTTATGCCACGGCAAGCCGTGACGCTGATTTTCGGTGAAGCCCAGTAACTTAAAACTAATTTATACTTAGACCTAGTGGGTGATATCACGAACGCCATTTTTACATCAAACATTAGTTTTAAAATTGTATTTTTATTATTATTTTAACAAATTTATCTAGTTTGCAGGTACATTTTTAATTTCGCGGCTGATTTCATTCTCGAGCTTGCGTACTTTTATTGTTGCCAAGTTAGTATGTTTGTATGGGTCAAATCTTTGAAGCTAAATTAAAACCACTTGCCGGTTTCTGCTTGTACTACATTTTTGCATACTTTTGTAAGTTTGGTGACAATGCAATATTAGATAATATCGAGCTGATATGATGGTAGAGACGGAAGGTGGGCATAGAAAAATGTTTTATTGGTCGCAATCATTGTGATTACAATTTGAACGGTTTGGGATCTCCTAGTAAGTATGTCAATACTTGTGACAGAAGATCCCGCTCTTCCAGCATCAATTTTATGGTAAAACCAATATGATACATTATAATGCTCATGAAAGGTTAAAATAAACAATTTGTTATTTTTATTTATTAAACTAAAAAAACTAGAAACTTGATCCTAAGTAAATTTTGTTACAAAATTTAACGTGCATTTATGTGTATGTGTTCGTGAATGAGAGTGTGAGCGTGTACAGAAGCAATTTTATTTTATGTGCAAGTATTTTATATTTTAGACTAGCTTCTGCCCGCGACTTCGTCCGCCTTAAATTCGTTTATCGCGGATAAGGGTATTTTTCCGGGATAAAATGTAGCCCATGTCCTTCCCCGGGACTCAAACTATCTCCATACCAAATTTCATCCAAATCGATTAAGCGGTTTAAGCGTGAAGAGGTAACAAACAGACAGACAGACAAACACACTTTCGCATTTATAATATTATAGTATGGATGTGTCATAGTTAGTTAAACATAGTACATTTTCAATTTCATCATAGTTAAGAGTATTTAGCCATTGCATTAATATTAATTTAAATTTATATATCTGCATCGGATAAATATTAAGGATAGGATCAATACTGTTATACAGAGGGGCAGACTGTGAGGCATATTGTCTCTTTGCAAATTTAGATTTCATCACGGGAGTATGGGCGGCCTTTTCTTTTCTTCTTCGTGTAAAGTTTATTGTCTTAAAATATAGCGATCTATGTAGTGTTAATACTGTTTTTAGTAAGTACAGTTTTCTCATACTTAGATGGTTAAATAGGCATAGGAACTCTGTAATAAGTTACCGTAATCCTATCGAAGTTGGAGCTCTTTAGTGTATGATAATTTTTAAATCAAATTGCACCTTTTTCGAACACTGTATACAGAGTGTTTGGTAACAGGATGCAAAGTTGAAAGGAGGTGATAGCTTAGGCCATTTTGAACATTTTAAGCGATATATGTGTTAGGCAAATGTTATTAGTTATTTTGATTTAAGTTTTAAGATTTTTCTGGGAAAACTCCACAATTTCAGACTACATCGACAATAGTACTTTGTTTACTGTAGGTAGCATTTTTTTGGTTTTTTTTTGTATTGTGAAATGTCTATTGTACACCATAAAAGTTATTTGTAACATCTGTGTCTAAAGAAAAAAAAACTACAGCGATTTAAAAATTAAATAACATGAAAAAAAAATGATTTAAGTGTTTTCTAAGGACGGTAACAAAAAAAACTAATATAGACCCGGTTCTTCAAACCATTTAAGAAACATGCTTGGCTATTGCCCTTTCATTTAAGCTATCAAGAACGACTGTAGCTATCGTATCTATAAAAATAAGCCACTTAAACCAACTAGAGAGCTAAAATGTTTCACTCTACTTGTGATACTTGTGACGAATCTAATTATGATTTTGTAATAAAACATTGGTTCTTAATACTAAGTTGGCGTTTACCTGACATTTGAAATGTTTTGAAAGGGTTAAGTGCAGTGGACAAAACTGTCGCATGCAATTTTAATAAACAAATGTTCGCGGTGGTGTGAAACAAAAGGGACCGATAGCGGCGGGCGGCGTTTAACAAAGATGACTCAAGCCGTTTTATTATGCTTTATTGTTAAAGATAAACTGATTTGCTACTTGCGTATTTATGCAAAAACTACTAATTTAGTCTAGTTACAGCTTCAGTTGCGGTTAGACGTTCATTGTGTTTTTATTCCCTCCGTCATCCAAAATTTACCGTGTCAAGTTGTAGCTGCCGTAGGCGCTCCTTCACGTGTAATTACGATTCCTTCATTGTAAACATGGAGTTTACGAACGAAGAATACGCCGACATTGTCTTCATGTACTGCAGAGCTGACGGTAATGGGGCAATGGCTCGACGGTTATACCAAGAGCGTTTTCCAAACCGGAGGTTGCCTAATGTGAGTGTTTTACACCTCATTCCGAAGACTACGTGAAAATGGAGGGAACCCAGGACGTAATCGCCCTGATTTGGAGGACGGTGTTGTACGGGCATTTGGAAAGTGTGGAGTACCATGCATCGCGAGGGAAAATATCCTTTTCACGGCACCGGAGTTCAAGGACTGGAGGAAGGAGACTCTGCACGTCGAGTAGACTTCTGCCGATTTTTACTCAATGCTGACATCGAAGAGCAACGCTTTTTAAGAAGTATTCTTTGGACCGATGAATCCAAATTTTCACGGGAAGGGATCACGAATTTTCACAACCTTCACCAAGGGGCTGGTAAAAACAATAATCCACATTGGAAAAAGCAGAAGTCCTTCCAAAGAAGGTTTTCCCTCAACGTGTGGGCTGGAATAATCGGCAGAGTCCTTATTGGGCCACATTTTTTGCCAGATAATTTAAATGGTGTAAATTATTTGGAATTTCTTCAAAACGATTTGCCCGGGCTGATTGACGAGGACCAGCTGCCCGGTGCTGTGACATTCCAGCACGACGGTTGTCCCGCCCATTACTCCCTGGCTGTAAGGGAACACCTAAATAACTGTTTCCCTGACTGTTGGATCGGCAGAGGCGGACGAATCCCTTGGCCCGCTCGGTCACCCGATTTAACTCCACTTGATTTTTTCGTTTGGAGCCGGGCAAAGGAGCTAGTTTACACAGAAGAGGAAATTAATACCGTAGAAGAGTTGAGAGAGAGGATCCAAGCAGCGTTCGAAACCATGAGGGAAGAAATGACTCTCGGAACAACCACCACGGAAATAAGAAGACGGGCTCGTGCTTGTATTCGAAACGGCGGGTCCCATTTTGAAAACGATCGATGATTGTTTCTTGTTTTTAAATTAAGTGTGGAAATAAATAACTTAACTATTAAGCTTTTGTTTGATTTCGTCGTAAGTAAAAAGAAATACAAATTCCCTCTTATCAGTTCAGGTAGCTTATTTCAAAGGTAAAACGGATGAGTCATCTTTGTTAAACGCCGCCCGCCGCTATCGGTCCCTTTTGTTTCACACCACCGCGAACATTTGTTTATTAAAATTGCATGCGACAGTTTTGTCCACTGCACTTAACCCTTTCAAAACATTTCAAATGTCAGGTAAACGCCAACTTAGTATTAAGAACCAATGTTTATTACAAAATCATAATATTTTAGTTCTTTTTATCGTCCTTAGAAAACACTTAATCATTTTTGTTTCATGTTATTTAATTTTTAAATCGCTGTAGGTTTTTTTTCTTTAGACACAGATGTTTCAAATTACTTTTATGGTGTACGATAGACATTGCACAATACAAAAAAATGCTACTTACATTAAAAAAAGTACTATTGTCGATGTACTCTGAAATTGTGGAGTTTTCCCAGAAAAATCTTAAAACTTAAATAAAAAAAAACGAATAACATTTGCCTAACACATATATCGCTTAAAATGTTCTAAATGGCCTAAGCTATCACCTCCTTTCAACTTTGCATCCTGTTACCAAACACCCTGTATAAAATAGTTATGTGCATGTAACACATAATATATCAAATGTTCAGTAGGTATCATAATACCTTTTCATTTACATATCAACATTTTGATGGTGTGCGGTGGCATAACACCATCCCTATACAAAATCTCTTCCGACTAAAAAAAAAATATTATTATGTTCACGGTGTTTTTTACATGTGAAAAGGGATTCCATCTTTATTTTTATATTTTCTAGACTGATTAATACACTATTTTACAGATCAATAAGCCGTATTTTTTCAATTTGGGAATTTTAATAATACGACAGTCATGCAGCGCCGCCATATGCAACTGACGGCCCGTTTGACCCAGTTTATACGCCCCGCCTTTTTCGACACAGTTTTCGTGGGGTCATTTTGCGACGCTAGTTGTGCTTCTATGTTTTTTTCGTTCGCTGATTCTGACTAACCTGCGGGGTTATTGCCTAACGAAATTTTGACACTTGGTATCGGAATCAACTGTCATAGCCATAGCCCATACAAAATCATGACACTTGATTGCGATTGCGAGCGTCAAACGCGTTAGGCAATACACCCTCTACAAGGTACTGCAGCCATTTTAATATCACATATTCAGGACACCCACGGGTACTTTCCATATTAAATTTAACTGCAAACACACTCACGTTTGGGAGAAAAAAAAATAAAAACAAAAGAACGAAAACAATTAATATCTCGATATCTGATGACGGTAGAAGGCTGTAAGTCGTTTCTAAACATAAAGCTTTGATCAATATAACGGTTTTAATATTCAAATACACAATTGTTCTTAAATTGTAAGAGCTGGATTACTGGGAAATTCTTTTGCCCGAAAATTACGTCACTTTACCAACTTAAATTAAACACAATAGGTACCTATTCTACTATATTCTACCGTTTCTAATGATAAGTTCTACCCAATTCTACATCAGGTTGTGCATGTCGAAAAAATTGGATTTTTTTCACACTGTGGTGTGATTGACACGGCTACTGAAATTAGAACTACCAAGGGAAATCAGACTCGTGGCATATAACATATAACTTACTATTAGTACAGAATCGTCTATGTAGCAAAACGTCCAGTGAGGTAAATTTGCATTTCATCCAACTAACATAAAGACCATAACACAAAACATCAATTAGTTTGTGTAGCATAATGTCCAAACTTTATAATGTCAGAAAAGCTAATACCACAAAATGGCACATAGTCAAGTCCATTTCGAAAGCATATATATTATGTAGCCCAAGTAGAATAATGAATGACCAAAAAGCAAAACATCTATATATATCAGACGCTTATCATTATGACTTTGGCATCACGATAATGATGTCACACAGGGGTAATGGAGTCAGATAGATAGCCAGATTTTTTTTTTAGATCTTCGTTGAATAAGTAAAAATTCTAGCCGCAATCCTAGTCGTTTGTTGTCATAGACAGATACTTGAATTTCATGGGGCCAGTTATATTATCAAGCCGAGTTTTATTACACTCAATCTCATTACGTCGTGACTAGTGATGGGAAATTGCAGAGAATAAATCCGATTAAGAGAATATTCTCGGAAAGATTACGGTAATATTACCAAAACTGGCAATTTACTCCGTAACGTTTTTCCAAATGGAAATCGTATTTTTTGTAATAACGAAATATTTAAATATTTCAAAAGTACTTTATCCTTACGACAGCATCCATTGCTTAAAACATTATTAAAACGTATATATCCGTAAATTACCGTAAATTTCCGTGAGTTCTCTAAAATTGCATGGAAATTTCCTAAGTTTTTTTTTTTTAGTTTGTATGAATAAAAATAAATATTATACGAAAATTACAACCACGTCTCTAACTAGCTAACTTTTTTTTAATTTTCAAAAAACCTATTTGAACAACCCGATTGCGGGTCAGTTTGCAGCTCATTTGTATGCAATGCTACAGATATCAAGTGCAAACTTATCCAACTAGAACCAGGTAATATAATAATGTTAGGGTAAGTGAAAGTTTGTACGGAACCCTCGGTGTGCGAGTACGTCTCGCACTTGGTCGGTTTTTTACTTTACTGCAGTCGAATAAAATGTATCCTATAACCATCTTGGGATGCGCAGCTACGTGCGTACTAAAATAGTTGAAATCTGTGAGCACCAAACCGGCTTGGTGTGATGTAGCCTGGACGACTCATACAACATCCAAAAGAAAAAAAAATCAATTCAGTCACCGTCAAGTAGTCCGTATCGCTTATTAATTTTTTATATTATCAATGTACAGACATTACATTTTTACAACTTTATAATAGCAAAAAAGACGCAAATTCATTATACGCAAGAAATGCATCCTCGTGCATGTAAGTAAGACACACAATTACACATTAGCACACCAACATTGTTTTTTTGACAAGATTTATCTTAGCCTCATACGCTACTACTATTTTGTAAATAATAAATACAAAGCTAATTTTGAAAATGAACCATTATATTTTTAATAAATGACATCGAGAACTTTGAACAAAAACCGGTACGTTTAAAAATGATAATATATCTGAAAGTCTGTGAGTTTAGCAGAAAAATAAATTGCTAATACTAAAAACTTTAGTCACAAAAACTAAATACGATTTAGTCATACTTTCGATTATTTCGAAATTGCGACGTCGTAGCTTCCCCGTGCATGATTTACAATTTGGCCCTATGGTAGGCCTATACGGCCACGGTATAGAATTAAGTGTCACATTCATAGAAACAAAAAATATTTTTTTTAATACATCATTACCGGTAATTTTACTCGGATCGCATTTTTTCTAAAAGTTTGATTTTTAGGCTCGTGGGAGTTTTACTCTTGCATTAGTAATACATTTCGACATTCGATAATTCAATAAAATCAGGCTGTCCCAAAATGAGGGTCAAAAAACACTGTGCGAAATTATTTGAATAATGTTGACGGAAATAAATTGGGCATGATTTTATTCTCACGAATTCTTATTCAAATCATGATCTTATTCTTGAGCGCCCAACACTGGGGGTAACTTTTTTTTAGCTATGTCAACTCAATTATTATTTTTTGGGTTATAAATATTTCTATTTTCTGAGTTACTTTTCGTCTTTATATGTGGAACTGGAATTAAAAATAAGATTAGTAATTTTTATTTAAAGGGACGTGCCGCAATTACATAAAAAAAATATATTGTTGCTTATTACAATGTTTTAAAATATTTTTTTGGAATATTAAAAAATATTATTGAAGTATTTTTGTTCAAATTGACAGCAGTGTGTACTGTCGACATACTAAAAAATAGTTATATTCTATCGCATTTTATTATTATAAGAATTGAATTTATTATTTTAATAATTGAAAATTAAAATGAATGTGGTAGTAACTTCTTGGTTTTTTTTTTCCCACCTATTACCACTAAATGAATTGGTGGTAACAACTGGGAAAAAAAATCCCAGTAGTTACCACAAATTAGTTTAGTGGTAACAGGTGAGATTTTTTTTTCCCATTAGTTCCCACTGGTAAAAGATGGGAAAAAAATCTCAGCTGTAACCACTGGCGACAAGTTGGTGGTAACAGGTGGGAATAACCCACAAGTTGTTATCTGGTCGTATCGCTTTATGGCCAATATGCTAATTGATCAACTTACATTATCGACATTTCACTTGGTGGTCAATTTGTGTCACGGGACATTTTGCTATATAGACGATTCGGTAATAACCCATAACTTTAAGCTGCAAGTACAGCAAGTGGGTGCCAAAGCGTCGACTGTCGTAGCGACCTTATCACGGCTGATGCCCTACATAGGAGGCTCGAAGCAGAGGAGGAGAACGTTACCTACATCCGTAGTATCGTCTGTACTCGCATATGGAATCCCTATGAAAAGGCCCATGCACTTAAAATTCAGTAAGTTCGAAGATTGCGTCAGTATATCGGCGGAGTGCCCTGAGAATTGCCAGTGCCTTCCGCACAGTATCCGAAGACGCAGTGTGTATGATTGCCCGGATGCTGCCTATTGAAGTACTAGCTGTAGAACGCGAAGCCCTTTACCGAAGAAAATGGACAACCACCTTGAGCCAAGTAAACGTTGGGCACAGTCGTGACCATGGCGAGGCAAACCACTACTTGACACGATGATCTCAGGAAACGGGTACTTTCCGAGCATATCTTTACAATTGCAGAAGCATGAGGCCTCTCCAGAATGTCCATCCAGCCCGGGGGACAGTGGAAGTGCGGAGCATGTGTTTTTTTTGTTGTCCTCGTTTCAACGCAACAAGAATTACTTGGAAAACAGCCCTTAAAAAATATTACGGCCAGAATTCATATTAGAAAGTATGTTTTCATGGGAGGAAGCTCAAGTAAGAAACTTAGTCGTATAGAAAGAAAGCACGCAGAAGAAAAGAAACAATGAGTATGACCACCTATAGGCAGAGAAATTGCAAAAAAATGCAAAATTCTCCCTCCTCGAAGTAATGCCGGCGGTACCTTGCGGAAATAGAAGCAAGGGTACATACGAAGTTTTTTTAGTCGGTATGGATACAATAAGTCGACCCCGACAGACCAGGCAGAACACCAAAGCCTGATGATACGTAATAGTAGATTGTTTGACAAGGGGCTAAAATAAGCCATTATGACACGAAGTGATTATTTGAACGAGCTCACGAAGTGAGCGAGGACAAATATGTCTGCGTGTCGTAATGGCTTTTAGGCACGTGTTAACACTCTCCTTCTCACTTCGACTGCGAGAAAATAAAAAAGACAACATTAAAAATGTACATTTTATAAACTAAAAGTAAAGTTTGAGCAATTCTATCAGAAAGTTTGGCCAATCTGATCCGGTTGGTTTGTTTTTAATTATTCGTAAGGAGTATGTAGCTGGCCGCAAGTTTTTTTTTCAGTGTCATAGAAAATTGTATGGGATTTTATGGCTTTCTTTTAAACCCTAGGGGCTAAATGTACTATTTTAGGCTCGCTTCGCGAAGCTAATATGGCGTACTTTTTGAGCCGAAGTGAAAAGAATATTTATTGCACCGCTGGAGAAAAAACACACATACCACACACGTAGATCTCTCTCTCTCACGCACGCACGCACGCAAACACATACACACGCACGTAAAAAAAAAAATACTGACCTTGAGCTGACCACGTTGGATCACGCCACATTTGTTCAGGGTTCAGCTGCAAAGGAGGCAGGTGTGGTGGCCCCTTGCTGTCTCCACCAGCTCCTGGTCCCTTGTCCCACAACTTTTTTGCAGCGGGTGCAATCTACGAATAAATAATCAGGTTATTCATGAATTGTTA
This sequence comes from Hedya salicella, assembly GCA_905404275.2. Taxonomy (NCBI): domain Eukaryota; kingdom Metazoa; phylum Arthropoda; class Insecta; order Lepidoptera; family Tortricidae; genus Hedya; species Hedya salicella. Next base: position 47,561,976 of record FR990096.1, read on the forward strand.
CTACCGTGACATGACACTATCCGATGAATTACATATTTGGGCATTTTTATTTAAAATTGTACGGTTAGCCGAAACTTAAACTTAATATTTAAATGGCGTCTAACCTTATCTGGTAAGTCATGTGCCAGATAAGTCTATACCATCTATTATCTACAGCGATGGCTGTACAGCCCAGAAAAGAAATGTAATTCTATCAATAACGCTGCAGGATTCTTGTAATTTTAATAATTGTACTGTTTATCAAAAAAATGTATTAAGGGCCACACAGAGATGGAAAGTGCCACTGTACATTCTCATAGAAAAGTAAAAAAAACAACAGTAGATTTCATGTGGCTGCCGATTTTGTAAAAGTAGATAAGTTAATAACAGAGGCATCTTCGACTAAGAAGTACAATGTAAAATATTTACATTGAAGTTTTTTCAAAAATTGTGCCACACTTAAGCACTATACATCTATCAGACCTGGAAAGACAGCAGGTGACCCATGTGACAGCTGATTGAGTTTAAACTACGCTTTAATGACATCTGAACTATTCTACCTCAAAGATACAATTGTAGTTCAGAATATCAAGCGATTCCTTCCTTAGCTATATTCTGGACCTGTTCCTATTAAAAAACGAAAGTAAGATGATTTGCAATCTCTAAGGCCGATTTTATATAAGCCATTTATTGGCCCCGTACACGAGTTCAGCTCCACCTTGCGTCCACCACTTTGTTGGCTCTGACGTTTTGACACTTAATCGCGACGTTGGGACAAAATATTATTATTATCCAAAATTATCTATTAATTTATTTGCAAAATTACTGTGATACCTTAATTTCGGTGGAGAAAAGGTTGTGAAATCAGTTTTCGTTTTTCAAAGCAAATGGTGTAAGTGTAATTGATTCAAAAAGTGTGTTTTAGTTTGAATATGTCAGGGTTTGTTTACTTAATTTTTAGTTGTAGTTTTACTGTTAAACAAGAGCTAAAGCTAATTTAATGGTTTCATTCAATAATAATAAACATATATAACTGTTCCTGTATCGCTAGTGATAAATAAACGCCTCGTATGCTTAAGACGCGTGTCTGTGCCAATTCATGAGCTGTGTAAGCACGGATATGTTCTAAAGGCCAAGCCACACCGGATGCGTGCGCAGCACGTGCACGTGCGCGTGTGCGTGGCGTGCACAGCACCCTTGTGAAGCCGAGAGCTATGCACGCAACGGTGGCGCGCACGCTGCAGCACCGTTGCGTGACTAGCCGCCATTTTGTTTTGCGTAGTCTTTTCACTATGCTCAATAGCAGTCCATCAGATGAAGAAAAAGCTTTACTGCTTCTAGTTTCAACTCAAAAAACTCGTGCAGCGCCAAAAACAAAGACTGTGGGTTCATGACATAAATGCAAGCAGACAAAAATACAGTTAATATCACAACCTGTGCCGCGAAATAGAATCGTATAAAGATTTTGGTATTTTTTTGGTATTTTCGTATTTCCAGAGCTTCTTTTGAAGAACTCCATGGTTTATTGGAGCTTTTTATTATGAAAAAAAAAATGATATTAACTACAGGAAGCCTAGTTCCCATAACAAGCTTTCATACGACGATTTTTTATAATGTTTGTGTTTTGGTTATAACTACATTCGTACTTGCGCACAGGTTCTATAATTTTTCCTTTTATTTGGCAATCCCTACAAAAACCTCCACGCGCCCCGGCCAAGTTGTAAAGAAACACAGAGCTATATAGCACCTGCGCAGCACCGAGCAGTGCGTGTCCCGACCGACGGTTCGCCGTCTCATAGGGCACGCCGGTAAATACAACGTCATCACAGCACTCCGCTGCGTGAGCGCGTTTAAGCAGTTGTTAACTGCTGCACCATGGGTCCGAAGCAAAGAACGGAGTAGGAATTGTACTGTCCGATACCTTGAGTAATAGACTTGTAAACGTAGACCGAATAAATGATCGACTTATGTCGTTAAGGCTTGCTATGGACAACCAACAATGTTTTAACATTGTGTCAGCATATGCTCCCCAGACAAACTGCACGGAGGCCGAAAAAGAAGCATTTTGGGAAGACTTGCACAAGCTTGTAACTGAAATTCCACCCAAAGAGTCCGTACACATCGGGGGTGATCTCAATGGTCACATAGGCGCGAGTAACGATCAATTCAATAGATGGCACGGTGGCTTTGGAAACGGAAATAGAAACGCGGATGGCGACCGAATTCTCGAATTCGCCTCTGGCTGTGATCTTGCTATCATTAATACATTCTTTAAAAAGAAAGATACCCACCTTATAACCTACAAAAGTGGAGGAAACACAACACAAATAGACTTTTGTCTAGCAAGGTGCAATCATCTATATAAAGATTCTAAAGTTATCCCAGGAGAAGCTATGACCACTCAATACAGATTATTGGGTACAATCTACAAGATAACAAAAGCATTGAACTCTAAGAAGAACATAATACCGAAGATCAGAAGGAAGCGGTTGGGGGAGCTATGCGGTGAGGAACTTACTAAAACAGTTACCGAAAAACTTAGCTCCATGAACATAGCAGATCGCCCCGCAAATGATATGTGGGATGAGCTCGAACCATTTTGTAAAGTAAACGCCGAAAAACACCTAGGACGCACGAAGCCAATACTAGGACCTTTTAAGGAAACTCACTGGTGGAAAGACAGCGTTAAACAAGCAGTGGCGACTAAAAAAGACTGCTTTAAGAAATGGCAAACCTCGCAAGAACAAACTGATTTCGATCTTTACAAAGAAGCTAAGAAAATAGCTAAACAACAAGTTGCAATTGCTTAGTGTCAATCCGACCGTATTTTTTATGACCAGCTGAAGGTAGCGGAATCAGAAATAGACATACATAAAATCGCTAAAGCTAGGCACAACAAAACGAAAGACTATAACACAGTAAAATACATAAGACATTAACAACAAATTACTAACAGAAGACTCTGACATCAAAGCAAGATGGGTGGAATACTACCAACACCCATAACGAGCAGCCCATGAAAGCTAACGGTCCTCTCCCATGCATCACAGTGGACGAGGTTAAAAAGGCAATTAAGCAAATCAAAAACAACAAGGCGGTAAGTCCTGATGAAATCCCAGCTGAGATCTGGAAACGACTAGGAGATTTGGGAGAATCCTGGTTGCTTCAGATTTTCAACAAATTAATTGTCGGCCAACCTATCCCAGATTCGTGGCGTAAAAGCTTCCTCGTACCATTCTATAAGGGTAAAGGAGATGTCAGGGATTGTAAAAACTATAGAGCCATCAAACTAATGATATACCTTTAAAATTTAGGAAAGAATACTGTGCAATAGACTAAATAATATAATTGAGTTAACTCCAAATCAGTGCGGCTTTGTCACAGGGAAAGGCACATCAGACGCAGTGCAAACCATGCGAATCCTCCTCGAAGAAGCGAAGACAAATAAGTCTAATTTACACATGATTTTTATAGATCTAGAAAAAGCTTTCGATCACGTACCCCGAAGTATAATATGGAATGCACTGAGAGTACAAAAAGTCCCCGAGCAGTACATATCACTGATACATGACATGTACAATGGTGTTGCTACCGGGTGGTCAGCCCAGCCGGAACCAGTGATGGATTTGCCATCCAAGTTGGAGTTCATCAGGGTTCTGCACTCAGTCCTCTGTTGTTTAACGTTACCATGGACTATCTTACAAACAACTGTCAAAAACCCGTACCCTGGAACATCCTGTACGCGGACGATCTCGTATTAATATCTGATACCGTTGCAGACCTACAAAACCAACTTAACCTCCGGACAGCAGCGTTGGAATATAATGGCCTAAGAATCAGTCGGAAAAAGACTGAAAACATGTCTTGCATTTTTGATGGAACAGCGGATGAACGACAAATTAAGCTCTTTATAAATGATACACTAATCCCCACCGTTAAGCAATTTAAATACCTCGGATCCATAATTAGCAGTGAAGGCAAGCTCGATAGCGACGTAGCTCACCGTACCACGATTGGCTGAAACAACAACAAAAGGATGCCTCTAAAAATAAAGGGGAAAATGTATAAGACCGCAATTCGTCCTGCTATTTAATATGGGACAGTGCTGGGCTTCCACCAAACAACATCACAAAAAGTTGCACACGACTGAGATGCGTATGCTACGCTGGTCAGCGGGCGTCACCCGTCTCGATAAAATAAGAAACGAATATACCAGAGGTAGCTATAAAATCGCCCCCATCGATGAAAAAGTTCAAGAGAAACGTTTACGCTGGTATGGACATGTCATCAGACGACCTACAGACCACATGGTGCGAGTGGCCCTAGACATACCGACGACGAAGCGTAGGCGCGGAAGACCTCCTGCCACCTGGCTAACGACGGTCCAAAAAGACCTGAAACAAGCGGAAATGAACCCAGAAACAGAAAAAATAGAGGAAATTGACATGGAGAGCCGACCCCAGATAATGGGAAAAGGCGCAGGCAGATGATGATGATGCGTCAGATTATTTCTCGTGAATGCGGTGTGCCGAATTTGTTATTTATTGTGATTTAGATAAAATAACTTTAGCTGTTATTTGAATAAGGGGCAAGTCTTTAAGAAAATGTGAAGTTTGTGGTGTGAGGCGTGTGAGACAATAAACTTCTGACGTATTTTTGGCCAGATTTCCACTTGACCCGGACAGGTGGGTAAGCTGATGTTTTAATGTGATATTTTCAATTATTCTTAACTTTGAGTCTTGAACACTTACTAATTTAATTCTTTCGAAGTAGATTTCATCATGAATTGTACAAAAAATCTGTGACTAAAGCTACGCTTGTGAAAATTAACCGGAAGCCTAAAACACAAATAGTGTGCGAACAACGTATCGATAATCTTCTTATTTCAAATGTCGGTTATGGGTACAGCTAACAGGCAATGAGGATTTGGCATATTTACCTATACAAAGGCTGAATGAAAACAAGTTTATTAGTGGAAATCATTTTTGAACTGGTGGACATGCAAGAACCACGAATATTTAATGACAAAACAATTATATTGGCTCATGGCAAGAAAATATATTTGGAGACAATGCCAAATACTGAATTCGGATACTATTAAAACAGAGAAAATTTCTGCGAATGCTTCCAAGGTAGCTCAACTAAGAAGTGCTGCAAAGTAATGTGTTTATACAATATCTTTACTTTGTCATAAGTTGCATTCCATGTACATTCTTGATGTTGATGTAAATGAATAATATTTTTTTTTTTTTTTACTAATACCTACTCATAATAATAACTTAACGGTATGGTACAGCTGCACGCAACGCACATTTATCGATATCGATAAACAGTAGATACTGGAAGTATCAAGCCCTAGCGTTCCTTTTTTTCTGTTGGTAGTATTGGCACGTATTGGCGGGGTGGCACAAAGTACGTTCATAATTCGTTTTGAGGCTTCTTTGAAAGTGCCGACCCTTAAAACGTAGTGATTAAGTACTCTGTGGTATGGGCTATGACAGTTGATTCCGATACCAAGTGTCAAAATTTCGTAAGGCAATAACCCCGCGAGTTTATTCAAATTAGGAAACCAAGTCTAAACAGATTACTTTGAGATATGACAGATCCGAGTTACAGCGCCAACATTAGTTTTATTATTATTATTATTATTGTTGATTTGTGGGCCTTTGTATGCCACCTCGACCAGATTTGATCTATTGTGGCAGCCCTTTATTAGAGTTCACTACTGAGGCCCGTTGAGTCTAGGAATTCCCAAATTCTTTGGGCAGTGAAATGTTGTATCTTCCCGGGGCACGACATATTGCCCTAGGTAGATACTTCTTTTCGTCATGAGTGATCCGCAGGAGCAGAGGATATGCATTGAAGTCTCTTCTGTCTCTTGGCAGTTTTCAGCAACATAAGTTTTACTTACAGCCACTATGAGCGCTGCGATCGATTATAATACCCCCACCTAGTACTTCGCACCCAGCGAATAGTAGGGAAAAAATCATTCGAGCCGATCTTTTTTTACGGAGACGCGTTAAAAATTGGTCTATTAGAGTCTAGCTAGTTAAAATAATAAGTATTTAGTATTTCGAATAAAAGCTGTAACTATACTACTCAAAACAATATAGGGGCCACCTTTGCGCAGAGAATTTCTGTTCAGTTTTTGTGATTACAATAAACTAATTTTATCTCAAGTAAAACAAATAAAACAATTGTCTACTTAATTGATCCATTATTAGCTAAACGAAAGCAAAAGCCTTTTAGCTGGAGAGTATGTAAAATCAATTTTACCAATTAATATACATTTTCACGTTACGATCAAAATTTGTAGTAGCCCCTATATTGTTTTGAGCAATATATATTTAATAAACATGAAAACATTACATTTTGTTTCATTTTGTACCATAAAATTTAAAGCAAAATTATCGGAACTCCACTAATTTCAGTCAATACCAGAGCAAAATTCTTCTGCCTTACGAATAACCGGTACATAAAAAAAAAGTGTATGCGTGAGTTATTCGAATATTTGTAAAATTAATGTCTGGCTATCAAAGTATCTCATGAAACTAGGGAATGCAAACCGGTATACCGATTTACCGGTCAACCGGTAAAATATGAAGCCGGTAAATTACCGGTAATTATAACCTAAAACCGGTATTTTACCGAAACATATAAATATTGGTTAGCGCTGATGTTTATCAATTTATGTACTACAAAACGCCCGTACTTTATCCAGATCAATAATTTTATGTAATTTAAAGATTTAATTCCATTTTATTAGTTTCAAAAATGTTTAAAAAGCTTTCTAGCATTCGAGCCCAACCTAAAAGTTAGCCCACCTAGGATTCATTCTTATATTTAATTTACACTTAATCTCAGTGTTCTAGCTCTTATTAAGTACATAGAATAAGCTGTTGTAGCGTATATCAATATCACATAATAAAAAAACATGCATCATTATTATATCTTCTAATTAGCTCATAAATTTGGGATAAAGATACAAAATATGCTTTCTTTTCTATGCGTGACATTTATTCTTTTCCTCCCTTCCTACTCCAATCAGCAGATAAGACTAGACCGGTCATTGTAATTTGCTACCTTCTAATCCCGATTCTAGAAAAATAACACGTGTATGTGCTGTGATTTGAATGGTGTGTGTAATATTCCAGTAACACTATGTTTTTTATTATTTTTACATACTTAATTAATATCTCAATATTCTCAATTCTCGGCCACCATACGTGGTGTCTTATTTAACTATACCTAGAACTATCGCACTAAAAACAAATTGTATGTCCTTCAAATTTCAACTTCATTGACTAGTGCCTTGTGCATAAACATATTAATTACACTAAACTTTTCAACAAGTTGATGCATTATACTGGCTGAAATGGTGATGCCAGATGTTATTTTTGATGGAACAACAATCCCGCTCTCCTCTACTGTAAAAAATCTAGGCATTACCATGGACCAGACTCTTTCTTGGTCACCGCACTTATCTGAGGTGAGCAGGAAACTGTTTGCGTCACTGCATTCTTTAAGGCGTCTGCAGAATTTCCTTCCACTGCATACTAAGATTATTCTCGCCAGCTCTCTTTTACTTCCTCTTCTCGATTATGGTGACATTGCTTTTTTGGACCTCAAGGAAGAGCTACTTGATAAGCTTGAGCGTCTGCAAAATATTTGCATAAGATACATTTTTGGCTTGAGAAAGTTTGATCATGTCTCTCAGTACCGTTCTCAGCTAGAGTGGCTTCCGATTCGTCGTCGTAGGGACGTGCATGTGCTGTCATTGCTGTACAATGTATTATTCAATCCCGCGTCCCCCTCCTATCTCTCTGAAAGATTTACGTATATGGCGGCTGGCAGTGGCCACCGGCTGCGCTCAAGTGCCAATTTTTCTCTCGCCTTTCCGCCCAATAAGTCGCGCACATATAGGAGATCTTTCACAGTCCACTCGGTTAAATTATGGAACGCGTTGCCGGTGTCCGTTAAGCAGTCACAATCCGTGGCATCATTTAAAGATAACTTAAAAAAGGTATGGCTGTCAGACCCCTGACCTCGTCTTTTAATATTTATCCGTTTGTGTATATTTATTATGTATATAAATATATATTTACACACGTATTTTTATTTATTTAGATGATATATATGCTATTATATTACTATTTATTATTTAGGGTTTATGTGTATGTGTATGCTACTTTAGCTTTTAAGTTTTAATGTCATTGTGCATATTAACTTGTTGGTTTGTCTATCTGCGTTGATGTTTACTCTTCTCTTTCATTTGCTCTAAGGTTAACTGGAAGAGATCCCTTAAAGGGATAAGTTCGCCTTTGTACAACTATGTTACTTTAATTTCTTTGTTTTATTGTTTTTATGTACAATAAAGTGTTTACAATACAATATATGTATGTACTTGTGTTTTTTTTATACTACTAATGTCGCAAACAAGCGTACGGCAAAAGTCCCAAAAAAACATAAAAACGACACCTATATTGATATTTTCACATTTCATCACCATCGCACACCAACAGGGAGATTTCACGTCTGCTACGTCGGATTTTAAAATCAGTGCTATTTTCGCAATCAACGTCCCAAAAAACAATAAAAACGACAGCCATATTAGTATTTTGACATTTCAACCCCATCACTCACCAACAGCATCTCCCTGTTGGTGAGCGATGAAATATCATCTCCATATTTCACTTCCGCTAAATTGAATTTTAAAATCGATGTTATTTTCGTAAGTAACGTATATATTTAGATATTTCAACCCCGTCACACCCAGGCAGATTTTCAAATCGATGCCATTTTCGTAATTAACGTCCCAAAAAACCATAGAAACGCTACACATATTAGTATTTTGACATTTCAACCCCATCGCTCACCAACAGGGGGATGATATTTCACTTCCGCTAAATTGAAATTTAAAATCGATGTTATTTTCGTAAGTAACGTCCCGAAAAGCCATCCATATTAATATTCAGACATTTCAACCCCGTTACATCCCGGCAGATTTCAAAATCAAATGCCATGACATTTTTGTAACTAACGTCCCAAGAAACCATAAAAACGTCACCCATATTTTGACATGTCAACACCATCGCACTCCAACAGGGAGATGATATTTTACGTCCACTATGTTGGATTTCAAAATCGATGCCATTTTCGTATTTAAAGTATAAAAAAACCATCAAAACGACATCCATTTTGATATTTAGACATTCCAACCCGTCACATCCCGGCAGATTTCAAAATCAATGCCATTTTCATAATAATCGTCCCAAAAAACCATAAAAACGACCCCCATATTGATATTTTCACATTTCAACCCCATTGCACACCAACAGGGGAGATGATATATCACGTCCACTAAATTGGATTTCAAAATCGATGCCTTTTTCGTAATTAACGTCCCAAAATACGATGAAAACTACACCCATATTGATATTTTGACATTTCAACCCTATAGTATTTCACGTCCGCCACGTCGGATTTTAAAATCGTTGTTGTTTTCGTAATCAGCGACCGAATAAACCAGAGAAACAATACCCATGTCGACTTTTCGAGTGTAACCAAATTTCCCCTTTTAGGGGTTGAATTTTCAAAAACCCTAAAACACGTATTTACTCATTTAATGTTAAAAATACTCGTGTAAAGTTTAGAATTAAATAGTCGAAACTGATCTGATTTCCCCTTTCAAATTGTGTACCCTCAATTCATCCCCTTAGGGTTTGAGTTTTCAAAAATCCTGAAACACGTATTTACCCTTTCTTTCCCTAGGCACTACTGCGTGGCACTACCAGTAGTGTCATAGAAGATTTTTCTTTCCCATGACACTACTCTCTGATTGGCTCATTGGACGCATACAACAAAATTACCCCTGATCTGCTTAATTACCCATGGCACTACCATTCAGTGGATTTGGATTTATGGTGTAACGTTTCGGAGATTATTTTATACGAAGTTACTTGTTTTTTTTTTTTTTTTCAGATTGTTCCACGTTAAATATATGTTTGTGAACATAAAAAAAGAATGAAAACTAAAATCTTATTAACTATTAAGCTTACTTAAAATAAACAATTGCTTAAAATCTCTATCTCAATTTTTCCAACGTGTTGCCAACCGATAATTCTCCATTGATAAACTGAAGAAGAATGTTCATGATATAATCATCATTATCGATAGCAATTTTGGTCCGTTTTGACCCCTTGTTCGTTTGTTGTTGTTTTTTATCTTTGTGTTTTGGACCTGCCTCAGGAGATTTAGCAGTCGTGGTATTGTGATCGAACCTTTCGTCACTCTTTTATTAATTTTGGAGTGCCAACCCTCCATAGCATTATTGGTTCTATGACGTAAACCATATACACTCAACATTTTACTGATTTGTTGTTTGAGCCAGAAACGTTCGATGTAATTTATAAACTTTTGCATGCCCAAGTCTTGACTCTCTGCTTTTACATATTCCCAACCACGCTCCATTTCTTCTTCCGGCAACAATGGGAGAGCTGCTGTTAGTCCAATAATTCGTTTGTGACCTTTCTTTTTATTATTGCTTTGGCTTTTTTCCACATGGCTCTTGACCAATGGTAAAAGCATCCTTTCAGTTGAATGTTGGGGAAAACTTCTGTCAATGCATTGATAGCTGCCAACTCAAAATCGCAGTGCAATATATCAGGAGACCAACTGGGTAGTTCCGATTTTATCAAGTTGTATAAGGTCACGTACGTTTTTTGTTTCTTATTTGGTAATAGAGCAAAAATTAAGGGAACTACGTTTGTAGTTTCTACCGTGCTATCAATGTCAGCATGAATACTGTATAGTTCAGCAAATGGTGGAGGGCAGCTTTTAAATGTAGCATCCCCAAAAAAATCACGGGTTTCGCCAACCAGTCGTCTGCTGTCCGGAGAACAAAATAATAAAATTCGAATGTCTTCGTGATAGTAGTCTGCCAAAATAAAATCACAGAAAGACACTGGAATTTGCACTTCTTCAAAATTCCGGTAAACTGTTTTTTGAACGCCCAGCGATTTGTTCCTCATATCATACAAACAATGCTGCACACTCGAAAGTGGGGGTAGTGAGACCACAAAATTCAAACCTTTATTAAACGAATTATTAGCCTTCGTCATATAATTGAGTGATTGGTTTGTCAGATTTTATTACTTTAGTTTTTAGATTTTCTATTTCTTTAGCAACAATAGACCTGCCCACAAGACGTTCACACGTGTGAACTTTTTGTGATGTTTTAATGAACGTGTTGCCCTAAAAATAAACGATAAAATTAGGACATAAAATATAAATAAAAATCATGAATCATCTGCAATAGTTTAAATATTTAAGACTTACTTTGATTGTTATTGTTCCTGGACATTTAGATTTCTTATAAGCTGAACATCGCCATATGCTTGAACCACTTTTGAATTCTCGAAGCTTGTGATATTGGTAATCGCAATGTATAATAACCGTGGCGCCTTTATATTGCCGAAAGAAAAGTTCACTGTCGTCGGCCTCCATTTAAATAAAGTAGTTTATTTCAACCAATATTTTTGTAATTTAAAATATGTATGTATGAATTTGTATAATACATTTATTTGGATTGGATTTAATGTAATGTATGATATTGACATTGTCTACATATAAACATTAAACATCAAATCGAGTGCCAGTAGATACGAATTAGAACAAGCTCTAAGTAGTTTGAATTACAATTAGGATAAGATGCAAGATAAGATAAAATGCAGTAGGTGCATGGGTAATAAGAATTCCTGTACGGGGAAATCGCGTGCCAAGGGAAATTAATTTTCCCGTGACCGTTTACTAAGGCCACAGTAGTGTCTCAGAAAATTATGTTTTAACCATGGCACTACCGGTAGTGTCATAGGAAAGTAAAATTTTCCATGACACTACCGGTAGTGCCACGCAGTAGTGCCTAGGGAAAGAAAGGGTATTTACTCATTTATTGATAGGAATACTCGTGTGAGTTTCGAATAAAATATTCGAAAAGATCATTTCCCCATACAGACTTTAGACCCTCATTTAATCCTCTTAGGGGTTTAATTTTCAAAAACCCTGAAAGACGTATTGATTTATTTATTGTAAGAAATACTCGCGTGAAGTTTAAAATTAAATAGTAGAAACTGATCTGATTTCCCCATACAAACTTTGGACCCTCATTTCATCCCCTAAAAAGTTGAATTCTCCAAAACCCTGAAACACGTGTTTACTCATTTATTGTAAGGAATATTCCTGTGAAGTTTCGAATGAAAGTCTTACTATTCTTGTTTCCTCATACAAACTATGAACCCCCATTTCACCCCCTTAGGGGCTGAATTTTTAAAAATCCCTTCTTAGTGGATACTAACGTTATAAAAACTACCTATTGTGAAAAATTCAGCTCTCTAGGCCGAGCGGTTTGGGCTGGGCGTTGATGTAAGTGAGTGAGTGAGTCAGTCAGTCAGGACTTTTACGTTTATATATATAGATATATCGTAAGATATCTTACGGTATCTTAAGATACCCAGCTATAATATATATTATCGCTGCGTGTGGGGACTCCATCAAATAGTAGGCAAAATATATCGTAAGATACCTTAATATAAGATATCTTAATATATATTATCGCTCCGTCTGTGACGGGCTTAAATCAGGCCAAAATATTGGAGAATGTGTATGATTCCGATATAAGGACAGAATTCGCTTCTTAATACACTCCCGTCGGTAGACATCTCCATTCAGAGATGGGCAAAATGTAATCGATTAACGATTAAGATTAACCGACTTAATCGCGATTAAGGATTAAAAATTACGATTAATTAATCTTAATCGTACGAGATTAATATCCAGCGATCAAATTTTTCATCGATTAATTAATTAGATTAATTTTCTCCCGATTAATATTAGGAACAAATAAGATATTTTTTGTAAGTCTCTTCTTATGTCGACACATTGATAATTGATACATCTTCACGACTTTAGGTAAACACTTCACACATGCCACTGTTACTATAGTACTTTTTTGGGTTCCGTATCCAAAGGGTAAAACGGAACCGTATCTAAGACTGCTGTCCGTCCGTCTGTCTGTTTGACTATTTGTCCGTCTGTCGCTAGGCTGTATCTCATGAACCGTGATAGCTAGACAGTAAAAGTTTTCACAGGTAATGTATTTCTGATGCCGCTATAACAACAAATACTGATCTCTCCATGTCAGTAACCAATATAAAATGATCAAACGCTACTTACTTTTTGCTTAGGAGGAGGGCTCTGCTAACACTGGATAGATAAGGCTGTTTGATTTTTTTTTTTTAATTTGCTTTCAATATCGTGAGTGTTGACGTTTCTTAGAGATCGTTTCTTCCAATGAAATACTATGTCTATCTGACGGATCTAACGAGTTACTCGTACTAGAATCGTCATCATTGGATTGGATTAACATAGACAAGTGCTAAATGGACTTAGATTGAAGAGCATTTAGATAGGGTACAACCAAATGCGCCTGATAACGCATCCTGGGGGTACCTACTGGAACTCAGGATTGGATCATCATAGACGAGTGTTTCTTGTCCCCCAGGGTCCATCATGAGGACTATTTGGTGGTACTCTATCTAAATGCTCCTCATTCTAAGTCCAATAAGCTAAAACACACACGTCCACGTTAATACAATCCTGAAATCCAGTAGGCACCCCTAGGATCCATTATTAAAACGATTTTGTGGTACCCTATCTATATGCTCCTCATTCTAAATCCATTAAGCTAAAAAATCATCCTCCTGAGTTCCGTTAGATACCCCCAGGGTCCACCATCACGACCATTTTGTGATACCCCATCTAAATGCTCCTCATTCTAAATCCATGCAATTAAAAACACACTCGTGTATGTTGATCCAATCCTGAGACCCAGTGGGTTCCCCGAGAATCCATCGCCAGGTCTATTTTTGTGTTACTGCATTTAAGAATCGCCACAAGGTCCATTTTATGAGGTGCCTATACATTATAATGAATTTTTTTTTCGAGCAGGAAATACATCGTTAGTGTTTAGTGTTGAAATAGGTTACATTATCTTAGCCTTAAACCCTTACCTAGGAGACCCAAGAGTACTGCATTATAAAAACCGCCTTGTTTGTATTACTGGAACAAGTTTATTTCACACAGCACACTAGAACGATTTTTCAAGGGTACATACACGCGACAAGACATATTGCATTTTTGTAACGTGCACAAATTAGCGTGTTCCAACTTTTAATCGAGACTTAATCGTGAAATTTAATCAATTAAAATGACGATTAATTAATCGTTAATCGAAACCACTGTCGAATAACTTAATCGGGATTAAATTAATCGCAATTAATTTTTGACGATCAACTTTTTAATCGATCAATTAATTCAGTCATGTCATCAGTCAGGTTTGGTACCGACTTCAAAAGGTGCTTCAAATGTGATCCGTACCGTACATAAAAGATTATTTTTGGCTTTTTAGTGATGGATTTTAGTAGTGTTATAAAGTATTTTTTAGATCCCAGAATGGGAAGATTGAGGAGGCACTTTGCACGTATCTCGAGTATTGGGAAGTAAGAAATGTAAAAGTTGGTTAGTTCATTGTACCTTCCATCATCAGCTCAGCATGAAATGATGACAACGAGAGGAAAACAACTTATAACTTTAGAATAATATATAGAAAACATTGTTAGTGCCTATAATATTCGAGGGTTTCTCTCGATTTCCCTGGGATCCCATCATCAGATCCTAACTTGGTGGCAATGGAACCACCGCGGGAGTATATCCTTTCAAATAAAAAAAGAATTTTTAAAATCGGTCCACAATTGGCGGAGTAATCAGTGAACATACAGAAAAATACAAACTATCGAACATATAACCTCCACCTTTTTCGGTTAAAAACACATATTTTCCGAAATATTCGCTCCGAAAGTAGCAAAAACTGTGTCACCCCTCCCCCTATTTTCTAAACGGTATATTCAAAAAAATTACAAATATAAAGCTTAATAAATACTTCCTGTTGGGAACTCCAACATCAATTTAGTTTTTAAGTTGGTATAATGTTTATTTATATAGTTTAGTGCATTCCGATACGTATGTATGTTATCTGTGGATATCTTCTTCTTGTGCTAACCATCACGGTCGCAATACAGGTTTCCCAAATTAATTACTTATTTTACTGTGCTGCCCTTCCCACAACTCCAAGAACCTGCTCATCAACCTCAGCAGTCTACGTTACATATGGTCCTTCGAGAAGAGAAGAGAGTTGGAAGCCAATACAGCGCAGCGAGAACGGAAACTAACCGGCAACGTGAGTCGAAACTTATTATATTACTCACGCCTCACATGAAGCAACGCTACGAGCGAAGCATTATCTTCGTCGCAATCGCATAATAGTAATAAGTACAACTAATTTTTTTACCAATATTTTGCATTTCACAATCACCGTGCTAACTACAATACAACGCAAGATATCAGATTTATCCAGTACTTCTGTGCCTACGTGTGTACCTACGATATTTATCTTCGACAGCAAGCAAAGCTGAAAACGACGCAACTTTCGTCGCATCCTGGCATCCAGCTACGATTCATCTGTATTTACGTCTAAACATCGTCAATTTTAATCATAGTTCATCGCTATAAACTCATTCATTACGCCGAGTCATCGTCATCGAGTTTCAAGTGTTTCAACGAAAAGATCGAGCATCGAACGACAGACTGAGGTAGCAAATCAAGATATCTGCGTTCTCGCTCTCTCTCGGGAACTTGCGCCGACGTTGCGGCGGTAGTGCGTTGCGGCAGAAAGCGGAACTACAAGGCAAGAGACAAGAAAACGTACGGAACGATCAAATAAATCGATGGTATCTGTGGCTGCATGACGCCAAGCAATCGCATATAACGGTTTACCGTGCATTGCATTGATTGAATTTAGTTTTCGTCTTGTAGTATTGTGTTAAAATAGTGCACAGTGATTCCGCCGTAGGCCATAAATCGAAGAAAGTCATGAGCGTATCCTGGACTAAAAAGTAAGTAAAATGATTCACCGATAGACAATCTTCTAAATACTATATATAGCACAGCAATAAAGTACTATTATCATTTACTTTTGTGCAACGAAAGTGAACGCATCTCGACCCTAATTAGTAGTGTGTTTTTGTCGCCGCAACTTAATCACTTTGTTATTGTGTACTATTATTATTATTTGCGTGTGTCCACGTGGTATTATTATGGAAATCCAAGAAGAGGGTATGTACTTTATTTTTCAATTATGTTTTATATATAAATATGCGTGCTTATATTTTAAAATAATTTTCTAGTAGAGGTCTGTCGTTTACGATTAATTTTTAAGAAGTATGATTTCATTGAGAGTTATACTCTGATGCCGAGGTTTGCCGCACTTGACACATATATTATGTTATAGATGGAAGTGTCCTTAATAAGGGCGGTAACTTTCATCGACCTTTTTTGACCTCTTCTTAGGTAAAAGGGGTTTCAAAGAACAAGAGTAGGGTAGCCGAAAAAAATCCGATTTTAAAAAATGTTTTTATCTTTGTTTTAGGTACATTTTTAAGGTGTTCTATTTCGAAACGTAGTGTTTTTGATATTTGGCACTCTGGACAAGGAACTGATACAGAAAAATTTCAACATGTTTTTACTACACTGACGGAAACATCAATTATTTCGGATAACATCGAAAATATTGGCATAGAGAATTTAAGGGTTAAAATAAGGAATTTATGTAAACGAATTGCATGTTATTGGAAAAAAACAAGATGTACAAAGTCTATATTTCTACATAAATATGCAGAGTGGCTTAATGATGTAGAATACATTGATGTGATCCAAAGTATCGAGCAGCGTATTTCTCAGCAGAATGATAACGTCGACCCCTCCCCTTCCACTTCTCGTGGCCGTCCGAGGAAAAACTTTAATGAAAGTAGTAAACGCACTAAAAGAAGGAGACTGGCGGAACTATCTAATTTTGACGAGTCTGCTGTAAATACACTGCTCAATGCTTCTGCTGATTCCAGCTTAACTTCTACAAAAGTCGACGAAAACAAAGTTTTGTCACTTATTGCAGAAGGTAAGATTTCTAGAAAGCAATATCTATTAATTAAGAATTTTATACATAATAATATACTGAAAGATTGTATGCCTTCCTATCAACGCATTGTAAAGGCTAAAAAGAGATGTTACCCTACAACTGTAGCCGTTACTGAATCATCAGCCGAAGTCGAACTTCAGAGTTTGTTAGATCACACTGCCACTCGGATTCTTGAGTCTCAAAAAGATATTTTAGATAAAATACCTGACCAGTCTTTAAATAAAATATCTTTGGTTGGGAAATGGGGATTTGATGGTAGTACAGGACATAGCGAATACAAACAAACTTTCTCAGATTCTTCTCTTGTGGATAGTAGCTTGTTTGTTACTTCATATGTACCGCTTCAACTTATTTTAAACCCGGATAATAAGGAAAACTCAATCATTTTGTGGAAAAATCCTCGTCCTTCTTCAACTCGATACTGCAGACCTATTCGCTTTCAGTTTTTTAAGGAAACAACTGCAGTATCAGTTGAAGAGGAGACTTATTTCAAACAGAAAATAAGTAACTTGCAACCGACTATCTTCAAGACAAATGCATGCGAATACACAATTAATCATAGCTTACAAATTACTATGGTCGATGGTAAGGTGTGTAATGCACTTAGTGATGTTTCTTCAACTAGATGTTATATATGTAAAGCTTTACCAAGTGAGATGAATCAAATTGATGTATGTTTGTGCAAAGCAACTGACGAAAGTAAATATGAATATGGCATGTCTCCACTTCACGCATTGATCCGATTTTTTGAATATTTCATTCATCTCGCTTACAAGTTAGAGGTTAAGAAATGGCAAGCTAGGTCTGATAGCGATAAACGACTTGTAGCTGAAAAAAAAAAACTTATACAATCGCAATTTAGGGAAAAGTTAGGTCTTATTATCGATAAACCCAAAAGTGGCGGAAGCGGGACATCGAACGATGGCAACACTGCTAGGCGGTTCTTCTCAAGCTCAGATATTTCAGCTGAAATTACGGGTATTAAGAAGGATCTCCTAGATCGTTGTTGGACTGTACTTCAGTGTATCAATTCGGGATATAACATTGATGCGACAAAATTCAGAGATTTCGCTTTAGAAACTGCACGGCAATTAGTTGCCGAATATCCATGGTACTATTTGCCTGCTTCTGTCCACAAAATTTTGATTCATGGTGCTGACATTATCAATCACGGCCTACTGTCTATAGGAGAACTGTCTGAAGAAGCAGCTGAAGCGAGTAACAAATACTATAAAGCATTTCGACTAGATCACACACGAAAAATGAACCGCGTTTTGACTAATACTGATTTGATTAATCGACTTCTTCTTCACTCAGATCCCCTAATATCAAGTTTGAGAAGGTTACCTGTTAAAAAAAAAAGTTCTTTGTCTAAATCTGTATTGGACTTGTTGTGTGTAAATAGTAAGTAGGTAATATTGAATGTATAAATAGTAAGTAATCGCTTTGTTTTAATATAACCTTATTTGTATATATGTAAATAGTCTTGAAATAAATATTTTTATTATTTATGTAGTATGCTGTTTCATTTATGTTTTCATTAATTACAAATTTTTTTTATCTAATGGCTTTATGTTTAAAATAATAACGTTTTATAAAATGGTTTTGACTACAGATATTTTTTTAATAAAAATAGTCACACAAGTTTATTATAAATGTCTAAAAATGTTATTAATGATATATTTCATGCTTGTATAATAACCCTTTATAGTTTAAAATCGAAAAAATGGCTTTTTTTGGAGTTGAGGTATTTATGGCCGCCCTTGTACGGGAGCGGAATCACCGTGTAGTGGGTTTATTTCTAAGATTACCTATTTAAGTGTGTAAACATGTCTCTCGATTTAAAACAGTTAAGGGCGTCGAGAGGCTACACCAAAGCCTCAATTACGCGCCTGTACACATTCGTTTCGAACACTCAAGATGTCGAGCTTAGTTTATTTTCCAGTCTACAAGCAAAGCGTAGCCGAATTGTGGAATTGTACAGCGAATATGAGTCGTACAACAATCAAATTTT
This sequence comes from Hedya salicella, assembly GCA_905404275.2. Classification (NCBI taxonomy): domain Eukaryota; kingdom Metazoa; phylum Arthropoda; class Insecta; order Lepidoptera; family Tortricidae; genus Hedya; species Hedya salicella. Next base: position 47,581,055 of record FR990096.1, read on the forward strand.
AGCTCAAGATGACAGCGACAATGAAGATGTGGCCGACTGTGAAAATAAATACTTCCAAATACCAACCATTTTAAACGAGGCGATTAAAACAAAATCGACGCCATCATCCGACGCTAGTTTGGCGAAGCAAAGCAAAGTTGCCTACGATTCAAATAGCCACGTTCACTGGGAAATACAGTGAGTATACTCCATTTATGAGTTTATTTCGAGCTATAATTCACAATGACAAATCAATTGACAATGTGCAAAAACTGTATTATTTGAGATCATTTTTAGATAAGGAGCCACTCGATATTATAAAAAATCTGCCTGCAAAAATCTGCCTCGATGCATAGTTATGATGAAGCTTTAAAATTATTAAACGATAGGTACAATCACAGCTCCAAAATAATAAATGAACACATTAATTCATTACTTGACTTGAATGCTCTGTTCAAATCAAATCCATCCAATATAAGAACCTTTGTATCCAATGTTAAAGAGTGTCTCGCATCTCTAAAAAACCTCAATGTTGTCACTGAATCATGGAATCCAATTATATTAGCAATTTTATATCGGAAATTAGATAGCTACACCTCGCGAGCCTACCAGTTGGAGCGGAGCAATGCCTCGGAACCAACCGTGGCAGACTTTCTTCTGTTCCTGGACAAGAGGGCATTGGCGCTGGGGAATGCAGATTTGGCAGCTCCAAGTATATCCCGAAAGGCTGTGGTAAATGTTACTGCGACATCAGGACAAGCACTCACCTGCACATACTGTAAGACCAATCACAAATTGTTTGAATGTAGTAAATTTAAGGTATCAGCATCAAATGACAGAGTAACCTTCTGTAAAAATAATAATTTGTGTAATATCTGTCTGAGTGCTCATCGTGGCAAGTGTCGCTTTCACTTCAGGTGCAATATTTGTAAGCAAGCCTTGCTTCACCAGGAGCCGACCCAGCAAAATAATGTAAATGCCACGCAACCAGTGTCTTTAATTTCCACCTTTAATGGTGACAAGGTACTGTTACCCACAATCAAGGTAAAACTTTTTACAAGGACAGGTAATGTTGTACATGTAAAGGCAATCTTGGATTCTGCATCACAAGTATCTCTAGTCACAAGTAAGGTTATTGATGTCCTAGGAGTAACCCCAAGCAAGGATGACACTAACATAGTTGGGGTGAACAAAAGTTGTAATACAGCAAAATATTCAATACCATTAGAGATCTTCTCACTTGCAACACCTTACAAGATTACAACAAACTTGCTTTGTTACAAATTTTCATGTATTGGATCAAATTACATGCAAAATCCCTCAATTTAAAATTGACACAACGCGTCTGAACATTCCATCAGGTGTCAATTTAGCAGATGCAGAATTTTACAAGCCATCAGAGATCAACATGCTTCTTGGTGCGGATGTGTTTTTCCAGGCCCTGCTCTCGGAGCCACAAGCTACGCATCAGCAACCGGCTTCGCAATCTACTGAGCATCCGTCAACACAGCCACACTTCGTTAGTACAAGGTTGGGGCATGTTATCGCTGGGGCTCTGCCTCGCCATGCCAGCTCTGATACAAGTAAGGTCTCTTTATTATGTCTTGAATGTGACTCAAGTCTCAATGAAAGTTTGAAACGATTTTGGAAAACTGAAAATATACCTCTGAAGGCATGTCAGAGCATGAATTGTGTGAAAAGGTTTTTCAAAGCACCATGATACATGAGAACAATAAGTTTCAGGTGGATTTACCTTTAAAGTTACCATTGGAAGAGATCAATAATGCGCTTGGAAATTCATTTGATTTTGCATATTATAGGTTTTTAAACCTCGAAAAGAAATTGCATAAAAACATAAATTTACTCTTATACTATGATAAATTTATTAATGAGTATATAAATTTAGGACATGGGCATTACATAGATTTAAATTCATTAGACTTTGAGACACAGCCTCTGTATTTTATGCCTCACCATGCTGTTGTTAATGAAAATAGTAAGACTTCTAGGACACGTGTTGTTTTTGATTCTTCAATGTGTGGAAGCAAACGGTTGTCGCTTAATGATATTTTGCTATGCGGGCCAATGGCGCAGAAATAATTGTTTGATATAATGCTTCTATTTCGCTTAGGACAATACACGTTCTCTACCGATATACGTCATATGTTTCGCTGTGTTAACATTAATCCAAAGCACGCTTGCCTACAAAACATTTTGTGGAGAAACAATCCTGACGAACCCATTAAATGTATACAATTAGATACAGTCACCTACGGCCAAAAAAGTAGCAGTTACTTAGCTACGCGTTGTCTGCTCGAACTTGCTAATAAGTATGAAAATGATTTTCCACTAGCTTCCTATATTATAAGAAACTGTACTTATGTTGACGATGCCTGCTATTCTCACTCAGATTTAACCGTTATATTGAAGGCGAAGCGGCAACTGTGCGATTTATTAAGTAAAGGTTCCATTCATACAGATAAGTGGGCCTCAAATAATCAGCTGATTTTAGATGGAATTCCAACTGAAAGACAGCACTTTGATGATTTAGAGTTGCAGAAAAATAATTTATATATAGGTCTCACACTTAATGTGAGAAAAGATTGTTTTGTTTTTTCTTGCCCAGAACTTTTTAACAAGGAATATCCTACGAAAAGAAATATATTAAGTTATATATCCAAGTTCCATTATCCACTTGGGTATGTGGCTCCTCTTATAGTGAAGGCTAAGGCTTTTATGCAAAAAATATGGTCCGAAAAAATAGGTTGGGATGATGTTCCCTCAGAGCCATTACGTTTGGAGGGGTTATCATTTGCAAAACAAATTTCTCAAATGAAACCTGTTACTATAAATAGAAATATACATGTCCCGGCTGATGCAACTTCTGTACAGCTGGTTGGTTTTGCTGATGCTTCAAGCTCCACCGCTTATGGGTGCTGTGTTTATCTTCGGGTGGTCGACAAGTCTGGTAACGCTTCGCTTTCTTAAGTTTTCTCTAAATCCCGAATCAACCCTCGCAACAAAGACGCGCTAACTACACCGCGTTTGGAACTGAATGCTATGCTTTCACTAACCAAACTCATAAACCAAGTCTCTGACACGTTAATGTTAAAGCTAGATATACAAGAAGTCATTTTATTTTCTGACTCGCAAATTGCATTAGCATGGACTAACACAGAACCGATAAAACTGCAGTCCTATGTTGCAAACAGGGTAAAGTTGATTCGGGATCTCACATCTAGATGGCGTTGGCTGTATGTGAGCAGCGAGGACAACCCAGCTGATTGTGTAAGCAGGGGCGCGGATCCCGACAAGTTATGTCACTTCACCTTATATTGGCAAGGTCCAGAATTCCTGAAGGATGGTAAATATCAGTTTGATAATAATATCACCTTGCCGCTGCCGGACGACCTGCCTGAAGTAAAAAAGCAACATTCTAATGCAAAGGTAACTCTCGTAGCGCAAAAGGAAAACTCATTTTATGAGTTTTGCGACAAGTTTTCAGATCTCAACAAAATGATTCGTGTAATGGCTTATATAAAAAGGTTTTGCTACAATTTTAAAAATAAGGACACAAGGAAGTCAGGTTATTTGTCGTCAAATGAACTGCGAAAGGCGATTCAGATTCTGCGACACGAACAGAGTATTCATTTCAAACAAGAAATAAACGATTTAAATTCTAATAAAGAAAACGTAAAAGGTTCATTGCAACCATTACACCCCTTTCTCGATAGTGAAGGCGTATTACGAGTAGGTGGTAGAATAAATAATGCGACTGTCTCTTTCGCACAAAAACACCCTATCATACTACCTAAACAATCGCGGATTACTGACCTCATTATATATCATGAGCATATTAGACTGCTTCATTCATCCTAAACTATTATTATCTAGTTTAAATCAAAGGTACCTAAACAATCGCGGATTACTGACCTCATTATATATCATGAGCATATTAGACTGCTTCATTTATCCTAAACTATTATTATCTAGTTTAAATCAAAGGTACTGGCTTACTGATGGTCTCAATTATGTTAAAAAAATTGTAAATAAATGCTTGCTTTGTTACAAAATGAAAGCGCAGTGCGCGAAGCAGTTGATGGGTTCCTTGCCTCCTGAAAGAGTAACAGCTTGCCGCGCGTATCAAAAGGTGGGCTCCGACTTTGCTGGACCCATTCCCGTTAGAAACTCACGAGTTAGGAGAGCCTTGCAGACAAAAGGTTATATATGTATCTTTGTCTGCTTTGTGACGAAGGCCATCCATTTGGAGCTTTCATCTGATTTGAGCACAGATAGTTTTATGGCATGTCTTAAACGCTTTGTCGCGCGTCGCGGCTATCCGACAGACGTTTTCTGTGACAATGCAGGCTGCTTTAAAGGGGCAAGTAACCAATTATATATAATAACGTTTTTAACGAATAAGCTGATTTGTATAATTTAAACAGCTCGAAAGATCATCAAACAAGAGTGCAAGCATATGCAGCGCACAAACAAATTAAATTTTATTTTGTACCAAGCTATTCACCCGTGTTTGCTGGTATTGCCGAAGCCGGCGTTAAGAGCACTAAATTCCATTTAAAACGTATTTTACAATGTCGTATACTAACGTACGAACAAATAAACACAATCCTATGTCAGATTGAAGCTGTTTTAAATTCTAGACCGTTACTGGCTGTAACAGCCGACGATGTAAACGATTTTTGTTATCTATCACCTGGACATTTCCTGATTGGCACTTCGTTGACGTCATTCCCTGAATGTGACACAGTTGATATGCCGGATAATAAATTAAAGTTTTGGGAGATATGTAATAAAATAAAGTACAATTTTTGGAATATCTGGCATAAATATTACTTAAATGCTTTGCAGTGTCACCCGAAGTGGCGCGACACTCAACCAAATGTCAAAGAAGGTGCCTTGGTCATAATGAAAGAACCAAACTGCCCGCCCCTAACATGGCCCATGGCCAGAATTGTAAAAGTTTACCCAGGTCAACACGGCAAAATAAGGGTGGTTGACCTCATAACGCCAAGTAAAAAAATATATAAGCGCTCATTGAGTGGCTTTTCTGTATTACCTATAGAATGATAAGTATAGTTGTATAAGATACCTATTTAAATATAAGAAATAATTAAAGAATATAGATGTTAAAATAAAATAATTAAAAAATATATATATATTCGAAGTATGGTTGGTAACTCGTTTAAGTGTTAGTTAAACCATTTAGTTAGTTGTTATGTAAAGGTTACATTTTCAATCATAAAACATAACCTCGATGAACGAAATCATTTCGCTCGCCGATGACGTCATTGTTATCAGTAGTTATACAGTAGAATAGATGTGTTTATAAGGCAAATTAAAGATTTAGTCTCATGTTTTGGTTTGTTTAAAAATGTTATAAAAAAAGCTGGTTAGAGTTTTCTCAAGGCATTAATTAACCAATAGTTCTGTTAGATATTTCATACTATTCGATATATATATACATGTATATAAATAGAATACCTTACATAGTGCTAAATTTACATAAGTAATTGTCATTACTTCAGCTTTCATTACATTCTCGTCTGAGTAAAAAAGTTGTTAACAGTTCAAGCATAGGTGTAATACTGGGCTCCACGCAAAAAATAACGATTTTTTTACGAGTCCCTGAAATCGTGATTATAACTTCCCAAAATTGTACATTTGATAGTTTAGTTCCCATTTAACACTTTCTGGCATTCGTAAATTTGAATATATTTTTATGTATTTAATTGTGAATTTTTACAGAGAGGTCTATAAAAATAAAGATTACGTTTCTAGTCTCTCAATAAACCTTTAATCTAAAGAAAACATATACCTAATTGCTCATCGGGCGGGGGCTCGCCAGTGTCGATTCGACTACGAAGCAGGTAAGACGTGTGCCGAATTGACGCTGCGGATCCTATTTTTTCTAGTGCCATCTACTGAAATTGTTTATTAGTGCAATTTGGTTTCAGAATAGCGATAGAGTCGTTTTTATTGATAGATTTACTATTGTTTTTTTGTAAGTGTACAGACGCTTACGTTTCTTAGTTGTTTAAAATATTTTAGAGTGTGTTATGATGTTGTGACGTATAAGTGTACATACATTTTAGTTTGGTGTACTTTTCGTGCTGTGCGGGTGTGTTTATTTTATTGTATTGTTGCTTGTATAACAATGCCGAAGGTGTCAAAACGGAAGAAAAAGTTATTGCAACAACTTGAGTTGGCGTAAGTAATATTTTATTTGAAATTAATGAAATATAAGTGGTATGTTCTTTATAATACTGTAAGTAGTTCAACACTTACACGGGTTACGTTTTAGAAAATTATGTTAGTAAGATTTCAGTATAGTTATAACGAAATTACACCCGAAGTACTAATGTCAGTATAGCTCAGACCGCAAGTGAGTGACTAATGTACGTAGAAAGTGTGCACGCAGCAGAGGTCCACGGTTCATATCAGCACCAAGCACCCTTTTTCCTTTGTTATTCACTGTATGTATTATATTTCGTTTCATTTGTACCTGCCTTGCTATTATTCTTCTTTCTACGTTTTATTAGAGTACCGTTTTTAATTTATTTTTATTACTTATAATTTTTTTTAACAATGGATTAAAGAAAAAAAACCGTCAACAGGCAGAGATGGCAGAGAACATAGTATCAGCTGCGAAACGGACTGACCTTGACGCCGCTGGGTAAAGTATTATTTATTATTTTGAGTAGGTAGCTTCATCACACACTTAGGCATTTTATATAGAAGATATTTCCATTAAAAAAAAAGATACTGACTATTTAACTTTCCGTTTTTGTAAGTTTTTATGCATGTAGGTATCTATTTTCATGCAGCTCTTTGCTTTGCTTTACCATTCGTTCAATAGAATGTAATGATACCTACATATGTTACTTACCGGTAGCAATGAGTTTGCGGTTACGAGATGAAAAGCAGACAATAGTAATGTTTATGTACAATGGCTTTGTTATACAAGCAAGTGGATTGGCACTTGAAAAAATAAAATCTATGACCACAGGTCAATTTATACCGTTTTTGTTTCATCGTGGTCGGTTAAAAAGTATCCTCGGAACTTTAGAAGCCCTTGCGCAAAATGGTTGCAATCCATCCAGTTATTTTGCCTTTTTTTCGGTACGTATGAATGTTTATTATGTTCAATATGCAAACATCTCATTTTTATAATTGTAAGTATATTATATACCTATACTCTAATAATGAATTCAATGTTATACCTACAGCATGGACTTTCGTTATTTTAACTTTCGTACCAAAGAAGGTTTGGTTTACTTCAGGGTGTTGATGGACACAGATATTATACTTAAAATTACTATACCTACCTACCTATTATTGTTGAGGACGGACAATAGTGACGCGCATATATCCTACTATAACTACCTAATTATCAGCTATTAACGCTAGATAAAACAACTGTGCTATTTGAATGAAAAACTGGTCGTAAGTAATTTTGAATCCCTTTTTCAGTAACCGAAATACAAGGCAAGTACTGCAGCCTTTGAATCTCAACGCCGAGGTCTCTCTGCAAGAACCACACCCAGACGAAACAGAGATATTAGCTTTTCCGCAACTGCTGTAAAGCAAGGGGAACCAGACGTCGAGTAAGCTGCTTTTTAATCATATAGATTATTTATTTTTAAACAATCAGTCCCTAGTCGTCGAAATAAATATATGAGGGTCACTAGGCCAATTGTTGAACGATTGACAACGGGTTGTTCCCACCTATTACCTACAACTTGTCGCCAGTGGTAACAGCTGGGAATTTTTTCCCATCCTTTACCAGTGGGAACTAATAAGAATAAAAATTCTCAACTGTTACCACTAAATTATTTGGTAGTAACTACTGGGATTTTTTCCCACCTGTTACCACTAATGAAATTGGTGGTAATACCGAGTACTTCAGTGGTAAAAGATGGGAAAAAAATTCCCAGCTGTTTTAACTGGTGACAAGTTGGTTGGTGGTAATGGTAACAGGTGGAAATAACCCTTGACAACATTTAAAATTTCCAAATAACTAATATTAAATCGACACCAATTGTGTATGGTATTTCTGGATAGATACGACAATTTTGTTTTATTATTTTTTGTTCTATTTAATTGGAAAAACGCCTGGCTAAAAATAAGATGTTGTCAGTTGCTGACCTATATATACCAAATATTCTCGACCGTAATATAAATTAGCGTAACGGAGAAGTGTTGTTTTTTTTTTCGGGAGAGCCAGTTCGTTATTGTTTTGAAGAAAAACACGTACTTATTTATTTGTATATTTTATTGCATTATTGCATGTTTGAGAATAGGCTGTTGTTTTATGATATTCATAAACATGTCCGTTGCGCCCATAAAAAAGTTTTGAGGCTATACAACTCAATACTAATCTTATCTTATCGTGAAAAAGTGCGCAGCGTAAATACTATTTAAAAAACAACAGATTTAACTTTTCCTAAGTTCCAAAATGAACGTTTTTGTTACTTAGCCGTTATTAATGCAAATCTCAGGTTTACATACAAAATCATTTATAGCGCGCGTCCAGAACCAAATGCCTTTAATAACTCAATTTCTTCATTTTGTCTCTTACGCCAATTCAGATCACGGACTCAATATTTATATATCATTCTTAAAGGTAATTATTTTCCTTCTCACTAATTGTGACTGCACCCAATAATGTTAGGTAATTGCACAGAAATGTAAGATATATAAAACACTACGTATAAAAGTCTTGTTTTTCACCTTCCAATTATAGCTCTTTGGAAATGCAAGCAATATCTATCACGCACTATGACTAAGTTATTGATATTTTTTAGGCTCACTCAGCAACGCATTGATCACGATGATGATGGTCAGCAAAATCAAATTGGAAAGATGACACAATATGAAGACGTCAATGAAGAAAACGTTGAAGTATGTTACATTTTATTCATTTTAAAGTTGTCGTACCTATCTATACAGATCAATTTTCAAGCAGTTAAAATGGATCAGCTTCAGCGAAAAGAGACCGGGGTAGTAGCGCCTATGAAGGCAAGTCTTTTACAGAGTAGAAAATAGAGTATAAGAGCAGGTGTAGTTGAAAAATATTGCGTTTCTATGATATCATCAAAAGACTCATCTGACCGAGACGCAATTATCCTGGTTGACCTTAGTTTCAAATCTTCATAATAATACGAGTATGTATATCAAACTATCAGGTCACTTAAAAGCTAGTGCTATAGGCATAATTCTATCTGAATAGCGTAATGAAAATAATACATAATTTATAATTTACAGTTGGAGATTGCAGAGGAAGAGAAGCCTGCAACAAAAAAAGATGTACGTGGAAGACGAATCGTAGAAATCAATTTCTTCGTTAAACAATTACTAGCTATAGCTAGTCATAGTCCCTTGGGTTGCAATTCACAAGCGCTAGAATTAGAAGGAGAAAAACAAAACGGCTTGGCGTCTACTTTTACATTTCGGTGCAAAATGTGCAATATCAAGTTTTATATAAACAGTGACTCTTGTGATGAAAACTTTGTAAATGTCAATTGTTGCGTAGTAGCTGGAACAGTAGCCATTGGATGTGGCCAATCGCAACTTGAAGAGTTTTTATCATGTGTTAATTTACCAACAGTATCGCAGCGCCTGTACAACAAACATCACGACATAGTTCACAAACTCTGGGAAATAACTGCAACGGAACAAATGAGACTAGCCGCAGAAAAAGAAATTTCAATAGCAGAGGGTAGGGTTAATAAAGATGGGGTTCCAATAATTGATGTTATTGCGGACGGCTGCTCGTCCAAACGTTTTAAAAAAAAAACTATTCCGCATTATCTGGCGCTGCCACGATCATTGGCAAGAATACAGGGAAAACATTGTATTTAGGAGTGAAAAATAAATATTGCCAAACTTGTGCCAGTGCAGAAAGTAAAGGAGTGCAGCCGAATGAACACATATGTTTTAAAAACTACACGGGTAGTTCGACTTCAATGGAAAACCAAATTTTGGTTGAAGGTTTTAAAAGTTCCATGGAGCAACATGGGCTCATATACGGAAGGCTGATTTCAGACGGCGATTCAAGTACATATTCGAAAATCCTCGAAACACGTCCATACCCTGACGTCACTGTCAAAAAAGTGGAGTGCCGAAATCATATCTTGCGCAACTTTTGTAATAAACTAAACGCCTTAAGTACAGATACAAAATATCCGCTTAAGTTTAGGAAACTCATTACAAAAAGGGTCATTTTAACGATTAGGTGTGTCATTGTAAAAAGCATACAAAAAAACAAAATTGATTCTGACGTACAATGTCTTTTCGAAGACATTCTGTCCAGTCATCTGCATGCGTTTGGAAATCATACGAAGTGTAAGACTTATTTCTGTAATCGGATAACAAATGACCCTCATGGTGAAATAAATTTTGCGGACGCAGATGCTGAAATTTCGAGCGATTTCTTTTTGCGCGCTGTGTGGCAAAAAATTTGCTATCTCGTTCAAAGTGTTGCCGGACACTCAAGGAGCCTGTTTTACGACGTCGACAGCAATGCTGTAGAAAATTTCCACAGTATTGTGGCAAAATTTGTAGGTGGCAAAAGAATTAATTTTTCAAAAAGTCGTTGTACAAAAGACGGTGCCTTGCTGCAGCCGTTGGGTTTAACACGCGGAAGTCAATAGGCTGTGTGAACTTGACACCCGACTTTCGAAAAAAAAATTTTTTATGGGTTCGTATGATAGATTTGGATAAGTAGTGGATAGTAGTAAAGTTAACTTCGTTTGTAGTAGTACCTAAAAAAAAATATGGGTGATGGAAAAAAATGCATCCCCCGACAATGCAAGAAAATATTTTTTCCGACTGTTTCTTATAGGAATAGGTTAGTAGTGGATTGTAGTGCATTTTTTTTTGTTTGTAATAAAACAGAAAAATTAAAAAAAAGTTTTTTTTATTTCGTTACGATTTCACTACCTTAAATCAATTAAAATGCTTGTACGATTACTACAAACGCTAAAACCGACCCAGAGACGTTCCTAGATATTAGTAGAGCGATGTAGTTCCATTTATTCGTTTGTAGTAAAACAAAAAAAAATAGAAAAACATATTTTCATTCACAAGTATCTTTCTGATGCGATGTTTATCGCATAAAATGAATTAAAGTGCTTTAACGATTACTACAAACGCTCATAATAACCCAGAGACGTTCCTAGATGTTAGTAATGGATTGTAGTGCACTTTTTTTCGTTTGTAGTAAAACAAAAAAAATAAAAAAAGTATTATCCTTCACGAGTAGCTTACTGAAGCGATTTTTATCACATGAAATTAATTAAAGTGCTTATACGAATACTACAAACGCTCTAAATGACCCAGACACGTTCCTAAATGTTAGTAGTGAATTGTAGTGCACTTTTTTTAACAAAAAATAGAAGAAGTATTTTTATTCACGAGTACCTTTCTGAAACGATGTTTACCATATAAAATTATATAAAGTGCTTATACGAATACAAAAAACGCTCAAAATACCTAGGGACATTCCTAGATGTTAGTAGTGCACTTTTTTTAGTTTGTAGTAGAACAAAAAAAATGCAAAAGTAATTTCATTCATAAGTATCTCACTGAAGCGATTTTTATCGCATGAAACCAATAAAAGTGCTTTACCCATTACTTCAAACGCTCACAATAACCCAGAGACGTTCCTAGATGTTAGTAGTGGATTGTAGTACGCTCTTTATCGTTTGTAGTAGAACAAAAAAATAGATAAAATATTTTCATTCTTAAGTATACTTCTAATGCGATGTTTATCACATGAAATCAATGAATGTGCTTATAAGATTACTACAAACGCTCAAAACGACCAAGAGACGTTCCTAGATGTTAGTAGTGGATTGTAGTACACTTTTTTTCGTTTGTAGTAAAAGAAAAACAATTTAATAAATATTTCTTTTACTCACGAGTATCTTTCTGAAACGATGTTTACCGTATAAAATCATTTAGAGTGCTTATACGATTACTACAAACGCTCAAAACGACCCAAAGGCGTTCCTAGATGTGAGCAGTGGATTGTAGTGCACTTTTTTTCGTTTGTAGTAAAAAAAAAAAAACAATTAAAAAAATAATTTTACTCACGAGTATCTTCCTGAAACGATCTTTACCATATAAAATCAATTAAAGTGCTTTAACGATAACTTCAAACACTCACAATAACCCAGAGACGTTCCTAGATGTTAGTAGTGGATTGTAGTACGCTCTTTATCGTTTGTAGTAAAACAAAAAAATAGATAAAATATTTTCATTCTTAAGTATATTTCTAATGCGATGTTTACCACATGAAATCAATGAATGTGCTTATACGAGGGCTGCTATTTATATATCCGGAAACCGGGATTACAATCTTCTTAAATAGCATATTTGACCGCCATGGTAAAATTTGAACTTTTTTAAGTATATAAGGTATATTTTTTCTTCCTTATTAACGCTCGTGTTTTGTTTTTGACGGGTTTTAAATGTCATCTCGCAGCAAGAATGGAACTCACTCGTGAAAATATTCGTGCTATGATTTATTATGATTTTCGGCGTGGTTTAACGCAACAACAGTGCATAGATCAACTAACTTCAACTTTTGGTGATGAAGCCCCATCTAAAACTACTGTGTATCACTGGTTTAGTGAGTTCAATCGTGGACGTAGTATGCTTACGGACGAAGTTAAGGCAGGTCGCCCGAAATCGGTCGTTGTACAACAAAATATCGAGGCTGTGCGAAAACTTATAATGGACGACCGACATGTTACGTACCGCGAGATAGAGGCGACTCTGGGTATTTCTATGACCAGCATTAATAGCATATTACATAATTATTTGGCTGTAAAAAAAATTTGTTCGCGTTGGATACCCCACAACTTAACAAATGAGCAAAAACATGCTCGCGTCGAATGGTGCAATTAAATGTTAAAAAAATATAACCGTGGTGACTCAAAAGCCGTTTATAACATCTATACAGGTGACGAATCCTGGATCTATGCATACGATCCCGAAACGAAGCAACAATCAACGGTATGGGTGTTTCAAAATGAGCCGAACCCTACGAAAGTTACTCGTGCAAAAAGTACATTGAAACAAATGGTGGCCTGCTTCTTCGGTATTAATGGCCATGTAGCTACAGTGCCACTAGAAAACCGTAGAACGGTTAATTCAGAGTGGTACACGACCATTTGCTTACCGGAAGTATTTGAACAAATTCGTAAAACTAACCAGCGACGAAGAATCATTCTTCATCATGACAATGCCAGCTGTCATACGTCACGCGAAACAACTCTATTTTTGGAGGGTCAAAATGTGGAATTAACGGGTCATCCGCCGTACAGCCCTGACTTGGCACCCAACGATTTTTATTTATTTCCAAATATAAAGAATAAATTACGCGGTCAACGATTTTCGACCGCTGAAGATGCTGTCGACGCATTCAAACAACACGTTATGGAGGTACCTCAGGCGGAGTGGCAGAAGTGCTTTAAAAATTGGTTCACGCGAATGCAAAAGTGCATAGATCATCAAGGGGAATACTTTGAAAAACAATAAAACTATTTTCAGCCGTGTACGTTTGTTTGTTTTTTTGTTTCCGGATATATAAGTAGCAACCCTCGTAAGATTACTACAAACGCTTAAAACGACCAAGAGACGTTCCTAAAGTTAGTAGTGGATTGTAGTGCACTTTTTTTTCGTTTGTAGTAGAAGAAAAACAATTTAATAAATAATTGTTTTACTCACGAGTATCTTTCTGAAACGATGTTTACCGTATAAAATCATTTAAAGTGCTTATACGATTACTACAAACGCTCAAAACGACCCAGAGGCGTTCCTAGATGTGAGTAGTGGATTGTAATGCACTTTTTTTCGTTTGTAGTAAAAAAAAAGACAATAAAAAAAATAATTTTACCCACGAGTATCTTTCCTGAAACGATGTTTACCATATCAAATCAATTAAAGTGCTTTAACGATAACTTCAAACGCTCACAATAATATTTTTAATGTTTGTAGTAATCTTATAAGCACTTTAATTGATTTAATTTGATAATCATCGCTTCAGAATAATACTTGTGAATTATAATATTTTTTTTCTATTTTTTTGTTCTACTACTAACGAAAAAAAGTGCACTAAATTATACTACGAAAGGTGTGAAATTTTGAGGCAGACATCGAATATAAAGAATGGAGTGTTGGATTGCGAAATCAACGTCGTTACTTTGATTGAGTCACACATTTTACCACAGACTCCGTCACTAGAGATACAAATTAATTGCAGTGATTGTCAGTATAAAAAAACACGCATCATCCCAGTCCTCGACCTTAATCCAGATTCTATATTCAAGAATGCGATGAGGGGCCTACGAGAAGCTAAAAGTCAGTCCGCAGACTACTACGAATCTAAAACTTCAAACGAGTGTTGCTTGTGCAAAGGAACCAATGTTATGAAGACGTTTGCTGGAGGAAGTCACATTTTCCTTAATATCAAAGCTGCCGAAATTGAGTTGTCTGCCGCACGGCGTGGACTGGCGAATTGCAGGAAACAATTCACTCTTTCGGAAATCCCTGAAAAGCTGAATTATTGCGATCGTCCGTATAGGGTGGCTTCAGCGATCATCTTCGTTTCTGGGCACTATTACGCTTACGATTGTATCAAACGAGCATCCGGTACATGGGAAGAACATAACGATCCTTGTTCATCGTGAAGAGTAATGGCAATTACCAAAAGGGGAAATACTAAAACAACGTCGAATCCCTTTGCTGTTTTACGTCCAAATTTAGATTTAAACTTCAGGTCTACACAGCATTGAGGAGCACACATTTGATTCACTATTAAATAATCAAGATATAAAGTATCGTTAAAGGAAAAAGAAACAATTAGATATGCAAAGAACAATACACATAAAAAATAATCAAAATATATAAAAAAAAGTCAAAAATTTTTTTGACTTTAACTTTTTTTATTTTAATACGAATGAAGAAAAGATAACTACAATCCACTACTTACATCTAGGAACGCCTTTGGGTCGTTTTGAGCGTTTGTAGTAATCGTATAAGCACTTTAAATGATTTTATACGGTAAACATCGTTTCAGAAAGATACTCGTGAGTAAAAAAAATATTTATTAAATTGTTTTTCTTTTACTACAAACGAAAAAAGTGCACTACAATCCACTACTAACATCTAGGAACGTCTCTGGGTCGTTTTGAGCGTTTGTAGTAATCTTATAAGCACATTCATTGATTTTATGTGATCAACATCGCATCAGAAATATTTTATCTATTTTTTTGTTCTACTACAAACGAAAAAGAGTGCACTACAATCCACTGCTAACATCTAGGAACATCGCTGGGTCATTTTGGGCGTTTGTAGTAATCGTATAAGCATTTTATTTAATATCATGTGTAAAATATCGTTTCAGAAAGATACTCCTTAATGATAATTTTTATTTCTGTTTTACTACAAACAAAAAAAAAGTGCACTACAATCCATTACTAACATCCAGGAACGTCTTTGTGTCAATTTTAATGCTTGTTGTAATCTTTTAAGCACTTTAATTGATTTAATTTGATAATCATCGCTTTAGAAAGATACTTGTGAATAAAAATATTTTTCTATTTTTTTTTTGTTTTACTACAAACGAAAAACAGTGCACTTCAATCCATTACTAACATCTAGGAACGTCTCTGGGTTATTATGAGCGTTTGTAGTAATCGTTAAAGCACTTTAATTCATTTTATGCGATAAACATCGCATCAGAAAGACACTTGTGTTATCTATTTTTTTGTTCTACTACAAACGAAAAAGAGTGCACTACAATCCTTGACTAACATAAAGGAACGTCGCTGGGTCATTTTGAGCGTTTGTGGTAATCTTATAAACACTTTTTAAATGATTTTATATGGTAAACATCGTTTCAGAAAGATACTCGTGACTAAAATTATTATTTAAATTGTTCTTCTTTTACTACAAACAAAAAAAGTGCACTACAATCCACTACTAACATCTAGAAACGTCTCTTGGTCGTTTTGAGCGTTTGTAGTAATCTTATAAGCACTTTCATTGATTTCATGTGATAAACATCGCATTAGAAATATACTTAAGAGTGAAAATATTTTATCTATTTTTTTGTTCTACTACAAACGATAAAGAGCGTACTACAATCCACTACTAACATCTAGGAACGTCTCTGGGTTATTGTGAGCGTTTGAAGTTATCGTTAAAGCACTTTAATTGATTTTATATGGTAAACATCGATTCAGGAAGATACTCGTGAGTAAAAATATTTTTTTAAGTGTTTTTTTTTTACTACAAACGAAAAAAAGTGCACTACAATCCACTACTCACACCTAGGAACGCCTCTGGGTCGTTTTGAGCGTTTGTAGTAATCGTATAAGCACTTTAAATGATTTTATACGGTAAACATCGTTTCAGAAAGATACTCGTGAGTAAAAAAAATATTTATTAAATTGTTTTTCTTTTACTACTAACGAAAAAAAGTGCACTACAATCCACTACTAACATCTAGGAACGTCTCTGGGTCGTTTTGAGCGTTTGTAGTAATCTTATAAGCACATTCATTGATTTTATGTGATAAACATCGCATCAGAAATATTTTATCTATTTTTTTGTTCTACTACAAACGAAAAAGAGTGCACTACAATCCACTGCTAACATCTAGGAACGTCGCTGGGTCATTTTGAGCGTTTGTAGTAATCGTATAAGCATTTTATTTAATATCATGTGTAAAATATCGTTTCAGAAAGATACTCCTTAATAATAATTTTTATTTCTGTTTTACTACTAACGAAAAAAAGTGCACTACAATCCACTACTAACATCCAGGAACGTCTTTGTGTCAATTTTAATGCTTATTGTAATCTTTTAAGCACTTTAATTGATTTAGTTTGATAATCATCGCTTTAGAAAGATACTTGTGAATAATAATATTTTTCAATTTTTTTTTGTTTTACTACAAACGAAAAAAAGTGCACTTCAATCCACAACTAACATCTAGGAACGGCTCTGGGTTATTGTGAGCGTTTGAAGTAATGGTTAAAGCACTTTTATTGGTTTCATGCGATAAAAATCGCTTCAGTGAGATACTTATGAATGAAATTACTTTTTCATTTTTTTTGCTCTACTAAAAACTAAAAAAAGTGCACTACTAATCTAGGAATGTCCTTAGGTATTTTGAGCGTTTTTTGTAATCGTATAAGCACTTTATATAATTTTATATGGTAAACATCGTTTCAGAACGATACTCGTAAATAAAAATACTTCTTCTATTTTTTGTTCTACTACAAACGAAAAAAAGTGCACTACAATTCACTACTAACATCTAGGAACGTGTCTGGGTCATTTTGAGCGTTTGTAGTAATCTTATAAGCACATTCATTGATTTTATGTGATAAACATCGCATCAGAAATATTTTATCTATTTTTTTGTTCTACTACAAACGAAAAAGAGTGCACTACAATCCACTGCTAACATCTAGGAACGTCGCTGGGTCATTTTGGGCGTTTGTAGTAATCGTATAAGCATTTTATTTAATATCATGTGTAAAATATCGTTTCAGAAAGATACTCCTTAATGATAATTTTTATTTCTGTTTTACTACAAACAAAAAAAAGTGCACTACAATCCATTACTAACATCCAGGAACGTCTTTGTGTCAATTTTAATGCTTGTTGTAATCTTTTAAGCACTTTAATTGATTTAATTTGATAATCATCGCTTTAGAAAAATACTTGTGAATAAAAATATTTTTCTATTTTTTTTTGTTTTACTACAAACGAAAAAAAGTGCACTTCAATCCATTACTAACATCTAGGAACGTCTCTGGGTTATTATGAGCGTTTGTAGTAATCGTTAAAGCAATTTAATTCATTTTATGCGATAAACATCGCATCAGAAAGACACTTGTGTTATCTATTTTTTTGTTCTACTACAAACGAAAAAGAGTGCACTACAATCCTTGACTAACATAAAGGAACGTCGCTGGGTCATTTTGAGCGTTTGTGGTAATCTTATAAACACTTTTTAAATGATTTTATATGGTAAACATCGTTTCAGAAAGATACTCGTGCCTAAAATTATTATTTAAATTGTTCTTCTTTTACTACAAACTAAAAATGTGCACTACAATCCACTACTAACATCTAGAAACGTCTCTTGGTCGTTTTGAGCGTTTGTAGTAATCTTATAAGCACATTCATTGATTTCATGTGATAAACATCGCATTAGAAATATACTTAAGAGTGAAAATATTTTATCTATTTTTTTGTTCTACTACAAACGATAAAGAGCGTACTACAATCCACTACTAACATCTAGGAACGTCTCTGGGTTATTGTGAGCGTTTGAAGTTATCGTTAAAGCACTTTAATTGATTTTATATGGTAAACATCGATTCAGGAAGATACTCGTGAGTAAAATTATTTTTTTAAGTGTTTTTTTTTTACTACAAACGAAAAAAAGTGCACTACAATCCACTACTCACACCTAGGAACGCCTCTGGGTCGTTTTGAGCGTTTGTAGTAATCGTATAAGCACTTTAAATGATTTTATACGGTAAACATCGTTTCAGAAAGATACTCGTGAGTAAAAAAAATATTTATTAAATTGTTTTTCTTTTACTATTAACGAAAAAAAGTGCACTACAATCCACTACTAACATCTAGGAACGTCTCTGGGTCGTTTTGAGCGTTTGTAGTAATCTTATAAGCACATTCATTGATTTTATGTGATAAACATCGCATCAGAAATATTTTATCTATTTTTTTGTTCTACTACAAACGAAAAAGAGTGCACTACAATCCACTGCTAACATCTAGGAACGTCGCTGGGTCATTTTGAGCGGTTGTAGTAATCGTATAAGCATTTTATTTAATATCATGTGTAAAATATCGTTTCAGAAAGATACTCCTTAATAATAATTTTTATTTCTGTTTTACTACTAACGAAAAAAAGTGCACTACAATCCACTACTAACATCCAGGAACGTCTTTGTGTCAATTTTAATGCTTATTGTAATCTTTTAAGCACTTTAATTGATTTAGTTTGATAATCATCGCTTTAGAAAGATACTTGTGAATAATAATATTTTTCAATTTTTTTTTGTTTTACTACAAACGAAAAAAAGTGCACTTCAATCCACTACTAACATCTAGGAACGGCTCTGGGTTATTGTGAGCGTTTGAAGTAATGGTTAAAGCACTTTTATTGGTTTCATGCGATAAAAATCGCTTCAGTGAGATACTTATGAATGAAATTACTTTTTCATTTTTTTTGCTCTACTAAAAACTAAAAAAAGTGCACTACTAATCTAGGAATGTCCCTAGGTATTTTGAGCGTTTTTTGTAATCGTATAAGCACTTTATATAATTTTATATGGTAAACATCGTTTCAGAACGATACTCGTAAATAAAAATACTTCTTCTATTTTTTGTTCTACTACAAACGAAAAAAAGTGCACTACAATTCACTACTAACATCTAGGAACGTGTCTGGGTCATTTTGAGCGTTTGTAGTAATCTTATAAGCACATTCATTGATTTTATGTGATAAACATCGCATCAGAAATATTTTATCTATTTTTTTGTTCTACTACAAACGAAAAAGAGTGCACTACAATCCACTGCTAACATCTAGGAACGTCGCTGGGTCATTTTGGGCGTTTGTAGTAATCGTATAAGCATTTTATTTAATATCATGTGTAAAATATCGTTTCAGAAAGATACTCCTTAATGATAATTTTTATTTCTGTTTTACTACAAACAAAAAAAAGTGCACTACAATCCATTACTAACATCCAGGAACGTCTTTGTGTCAATTTTAATGCTTGTTGTAATCTTTTAAGCACTTTAATTGATTTAATTTGATAATCATCGCTTTAGAAAGATACTTGTGAATAAAAATATTTTTCTATTTTTTTTTGTTTTACTACAAACGAAAAAAAGTGCACTTCAATCCATTACTAACATCTAGGAACGTCTCTGGGTTATTATGAGCGTTTGTAGTAATCGTTAAAGCACTTTAATTCATTTTATGCGATAAACATCGCATCAGAAAGACACTTGTGTTATCTATTTTTTTGTTCTACTACAAACGAAAAAGAGTGCACTACAATCCTTGACTAACATAAAGGAACGTCGCTGGGTCATTTTGAGCGTTTGTGGTAATCTTATAAACACTTTTTAAATGATTTTATATGGTAAACATCGTTTCAGAAAGATACTCGTGCCTAAAATTATTATTTAAATTGTTCTTCTTTTACTACAAACTAAAAAAGTGCACTACAATCCACTACTAACATCTAGAAACGTCTCTTGGTCGTTTTGAGCGTTTGTAGTAATCTTATAAGCACATTCATTGATTTCATGTGATAAACATCGCATTAGAAATATACTTAAGAGTGAAAATATTTTATCTATTTTTTTGTTCTACTACAAACGATAAAGAGCGTACTACAATCCACTACTAACATCTAGGAACGTCTCTGGGTTATTGTGAGCGTTTGAAGTTATCGTTAAAGCACTTTAATTGATTTTATATGGTAAACATCGATTCAGGAAGATACTCGTGAGTAAAATTATTTTTTTAAGTGTTTTTTTTTTACTACAAACGAAAAAAAGTGCACTACAATCCACTACTCACACCTAGGAACGCCTCTGGGTCGTTTTGAGCGTTTGTAGTAATCGTATAAGCACTTTAAATGATTTTATACGGTAAACATCGTTTCAGAAAGATACTCGTGAGTAAAAAAAATATTTATTAAATTGTTTTTCTTTTACTATTAACGAAAAAAGTGCACTACAATCCACTACTAACATCTAGGAACGTCTCTGGGTCGTTTTGAGCGTTTGTAGTAATCTTATAAGCACATTCATTGATTTTATGTGATAAACATCGCATCAGAAATATTTTATCTATTTTTTTGTTCTACTACAAACGAAAAAGAGTGCACTACAATCCACTGCTAACATCTAGGAACGTCGCTGGGTCATTTTGAGCGTTTGTAGTAATCGTATAAGCATTTTATTTAATATCATGTGTAAAATATCGTTTCAGAAAGATACTCCTTAATAATAATTTTTATTTCTGTTTTACTACTAACGAAAAAAAGTGCACTACAATCCACTACTAACATCCAGGAACGTCTTTGTGTCAATTTTAATGCTTATTGTAATCTTTTAAGCACTTTAATTGATTTAGTTTGATAATCATCGCTTTAGAAAGATACTTGTGAATAATAATATTTTTCAATTTTTTTTTGTTTTACTACAAACGAAAAAAAGTGCACTTCAATCCACTACTAACATCTAGGAACGGCTCTGGGTTATTGTGAGCGTTTGAAGTAATGGTTAAAGCACTTTTATTGGTTTCATGCGATAAAAATCGCTTCAGTGAGATACTTATGAATGAAATTACTTTTTCATTTTTTTTGCTCTACTAAAAACTAAAAAAAGTGCACTACTAATCTAGGAATGTCCCTAGGTATTTTGAGCGTTTTTTGTAATCGTATAAGCACTTTATATAATTTTATATGGTAAACATCGTTTCAGAACGATACTCGTAAATAAAAATACTTCTTCTATTTTTTGTTCTACTACAAACGAAAAAAAGTGCACTACAATTCACTACTAACATCTAGGAACGTGTCTGGGTCATTTTGAGCGTTTGTAGTAATCTTATAAGCACATTCATTGATTTTATGTGATAAACATCGCATCAGAAATATTTTATCTATTTTTTTGTTCTACTACAAACGAAAAAGAGTGCACTACAATCCACTGCTAACATCTAGGAACGTCGCTGGGTCATTTTGGGCGTTTGTAGTAATCGTATAAGCATTTTATTTAATATCATGTGTAAAATATCGTTTCAGAAAGATACTCCTTAATGATAATTTTTATTTCTGTTTTACTACAAACAAAAAAAAGTGCACTACAATCCATTACTAACATCCAGGAACGTCTTTGTGTCAATTTTAATGCTTGTTGTAATCTTTTAAGCACTTTAATTGATTTAATTTGATAATCATCGCTTTAGAAAGATACTTGTGAATAAAAATATTTTTCTATTTTTTTTTGTTTTACTACAAACGAAAAAAAGTGCACTTCAATCCATTACTAACATCTAGGAACGTCTCTGGGTTATTATGAGCGTTTGTAGTAATCGTTAAAGCACTTTAATTCATTTTATGCGATAAACATCGCATCAGAAAGACACTTGTGTTATCTATTTTTTTGTTCTACTACAAACGAAAAAGAGTGCACTACAATCCTTGACTAACATAAAGGAACGTCGCTGGGTCATTTTGAGCGTTTGTGGTAATCTTATAAACACTTTTTAAATGATTTTATATGGTAAACATCGTTTCAGAAAGATACTCGTGCCTAAAATTATTATTTAAATTGTTCTTCTTTTACTACAAACTAAAAAAGTGCACTACAATCCACTACTAACATCTAGAAACGTCTCTTGGTCGTTTTGAGCGTTTGTAGTAATCTTATAAGCACATTCATTGATTTCATGTGATAAACATCGCATTAGAAATATACTTAAGAGTGAAAATATTTTATCTATTTTTTTGTTCTACTACAAACGATAAAGAGCGTACTACAATCCACTACTAACATCTAGGAACGTCTCTGGGTTATTGTGAGCGTTTGAAGTTATCGTTAAAGCACTTTAATTGATTTTATATGGTAAACATCGATTCAGGAAGATACTCGTGAGTAAAATTATTTTTTTAAGTGTTTTTTTTTTTACTACAAACGAAAAAAAGTGCACTACAATCCACTACTCACACCTAGGAACGCCTCTGGGTCGTTTTGAGCGTTTGTAGTAATCGTATAAGCACTTTAAATGATTTTATACGGTAAACATCGTTTCAGAAAGATACTCGTGAGTAAAAAAAATATTTATTAAATTGTTTTTCTTTTACTATTAACGAAAAAAAGTGCACTACAATCCACTACTAACATCTAGGAACGTCTCTGGGTCGTTTTGAGCGTTTGTAGTAATCTTATAAGCACATTCATTGATTTTATGTGATAAACATCGCATCAGAAATATTTTATCTATTTTTTTGTTCTACTACAAACGAAAAAGAGTGCACTACAATCCACTGCTAACATCTAGGAACGTCGCTGGGTCATTTTGAGCGTTTGTAGTAATCGTATAAGCATTTTATTTAATATCATGTGTAAAATATCGTTTCAGAAAGATACTCCTTAATAATAATTTTTATTTCTGTTTTACTACTAACGAAAAAAAGTACACTACAATCCACTACTAACATCCAGGAACGTCTTTGTGTCAATTTTAATGCTTATTGTAATCTTTTAAGCACTTTAATTGATTTAGTTTGATAATCATCGCTTTAGAAAGATACTTGTGAATAATAATATTTTTCAATTTTTTTTTGTTTTACTACAAACGAAAAAAAGTGCACTTCAATCCACTACTAACATCTAGGAACGGCTCTGGGTTATTGTGAGCGTTTGAAGTAATGGTTAAAGCACTTTTATTGGTTTCATGCGATAAAAATCGCTTCAGTGAGATACTTATGAATGAAATTACTTTTTCATTTTTTTTGCTCTACTAAAAACTAAAAAAAGTGCACTACTAATCTAGGAATGTCCCTAGGTATTTTGAGCGTTTTTTGTAATCGTATAAGCACTTTATATAATTTTATATGGTAAACATCGTTTCAGAACGATACTCGTGAATAAAATTACTTCTTCTATTTTTTGTTCTACTACAAACGAAAAAAAGTGCACTACAATTCACTACTAACATCTAGGAACGTGTCTGGGTCATTTTGAGCGTTTGTAGTAATCGTATAAGCACTTTAATTAATTTCATGTGATAAAAATCGCTTCAGTAAGCTACTCGTGAAGAATAATACTTTTTTTATTTTTTTTGTTTTACTACAAACGAAAAAAAGTGCACTACAATCCATTACTAACATCTAGGAACGTGTCTGGGTCGGTTTTAGCGTTTGTAGTAATCGTAGAAGCATTTTAATTGATTTAAGGTACTGAAATAGTAACGAAAAAGAAATACTTTATTTAAAAATTTTCTGTTTTACTACAAAAAAAAAAAAAAATGCACTACAATCCACTACTAACCTATTCCTATAAGAAACAGTCGGAAACAATATTTTCTTGCATTTTCAGGGGATGCATTTTTTTTCATCACCCATATTTTTTTTGGTACTACTAGAAACGAAGTTAACTTTTCTACTATCCACTACTTATCCAAATCTATCATACGAACCTATAAAAAAATGTTTTTTCGAAAGTCGGGTGTCAAGTTCATACAGCCAAGCTAATATCCATACACGCTTCACGCTTTGATCAACAAAGGTACAAGTCCTCAAGGACGAGTAAAAAAGCTAGAAAGATTAAGAATAAAAAAAGCTTTGATGAACAAAAAAAATAAAAAGACAAAAAAAAGAGTACTTTTTCCCAAAGAAAACAAATCTGTCCATGGCGGTGATTATGGTAGTGCTTGTCGTACTGTTGATATGGCAGTAGAACAATTCGAGATGTTAAAACTACTTCATCTTGAAGGCTCGAAAAAAACGGACAGGGAAAGACAAATTATGAGAGAAAAAACCATCCATCAAAGCCAATGTAGTGAATGGTTGGAATTGAGAAGGTCGCTTCTGACGGCGTCAAACTTCGGTAAAATTATAAAAATGAGACCGGATACTAGCTGTGCAAGTACAGTGGAACAATTACTGTACAAGGCAGACCTAAGCCATGTTCCGTCAATTAGTCACGGTCGGGAAAAAGAAACGGACGCAATTAAATTCCTCACTAAACAACATCACATTCAGATAGATCCATGCGGACTCTTCATTGATAAAGATTTGCCATATCTAGGAGCAACACCGGACGGTTTATGTGGTGATGATACAATTGTAGAGATTAAATGTCCCATAACCGCAAGTGATATTGGAATTGATGCAGCTATTATCGACAAGAAGGTGACATTTTGGGAAAAAAAAGGAGCGCTCTGGAAATAAATCATACTCACAATTGGTTTTACCAAGTGCAAGGCAAACTACATATTACAAAGCGATCAAAATGTATATTTGCTGTATACGCCAATGATAAAGAACCATTAAAAACCGAAATAATATTAAAAGACGACGATTTTTGGCGAGACAAAATGGAAAATAAATTGACTACATTTTATATGGATTGCATTCTGCCCGAATTGGTGGACCCACGGCATCCTCGTTGTATGCCTATTAGAGATCCCTCACCAATACGGGAAGCGATAAAAAAAAGATCAGAAAAACGAATGGCCAAAAATGAAGCAGCCCAAAGAACGCAGCGCGAAAAGGCTCAAAATAACAACGACGATGACCTAATCAAAATTGCATGACACCGTAAGACAATGGCAGCGTGCGACCATTTATCAAGGAGATCCTTGGCCGCTGTCTGGCAGTGGACATATAGAAAGCATAGTCTCGTTATTTTTTAATGAAAAGACTAAACCGTGTACAATAAGTTCTCCCAGTCAACTTGCTATAGTGGGTAAATCTTTGTTTTAGAGAGCCAGGGGAATCTGCGACGATCAACATCTGACTGCTGAGTTGCAGAATGTCAAACATGCGCTTCGAGCCAACGAGCTCCAGATACCACGTTCCAAGCAGAAACCCAGGATGAAGAAACCAACAGTCGAGCGTAAACCTGCCGTATTACCGTATGTGAAAGGGGTCACAGACAAGATCGGAAACATCTTGAAGCGTGCTTCTATAGAAACATATTTCAAGCCGTTGAAGAAGGTGTCTCAATACCTTAGACCCGTGAAGAGTAGCACCCCTTTGCAGAGTGCAGGCATTTATAAGCTGGACTAGGAGTGTGGTCTTTCATACATTGGTCAAACGAAACGCAGTGTATCCACCCGGGTGAAGGAGCACATAGCAGATGTAAAGCACCGTTGGTGTAATAGGTCTGCAGTCTGTGAACATCTCATTGACAAACCAAACCATTCAATTAAGTTTGATAAACCTTCTATCGTTAATATTTTCTTCTGTTTCCGCGATTATTACTCATTGAAATAAAACAATTTAACGGATTATATCGCGTATATTATCTCATTTTAGTTCCCGACGTTTCGGAAGCTTTCCAGCTTTCCATGGTCACGGGAGGACCTTCTATCGTTGCCAAAGAAATAAGATATTTTCCCAGAATGCTACGCCAGGCTATTGGGATTAAAAAGCATCCGAATTTCAATAGAGAAAATGGATTGTCGCTACCACCAGCTTGGGATCCTGTAATACATCTCATCAAGGAACAAGCGAGACAAGACGGCAAAACCTTAATTTCCGAACGGTGTAAAATATCTTATCTGTTAAAAAGTAGTTTAATAGTCTTATTTTTTTGTAAATATTACATAGCGTTTCTTTTCTCCTCGGTACCCCTCATTTGTAAAATGCTGCTTGGTAAATTATTAAAATAAAATAATTAAGCCCTTCTGGCATATGTGTAACTGTCTTTACAACTTAGGCCCATCTGGCATGTATGTACACCTTTATTTGTTTTTTTCAAAATGGGTAGTTTACACAAATTGTAACTTTGACGGAGGAAAATATTTTTTTTCTCAGTCCACCCGTGACCAAACCCGAAAAGCTTCCGAAATGTCGGGAACTCAAATGAGATAATATACGCGATATAATCCGTTAAATTGTTTTATTTAAATGAGTAATAACCTCGGAAACAAAAGAAAATATTATATAACTACTAAAGTTAATTGCTGGTAACTAAGGGGATTTTTTCCCAGTAGTTTCGACTGGTATTCATCATTAGTGATACATTTCTCCATTCGATAATTCAATAAAAACAGGCTGTCCCAAAATGAGGGTCAAAAACACTGTGTGTCGGCTTTATCCTATTCTACTAGTGGGAACTAATGGGAATAAATTTCCCAACTGTTACCACTAAACTAATTGGTGGTAACTATTGGGATTTTTTTCCCCAGATGTTATCACCAATTTCTTTAGTGGTAACAGATGGGGAAAAAAATCCCATCTGTTACCACTGGTGACAAGCTAGTGGTAACAGGTGGGAATAACCCGTTACCGGTGGGAATAACCCGGAACAGGTAACTCGTAATTTGTAGTAGGTATCTAAAATTCGTATAACCTGGTTCCATTAGTTTACACCTTACTGTACGCGATACTATAGATACCATACGAAAACGTTTAGCACAATGGGGAACAATTTTTCATCTTTTTATTATTTTCTAAGCCAAAGAAAAATCTGTTAATAAGGAGGTTTCTTTATTTTGAACATTTCCATCCATTCCCCATTGTGATACTCAACTTTTATATTGTGCATGCTGTGTCGATCCGATATATCGACGCACCGTATTTTTTTTATAAAGATACTGCGACGAACCTTTACACTTAGTGTGGGAGATCTCTAAGGTAAATGTTGCTGTACTGACCAATTGATTGTCATCTTCAACTTTATTTCACATCAAAAGAGGTGAAATACAAGGTGCCAATTATTTAATTATTGTACAATTAAGATGTCGAACATTGCGCCGTTTACCTTATTGGGTTGACGTTGATATGTCATTTAAACGTTGGGTTGATTCTTGAAAATAGGTTTATTATATTTAAAGGCATTCATCATAGTTTGTATTTTGTATTCATTATAATTGGATGAATTATAATGAATACAAAAGGGGAATGGGTGAAAATCTTCAAAAATCTTGAAATTTTGTTTATATGTAGGAATAAGCCTCCTTATTGTCAGAAAACAATAAAGATTTTTCTGTGGCTTGGGTGAAAAGGTGTTGGTGGGCCTATATGCCCGCCTTATACGGTACCGCAAGAACAACAGCACATTTACAGCCATTTTACCGAAAATCAATGCTGCATTTCCCGTACCGTATAAGGCAGGCAGGTAACCCACCAACACCTTTTCATCATTTTATTTTTTCCAAGCTACAGAAAAATCTGTATTTTTTTCCGACAATAAGGAGGCTTATTCCTACATATAAACAAAATTTCAAGATTTTTGAAGATTTTCACCCATTCCCCTTTTGTATTCATTATAATGGGGAATGGATGAAAAAAATAACAATAAAATACCAGAAAACAGCTATTACTTTTCATTCATATTTTAATTTTTGAACCCCTAGTTTATTTACATTTCTTTTACAACCATCCAACTAAAATGTGGTGTACCTTCATTATTATTGTTTTTAAAATGATTAATTCAAAATCAATAAATCATATCTAAATCATAGCATTTTTTTTACAACTAAATTCAAAAAAATCCTAACAACTTTGTTATATGCATTAATACTTAGTAAGTATTTCTTGAAAATAACACAAAATAATTATACTGATCGGGATTCGAACTCGATACCTCATGCTCAGTAAGCAGGTTTGGTTACCACTGCGCCATATCAACGCACGAACGCGACGCCATCTGTCTTTAGAGCAGACGATACGGCTCAATATGTCTATTGACAGTGGTTCGCATAAATATCTCGAGGTGGCGCTGTAATTAATGTTCGAGATAGTCAAGACCTTTTGGTACGTGATAGCTACGTGTTTACGATAAGCTGTGCGGGGGGGACGGAAAGCCGAACGCTGAAGGTCATTCAGAGCAGGGAGCCCCTTAATATTATACAGTAATGTTAAAATCATAACGTTAAACTTTAATATCTTAGTTTTGTATTTTTGGTGATACCATTATGCTGGTCATTATTGAAGTATTTCAGTAATTAAAACTGTAGAAGTTTTTCTCGTAATTAGTAAAATGTAAATTTTACTATAGCTTCTTCTGCTGTGGCCCTAGCATGTTGGGAACTCCAACATTAATTTAGTTTTTAAGTTGGTATAATGTTTATTTATATAGTTTAGTGCATTCCGATACGTATGTATGTTATCTGTGGATATCTTCTTGTGCTAACCATCACGGTCGCAATACACGTTTCCCAAATTAATTACCTATTTTACTGTGCTGCCCTTTCCCACAACTCCAAGAACCTGCTCATCAACCTCAGCAGTCTACGTTACACTTCCAACGAAAATTGTTTTCATCATGATCGGACATACCGTTTTTAAGTTATTGCCAAAAGAAACTGCGCTTCTGTAGTGCATTTTTTGTATTAACGGCTGCGGAACCCTACATTAAGCATGGTCCGATATGCTCTTGGCCGGTTTTTCTTTTTAGTTTTTTTACGCAGTCGGGGATTTATGTTTTTTTTTAATATTTATTTTATTTTATACTTTTTAGTTCAAATTATAAATCAGTAAATTTTGCAATCTTTATCGTGAGGGTGATTGAGAAGCGGTTTGTTCGATAATTTTCACAAAATATTTTTTTCATAGTAGCGAATTTTCACATCGCGTTTTTATATGATCGGAAAATTAATTATTCGTCTTTGTTCATGTAGCGATTACTCATAAAGCGTTGTTAAATGTTCGCGTTATTTTTTTCGCTTATTTTACCAGTATGTTATTTTATCAATCGCATATATTTGAAGTTTTTTTTTTTCCAAACTCGATTTTTTAACATGTTGATATTTTATTATTAGCGAATAATAAAATATACATATTACTCCAAAACTATACGTCCAAGCGAAAAAGCTCAAAAGACATTGCCGAATAATTTAAGAACGATCTATCTATTTCTTCACAAAAAATATAATTTATTGTAATTAACTGCTACTTATCAGCCAATGCCTATATCCTTTCAAGGGACCATCAGATAAAATTAACACAACGACAAATGTCGTGTATTAATCGGAGTTTTATGCAGGTATTATAATTCGCTAATAATAAAATATCAACATGTTAAAAAATCGAGTTTCGAAAAAAAAAAAATATATGCGATTGATAAAATAACATACTGGTAAAATCAGCGAAAAAAAATAACGCGAATATTAAACAACGCTTTATGAGGAATCGCTACATGAACAAAGACGAATAATTAAATTTCCGATCATGAAAGAACGCGATGTGAAAGTTCGCTACTATGAAAAAATGATTTTGTGAACATTATCGAACAAACCTGAGAAGCTTGCACAGATTTATTACAATTAAATGATTTTTTTGTGAGACCATCTTGGTAACCAACTTTAAATCGTATCAGTTCCTAACTGGTCATTCAAAATTTTGACGACACGTTTGGCTCAGTAGGTTGTACAACGGCCTACGAAGCTGGCGGTCCTGGGTTCGAATCCCGGCCAGGGCAAGTGTTTGTGTGATGAGCACGAATATTTGTTCCTGGGTGTTGGATGTTTTCTATGTATTTAAGTATTATAATTTATCTATATATTATGTATATCGTCGCCTAGTACCCATAGTACAAGCTTTGCTTAGTTTGGGACTAGGTCGATTTGTGTAAGATTGTCCCTGATATTAATTTATTTTATTAACAATTAAAAATGATAAAAGAAACCTAATTATCATTTTCAAATCCCTTTTCAATGATACCCCACTCGATATAGACATAGCACGTCGATTTTCATTTTTTTTCTTTTTCACAAAATGGCGTCTCATTATCGCTATTTTGAGTTTTCATCATGTTCATGTCTTTAGTGACATTCGCACAATTAAGACGAATCGATTGACGTAAGAATCATCAAAATCGGTTCACGCGTTTGGTCTATAATGTGCCAGATAGGAACAAACATACATACATACATAGACTGATAAACGCAATAGCACCTTTGCGTCGCGCAATCGGGTGGAAAAAAAGGGAGACTAATAACGAATGTGACTAAAGATAGTGCGGATGATACTAAAGACGTGAGACATAGTCCTAGAAAGACCGTGACGAAATTCGATTAAAACTTATTAAGAACTAGAAGATGCCCGCAACTTCGTACGCGGAGGGGAAAGTCATAACTTTCTTTTTTCTTCAGCGTAGTCGGGTAAAAAGTAATCTATAACCATCTGGAAATACCCGGCTACCCGTGTGCCAAAAATAGTTGAAATCGGTTTAGCCGATTTTGCGTGATGAAGCCACAACGATACATACAAACATACAAAAAAAACATTGTTCGTTTTAGTGACGTCTAAATAGTGCGCTACAATATTTTTTTTGGATACCTTCAATGTCAGACATTTCATTTTTACACTGTATATTACTTTAAATTTTATTTAAAATAATAATTATTTATTTATTTGGTTGCGATCCTGTTTTTGGTTTCCTGCGAGACAGGCGATGCCTAGTGCAGGGACCAGTGTAATTAAATTACATGAAATGTAATTTTCGCAAATGTGTTAAATGTACAGAAATTATGATGGTTATCCATTTGATGAAAAAAAACTCCCAGTTCGCAGATTCCTTGGTCCAATCTTTTAACACGCTGTGATTATATGTGTCGTTCTCAAGCAAAAGGGCCCAGATTGTTGTGTGATTGTAGGTTCCGAGATATTGCGATTTTATATCGAGGGCAAATAGTGGAAACGTAGTAACCGCCAACTGAATCCATTGTAGGTTACTACGTTTCCGCTTCTTGCCGAATCAGTCCGAAATTTATGGAATTCTGTTTTGTTCAAAATTAACTCATAGACATTCAAAATTATAATGTGCAAATAATTAAGTTCATAAAATTCGTCAATAACTTAGAAAAAACACGTTCAGAGGTTAATGACTAAGGTACCTGATCGTTACACTAGTTATTCTGGATGGTAATTATAGTTTGGCAAAAATGATTTATTTAACCCTTATATCAATTAATGAATCTCAATCATAAAAAATAAACTGATCACACTCCTTAGTGCCTAAGGAACTTGACGACACATTTGGCTCAGTGGGTTGCACAACCGCCTATGAAGCTGGAGCGTTTCGGACCCCGGCCAGGGCAAGTGTTTGTGTGATGAGCATGACTGTTTGTTCCTGGGTCATGGATGTTTTCTATGTATTTAAGTATTATAATTTATCTATATATGATGTATATCGTCGCCTAGTGCCCATAGTACAAGCTTTGCTTAGTTTGAGACTAGATCGATTTGTGTAAGATTGCCCCTGTGTTATTATAATAATATAATAAATTATAAAATAAAGCATAATTTCTTTACATAATGAGTAGAAAATAATCCATAAATCAATCAACCACGCCTGATAAAACCACTATTCAACTTTTTTTATTCCTTAATTAATTATTAGTTAAAGAGTCCCCAGTAAGCTCGGTTCTCCATACAAACGTAGTTACGCTCTCATTTTAAAACGACTAGCTAGTATGTTCTAAAACTTTGTACTTTGAATAAGTTAAGGTATGCAGGCCTGTAATGTAGCTTCAGATACCATAGTAAAAAAAATACAGCGCAATTAAATTTTTAGTTTTGCTGTATTCCATTTGTTTTATAAACTAAAGCCATATAAAGTAATTTTAAGCCTAGATACACTTAATGTCGTTGCATATGCAAAGTTTCGTTACAATCCAACACGTAGTTTTAAAATAAGAACGAAACTCCGTTTGTAGGGGAAGGTGACATTCGGTCGAGCTTGCTGGGGACTCTTTTGGAATAAAAATGCACACGACTAACATGCACCCTAGGTGCAACTTAAGTGTTTCTCAATTATTATTTTGTAATATTGCACTTACGTTGTCATTTTCAAAAGAAAAAAGCAGCCAAGTGCGAGTCGGACTCGCGCACAGAGGGTTCCGTACAAATTTTTACTTACCCTAACTTTATTACCCGATACCGGTTGAGTTAAGTTTGCACGTGATATCTATAGCATTGCATACAAATCAGGTGCAAACTTAACGCAACCGAATTGTTCAAATAGGCTTTCAGCAAACAAAAAAAAATTACATAGAGATATGGCTATAATTTTCGTGTAATATTTATGTTTATTAATACAAATTGTGAAAATTGCAAAATTTTCAATCGGTAAACTTCGGAGATAAAGGGGAGAATGGGTATTTTTTTTCACATTTTCCTTAATAAAACAAAAACTAATCACAATAAAAAAATTTAAAAAAAATAAATTTGAAAATGTGCTGGTTTATAAGATACCACATTTGACCCAGTAGATACACTTTTAATTTTTACCCCCGCTCATTCGTCGTTTTTTTAGAAAATAAAATATATTTTTAAATATTTCCTGTGTAATACATTTGAGCTGACCATGTTTATAAATATACCAAATTTCAAATAATTAGCATACCTAAGTAGTTTTTGAGATATGGCGCTTTAATAGTCGGACAGATAGACAGACAGACAGACAGAGTCGCACCATAAGGGTTCCTTTTGTACCTTTTTGGTACAGAACCCTAATGAACTTTTATCTCATAACCCGACAATGAGGTACCTTAGGAATTAGTAATAACTAAAGATTGTTCCTTGGTAAATAACAAAGAAACAGCTGTTCCTTTTATTGATATATGTTATACTGGTTTTAATTCAATATTTAGATTAGAAATGTTTAGTTATAATAGCTTGAATTTTAGGTAAAAAATGCAGATGAATGTGTATTTTCCTTAAAAGTTATGGATACCAAGAATCCAGTAGCCTTATTTACTTTGCATACAAAAATATTGTTGCAGTAACTTCTAAACTTTGAGGGCAAATATTTAATAGAAAAAACTTATTTTATATAGATTTGAATTTGTTTCTTATTTCTAAGTTTAATAAGCCACACTGTGCTTATTGACTAAGTTTATTGATTGTATTTGTGAAGATTTTAAAGAATAATGTTGATTTTAATTTATTTCATAAAAAAAAATATTTTTGATATTATGGTGTTTTAACCATATTTTATACTTACCCTTAGACTAAATGTCTGTCCATAAGCAAAATAATCCAGTGACAAATTATGAGCTGTAAAAATAATATATTTTTTTTCGATATGGGCATCGGTACCCTATGTGCTCTTCGTTGTAATTTCCCAATGACAACATAAATGTTTACAGATTATACCTCTTTCATTCAATAATGTGTAGTACGTCCAACATAATAAACCATTATCTCCGTACTGTATGTACTGCACTTACAAACTGAGCTCAATTATCTCAATACTGTATATGTTTACTCCGAAACTCCAAAAAATCATTTAAAAAAAGTACTTAAGTTAAAGCTTTGTTTCTTGATCTATCTATAAGAACATCTTTTGTACTTTAGGCTGGTATCAATAACTCCATATAGACAAAAAGTTACATTTTGCTTGTGAATGACACATTGTATCATTGCGTAGCCTCAACAAAACAAGACTAACTACTGTTTTCGTCCTATTTATATACAGATGTTGTAAATAATCATTTCCCATCGTATTTTCTCGGAAATGTTCGTGTTTG
Source organism: Hedya salicella (assembly GCA_905404275.2). Lineage (NCBI taxonomy): Eukaryota > Metazoa > Arthropoda > Insecta > Lepidoptera > Tortricidae > Hedya > Hedya salicella. Next base: position 47,615,343 of record FR990096.1, read on the forward strand.
TCTTCCTACTTCATTCACACTCAGTACCAATCAAGACAACGTAGGGGATGGTTGAATTGCAAGACGAAGTATATATGTTTTGAGTGGTTAATTACCATAGGATTAATTTTAATTACTATGAAGTCCTTTTTAATAGTCATGTTAGCAACATAATATATTTTGTATAGATATATAAACTTCATGCTATTAATACTAATCTATGAGTAAGATCTTGTTTGTATCCTAGCAACGGATCATATCTCTCTTCCATCTCATCCACACGTCCATGTCATACATAATTTATGAAGATTTTCCTGGATTTTACTTATTTGTCGCCCACCACCAAGACTACAGCAGCAGTGATCCCAACAGTCATGCCGAAAGCACTAAGACGTGGGAAACATTTAGACCGACAAACCTGTAAAATCATTTTCAATATTTATTTAAATTTTTATTTATTTATTTATAATTTTGCAGCTGGTTTTCTTGTTTTGTTTTATGTTGTGGTTTATTTTTTGGTACATTATACTATTTTTAATTTACAATAATTTGAAGTGTAAAAATATAAAGGTCTGCATAGTTCTAACTGTAGTCTTGACTTATAGTCAGACATTTGTGGTCCTGATCCTTAGAGAATCATTAGAAACAGCCATGATTCACACAAATCCGCCACCTCCATCCACCTTCCGGTTTGGATGTCAGAGCATCTTCCAAACTTGAAATAGCGGTTTTTATCAGTGCTCTTAGTGAAATAAAATATCTTTGTTTAGCTACCGAATTCTTTATATGATTGGATCGTGGTGGTGTTAACATCTCAGTGTGATATACTTCAAACTGCTGGTTTGACATTGGACATTGATGAATAAAGTACTCTATTTATTTGATACAAAAACGTCACTTAATAATACAATAATTCCTGAAAATATCGGCACCATTAGGAAGTACCTAATCGTATGTGCCGAGTTTTCACGATGGGAAAGGATTATTCACTACATCTGTATATAATTTACATCCAATAACACATTCGCGCATCAATTTCTCGTTTGGTAACACTAACTCCCGATGGCCACGGAATCAATCCATAAATTTCGGGATGCCGTGTGGCGTTTAGCTAATATTATGAATGAAGTTAATGATAAAATGAAACGTGTATTTAAACAACGTGAAAATGCGTGAGTAGGTTCAACAAAATTCTAATTAACTTCCATTCGGTACAAGTAAAAACGATGATGGACCTAGAAATGGCCGACGCCGGTGACAAGTAAACAAAACAAAAACTGACCTGTTGCATTAAAAATCTCATTATTTAGCTGGACTATGAATTAAAACAATAACAAAATATTATTGTTCATCATATACTACACTCAGACATACCATGTCGGGGCTCGTATCCTTGACATCAGCTTCGAAAAAAAAATCACTCAAAGGTTTCATACGAACAAACCGCTTAAAGCTCGATCATGTACACTACTACAGTTAGAATATATTGAAAGAAACTATCACCGTTCACATTTGACGACACTTGATTAACGCGATATTAACACTATAAATAACAACTTTGTTATATTCCCTACACTTACATACAAAAAACACAATAATGAAACTGGAAAGACGAACTAGCGTTCAATGTTGATTTGTTTCGAACAAAGGACATACGCCGACCACAGCGCCTGCGCTAAAATGGTCCATACACAAACACTCAAATGGTGGACGTAGCGTAGCGTGCAACGAGTAACCTTTGCAATGCATTCATAGAGGGCGTGCAAATCAATAAACAAGAGATGAGGCATGTATTAAAAATACCCAAGAAAATGTAGGCAACGAAGACAGGGAAGGCCTAGGCGGAGATGGCGGGACGATCTGGATGCGATTATTTATTTGTGGTAACACGGGCGGTATTAGTTGGCGAATTGTTTTCATTATCGTTGGCCATTAGTGTAAATGCAGGAGAAATAGGCTGAGCACAAGCAATTTCAACATCAGGCGGGATATCTCCAATATTTAATGGAATGCTCCATGGGTCTTCAAAATCCGTTATTAATACTTTAGATGGCTGATTTAGCATGTCAATGTGAGAATTCAGATTAATACTGCTAACAATACCTTTGCATATTTTTAACTTATTTTCAATTGAGTCTACTAGGTATCCCTCAGCTGCAGTCAGTCAATCAATCAATCAAAATATGCTTTATTCAAGTAGGCCTAGGTAAAAGCCCTTTCGAATTGTCAGTTACATTGAGACAAGTCTTTGCTGGGAGACGTACCTACAATATGATTCAACATCAGATCACTTAACTTAAGTATAATATTATTAATAAAATCCTCATTTTAGAAATGAAAATAATAAAATAAGATAAATCCCAAAAGGATTGTCAATAAAAAAGGTTGATGTACTTGGTGGCCGTAGGTTTCGATATTTCTTAACAACTTCCATATATTCGTCACGAACTACAATAGTAGATTGTTTGACAAAGGGCTAAAATAAGCCATTATTACACGAAGTGATTATTTGGACGAGCTCTCGAAGTGAGCGAGGAAAAATATGTCTGAGTGTCATAATGGCTTTTAGCCACGTGTTAAACACTTTGCTTTTCACTTCAACTGCGAGAAAATATAAATAAAACCTTAAAAACAATAAAATTATATATATCATGAAAAACTAAAAGTAAAGTTTGAGCAATTCTATCAGAAAGTTTGGCCAATCTGATCAGTTCGGTTTGTCAGGTGTGTTTTTAATTATTCGCGAGGAGTATGTAGCTGGCCGCATGTTTATTTATTTCAGTGTAATAGAAATTTGTATGGGGTTATATGGCTTTCTTTTAAACCCTAGGGGCTTAATGCACTATTTTAGTCTCGCTGACGTAGTTTTTGAGCAGGAAAAGTGAAAAGTTTATTTGAATATTTGTTTTAGTGTCTGGTAACTTAAATAGCAGTAATGTTTCAGAATGATTCTCAACGTTGTTTGTCTTGAGGTATGTGAGCTGGGTCCTGCATGCTCCGCTAATTCCTATAATGAGGACTACCTAAAATATGAAAAAAGGATTAGTTTTTTAGCAGTTATAAACTTCAACAAAGTATTATGGTGCGTTTTTGCATTTGTTTTAACTATACCTACATTGTTAAGAGAAAAAACTATTACTATTACTTAATTTGTACCTAGATGTTCAGTCTAGAGCTTCGTTTAAATATTTTGTATTATCTGCGGCCGTAAAAATCTTGGATTTCTTTAGTTTATGACCGGATGAGGTTTTTATTTAAAAATGCCAGCAACTTTGGATACTTCTCTATATGTGAGGTAGTTTAGTAAAACGTGCCACTTTATCAATTCTAGTTTCGGAGTTACGGGCAGTTTAGTGAAATATGGCAAAACCTACCGAAAATCGACTTTCAATGAAACCTGATAGAACATACTGTAATAAACCTATGATTTTGATGTCGATCCATAAATGACCAATTTAAGCACCTTTTTAAGGCCTCAAAGTTTAGTGCCCAGCGTCCCACTTTGTAGAATACCGAAAAAAATCGTCGAAATCATATTTGTGCCTGTTATAGGGAAACATTTGTACTTTGTCGATGTTGGTGGAGTTATGAGTAGTCTGTAATATAAGAAAGCATAAGCTATCTTTCGGTGAAAAAATTATGTCTCTAAGTGCTATAGTAATTTTTTTTTAATTCTTCAAACTTGCAAAGGCGAAAACGCGACAATTGACAAAACGTTGGTTAAAGTTTGGGACCGCAAAAAACACACTTGTACTTTAAAGTTATGGAGTGGTTAGTATCAAATGAATTGGCATACTTAAAGGATTTCAAATTAGTCAAAATCATGTATGTAACCTTAAAAGTTTGAATGTTACGGAGGCTAGAACATAAAAACAGAACGAAAATATGTCAATCCTGAATATGGGTTTATGTTCTATATTTATAACACGACCCGCGGATTCATCATTAAAGTTGTATTATTAATGTACCCTCATGCTAAAAAAAACAATAAAATTATATGGATCCCTTTAGTTAGTTTAGATGTCAAAATTTTTATAAAAAATGAATTGAAAAGTACAGCATAAAAAAATACGAATAAAAAATAAAAGATTGTTTGACAAGGGGCTAAAATAAGCCATTATTATGACACAAAGTGATTATTTGGATGAGCTCACGAAGTGAGCGAGGACAAATATATCTAAGTGTCATATAATGGCTTTTAGCCACGTGTTAAACACTGCTTTTCACTTCGACTGCGAGAAAATAAAAAAGACTAAAATTGTATATTTCATGAAAAACTAAAAGTACAGTTTGAGCAATTTCATCAGAAAGTTTGGCCAATCTGATCAGGTTGGTTTGTTTGTTTTTGATTAATTGTAAGGAGTAGCTGACTGCAAGTTTTTTTTTCAGTGTTGAAATTTGTATGGGATTATATGGCTTTCTTTTAAGCCCTAGGAGCTAAATGTACTATTTTAGTCTCGCTTCACGAAGCTAATATGACGTACTACTTTTAGATCAGGAGAAAAGAAAAATACGAGATATGAATAGTAGGGTTGGGTAACCATCGGTAATGGACTTTTTTATCGATGATTCCGCTAAATTTTTGAGAAGACTGCAGTCGCTGCTGCGCGAACAACAGTGTTAAAGTTCTCTCTGGTCATTATTATTTATAAATAATGCATTTTTAATATAATGTTCAAACTGTTTGATACGTTAAGTGTTATACATCCTTTTGTAGCTGCTAAAGTGCTGTTTAAAGTGTCGTTTGTTTCGTGAAAAAAGTCGCAGTGGATGGGAAGATATTACAATAATCATTTTTAAAATTATAAACCAACCGTCGAACACCTGACAACTTGCACCGCAGCCGCGGCGCGTGAGTCATGCTGCGCACCGATAACGCTGCCACTGGACGCTTTTCATTGCTGTTTTAAGGTACATTGCTGTGTGTTATTATATACACTTGTAAATATAAAAAAACAAAAACAAAATGGCAACAAAGCCTACTTGCGCTCAATGTAAGAAGAAGATTGTAGACAAACATTTTTTGAGGTGTTCTGTATGTAAAAAATCTTACGATCTTACTTGCACAAATTCAGATTGTTTGACCTAATGGACAAAGAACGGAAAGCGTCGTGGTCCTGCTCAAAATGCCGACAAATAAAAGGTCAGCCAAGGAAAGCTAGCACTCCGATACCTACAAAGAAAAGTTGTGCTATTGCTTCTACTTCCAAACAAACAGTAACAACACAAAATGGTAAAACCGTTATAACACCTACTATTGCTGAGGCTCAAATCCAACTACAACAATTTCAAAAACAACAGTTAAATGATTCCGTTAACAACGTAACAGTGAGAAGATATAATTTACCTGTAAAGAATTCATTTGATTAATTATCTGATGAAGATTTCGATAGCTCGATCATTCGCAATGACACTTTGAACAGAAGCTGCCCGAACCTGACTTTAAACTATAAAAATGAAGTTAACGTCTTACAATGTAAAATAGCACACTTGCAGGAAAAGCTTGAGTTCTCGGATAGTTACAGCACTAAACTCTTACTGGAAAACGAAGATCTTAAAAAACAAATTGCCGAATGCACCCGGCATATCCAACAATTAAAGGAGATTTGTAAATCTACGACTAGTTCTAAAGTCTTAAAAATCGGAAATAAAACAAAACTAAAGATCTAACTGCGGAAACATCTGCCGATAACATAAATATGTCGTCAATTAAGGAAAGTACTATTACATCTAATGTTGGACAACAGAAAACTGATCTGCCAAAACCGGTGTTGTCGCAAAACCGCAAAAAAATACATATCGTTGGCGGACACCAAAGCCGCGGACTGGCCGCTGCTCTACTAAACTCAAGACAGAAAACCTGTTATAAGAAATACCAAGTAACATCTTCGATTAAGCCCGGCGCACGTTGTGAGGACATTCTTAAATCGTCGGAAACATTAAATACCAGCTCTAAGCATGTAATTATTATAAATACAGGCGAAAATGATATCTAATCCAATAAAATTGCTTGCAGCTAAGCGGTTTTATAAAAATGCGCTCTGAAGCTTTTATTATTGTAACGGGTGTTAAAAACAGTTTGCACTTGAATGAAAATAAACTGAACTACACGGTAAAAGTATTCTATATAAATTTTGATAATTGTGAATTGTTAGATTTAGAAGATTTGGATTATTTTGATGAGAATTTTTTAAGCAAATTATGTTCAAAAATTAATTTCCTAATCGATTCTCGTGACTATGCCAATAAATATTTAAGCTACAATAAATTAAAACCCAAAATACCGTGCAACTTGGAGGGTATTACAAGTAAGGCTCACGAATCATTCGATAAGGAATACACTCGTAGAGGTACTATACCTTACTACTTCAAAAAGATTTCCTCCAATTCGACCACCGAAACTAGGAAATCACTAGTACAAAATCCCATCACCGATTATTTTCCGAAAATAAACAATAGTATTTTTTCGTTCCAAACGGTGAATTTTTTAAAATATTACATCAAAATATAGCAGGTTTAGTGAGCAAGAGGGATGTACTGGAATTGACGTTAAACGTTTTGATGTGCTATGCTTTTCCGAAACATTCGTAAAAGCGCGAAGTGAAGCTAATTTGCGCATATCTGGGTATCGGCTGGCAGCATCGTACTCTAGAGCACATCAAAAAAGAGGTGGAGTGTGCATATTTTGTAAAACCCACATACAAACGCGGGTATTATCATTTTTGAACGTTTTTTGCGAAGATTACATATTTGAATGTTGTGGTGTTGAAATACCATCAATAAAATGTATCGTTATTTGTATTTATAGAACACCAACAGCCTATTCCCCAACTTTTCTCCAAAAACTGGAACTAATTGCAACCTAACTTAAGCATAAAATAAAATATAACGTAGTTATAGTCGGGAACTTTAATATAGACTTACTCAAGGCCTCATTGAACTCAAAAGAACTTACGAGAATCGCATTAAATAATAATTTTAGGTTGCACATACTTAATCCCACACGTCAAGACTGGTGTCTGGATCAAATATTATCAAACGTTCCCGATGCTCGCAGTGAGATTCTTAAATTAGGTCTGTCTGATCACGAAACTGCTCAATGTCTAACATTTGCTGTTATTGATTTGGAAAAACCGTTTTTATATTTTTACCGTTATAAAAGAGATTATAGTCCAGAGAACGTTGCTAAATTCTGCGACTGCCTTAGGAGCTTATCGTGATCTGACGTAAATAATGAAAAAGACGCATATATGGCATTTAATATATTTTATGAAACATTCCTTCTTTTTTATAAGCTGTGTAAAATAAAAATTACAATTAAGTCCAAATCTAATGTGTGGTTTACACGAGGGATCAAAAAATCTGTAGCTACAAAAAGACGTTTACGGTTTTGCTATTATAGAAAATCGAAAAACCCTGTTAGTAATTTGCTCAATAAAATTAACTATAATAACTACTCAAAGATCCTCAAGCGTTGTATCAACCAAGCCCAAAAACTTGCAAACGTTAAATATTTAACCAGTTCCAAAAATTTATGTAAGGCAACATGGGACATAATCAAAGAGGTAACTAAAAGCAACTCACTGAATGCGAATATAGATAAATTAATTATTGATGACGTCACGATATTGAATCCTTCTGACATTGCAAATACTTTTAACGACTTTTACATAAACTTGACAAATTTAAATTCTGATGGTAAACATAAGCCTGACATATCACTAGTTAAAACAAATACAGCTAATTTGTACTTGTTTCCGACAGATGGATACGAAATATGTAAATTAATTAATTCCCTTAATGCTACAAACTCGACTGGTTATGAAGAGGTCCTAACAAAAATAATAAAGGAATGTAAATATGAAATTGCTGCGGTCTTAAGCTACTTAGTCAATGTATCTTTTACAAGCGGTATCTTTCCTGAACCTTTGAAACTTTCTTTAGTTAAACCACTACATAAAAAAGGAAACAAAGATTGTGTTGATAACTATAGACCAATATCGCTTATTCCGGATATCTCCAAGATATTTGAAAAGGCGTTTCATCAACGTCTGGAGTCATTTCTTGACAAATATAAAATAATTTAGCCTGAACAGTTTGGTTTTCATAGAGGCAAATCAACGTCATTAGCTGCTTTGAATTTGTCAAATAATATTTTGGGTTACATGAACATGAGTTTGCCGGTATCAGCAATATTTTTCGACATGAGTCGTGCCTTTGATTTTGTTTGCCATGAAACACTCCTAGCTAAATGTGAGTTGTACGGCATAAGAGGAGTAGTCAATGAGTGGCTTAGGGATTATTTGAATGGAAGGACCCAGTTTGTGGAAATAACCCAAATTGACTCTGCCAACACGATGTCGTCTCATAAATCTGTAACCAAACTTAATAAGGTAGGAGTGCCACAGGGGAGTATCCTGGGTCCCCTTTTATTTTTACTCTACATTAAGTAATGACTTACCGAATATAACAAAATTTGACTGCACTCTTTTTGCAGATGACCTAGTAATGTCATACCGTGCTATTACGCTAAAACTTATAACAACGACATTAATGGTACAATAGACAATATTATAACTTGGTTACAGAGCAATAATCTAAATATTAATATAAATAAAACGACATTTATACAATTTGTGAATAGGAATGCTAACAAACAACCTCTTGTAGTAACCTTTTCAGATCAGGCTGTGACAGAATCCTGTCAGACCAAATTCTTAGGAATATACTTAGATGATATGTTTAGTTGGAGTGAGCACATAAATCAACTATGTAGCAAAGTAAATTCCTTTGTCTACGCTCTATGGAGACTAACAAAGATTAGCACCAACGAGTCAGCTATACAGGCCTATCATGGTTATGTTTGCTCTAAACTAAGGTACGGGATACCGTTCTTTGGGGCAATTCTTGTCACGCAAAGCGAGCCTTAATAGCACAAAAACAGTGCGTAAGAGCGATATGTAACTTAGATGTCTTGACATCATGTAAACCCTTATTTAAACAGCTGAAGCTTTTAACTGTGCCCTGCATGTAGATATACGAGGTTTGTTTATTTGTGAAATTGCATCCAGAGCTATATAAAAGGAATAAGGACATATGTAAATTTAATACTAGATACCCAAATCGTCTCGTCATTCCTGCTATGAAAACGAAACTATATGGGAAAAGTACCTATTGCATGTCAATCAGTATTTTTAATCACTTGCACGATGACATTAAAGTATTGCCAGTGAAAATATTTAAAAGCAAGCTGAAAAAGTGGTTAATAGAACAATGTTTTTATTGTATTGACGAATACTTCAATTATTTTAAAGACTGACTGATTATTTATTACATTTGAGTACTTACTTCCAATTTAATTTTTAGTCGCGATAGTTCTGACATCTAATATTTATAGTCTTGACATTAAATAGATATATATTGACCTGGAAATTTAGTTTAGATATTGGTAGAATATAGACCTGGCTATTTATATTTATAAGCATGACATTGAATTTATTTTGATTATGTGGAAGCTCTAACTGCATTTCTTGTATTTTAGTTAATTGAAAGTATTGATATTGAAACTTTAAATCTTGATTATAAATGTATACCGTAGACATTCAAGTTATTTAGAATAATGGTGTTGACATAGTTATAATTACCTACTTATTTTTACTGCAACCGATATTGCAATTGTCGGTTCCAGTAACCATCTTACTGTATTTCATGTTTTGCGTGCCAGCTGCTTGTGAAATGTGCGTGTTTATTACTACATATTTGCAATGTATCATCTTTTGTACCACATTTCAAGCAAATAAAGATATAATAATAATAATTATTATTATTAAATAAAAAACAGTATTATTTAAAAACAATTAAATAACCGATAGATAAAATAACATTTATATAAATACTAACTCGAAAAACATTACACCTAGGTATGTTTTAAAAGCTGATTTTATACTTTTAGTATTTTTTTAGCGTATGTCCATACGAACGAAACCAAACCGTCAAAGTGGGACACTAAACTTGACTTGAAATAAATTCCGTTCAAATTCCGTAAAAAAAGATCAACAAACGACATTAGTATCAATGACTATTAGATTAACTATAACAAACCTTTATCTCATACATAAAATGGGATAAATATACTAAACACATACTTTTCACTGAACAAGCACTAAAGTTTAGTAAATCGACAAAGTGGGGACGCAACCTATAAAAAAAACAACAAACTTTATAATGCATAAAAAAGTACTTACAATTTGATATTAATACTTTTTATGCTTGATAAATGTGTTTTATAAGTAATCTTATGTTATATATTAAAAAACACTTGTTATTTGTTTTTTTTTATGCTGTACTTTTCAATTCTGTTTTTCTTAACTTTTTAACATAATAACTAACTAAAGGGATCCATAGAATTATTTCTGTCTTTTTTAGCATGAGAATACATTTATAAATACAACTTTAATGATAAATTTGCATGTCATGTTATAAATATAGAAAATAAACCCATATTCAGGATTGACATATTTTCGTTCTGTTTTTATGTTGAAGCCTCCGTAACATACAAACTACTAAGGTTATATATACGATTTTGACTAATTTGAAATCCTTAAAGTATGTCAATTCATTTGATACTAACCACTCCATAACTTCAAAGTACAAGTGTGTTTTTTGCCGTCCCAAACATTAACCAACGTTTTCTCAATTGTCGCTTTTTCACTTTCACAAACTTGAAGAATTTAAAAAAAAATAACTATAGCACCTAGAGACATATATCTTTCACCAAAAGACAGCGTATGATCTATAGTATTAGGAACTACTCATAAATCCATATCGACAAAGTGGGACCTTTTCCCAAAAACTGTCACATATCAACATCCTACTTTAGTTTTAGAGTCGCCTTAAGGTGCGTCCACATTTGTATCATTTGCCCGTATCAGATCATCGTCGCGTGGCATGATTGCGTGTCACGATCACGCGTTTGGACGTTGCGCCGATCGGATCGCTCGATATCCATTTTGCTACGCGTATCACACAGTTATATCGGACGAGTACGGCATAATCGGCGCGGCGACAGTAAGTGTCCAAGCAGCACGATACGCAGTCAAACCACGGCACGGTGATCGGATACGAGCAAATGATATAAGTGTGGACGCACCTTTAAGCGTGGAAAATATGCTCCACAGAGTGCGTGGCTTCATGCTTTTGGCCAAGTCGACAAAATACGGCAGAAATACAGTTTCTGAAAAAAAAATTGCACATTTTTTGCGTCTCCATGTATTGAAAAGGTCAAATGTTTTCATGTATTTTAAACGGGATTTTTCAGGCAATAAGCTGATTTCCGCATTTTGCACGGTTTCCCGTAATTCGACAGGTGTTATAATGAAATAATGATCTTTATTCTGTAAGTAGGCCACAAGGGCACTTTTACAAGTCTGACTCTACGGCGTTTCCCAAGAGGAGACCACTGAAGAGAAGAAAGCCGAAACAAACTCAACAGTCAGTCATTTTATCGAAATAACTCTTATATCTATTACAATATTCGTGCTTAGCCTAACCTAAATATATGTTTTGAGTATAAACTCAATGCGTAGTTCTTCAAGGAAACATATCAAAACTTAAAAAAGTAAAAAAAAAATCTAGAATATAAAAAAGCAAAATAGTGATTTTTATTTAAAACAACTTACATACGTTTGATATGCCACCTCATAAGAACCGTGTCCCGGTAAAAGTAAATTATTTGGTTTCTGTTTTGGGCCATGCATTTTTGTCTGTTAAATAGTCCTCTACCCTATAATAAGCCTTTGCCATTAGGGACTCTTTTAAGTACTTTTTGAGAGCTGGAAACGATAATTTCAAAGCATCATCTGGTAGCTTATTATAAAAATGTATACATTGGCCTACGAATGATTTGGCTACTTTACGAACGCGGAACTTTCTAATAGCGATTTTGTTTTTATTTCTAGTATTAAAATTGTGGATATCTGAATTCCTAGTAACAGACTCTAGGTTCTTAATAACATAAATAATATTCTCATAAATATATTGGGACGCTACGGTTAATATGTTGATGTCTTTAAAAAATTCTCTTAAGGAGTCACGGGAGTTCAAGTTATATATAGAACGAATCGCTCTTTTTTGTAACACAAATATAGTCTGTATGTCAGCTGCTTTGCCCCAAACCAGAATACCGTATGACATGATACTATGAAAATAACTATGACATACTAAGCGAGCAGTATCAACATTGGTCAATTGTCTAATTTTTCTAATAGCGTAAGCTGCTGAACTTAATTTACCTGCAAGTACTGCTAAATGGGGACTCCATTGCAAGTTCTTGTCCAGTGTTATACCTAAGAATAATGCCCTATCCACCATTTCTAAACATTCACCATTGAGCGATATAGCAGAATCCACTGCTCTAACATTCGGTAAAGCAAATCTAACACATTTCGTTTTCTTAGCATTCAATACCAGATTATTAATATTAAACCAGTCAAGTACTTTAACTAGTACACTATTAATTTCGGAATAGTCTGTTGCTTTCCGGTCAAATTTGAAAATTAATGATGTATCATCAGCAAATAGTACTATATCAGAAAGATTTCCTACTATAGATGGTAAGTCATTTATATAAACTAAAAATAGAAATGGCCCTAAGATAGAGCCCTGTGGCACTCCTAGCTTAACTGCAGCTCCACTGGATTGGGTTCCATTTACAACAACTGTTTGTGTTCTATTGCTGAGATATGAAGACATAAGGCTTAAGGCATTTATAGACAGGCCATAATGTTCTAATTTCAAAATGAGTGTTCCATGATCAACGCAATCAAATGCCTTAGAAAGGTCACAAAAAACTCCAATTGCATCACAAGATTTCTCCCAGATGTTGTAAATATATTTAATGAGTACAGATGCTGCATCAGCCGTGGAACGTCCCCTTGTGAAACCGAACTGTTTACTACTAAGTAGTTTATTTCTATTGAAGTGTCCCAGCAGATCCATCAACATTAACTTTTCGAAAACTTTACTTAATACAGGTAGTATAGATATCGGACGGAAATTAGTCAAGTCACTCAAGTCACCTGATTTAAAAAGAGGTATGACTTTACTAAGTTTCATAAGATCTGGAAACACGCCGTCTGATATGCAATCATTATAAATCAAGGCTAGATAGGGTGCACTTGAGTCTATGATATGATGAACAATTTTTACTGAAGTTCCCCATAAATCCTCTGTTTTCTTTAAATTCAGTGACTTAAATGTTTTAATAACGTCTATTGAATTTACTTGACTAAATTCAAAGCTTACATTGCATTTGTTAAAATTAACATTAAGTAACAAATGGGCTTCGGTCGCAGATGATTGAAGATATCTTGTAGTATTAATTGCAATGTTGGAAAATCCTCGAATGCTGAGGCAACATCGTTCTGACCATTTCCTGTCATAATGTTGACTTGACTATTGCGAGTTTTTGTTTTACCAGTTTCTCTATTAATAATATTCCAAACAGTTTTCACTTTACTGTCAGAAATTTTGAGTTTAGAACTAATATAATTTGCCTTAGCGGCTACGCACACCTTCTTAAACATTTTTGAATAATTCTTGACATAGTCCAGGAAAGCAGTATTCTTGTTTACCTCTTTCTCTCCATATAATTCATAAAGCCTATTTCTACTTCTATGAATGCCGACAGTAGCCCATTCACTAAACTTCGTTTTTGACCCAGAAATAGTTTTCATTTTGAAATGAGTATTAAAATTATTTATAATTATGCCAAATAAATTTTTGTAAGAACAATTTAGGTCATCATGTGAAATGGATAACATACATAGATCATTATGAACTTCATTTTTGAATAGTTCTAAACGATAACTAGTTATGGGTCTGTATGTTATAGTTTGTGGTATTTCTTGGAAAGTGTTTGGGAAAGATGCTCTCTGACCTCTATGATTTGAACTAAAGGACTTAAATATTGCCTTATCCAAGCATTTACAATCACAAAAAATATTATCTAGACAGGTTTCACTACTAATTCCCACGCGGGTTGGCTCAAAAAACAAATTGACCAAGTTAAAAGATTTAAACAAACTTAACAACTTCACAGTGTTACTATTCGATTCAAGTAAATTAACGTTGAAGTCTCCACATACTATAACATGTTTTTTGCCTTTACAAGCTATTTTTAAGACATTTTCCATAGTGCATTCAAATGTATGGAAATCAGCAGAAGGTGGTCTGTAAATACATATAATTAAATAGGTCTCTAATTCTACACAAGCAATCTCTATAATCCGTTCTATTGATAATCTAACAATATCTTCTCGCTCTTTGGATTTCATGGAACTTTTAACAATTATAAGAGAACCCCCATGAATGGCTAATTTTCTAGCAAAGACACTTACTAACTTAAAGTTAATAAAATCAAAAAGTAATTGTTCCTGTTTTAGCCAGTGTTCAGTAATACACATAACTTCAATATTATTATTATCTAAAAATAAACCTATTTCTAATTCCTTGCTGGAAAAACCCTGAATATTCTGGTGAATAATGTTAATATTCAAAGGTGTTTCCGCTGTTTTACAATTTAGTTTAAATGTGGCATGGATCTATTACCACTATGGGCATACTGGGGACTAGCTAATGTGGTATTATATTTATTCGGTTCTATGTTAAATGCTAAAAGATCTGCTATGGTCAAAATATATTTCTTTGGCAAGATATTTCTTTCTGACATTAGCGTGAAGCGCTTCACAAATTTATTTAAGTCAAAGAAATGTGTCTTTTCATTGAAGTATATGGCATCATTGTACATCATTGAATTTAGGTGTGCTATTCTATTGTTATAGTAATATGGCATATTCTGAGAATATGGTAGTGCACACAGTATGATTTTACCTATGCCAGATTTTTCAATATCATTTATTGTTGACATCAATTTGTCTACACAAGACTTATTTACATTATAAGTATTTCCTACCGTAATCACTAAGGTAGTTCTGTTATCATAACTTCCTTTTGTAAGTAAATCACACAATTGACTCATATTTATGTTTGGATAACAGAAGTTTGTTATATTTTGATCCAGTTTTTTACCTAATATGGAACCCATTCCTGAACCAATCTGGTCAGAGTATACAATTGTTTTATTTATACAACTTGGCGACTGCATCTGCACAGGAGGAGTAGACTTTGAAGTACCAGAGGGCATCTCCGGTTGAACACTGGCTGTCGGAGGTACTTGTGGGACATGTCCACAGTAACAAAAATTATTGTTAATCAATGAGTTGAAACGCTCCTCATTGTATTTACTTTCCTCCAATAGCCGTGAGAAAGCCAGGACATGCTCCCTGGCTTCTTTTTGAGTGGATAAGTACCTTGAAGAAGTAGCTTCAAGCTTATGCTTCAATGTACTTATTTCAGCATTCAATGTATGAGTATACACATCATAATTATCTAGCTCAATATTACATTGTTTTACCCGTTCTTTCATCACTGACAATTCTGATTTCATTTGAAAATAGTTTTTATTGACAGATTGGCTTTTAATGAGCTTTTGAGTGCGCCTAATATATCTATTTATCTTAACATATTTTTTCAACTTAGTACTACTATTAAAAAATATGTACTTTTTATTGTCCTTACTATTTTCACTGCCTACAAGCTCTTGGTACAGGTTCTGAGTCATGCATCTATTATAATTGTCACATTCTTCTCTTCAGAATTTGCTGCACAGTTCCTCTTCAAGGTGCGTGATGCGATTTAATGCAACCTCATGTGTTGAGGCACATTGGTTGAAAGAGTCCACAAGGTTTTGTAGTCGCAGTAACTCACCCGTGGCATCTGATAATTGAATGTCATTTTCCACCAGCTCATTTCTCAAAGTTGTGTTTTTGTCAAGCATTTTCTGCAACTCCGCTTCACTGTCTTCCGTTACGTCTTGCTCCCCAGCAGAACCACCTTGACTTTGATAAATTTAAACATATAGGAAATTTTCTGTATAAAATCTATATAATTCTAGTAAATGCTGGGGAGCATGACGTCAGGTGTTAAAACGTCTTCGTCACTCGAATCACTCATTTTTAATCACTTCTTAATAATAAAACAAACTAGAAGAACTTGCGAATATTCTATTCAAAAGTTTTGATTTTATATTTATTTTTTTAAATATACTTGGACTGACAGAACATTTTATCCGTTTTAACAACAACAATGAAGATTAATGTGAATACTAATATTTATGAATTAAGATCAAGTTGTAAGACTGCATTTAGTGTTTTTTAATCGATGCAAGTCAGAGAGAGAGTTTATAAATATTTTGATTACAATACATACCAGATTTAAATAGCCATGTCATTTAAGAATTCATTCACATTATAATAGCATTTATCCTTCAATAATTTAATTATTCCTTGCTTAAACCTACTCATACTAGCATCCTAGATTGACTTCGGAATCTTATTATAAATTTTGGGTGCCATACCATATACGCTTTTTCTTAGGAGTGCAGTATTTGTGAATTTACTCATGATCCTGCTTTTGTCACGTGGTCTTAATGTTGTATTTTGATACTTGTATTTCGTTCAAATACATTCGGGTTACTCTTGACAAGAATAGCTATTTCGTATATGTAGATGGGTGGAAATGTTAGTATTTTATATTTTTCAAAATACGTTTTGCAGCTATCCAATGGCTTTAGTCCAAACATCGCCCAACCAAGTCAGTAATTGAGATGTTAAAAATTTAGCACTTTTAACTGTATACGTTTTGATAGCTGTCAAATGTCACTTGATCTGCCTTCAAATGTCAAAACTCTTTCTTCACATGTGGAAAAGAAGCGATTTTCTCAATAGTTATCAAACAATCAAACTGGGCTTTCGAAGCTAGTGAGGTGAAAATGTATTTTACTTAATTTTATTGATCAAAATACTTGTGACAGAAATTCTGACCAGACTCAGTATAATTAATTTGATCAGACCTAGTACGACCACAGAAATATATCAAGATAAATGGAAAGAGTGTATAATCAATTTGATCAGACCTAAGACGTCCACAGAAATATATCAAGATAGAAGTAATGACTGTATCTACCTCGCGTGGCGAAAACTCGCCCCGACGGCGGACTTGCTCGCCGCGAACATCAGTCTGCTCCCGACCGCGGTCTGCGTGCGACATCAGGTTTAAAAAACAAAATGACTCGTTGTTCAATAATTAACTGTTCAAATACTTCCAATTGAGTTGGAGCTGTTAATCGTGGTATTTCCTTTCATCGGTAAGTACTATTTGTCCCAAAATATATGTGATTAATTAAAAAACAATTTATTTCATTAATTCGTCAAAAGAGTAGCGGGCGATTGTGTGTCCAACGCTATTTTTCCTTTGCGGCTTTAATTTGACAAGCTAGACTTGGCGTGCGTTCAAAACCAGCGATGTCAAAATATGCTATTCAAATTGTCGAGTTACGTTCAAGGACGATTTCTCATTTTTTCTGTCAAAAGTAAGAATAGTGCTGTACCCACGGATTACGGAATAAAAGGGATATGTTATAACTTCGAAATAGTACGGGACCGCGTGTCGCCTATTTTAAGAATGTGTGACTTCTACACTGACACTTTATACACTTCTACAAAGACAAGTTGATCGGAATTGGTCACAATTCCCAAATTCAAAAGAACATAACGTAATTTAACATTTCTACAATACTAGCTTCTGCCCGCGACTTCGTCCGCCTTAAATTCGTTTATCGCGGATAAGGGTATTTTTCCGGGATAAAAAGTAGCCTATGTCCTTCCCCGGGACTTAAACTATCTCCATACCAAATTTCATCCAAATCGGTGTAGCGGTTTCAGCGTGAAGGGGTAACAGACAGACAGACAGACAGATAGACAGACAGACAGACAGACACACTTTCGCATTTATAATATTAGTATGGATTAAACTTTAATCTTGTTTAATAAGGTTTGTATATGCTTAAAAAATATTTTTTATGTTGTAATTCAGCAACTCGCCGCCACACGGTGCTATTTAGACGTTTTACCACAAAGGCCTACTCAACGCTCGATGGCGCTTAAATCAATAGTACTATAGAACCTTATGGAAGTGTTTTTAAGGTTTCAATTCTAGTATCATTACTTTGTAAGCATGTCGAATCTTCTAGAGCTACTCGCTTAGGGATGTTACCATTACTGTTTCAAGAATTATCGATAACACTAGAAGCTTGCATGACTAAAAAGGTGTATGAGGCCGGAAAGTAAAATCATAAAAACTGAAAATTGAAAATTTATAAATTATATTACTAGCTTTTACCCGCGACTTTCTTCGCTTAGATTCAGAGTGCATTTATTGATTCGACAACCCGCAGAAAAACTAAAATATTAGAGATTTTTGTGTCGTTTGATAATTGATTTCTTTAAAGTCCTCCGAACAAATCGTACTAGTTTTGATTTGAAAAAAATCATTCGATTTTCCTGTAGCTGCTGTCCATTGTTCTTTTATTTTGGCAATAGGCGGGAAACTAAAAAATAATGATTATTCAAATAATGTCATTTCGCGCAACGAGTTAAAAGTTCACTTTCTTATTTTTAGATAATTAATAAGAAAGTAAACTTCGTTAAATAATATTATTTCTACCTGAATTAAGTTTCTAAACCATAATCCTGAAAGCGTTTGAATAAACACTGCAACAGTGTGCATAGGGACGAGGACGAGCGAACAGATACACTGATACAGACGAATAAATCGTAATGTTACAACATACATGTATGCATATTGTAATATATTATTAAAAAAAAAACAAGGATACAAACAATTGACAAACATTAAGATCTTACATAACAAGGCAAACTCATCCCTTTAAGGAATCTCTAATAGTTAACATTTCTACATATTATCCTAATAATCCAGATAACATTATAAACGTGAAAGTTTGGATGGATGTAATGTTCCACTTAATCTCAAAAACTACTGAACGATTTTTTTTGAAACTGCAGTTATGTACCTTATACATGAGAATGGGACATCGGCTATAATAGGACATGTTTAAATGACAAAAGAAAATATACGTGTCCAATATTTCTAATAATCTAACTGACAGACTAATTATATTTTTTAGGACACAAGCCTCTACTTATGTCAAATTTCATCCCTTTTAGGGATGAAAAAGGGGATGAAACTTTGTATGGAGAGTATATATTTTTTTAAGCCAGGAACTTGAAATCTTGGTAATATGCTTAACATTTAAATTAGTAAAATATTATAAATGTGAAAGTGTGTCTATTTGTCTGTCTGTTACCTCTTCATAATTAAACTGCTCAACTGATTTAGATGAAATTTGGTAGAGATGTTTGAGTTTTTATCCCAGAAATCATACTTAAAGGGGGTGACAAGGGGGGTTCAACTTTGTATGAGGAATCAATAATCACTGAACCGATTAAGCTGACATTTTAGTATGGAGATAGTTTGAGTTGTGGTGAAAGATGTAAAGAGTAGTTTTTATCCCCGAATTCATCCCTTAAAAGGTGTAAAAAGCAGATTGGATAAAAATTAAGGTACCCAAATTACTAATTTCACGCAGACGTAGTCGCGGGCAGAAACAAGTACATATTAGGGTGTGTCACTTAGTATGGCGATAAAAAAATATTTGTTTTTTGACCTCTAATAGTTATCAATAGTTGCTTCTAGATCTGAAATGATAAAATATGTATAAATAATTACGTTTTTTATATACTTTTGGCTTGCTCAAATCAGTTAAAGTTTGTGAAAATTGCCATTTTTAGCGCCCAGTTTAGGACACCCTCACAAAGCAATAAATCATTTTATCTAGCAACAAGTAACATCCTAGGTTAGAAAATATTATGAATATGATGATTTACAAGGAAAAAAGTACTTTTTTTACAAATTTTATTTTAAAAAAATACAACTATAATACAAATTCATGCCATTTTTGAAACATAATGGTCTTACTTAAAATCTTTTTTAGAATTAAATTTGGGCATGATTTTTCTAGAATTTATTTCTCGAAAAAATAAATCCTTCTCTAGCTTTGTTTCCAGCCAAACAACCAGCACACAGTGATTCCGCCGTAGGCCATAAATCGAAGAAAGTCATGAGCGTATCCTGGACTAAAAAGTAAGTAAAATGATTCACCGATAGACAATCTTCTAAATACTATATATAGCACAGCAATAAAGTACTATTATCATTTACTTTTGTGCAACGAAAGTGAACGCATCTCGACCCTAATTAGTAGTGTGTTTTTGTCGCCGCAACTTAATCACTTTGTTATTGTGTACTATTATTATTATTTGCGTGTGTCCACGTGGTATTATTATGGAAATCCAAGAAGAGGGTATGTACTTTATTTTTCAATTATGTTTTATATATAAATATGCGTGCTTATATTTTAAAATAATTTTCTAGTAGAGGTCTGTCGTTTACGATTAATTTTTAAGAAGTATGATTTCATTGAGAGTTATACTCTGATGCCGAGGTTTGCCGCACTTGACACATATATTATGTTATAGATGGAAGTGTCCTTAATAAGGGCGGTAACTTTCATCGACCTTTTTTGACCTCTTCTTAGGTAAAAGGGGTTTCAAAGAACAAGAGTAGGGTAGCCGAAAAAAATCCGATTTTAAAAAATGTTTTTATCTTTGTTTTAGGTACATTTTTAAGGTGTTCTATTTCGAAACGTAGTGTTTTTGATATTTGGCACTCTGGACAAGGAACTGATACAGAAAAATTTCAACATGTTTTTACTACACTGACGGAAACATCAATTATTTCGGATAACATCGAAAATATTGGCATAGAGAATTTAAGGGTTAAAATAAGGAATTTATGTAAACGAATTGCATGTTATTGGAAAAAAACAAGATGTACAAAGTCTATATTTCTACATAAATATGCAGAGTGGCTTAATGATGTAGAATACATTGATGTGATCCAAAGTATCGAGCAGCGTATTTCTCAGCAGAATGATAACGTCGACCCCTCCCCTTCCACTTCTCGTGGCCGTCCGAGGAAAAACTTTAATGAAAGTAGTAAACGCACTAAAAGAAGGAGACTGGCGGAACTATCTAATTTTGACGAGTCTGCTGTAAATACACTGCTCAATGCTTCTGCTGATTCCAGCTTAACTTCTACAAAAGTCGACGAAAACAAAGTTTTGTCACTTATTGCAGAAGGTAAGATTTCTAGAAAGCAATATCTATTAATTAAGAATTTTATACATAATAATATACTGAAAGATTGTATGCCTTCCTATCAACGCATTGTAAAGGCTAAAAAGAGATGTTACCCTACAACTGTAGCCGTTACTGAATCATCAGCCGAAGTCGAACTTCAGAGTTTGTTAGATCACACTGCCACTCGGATTCTTGAGTCTCAAAAAGATATTTTAGATAAAATACCTGACCAGTCTTTAAATAAAATATCTTTGGTTGGGAAATGGGGATTTGATGGTAGTACAGGACATAGCGAATACAAACAAACTTTCTCAGATTCTTCTCTTGTGGATAGTAGCTTGTTTGTTACTTCATATGTACCGCTTCAACTTATTTTAAACCCGGATAATAAGGAAAACTCAATCATTTTGTGGAAAAATCCTCGTCCTTCTTCAACTCGATACTGCAGACCTATTCGCTTTCAGTTTTTTAAGGAAACAACTGCAGTATCAGTTGAAGAGGAGACTTATTTCAAACAGAAAATAAGTAACTTGCAACCGACTATCTTCAAGACAAATGCATGCGAATACACAATTAATCATAGCTTACAAATTACTATGGTCGATGGTAAGGTGTGTAATGCACTTAGTGATGTTTCTTCAACTAGATGTTATATATGTAAAGCTTTACCAAGTGAGATGAATCAAATTGATGTATGTTTGTGCAAAGCAACTGACGAAAGTAAATATGAATATGGCATGTCTCCACTTCACGCATTGATCCGATTTTTTGAATATTTCATTCATCTCGCTTACAAGTTAGAGGTTAAGAAATGGCAAGCTAGGTCTGATAGCGATAAACGACTTGTAGCTGAAAAAAAAAAAACTTATACAATCGCAATTTAGGGAAAAGTTAGGTCTTATTATCGATAAACCCAAAAGTGGCGGAAGCGGGACATCGAACGATGGCAACACTGCTAGGCGGTTCTTCTCAAGCTCAGATATTTCAGCTGAAATTACGGGTATTAAGAAGGATCTCCTAGATCGTTGTTGGACTGTACTTCAGTGTATCAATTCGGGATATAACATTGATGCGACAAAATTCAGAGATTTCGCTTTAGAAACTGCACGGCAATTAGTTGCCGAATATCCATGGTACTATTTGCCTGCTTCTGTCCACAAAATTTTGATTCATGGTGCTGACATTATCAATCACGGCCTACTGTCTATAGGAGAACTGTCTGAAGAAGCAGCTGAAGCGAGTAACAAATACTATAAAGCATTTCGACTAGATCACACACGAAAAATGAACCGCGTTTTGACTAATACTGATTTGATTAATCGACTTCTTCTTCACTCAGATCCCCTAATATCAAGTTTGAGAAGGTTACCTGTTAAAAAAAAAAGTTCTTTGTCTAAATCTGTATTGGACTTGTTGTGTGTAAATAGTAAGTAGGTAATATTGAATGTATAAATAGTAAGTAATCGCTTTGTTTTAATATAACCTTATTTGTATATATGTAAATAGTCTTGAAATAAATATTTTTATTATTTATGTAGTATGCTGTTTCATTTATGTTTTCATTAATTACAATTTTTTTTTATCTAATGGCTTTATGTTTAAAATAATAACGTTTTATAAAATGGTTTTGACTACAGATATTTTTTTAATAAAAATAGTCACACAAGTTTATTATAAATGTCTAAAAATGTTATTAATGATATATTTCATGCTTGTATAATAACCCTTTATAGTTTAAAATCGAAAAAATGGCTTTTTTTGGAGTTGAGGTATTTATGGCCGCCCTTGTACGGGAGCGGAATCACCGTGCAGCAGCTTCAGTCTCAGCTTGACGCACCTCTCCACGGATTGCGTGTGACATAGGAACTTTGGGAAATCAATTATTTTCGATTTTCCCATGGAAACCATATCTTCAAGTTCGCTTGTTTCTGTCAGCCGCAATAGCGGAGGCGGCGTTACTACAAGTTTTTTGTCCTGCCAGACAATCATGTCGTAATAATTTTTGGATTCAAAGTTGATATTTGGTATGGTAAAAGATCTCACCACCTTGGTTTCTTTTGCAGCATGAGCTTTCAATATTCTCCTACAAGCAAGTTCTGTTCCTTTCACACCATCCCTTTAAGCCAGCTGATGGCCATGTCGAGTTAAGCGTCTTACCACATTTTTTGCCAGTGTATGTTGAATATTTTTAATTTTCTGATTGTATAAAAATTATAAAATCTTTCAAAGTCGGTTAACCCAAAAAGTAACGTCCTGTGATATTTAATGTTTACGTCGTGACAGATGAACGCAAGCCCACTATGAATACGTTAATACCTACTTGAAATTTCATTATTAGTATAACTTCTTTTTTCATACCCGTTATACGCTCTTATTAGTCCGAGGGAGCCAAATTATTTTCAATTTATCATTTAAAAAGCATCAGTTCATCATTTTTAAATTTCACTAGTGTAACTTCAATGTAAAGTTTTATTTTTCTCAATTATTCCATCAAAAAAGCTTGCTTAGGAATGAAATGTGAAGAGTAATTTTCAATGAGACTTTTCTTTATTGCAATGAAATGAGGCTGTGAATTGTACAAGCTTTCAACAAAATCAAGCGACGTGCTTCGCAAAATCCAAATTTGATGCGTAGCGTTCACAAAAACAGCCACAGTCACAGGTTCAGGTAATAACTAACTCGTACGTGTGCCCATAGCCTTACTTTAACTGACATTGTATGTATTGAACTTGACGTTGTCTTGACAATCTGATGACAATGTTACAATTGTAAATAAAGAATACTGGATGTTTAAATCATGAAGTTTTTTTTTATTTTATTTTTTGTATTTTAATTATAAATTCTAAAAAGCGTTAGTATTTCAATAATTTATATACCACAACCTTATTTGTCACCTACACATGTCCGGATTAAAATAAATGGTTTTAGTAAGTTTACATACTGTATGTCTCATCATGTTGACAGCGGCCGTCTTTACCAATACACAATTTCAGTTTATCTTCAAGAATCACCGAAACCAAGATAAATGCCATCAGACTTTGTTATTTTTACGACGAAAAACCAGTTTTTGCGACTTTTCTCAAAAAATACACGCTTTTTAAAGAAAGTGCTTGCGTAGCAAGTCAGGTTTTTTCATAATAAACAATTAGGCATATGTTTTGAGTCTATCAAAGGTTTATTGAGAGACTAGATAGTCAATGTTTATTTTTACAGACCGCTCTGTAAAAGTCCATATTTAATTACATAGAAATATATTCTAATTTTCAAATGCAAGAAAGTGTTCAATAGAAACTGAACTATCATGTAAACCATATTTCGAAAGTTAGTTTCGACATTCCAGGGACTAGATACAAAACAAAAACCATGAAAAATCATACATTTACGCTTAGAGCCCCTTAAAGTAGGTAGGTATGCGGAGGTGAATTTTTCGCGTCATACTCGTATACAGGGTGTTTGGTAACAGGATGCAAAGTTGAAAGGAGGTGATAGCTTAGGCCATTTTGAACATTTTAAGCGATATATGTGTTAGGCAAATGTTATTAGTCTTTTTTTTATTTAAATTTTAAGATTTTTCTGGGAAAACTTCAAAATTTCAGACTTCATCGACAATAGTACTTTTTTTACTGTAGGTAGCATTTTTTGTATTTTTTTGTATTGTGAAATGTCTATCGTACACCATAAAAGTTATTTGAAACGTATGTCTAAAAAAAAAACTACAGCGATTTAAAAATTAAATAACATGAAAAAAAATGATTTAAGTGTTTTCTAAGGACGGTAAAAAAAAAACTAAAATAGCCCCGGTTCTTCAAACCATTTAAGAAACATGCTTGGCTATTGCCCTTTCATTTAAGCTATCAAGCACGACTGTAGTTATCGTATCTTTAAAAATAAGCTACTTAAACCAACTAGAGAGCTAAAATGTCTCACTCTACTTGTGATACTTGTGACGAATCTAATTATGATTTTGTAATTAAAAACATTGGTTCTTAATACTAAGTTGGCGTTTACCTGACATTTCAAATGTTTTGAAAGGGTTAAGTGCAGTGGACAAAACTGTCACATGCAATTTTAATAAACAAAGGTTCGCGGTGGTGTGAAACAGAAGGGACCGATAGCGGCGGGCGGCGTTTAACAAAGATGACTCAAGCCGTGCTACTTTACTGCTTCAGCTAGCACTTGAATTGCATTGTTGAGCGCCGTGACGGTGCCGTCGGGCGGGGGCAGCGGACCGGCCGGCCCGGGCGCCGATTCGGGCGCAGCCGTGGCGGCGCGTGGCGCTGGGTCCAGCGCCGGCGTAGAAGCTGGCGCTATCTGGTTCAGCTCATCCATTCTAAAGCCATTCTCGTGGGTTGGCTGATCCTCTTGCAGTTCCCTATGGTTAAATGATCTGATTAGGTTTTTGTGGGTTTCCCTAATCCTTGCAGCAAATGTTGGATCATATTGTATTTCTCCCAGCAAACATTCACTCTCATGTAACTGACATTTCGAAAGTGCTTGTAACTAGGCCTACTTGAATAAAGAATATTTTGATTTGATTTGTTACTATACTGTTTCACCCACTCGACGACTTCGCGTCGAGGACAATCGCTTCGATCCATTTGTGAACTGTATTCTTGGGATTCCCCGTCGCTTAGTGCCGCTAGTTGTGCGTCAGTTTTAATAGCAGCTTTTTGCCTCGCGGCCTCCAATACTAGCTGCTTTCTACTGGCTTGCTTAGACGCTGATGAGGTTTTCGAGCCTCTGCTGCTTGAAGCTTAGGGGACACTCGAAATAACAGGCATCTTCTTATGAGCTCCGAGCACCGTTGGTTTCGATTTAATGCTACCCACAATCTTATTTGTCACGGTTAGGAAATTTGGAACAACTTTTGATGAGTTTGGCATTATATCTTCTAAATTGCTTGTGAAATGTTCACCCTGACGTGTCTCCGTTTTATTGACACGTTTGGCTCAGTGGGTTGTAGAACGGCCTACGAAGCTGGCGGTCCCGGGTTCGAATCCCGGACAGGGCAAGTGTTTGCGTGATGAGCACGAATGTTTGTTCCTGGGTCTTGGATGTTTTCTATGTATTTAAGTATTATAATTTATCTATATATTATGTATATCGTCGCCTAGTACCCAGAGTACAAGCTTTGCTTAGTTTGGGACTAGGTCGATTTGTGTAAGATTGTCCCTGATATTAATTTGATTTATTTATTGATTTATTGGCATTCTGTGACATTCTTTGTTTGTCTTCTAGAAGCTTCCTCCCGGCTTGTACATGGAGCGCTTTCGATCTACGCGTTCGTGGAGGAGTGTAGAACATGAATTCGGCTCGAAGACCACTTGTTAGTTGTAGTTGGGCTTCAGCGCTAAGAAAAGGTCAGGGTACTTAACACGAAGACGTTTTCATTTCCAAAAACACGGAATACAAAATGTGTCACACAGGTCGCGTGATTAGGCTCGCGGGTATAGCTTCCATTCCGTAATTACGGACAATTTTTGGCCTTTTTATAATAACGTTATTCAAATGTCTAATTCCGTAATTACGAAATTTTAACAGACTTCAAAAAGTAGGAGATTATATTATGTATTTTCCACTGTATGTTCACCTATTAATCTGTCATCAATAGCAGAGCGATTTTTAAAATTTTGTGAAAATGTATACTCCTGAAGTGGTCTCGTTGTTACCAAGTCAGGATCTAATGATGGGATCCCAGGGACATTGAGGGTAACCCTCAAATTTTATAGATATCTGTCGGTTTCGGTATTTTAAAAAACAAGCCAAGCATTTGCATTTAAAAAAATATAAATTGGTGAAGTGGAACTCATGGAGATGACCACAGAAGGCCACCGGCACCCGTCAATGTGATCTACACTCTACACTACACTACGCTAAGTTAGCCAAGGGACTTCATAGTCAAGATTTCAAATGCTCCTGATGAGAATAGTACTGAAGGTGAAGTCGGAACGTAGACACCGGATCTCCGTACACGGAGAGAAAATTCTAGTCTAGGAAACAAGAATAAAGTTATCTTAAACAGATTGTCGTGTAATATATACGACAGCTAACTATTTTGTCGACTTTACTACAAAAATCTGGTAATAGCTTACAAGAATATCTACCACAGTTAAACATAATGCTGGTACACATAGTTAAAAGCTATCTGTATCCATTACAGATAGGTTTTGATAAGTATAACGGAATTGGTATCGTTCTTAACACCATGCTTTATTTAGGAGATTACGATATTTTTAGTAACGACTAATAGATTATTATAGTGACACTTGAATTGTCATATTAACAAATAAAATAAAAATAAATAATATCATAAAAAAACAACATAAAAAACAAAGTAAAAAAATAACATAAAAACAAATTTAATGTAAATTTTACCAAGTTGAGATTTTAGTAAACTATATATTTTTTTACACTTTACTACTTATTTTGTGTTTACTACCAACATTGTGGTTAGCCATTACCACATTAAATAATTCAGTTTACTATAATAAAAAATTAATATTGTTCAGTTTACTATATTTTTTTGGTAATAAAAAAAATGTTGTATTTTTTGATCCAATATTAAGTAGGTGAATGGGTCTTTAAAAAAAATTTACACACATACTTACCGTATTGTTAAAAAAAGTTGAAATCTATCTATTTAGTCACGAAAGTTTTATATAAATATAATTTTCGCGACTCAACTGACAGATTTTAACTTTTTCTTAATTAACAACACGGTAATTATGTAAACTTTTTTAAAGACTCAATTACAGCAAGCTTGTAATACAAACAGTCGTACTAAAGTAAAGATACCCTCTGCGCCAAGCTACGTTATTTACTATTTTTAGAATAAATGCACATTACTCAAACTTTTTCTATCAGAAACAATACCTAAACAAAGTGATTGCATGACGTAGAAGGAACTTTACTCTCCGGGCGTTAAACCTGCGGCCTTCTGAAATCAGAAGGACAGAACAACAGTTTTCCATGAAACAAAACATTAAACGTTTGTGAGTTTATATTCATGTTATTTGAAAATCAACATGGAGGTCTTACATGTTAAAATGTACTCGGCCAACTGCCAGGATTCCAATAATTTTACAATGTCCTTATCCATTTCCTGATTTGGAACACTTCTATAATATCTATTTATTAAACTAATCACACTATTTGTCACAGTCAATGTCTACGCACGCGTACGTACTGCTCGCTCCGAAAGATGAAATGATAAACAAACCCACGGCAGCCAGTCGGTGTTGCCAACCAAAGTTCAGGCAATCCATACAATATATTTGCTAACGTAAGCAACGTTTCGTTTGATATTAGATTCACATGTTGCACAAAACATTATATTATGGTACTGATAACATAATCTGGTAAACAGTACTACGAGTATTTGGATATGGTTATTAAAACATTTTTTCTACTTGCGTTATTTTAGAGACAACCTAAATATTGCATTGTTTAATTGACAGCTAGCAACAACAAATGAATTATGAAGGTATACTTTACAAGTATCGAAAGTTTCTCTCTACAATAATAATCCATACTAATATTATAAATGCGAAAGTGTGTCTGTCTGTCTGTTACTTATTCACGCTTAAACCGCTGAACCGATTTGGATGAAATTTGGTATGGAGAGTTTGAGTCCCGGGGAAGGACATAGGCTACATTTTATCCCGGAAAAATACGCTTATCCGCGATAAGGCCGACGAAGTCGCGGGCAGAAGCTAGTTTACAATATGTTCTGGCAGTATTGTTATAATAATTTCTT